>CP124712.1:41332500-41957500 GCA_031232105.1 Capsicum rhomboideum | reverse complement strand
TTAAAAGAAGTTATTTCTCCACTTTTTTATAACTGTGGGCAGATCAATTCTTTCTTGATACAAGACAGTAAAACTCTCTCTCTCTCTCTCTCTCTCTCTTTCTCAGAAGAAAACCAATGTTCTATTTTTCTTTTGGAAAAGAAAGAAATCTTCTTTATTGTTCTACTATGGCAACAACAACGATTTTTGTTGCAATCAAAGGTACACAATCTATTGTTCTTGCCCTATGTATATTTATCTAACAAATTGTTACCTTCGACTGCAGCCCAACCATTGAATAAAGTGCCTTCTAAATTAGTATCTTTCACTCTCTATGAATTATGGACTGGTCATAAACCAAATGTGCTACATATATAAAAAATTATTTTGGTGAGTTCAATAAAATAAGTCCAAAAGGAGAGAAATATATCTTTATAAGATACTTAGAACACTCCAAAGGATATGTGTTCATTGGTGAATTGGAGGATAGAAGTACTACTAAAATTGAATAGATGTCACATTTCTAGAAATTATTTTTTCCAAAAAGGTGAAATAAAGAAAAGTGAGTCTCTTTACAAAATATTAAATTTCGATGATCAGACAATGTCTTCAGATATACTTGATAATCAAATAGATCAAGTATTGGCTCTTAATTCAAGTGAGAGTTTGAATCTCAAAATCCTTTTGAGGAATCTGAAATTCAATTATGTAAAAGTATCAGAAAAGGTGTACCTAAACGATCTAAAGAGAGTGAGGATTATATTTTCTTGGTATCTCCCACACAATTAGATGATCCTCATTTTGTGACTGAGGCTTTAGTGAACCCTAGAAAAGATGAGCGGATAAAATTGATGAAGGAAGAATTAGAGTCCATGAAAATCAACAAAGTTTGGGATCTAGTTTATCTTCCTTCTGGGTGTAGAGCTATTGGGAACAAATAATTTCTCAAAGTTAAATGCAAATTAGATGGGTCAATAGAAAGATACAAAGCACGATTGGTGGCAGAAGGTTTTACTCAAGAAACTGGAATATATTATGAGAAAACTTTTCCACATGTTGTGAAGTTTACCTCTATTCATTACTTTGAACTATTGTTGCACGTTTGGATCTAGAATTACACCAAATAGACGTGAAAACTATTTTTCTCAATGGAGAATTAAACGATGAAATCTACAGGGAATAACATGTAGGTTTCATTGTTAAGGGTCAAGAAAAGAAAGTTTGTAAATTAAAAAGATCAATTTATGGCCTGAAGCAGTCTTTAAGGCAGTGGTACCTAAGATTTCACAAGGAGATGATTCATTTGATTTCACCATGATCGATGAAGGCCATTACATCTATGTAAAGAAGTCCAATGGAATATTTGTAATTCTTTTCCTATATGTGGATGATATTTTACTCGCCCAAAATAATTTGGAGTATGTGAAAACTATTAAATCATGGCTTTCAAAGTAATTTGACATGAAACACAAGGGTGAAGCAGACTATATATTGAGTGTTAAGATCCAAAAAAATTATTTCAAGAAATTTTTGAGTCTATCTCAAGAAAAATATATAAAGAAAATTTAGAAACACTTTCGAATGAATAGTTGCAAACCCATGGATACTCCTATAACAAGAGGTGAAAGATTTAAGTCTTGAAATGTGTTCGAAGATTTTAAAAAAAAAGAATGACATGTCTCGAGTTTCATATTCTAGTGTTGTCGGGAGCTTGATATACGATATGATGTGTACTCGTCTAGACATTTGTTATGTCGTAGGTATCATTAGCAGGTATCAATTCAATCCTGAATGAGATCATTAGAAAGCAGTGAAGAGAATTTTCTGATACTTGAAGGGAACTGTAGATTATTTACTTTTCTATAGTAGCTCTGATTTACTCATAAGAGGTTATGGCTATATGGGATAGGTTTTTCCCTATATATAAGGATGGATTTTGTTATTTTCAATGAGATAATATTATTATTAATTGAGAGTTTCTCTTCTTTATATCTTTGTGTATGGCTACTTGGGATATATATATATATATATATATATATATATATAAAACAGAGTGGTAGAAAATCAATTTTCGACTACGCTTTCTTACTTAATAGTGGTGCTATTTCATGAAAAAGTAAGAAACAAACTTGTACAACCCTTTCAACCATGGAATCTGAATTCGTGGCTTGTGTGTCTACAATACAAGAAGCTGTTTGGTTGAAGAGATTCTGAGTATTTGAATATTGCAAAGAATTCTCAAGGACCCATAATTTTATATTGTAACAGTTAAGAGCCTATCGCATAAACGAAGGATCCCAAGTATCACAGCAAGACCAAACACATTGACATCAAGTATAACTTTGTGAGAGACATAGTAGCAAGTGGAGAAATAAATTTACAATACATTCCTATACGAGAAATGATAGTTGATCCTTTTACAAATGCGATATTTAGAGACTTGTTTAAAAAACATGTTATGGCTCTAGATTTGCGTAGGATATGATAATATTTCTTTATTATAAAATGATTTGATTGTTATAATATTCTCATCAATAAAAGACTCGTGAATTTATATTCATATCTCATATGCATGTGATAATATATTTTATAGGTAAAGTGTGTCGAATAAGTCACGAGATTGACTCTCTCATATGAGCAATCACCTTTTATGTTGAGGAACATGAGGAGATGAGTTCCACCACTATGTTATGACTTGTTTGGTAAAGGTAGATGTGAGTTTTCTAAGAAGATAGGTTTGAGGATCATTGAAGATAGAAATTCAGGTTGGACATTTAGAGGTGTCTAGACCAAGATTTGTATAGTGTTAAATGAGTAAAAGAATGAGACACACGCACCAATATAAAGTGAGAACATCATAACACGTGTTTCATACCACTTGTGTTAAGCAACCAATGGATTAATTAAAGAATAGATCGTTGCTTCTTCATTGTGTGAGACCTTGAAAAATTACATTAACTTTTCATTGGAATATCCTTTGACCTTTGATTGTTTATTAAAGTTTCAATCGGTGGTGCTACTTTAGCATGTCCCTAATAGTCATGAGAGATTCGTCAATGCTGTGCATGTCTAGGAAAACTGTTGATCTGAAATAGATAAATTCAAGTAGAAAGGGAAGGCAATTAAAACTAATTATTTAACTGGTATACGCAGACCGACAATTACACTTACCATATAGGTGTCAAGTGAAATTGGAGATATAAAGTTAAACATGAACTCGAGTTCACCTCATTCAAGAATGAGGGATCAGATAACTAGCTACCGGAGTAGTGAATGGTGTCCGGGGTATTGCGAGTAACAAGATCCTCGTGTTAGTAGTGAATTCTTTCCTCTTGTGATTGGATTTATACATGGAGCTATTGTACAACCTTAATTGGTTTGGAAATGTTATAGCTCTTGATGCTCGTAGATCGCACGAACTAATTGTCGATATAAACTATGTGTGTTATTGATATGATACTTATTTGGGTCTAGCCCATCATGAGAAAAGTGAGAGATGTTAGATTTTGGGACATGGGTCGCTCTTTATGAGCTGACCCGATCCATAATAAAGGCATAAAAATAAGAGAGGTTAAAAGAAGTTACTGCTTCACTTTTTTTTATAACTGTGGGCAGATCAATTCTTTCTTGATACAAGACAATGAAACTCTCTCTCTCTCTCTCTCGCTCCATCTTTCTTGAAAGAAAATAACATTCTTTTTCTTCTTCTTGGAAAGAAAGAAATCTTCTTTCTTGTTATACTAGAAACACACAAAAGAAAAAGACTTATAGTTCGTGGAATCAAAAACTTTATTTCCTAGTGATTCAAAGTGGACTTGGGTAAATTCTTTTGGTGGCAATAGCAATAACTTCCTTTGCAATCAAGATACACAATCCATTGTTCTTGCTCCATGTATATTTATCTAATAAATACAAAGAGGGAGAGAGATAAAGAGAGAAAGAGAGAAAGAGAGAAAGAGAGAAAGAGAGAAAGAGAGGGGAAAATACAAATTACAAAGAGGGAGAGAAAGAGAGAAAGAAGTGAAAATACAAAATACAAACGGGAGTGAAAGAGAGAAAGAGAAAGAGAGAGAAACAGGGAGAGAGGTGAGCACGATTGAGGAGAGGCGAGAAAGATTATTTTTTGCTTAACATCTTAACTAGTAGTTATGCATTGTAATTAGCAAAGTGTAGTTAAGAAGGTTAAATTTTGCCCTTAAGTTTGCTGTTTTTAAATTTTGCTCTAGCGCATAGCGGTAGCTTTAGTGCACCGGGCTGCCCTTTTTATTAATATAGAGGTTGTAACATATATTGAGCCATGTTGATATAGGAAAGAGAAACTGGGGAAGGAATTACAATGTGAGTGATCGAACTGAGAGTTTAGGTAATCAGCTAACTGAGCTATTAAGATAGAACTTCACAATCATTGTTTTCTTTTTTGATGTGTGGTTGAATTTATGTTTTAAAAGTCATTATTATTAAATTAAAAGAAAAGCAAAACAAAATCAACAATTTAACACATCTAATTAAAAAGTGAAAGGTGGATATTTTGTCATGATCAGAATTGACGATTTGTTTGATCAGTTACAGGGTGTCAAGTGTGTTATTTCTTTTCATCAAAAGGATTGTATTCACTCTTTCTTGTACCAACGTCCAAAAAGTATTGGGTATTTAAGAAGGAAACATTTTGAAAAGGAAGGGGCACTCCAACTCCACTGCATCCCGCCGCTAGTTTTTGTGTCCGGCGAGTGATGCTAAGGTGCCCAACGACAGTAAGGACTCTCAGAAATCTGATGGAAGTTCAGTCTCATACTCCTTCCCAGCAGAAGGTGCATTTTCACTATAATCACACTGATTCTTGCAACTTCTCCAGATGGACTGCCAAGTAAATTTCCCATCACACTTCACTTTTTCTCCTTACCTTTTTCAGAAAAATTTTGGTATTTGTTTCTGAAATGAAAATTTAATTGCTATTGTTAAGAGCAAGACCGAGAATTTCAAGCTGGATATTTTCTTCGTTTCTCTGCTTCAAGATTGAATTTTAATAGTTCCATATTGGATTTTATTGCATTCAACTATGTGGGCTGTGTTTGATTCTTTGAGTGGATTTATTTAATTGCTGCTTCTACTGTACTGCTACCTTTCCAAATGGATTTTGTCAAATGCTGGTGTCTGGGATGTGGTTTTAACTTTATAATGTTGTATTTATATAAAAAGTATGTACTATTATGGGTATTCCATTATAGCATCGTATGCAGAATTTTTTGCAAGAGATATCCACATTTAATTGAAAAAGTGAACAAATGAACAAACCTTAGAACAAAGTTATATTAACGGAAAAAACTGTTCTTGTGTTTATAAAACATAAGTCACATAGATTACTCATCTTGTATTATTTTTATCTAAGATGTGATGAAAATGGATATTGGATGGTCTGGTGTGTTCTATATCTTTAAGTATGGACTCAGAGGATTAAGCCTCACTCGCTACCTAGCTTTTTAGAAGATGAAATGATGAGGCACTTGACTAAAATTAAAAGAACGCTCAATATTCCATACCGAGATTCGAACTCTCAATTCAAAGTAGACAAGCGAGGTGCTTTACCAACGAGGCAGGAGCTGTTTTTGACAAGCAATGCTATATATATATGTACTAAAATTTTCTGACGAAGCAGTGTCTGATCATACCTCTTAGCATTATGTGCATCCTCCTTTGTGCATATAGCTAGGATGCTATGCTTATATGCATTTTAGCTAGTGGCTTACATTTGATTTGGTAGGGAATGTTATGAGTTCATGTATGCAAGGCCGTGGCACAAAGTTGTTGACTTTTATGCAGACATGGTGAAAGGCCATACTTCATTGTCAGGATTATTTGGAAAAGAGGTACACATTGGCAAGCTTTGCAGCTGTGCATAAACTGGTTGTTTGTAACTCGTTTGCTTTTGTATTTGTTTATTGCTGTATTTATAAGTTTTTTGGAACGGGAATACTGTGAAGAACTTTCTCAAGAGGAGCTAAACAACAACCACAACCACAACAATAACCACAACAACAACCACAACAACAACATAATACCTAGTATAATCCCACAAAGTGGGGTCTGGGGAGGGTAGAGTGTACGCAGACCTTACCTATTCCTCAGAGGTGGAGAGACTGTTTCCGATAGACCTTCGGCTCAAGGAAAAATATAGTCCAAAGCAGTCCAGAAAAAGAAGTCATAAAAGTACAAGCAATAGCAGAAAGTAACAAAAATAACAGATAGTAATAGGACAGTAACTACAACAAAATAATATGATAATCGAAATACAATACAACAAATAATAACAGAAATCGAAGGACCATAAACTACAAGAGAATACTACAACTACTAGTATGGACAGATAACAAGACAACACAGTGCCAGCTACTAAACGTCTACCCTAATCTATGTCCTCCACGACCTTCCATCTAAGGTCATGTCCTCCCCATGTCTTGTCGAATCACCTCTCCGCAATACTTCTTCGATCTACCTTTACTTGTCCTGAAACCATCCATAGCTAGCCTCTCAAACCTCTGCACAGGGGCATCCGGGCATCTCCTCTTCACATGCCCTAACCATCTCAGTCTCACTCCCCACATCTTGTCCTCCACCGAAGCCACTCCCACCTTGTCCTGGATAGCCTCATTTCTAATTCTATTTCTCCTAGTATGCCCACACATTCATCACAACATCCTATGCAAAACTAAGATTAGTTTTCATAAAAATCTTCTCGAGATAAATTAAATAACTTTATGGGCATGATACTATCAAAATAAGTGCTTCTTTAAATCTTAAAAGCTTCTATTCATTTATTCAAAATGTTTATCTTTCCTATGCAATTTTGTTCTTTATCTAATTATAAAATAAAATGCCATATTATAAGTTTTTACTTTGTCATTTATCTCATTTTTTGTACTTCTTATGCAAGTTCTTTTTAAAACAATATTTAGTGTTACAGTACACTTATTGTTTTTATACTTATCTTGAACATTTCCACCACAGGCACCTGCTGACCATGAAGATGCTGAAATTCGAGAGAACCATGAGAAATTTGAGTTAGTGAGTTTTCCAGTTAAAGATAGGGGTGGTAGATGGGCAAGAGTAAATTTTAAGATTGTCGTTTCTTATCATGGAGGTTCCTTTGATGGATGGCAGAAGCAGCCTGACCTGAATACTGTCCAAGGGTAAGTATTTTCTAACATAGCCATTCATATCATGAAGTGTCATATGCTCTATGCCTTTCATGTGAAAACTATCTTGAGTTGATGATAGTTTTCGACATGACATTCTTTTAGCAGCATGTATGCTCTTAGTTACTTTAAAGTTGTGCATGATATTCTCAATGATTAAGTTCAAGTTGATGGATTTCTTATGACATCTTGAATGAACAATTCTATATCTTCAGTAGTTGACTTCACTATGCATTGTTTGGTTATCTTACGGAGACATGGATATGCTATTCTCAACATTGAGAGCTTGTTTCTCACACTAGATTCTTTTGGCAGATCCCTGCGGAGTTATAATGAAGGAATTATTTAATGATATAAAAGAAAGAATGTAAAAACCATAGATCCTCATAGATGACATCCATTGCTAGAATTCCAGAAATAAGGTTACGCAGAAGCATACAGAGGTGGTGCTGGACTTCTGGTTGCCGTATTTGGAGCTTAGTTCATATATTGGATTATTGGTACTAGGTCCAAAGGGATCTTCTGCAAAATTCTCATGCATGTCTGTTTCTCTTCTTAACGTGATAAGAGCTGATTTTATTTGAGGCTAATCCAATTCCAACTGAAAACTTCTGTTGGAATGGTATTCATGTGGCTTGTACTCTGCTTTATTCAGGTTAGTTGAAAGATCTCTCGGTGAGTTTGTTGATGAGAAGAAGGCTCAATTATTAAAAGATAAGAACTTACCACTAGAAGGATGTGCTGTAGTTGCTGGGCGTACAGACAAGGGCGTTTCGGCCTTCCAACAAGTTTGTTCTTTCTGTAAGTTTGTTCTTTCTGTAAGTCACCTAGCTTGGTCTGCATCCTTTCAGTTATATGAATCAGTTTCCAATATTCACCTTTTAATAATTACTGCTGTTAAAGGCGCGATTAAGCCCTGAAATTAGGTGCAGTGTGCTGGGCGCTTCAGTTGTGCTTTTGTGCAGACACCAAGGCGCTTTGGCAAGAGTGTCAGCGCCCCATGAACTCCTCCTGAACAGGGCAGTCTAAACAAAAAATGTAGCTCAAGAATCGACATATCAATGGTTAAACTTTAAAGAAACGTAATGTTTGAATATGATATAATGATTTGGTAATTAAATTGGAATTGGAAACTTAAACTTCAACATTGCATTTTAATTTTCTTGAGTATGTTTATTCTTGTATTCTTCTTGCCTTGCAGATATACTTTTTTAGTATTTTTTCATTTCTCCTTTCATCTCAAAGCACACATTTCAATCACAGTACATGCTTAAAGCTCTAGCATATCTCGTCTCTAAGAGGGGGATTTTCGCTTTTCTGGATTTCCCACCTATTCCTTAGATCCGTAGTCTTATAGCTAAAGGAAGTCTTCTATTTAATCTAATTCACCGAAGGAGAAGGCAGAGTTATCTTTCCTCTGCTATCAATAATAACTAATCTATTTACTGAAGGAGATGGTGGAGTTATCCTTCCTGTACTATCAATAATAAGGCATACCAGGCTGCGGTTAAGGTAGCTCACCCGGCTCAACAATAGAAATCCCTGTAGTTCAGTCATCCACGGCTAATTCAATTCACTCTTCTTGAAGTTCTTGTAAAATGGTCTCTGTTCGTAGCTTTCCTTCCTTTCTTATAGTAACTAGGCCTGCTAACATCTTTGGTAGTTTTGTCGGATTAGGAGCTCTACTAGCCTTGACCGTGGGAAATTGCTTTACTAATGAAAGAAAGAATGAACTAGGGAGTTAGAGGTAGTAGGAAATCCCGTAACTGGGAAAATGATTCATTTAGAAAAGATCCGATACCAAGTAAGAGCACACTAACTGGTAGGTGTGAATGATAAAGGCTTAAGTCGCATTTCTATACGCTTCGCCTTTGAAGACACTTTCTTGATGTCTGTATGCTTTGTGCTTCATTTTATGCATCTTATTTTTTCTTTTTTTATGCATCTTATTTTTTCTTTTTCTCAATCAAGGATATGATATTGATTTTAATTTGATAGTTAAGTAGTTTGAAACTTTAAAAAGTGCAGTTTACTGTCTTGTGAAGTTTGGATGGTGCAATACCTCAATTTGTAAGAGTCTAATTTAGTTTTTTGCATTGCCTTTTCTCCTACTTCAAATCAAGAAGGCCACTTGCCCGTATATATGTTTTTCTTAATCATTAAAAGGTCATTTTATTGATAATTCAGCAACTAGAAGGTGCTGTAGAATATGTACGAAGGAGCAACACTATAGACTATGTAAAGAACTCAAAAATTTACCGCGACTTTTGTGTCATGCTGTCCTTTGCAATAGCCATGTTACACACAAAAAAACAACACAAAGATGCATTTGTACTTGATACTAATTACAAATCCACTTTATTTCAAAAACTCTAGCGTTTTTCTTTCACCCCTCCCTAGGGGCTCCCCCACTTTGCTCCCCCTTGGTGACTCAAGCCCACAACCTCAAGGTTAGAGGTGGAGGGTGCTTACTACTTGAACAACCCTCTCTTGTCAAAACTTAGTGTTGAAGAGTCTTACATAGGATGAAAAAAGGATGGATGGTCTCCTTGAATAGACTTGGGCAATCCTCCCCTTATACGCTAGCTTTTGGGGTGTGACTCCTGGTCCTTGAATGTCACGCTCCGGATTGAGTGGAATCCCGAATAAAGAATATCCGGATCAGGCGTGGGAGGTGGGGTTGTTGATGGAAAGTGTCCCACATCGGAATCCTCCTTTCATGAGTTAGCTTTTGAGGTTGAGTTAGGGCCAAGATCCATTTCATTGCATGGTATTAGAGCCCAACTCATCCCTATTATTGTGTATCGATGTTGGGCCCTTATATTAATTGCCCACGCACCAGATGTCTAGCCCTAGGCGTGAGGTGTGGTGTTGAAAAGTCCCACATCGGGGTAAAAATGGGATGGGTGGTTTCCTTGTATGGACTTGGGCAGTCCTCCCCTCATGAGCTAGCTTTTGAGGTTGAGTTACGCCCAAGATTCATTTCTTTACAGTTAGCTTTCTTTTCCTTCCAAATGGTCCATCAGACAACTGAGGGGATTGCGTTCCAAATTTTGATTTTTTTCTTTCCCATCACTTTGATATACCAACCTTGCAACAAATCCTTTGTTGTTCTCGGCATTGTGTAGTTGATACCAACGTTGTTCAACATGAGGTCCCAGATTTTCTTGGTAAATGAGCAGTGGATGAAGAGGTGATTTATGTCCTCATTTTGACTTTCACACAAAGAACATCTGCTACAAATGCTGATTCCCCTCTTTTGAAGATTCTCATAAGTTAGCCCTGCTCCATGAGTGACCAACCAAGTGAAACAATCCACCTTCAATGGTGGCTTACTCCTCCAAATACACTTCCAAAATCGATGGGCAATGATGGCAATGGATCAGTTAGAAGTTTGTAGCAATTCATGACCGAAAAGTTGCCTTTTCTATCTCTTTTCCACCTAAGGGACTCTCGTCTGGAAGTTGCCTATTCATATGCTTTTGGGATTGTTTCGTCTTATGCTGCTGCTACTACTATGATTACTAAAAGTACCCTCGAACTATATAAGTTGGAATCTTTTTCAACTCCAAAATAACCCTCAGAGCCAAATATTCTTTTTGCATTTTGATCACATATCGACAGGTGATCTGTCCTTTCTCGCCTTTTCGTTATATCGCATGGTCTGACGTTGAGAAAAAAAAGTTCATGTGTATGGAAAGGCTCTTTGAATACTTTTTCAATTTTTTTTTTTTCTTTTTTTTTAAAAACAATTTTCAATGCCCTTATGAGGTAGCAATGAGTTATACTACTCGTTTGGCACCCTGGAAACTTATTTTATTCTGCTACTAGGGTTCCGAAGCTTTTCTTGAGCTCTAGAATCTATAATTATAAATACCTTTTTCAACTCAAGAAATACTTAAACTATTTAGAGTTGGTATTTCTAACTAAGTAGCCAAAGGAGGGGTTTGTGCAAGAGCAACTCCAAAGTACTTTACTTCGGTCCCACTATTTAAAGATGTGACTTTAGGGCTGGTTCTGGAAAGGGATCGAAGAGAATGTAGTTCATTCAAGGATAAGATTGAATTAGTTAGAAGCACCTCTTTCTGTTGATATTGACTTGATGTGATGTTCACTTTTTCGCCTGTAAAGCATAGGAAACATCCGCAGCATACATCTTCATTTGTTATGCTCCCTGCCCCATTGCGAGTTGGAGAAAATTTAGCATTTTCAGCCCATTGAGGACGATGCCAAATATTCCTCCTTTTAAGGGGTGGTTCTATAAACAACTGTGTGGATGGTTCATTCAAATGCCTACCAATTAAAGAACTTAAACAATAAGTTTGAGCAAATGACTAAAGCGGATAGACTCTTCATTCAACAACAACAACAACATACCCAGTATATTCCCACCACGTGGGGTCTGGGGGGTGGTGGTAAGCGTACGCAGTCCATACCACTACCTCAGAAGTGAGATAGAGAGGCTGTTTTCGAAAGACCCCCGGCTCAAGAAACAACAGTGTAGAAAAGAAAAAGTAAGGGACAAGATATGAAATGTGAAAACACATCCAATAGTAATAAAAACAGGACTCACCAAGTAATCCAACAAATAATAACACACTATGAAGTAATACAAATATTCTAGCTACAAGCACTACTAATGCAGCAAAATTCTCCTATCTACTAACACTGACGCCCCTTTCCTACTAACCTTCTACCCTAATCCGCCTCCTCCACACCTTCCTATCTAGGGTCATGTCTTCGGTAAACTGCAGCTGCTCCATATCATGTCTAATCACCTCCCTCCAATACTTCTTCGGTCTACCCCTTCCTCACCTGAATCCATCCCTAGCCAACATTTCACACCTCCGCACTGTGGCCTCCGTGCCCCTCCTCAACACATGCCCAAACTATCTCAACCTCACTTCCCGCATCTTGTCTTCCACCGACGCTACTCCCACTTTATCTCGTATAACCTCATTCCTAATCCTATCCTTCCTAGTACACCCACACATCCACCTTAACATCCTCATCTCCGCCACTTTCATCTTTTGGATGTGAGCTTTCTTGACTGGCCAACACTCCGCTCCATATAACATAGCCGGTCTAACCACTACTCTGTAAAACTTGCCTTTGAGTTTAGGCGGCACCTTCTTATCACACAAGATTTCAGACGCGAGCCTCCATTTCAACCAACCTACCCCAATCCGGTGAGTGACATCCTCATCAATCTCTCCACTCCCCTGAATCATAGACCCAAGATACTTGAAACTATCTCTCCCTCGGATGACCTGAGTGTCAAGCTTTATAACCACCTCAGCCTCATGCGCCGCCTCGCTGAACTTACACTCCAAGTATTCCGTCTTGGACCTACTCAACCTAAATCCCTTAGACTCGAGGGTCTTCCTCCAAACCTCCAACTTATCATTAACTCCACTGTGGGTCTCATCAATCAAAACTACATCATTCGCAAAAAGCATACACCAAGGCACCTCACCTTGAATTTGCAAAGTCAAAACATCCATCATCAAAGCAAATAAAAACGGGCTAAGAGTCGATCCTTGATGCAACTCCATCAGGACAGGAAAGTGCTCAGAGTCCCCTCCCACCGTCCTAACCCGAGTTTTAGCTCCGTCATACATATCCTTAATCGCCCTAGCATACACCATAGGAACACCTCTAGCCTCTAAGCACCTCCATAAAACCTTCCTGGGGACTTTATCATAAGCCTTCTCCAAGTCGATGAACACCATGTGCAAGTCCCTCTTCCTCTCCCTATATTGCTCCACTAGTCCCCTTAAGAGGTGGATGGCCTCAGTAGTCGAGCGTACCGGCATAAATCCGAACTGATTCTCAGAAATAGGCACAATCTTACGTAATCTCAACTCTACCACCCTCTCCCAAACCTTCATAGTGTGTCTCAACAACTTGATACCCCTATAGTTGTTGCAGTCTTGAATGTCACCCTTATTCTTATACAAAGGAATCATCGTACTCCATCTCCAAGCTTCCGGCATCCTTGTCGTTCTAAAAATGGTATTAAACAACCTAGTCAACCACTCCAACCCTGCCCTTCCCATGCACTTCCAAAAATCCATCGGGATCTCATCTGGCCCCGCCGCTCTACCTCTATGCATCCTACGAATAGCACCCTTAACCTCCTCTACCTTAATCCGCCTACAATAGCCGTAGTCGCGAAGCCTCTTAGATTGCTCCAAATCCCCCAACACAATGTTAGTGTCCCTTCCTTCCTTCAAGAGCTTATGAAAGTATGACTGCCATCTCCTCCTAATAAGAACCTCCTCCACTAAAGCTTTACCGTCTGCATCCTTAATACACTTCACTCGGTCAAGGTCCTAAGCCCTCGACTCCCTAACCTTGGCTAGCCTAAACAACTTTTTATCACCACCTTTACCCTCTAACGCCTTGTATAAGCTTTCAAAAGCCGCATTCTTAGCTGTCGAAACAGCCGACTTAGCCTTTTTCTTAGCAATCTTATACTCCTCCCTATTCTTCCGCTTCTCCTCCTCATCCCTACTCTCGACCAATTTCGCGTAAGCCTTCTTCTTCACCTCCACCTTCCCTTTAACCTCTCCATTCCATCACCAGTCCCCTCGGTACTTGCCCGAACGACCTTTCGAGACACCCAACACCTCTCTAGCCGTCTCCTTGTTGTCAGTGGCAGTCTTATCACACATACTATCCGCGCCTCCTCTACTCTCCCAAGCTCTTCTCGCACTCAACTTCTGCCCTATCTCAAGCGCACTGTCCATAGTCAGGATACCCCATCTAATCCTCGGTCTATCCTCCACACCCCTTCTCCTCCTCTCCTTCTTGATCTCCAAGTCCATCACCAAAAGCCTATGTTGGTCGACAGACTCTTACTAGGTATGACCTTACAATCTCTACAAAGACCCCTATCACCCTTCCTAAGGAGCAAAAAGTCTATTTGGGTCTTAGCCACTGAACTACCGAAGGTAACCAAGTGAACCTCCTTCTTTGGGAAGTACGAATTAGCTACCAGCAACCCAAAAGCCCGAGCAAAATCCAATATGCTGATATTCATGCCGAAAGATTTATCCGAGATTGAAGGACACTGAAACCGAGTAATATGCTGAGTATTCTCACTGGGGTCAATCTACAAAAAAATGTGGCTTAAATGCAGAATCCTACTAATTTAAAATGGCTAAAAAGCTTAAACTTTTTTTTACCAATATTCCAATAATACATTATTGTTCTATATACAATATCTTAGATTCAATTAAGAATAAGTATCCAACTTTTTCCCCATTGAAATACTTATATACAGTTGACTGTGGATGTCATGGTTATATGGCCTATCATAAACCATGGTACATTCATATCCAAAGACCCTTAATATTCACCTTGTGGCCCCCCCCCCCCCCCCCCCCCCCCCCCTTTTGTTTTTTTGAGATAAGAATATTGGTTCACTTCTATGTCTAGACACTTGGAGAAAGGATGTCAAGATTGAAGATGTAAAAGATATACTTGATAAGGCAGCACCAGGAAAGATCAGGGTAGTTTCTCTCACCAAGGTAATTGATTATTTGGTTTATTTATTTTTCAAGCGTGAAGATGCAACTTGCTTTCTTGTCATCTGTTGGGGAAAATCTATTTCAATGTTTTCTGTTTAAATACATCTGTTACCATTTGGGTTTTCTCTTATTTGGTGAATGCCCATGAAAGTTTTAAAAGTTGCTTTAATCCATTTATGGTTCAAAGTCATGTGGAAAACCTGTTCTAGCTAAATAGCTGTCTAAATCAAGCGGGTAATTGATTGAGCATCATCTAATCTAGGGGAAAAAAGTAAGAACAGAAGTACTTTTGCCATTTATGCATGCACGGACAAAAGCGTGATCAACCAATGTTATCAAAGGTGCGCGTAAACCCTAAAGTGAGGCTCAAAACGTGTTGAGCGCTTTGCCTCGCTTTTTTTTTTTTTTTTAAATGGTGACATTTTTGTATTCAAGTCAACAGGACCTGTTATGGCCAAAGTTACAAGGAATGAAATCTAAGTAAAAGCTACAAAAAAGCCTGTTAGATAGCTATAAAGACTCTAGGAACTGTATGAGAGTCTCTGTGTCACTTATATACTCTTATTTACACCAAAAATGCAAAAGCAGAACACAATTAGGGGTCGTTTGGTAGAGTGTATATAAGAATAATGCAAAATATGGTGTATTAGTAATGCTTGTGTTAGGTATGCTTGCATTACTTATACTTGTATTTTTCTTATGCAATGTTTGGTTTGGTGTATTAAAAATTACATAAATTGCATAATTTCTAATTTTTTTTTTTTTTTTACAAAAATGCCCTCCATGTATATAATGGAAAGGATGTGGAAACGATTTTGAGGGATAATTGTGTCTTTAATCATGCTAATGCATGCATTAGAATCCATTGCATTACTAATACCATTGATTTTGAGGTATTAGTAATACACACCTCATTACACAATAGAGTGTATAACTAATGCAAGATTTAGTTATACATACGCTAAAAAAATGTACCAAACAAGGTACTAGTAGTACACAAGACTAATGCATGTATTATTCTTTTTAATACACTCTACCAAGCGACCCCTTAAGCTTTATCTTCTGGATAGGGTTGCTTTTTTTCTCAAAACATCTTGAATTCCTTTCCTTCCAGATAGTCCCCCATATCGCTTTATGTGCGCTTCAATGTCGTCTTCAAGTTTCTAAGGCATACTTTTCCTTGCCAATGAGTCTCTTCTGAAGAGGCGACACTAAACAATTGATATTTCACTTTATTGTAATTGTTTTATCAATTTCTTTGTTCATATATTTGTCATTCATGCTTATAATTCTTAGTCTTGGACTAAATATAGATATTTGTATTTTTTCTCCCTTTGCGCCTTTTCTCATTGAAGCCCACACTTTTATTTGCTCTTTAAGCCCCAACTGGCCTTAGAGATTTTTTACGCTTTTCGCTTTTGATAGCACTGTGATCAACAAGACGAGAAGCTTTCAACTGCCGCTGATGAAGTGGAGTTGAAGGAATATTCCTCTTTTCAACTGTTGTCACCCTTGTCACATTGTTATTTCTATCCATGAAGAACAAATGAAAGCTGGGAAGAATGTCATTATTTAGTTTCTGTTGTGGGACAATTCTCACAATCTGCTGTGCTGGACTTACCAGATAAAGATACCCATGGTTGTTCTACAAGGTTTTATGCTTTCTAAAATGAATTTTTGAGTCGAAATTTGCTTTCTAAAATGAATTTTTGAGTCGAAATTTCTGTCTTTGATTGTTTTTTGGTTTTCTTCTTCTCGACAGCTTGCATGATCTCTTCATCATTAATTCTAGTCAGATAAATGGTGTTTTTAGTCCTGGTTCCGCATAAAGGGCTTTTCTAGGCTATCCATCTTCCCCCTCTCCACAAATACTTCAAATCAGTAACTTTCGTTTGGAAAGCATGGTTCTGCTGCTGCCAAGTTGTCATTTAGCAGGCTGACACTTTCATTTACCAATGTCCAATAGGATTTGGATTATGATTGGTAGCAATTGATTTTTCAATTTGTGAATAACTAATAGTTTTATTGCAATCTTTTGAGTTAATTGGGCATACTACACATGTGCATATTTCGTTCGAACAATTTGGTTCAAAAGAATCAGTATGTTTTGAAGGAAAAGCAACATCTGCCTTTCTGGTTAAAGACTTAAATCTAGATGTCTTTACTTGTCGAACTTATGAGTAGGATGGATTTTGGAAATTATTTTGATACCAATTTCGGGTTGTTAGAATCCCTGCATAGTTGAAGGGATTCATTCCATCCTTTTTACACAAATAATGCCTACTTGTTGCTACAGAAATCGGTAGAATTTTTGCTTTACTTACCAAAAAAGGGCGTACTACCATCTGCATATCGTTGGTCTCTCCTTTTTCCTTTTTATCTGACAACAAATATTTTTTTTTGTCAATAGGTATCCCGGGAATTTCATCCCAACTTCTCTGCAAAATGGAGACGCTATTTGTATATATTCCCCATTGATGATGTATTGGGCGAAAATCAAGGGGGTCAAATCTGGATCGACGGTTGCAGTGATGTTCATCAACAGAATGAATGTGGTAAGAGTGCTGTTGACGAAAGTAATGGAAATGCAACCGATGATGACAATGATGAGCTGGTGCATGGAAATAAACCAATCAAGTTTGAAGTAAGCAAGGTTAACCGGCTTTTAGGTCAGCTTGAAGGAAAGCTTTTATCTTACAAAATGTTTGCACGAGATACTAAAGCTTCAAGGAACACGTAAGAATTCATATTCCATTATGGTTCTTTTAGCAATGATTCTTTATCCCATTATACACTAAATCATAGATGATGTTAAATTCTGTTGATCTTCAAATGACATCTAAATCTCTCATTCTGGATGTTTAATGAATGTCATTCCCTAAGCATATTCCATGGAGGCAGCTTTTTTGATTTCTTTAGTTATCAATATTTCATGTTTATTTTCACGGTGTTGGATGACACATATCCTTTTGGTTTTCTAGTTCTTTTACAATACTATTCTTGGATATATGTCCTAATTTTAACTCGAAAAAGGATTTTACTATTCTACAGAAGGTTTGTAATCATTGTGTTTCTTTCTTGATACAATTGAAACAGAGAGAACAAGAGAAATATTATCAAGCACTTACGTTGTAGTATTATTGTTCTAGTTTTCATCATCGTCATCTTCATCTTCATTATTGCTAATAATACCGTTAATAATATTTGAAATTATTACTACTCCTGTTAGTGACACTAGTGCTATTATTGTTGGAGTTATTATGATTATGATTATGTTTACGGTTTGTGATGATCCTCTTTCATGGAGAAGGGAATAATTTCATAAAAAAGACCCAAAAGCTCTCACAAGAAGATTTGATGACCGTTATCATCAAAAAATGCAGAAGTCCCTAGAAAAATAAAATAAACTCACTGAAGAAAGAAAAGAAAAATGTACTTTCATGATTTTCCAGCAGCAAGCCGTAGAAGTAGCATGGTTAGCTATAAAGTTAAACTTCACATTGTATTCTACCTTGATGGGGTAGGCTAATCACCAATTTTTTTTATCTTTATGAATGTTACAGTGGTCCACCAACAGAGTGTTTTGTCTTCCATGCTAGAGCTATTGAAACTTCAATACCATGTGCAAAGGTATCAAACTGTTACTTCTAAGCTTGTTGGTTTTGCTGTTTCAAATTGTGGATTGTCACATGCTTCATGTTGAGAACACGTGTCTTTATATGCTTGAAGATCCATGTTCCTTTATCTGAATAGTTTTACAAAATCTCCTTTATTGTAGTGTGGCTGTTTAGGGATATGATGAATATACTTTTTTTTTTTTGTAAAGTTTTATTAATAAAGGTATCAAGAAGGTAACAGTTACAGCAGACCAACAACGGCCAATAGCATAACAACTCATCTATCTCCTCTAGGAAATCTAAATACTGTTCCAAGTACTCCATAACACTCCTTTTACACTAAAAAAACAAATTCAAAAGACAGCTATTTTTAATCTTGGATGCATGCTGTCTTATCCCTTCAAAGCAAATCTTGTTTCTCTCAAACCATATTG
The DNA here is from genome assembly GCA_031232105.1 of Capsicum rhomboideum. Taxonomy (NCBI): domain Eukaryota; kingdom Viridiplantae; phylum Streptophyta; class Magnoliopsida; order Solanales; family Solanaceae; genus Capsicum; species Capsicum rhomboideum. Next base: position 41,938,745 of record CP124712.1, on the reverse strand, counting down.
TCCATAAAACACATAGGGGGATTGTTCTCCACACTGCTTGCTGACTTTTTGATGTTGCCATGTCTCCAGTAAGCTCTTTAAATTTGGTGGCAAAACCCACTTAATATCATACATATTAAGGAATAGCTCCCAACACTGTCTTGCCACTTTGCAATGAACGAGGAGATGGTTGACTGTTTCTAACTCTTCTTCACGCATATATCATCTATTACTCGAAATTATACCTCTATTTGTAGATTCTTTATTACTACCTACAAACAAACCATGCTACTTTGACAGGTGCTTCTGACTTCCATATTGCTTTCTGTGGCCAATCTGATTTATACATCCCTTGTTGGTTCTGTAACAGATGATAACATCATTTAACTGTGCATCACCTGATCAAATTCATCTACTTCCCAGTCATTGGGTCCCTTTCTAAAGATCAGCTGCCCACCATTACTTGAGTAAAAATTTGTTACCCTACAATATGAAACTTCCATTTTCCAGCGATAATCAGACCAAAATTGGATATTATTACCATTCCCCAGCCTCCATAGACTACTAATAGTGCTACAAACTCCCCCCTTGGAAGTGGATTGGACTGTACAGGGAGTCCAAAAATCTTTCCTGCCATATTTGACATCTCTTAGTTCTTTACATAATCTGTACTCACTTCTAATCCTGACACAACTTCAAAAGCTAATAGAACTCTTCTGAGATGTAAAAGTTGTATCTTTCTCAGCTTCACACAAAATCAGCGTATCATCGCATAAAGTAGTATATGTGAGACTGTAAGTTCTTCTCCCTCACTTTTTCTACATTTTAGCCCTCTAATACATCTCAAATATTCTGGTTTTGAAGCGTTTTGCTTGCTATTTCCATCATCAACAAGAACATATAAAAAGAGAAGGGATCCCCTTCCTTAATGCCCAGTGAGACTTGAAGTATCCTGAGGACTTCCATTAATTAGAATTGAGTAGTCTATGGATATACGATGTTTTACCCACCTAATCCATTTATCACCAAAATTCATTTGCTTCATGAGATATAGTAAACATGACCAATTAACATGGTCAAATGCCTTCTCCAAATCTAATTTGTAGGTCCCACACCTTTAATCTTCCTGTTGAATAGGTATCCAAGTATTTATTAGCTACCATAGCAACATCTGGTGAATTGAAGAGCTATCACATCTCCAAAAGATTGGTGAGGACTCTGATTGAAAGATGGAGGAATTTCATAATTTGGTGGAATTTTTGTATGGTTTGATCACACCAAACAATATTCGGATGCATGGAGCTGGGGGGAGAGCAGACATGGTTTATTTACTGTTAGCTCTTTTCTTTTGGAGAAAGGTAAAGTTGTATTCTTCAGCATAGAGCATTAAGGCTATGCTGGCAACCTTCAAAAAGTTACAAAAAGAAACTACCATAATTACCATGAGCCTAAGATATGTAATAACTGTTCAGCTTCTTCTATGCCCTCTTCTTTACACCAAAAAAACAAAGTATTAATACAGTTCTCTTTGATTTTCTGTGTTGGGCTGGAAATGTTCTCAAAACATCTGTTGTTTCTCTCTTTCCATATTGACCACCATATGCATGATGGTATTATCCACCACCATTGCTTCTGACTCTTACTCTCCCCTCTCTTTATCCAGCAGCTAAGGAGGTCAGCTGTGTATTTTGGCATCGCCCAGTCTAATTGGAACAAACCTAGGAACATAGACCAGATCTATGCAGTGACCTTGCAGTGAAGAAACAGGTGACTATTTGTCTCCTTTTCTTGACAAACGAAGCACCTGGATACAATCTGAAAACCTCTTCTTTTCAGCTTGTCCTGTGTTAGACATGCTCTTCTAGCAACCAGCCATGAGAAGTATCTAACCTTAGTAGGGATTTTGAGCTTCCAAGGTCCAGGGATACCTCCTGCTTGTTCCATCACTTCCTGTTTGCATAACCTTCCCACAGAGAATCTCCCATAATTATCATGTTTCCAAACACTTCTTTCTAGAGCTGCAGTTAAGCCTTTGAATTCCCCCAATCTGCCTAATAAATCAGCAGCTCTATTCACCTCCCAGTCGTTCAAAAATCTTCTGGAGGTGAGATTCCATCCTTGAGGAGACCAAGTATCAGCAATTGATGCTGTGGAATTGGTACGATACGAAAAGAAAAGAGGTCTGGAACGGCCTCCGTCAGGGGTTCCTGACCTATCCCCTTGTCTTTCCAGAAAGAGATTTTAGTGCCCTCTCTAAAACTGAAGTTATCAGCCAGTTGAGACCATAAATTCCTCATTGATCTCCAGGCTGACACCCATAGGTTCTAGACTGGTAGTGCTCCAGTTGTCCCTTTGTCCATATCTGTTGATGATCACATCCTTCCATAATGCTTGTTCATCTTTTACAAACCTCCAAAGCCATTTAGAGAGTAAACATCTGTTCTGCAATCTCAGGTTCATGAGGCCTAGTCCCTCAGATTGTCTGTTTAGTTGTGCTGTTTTCCACTTGACCAAGTGTATGCCCTTGCCGTCCTTGTTACCCAACCAAAGGAAATCCCTCCTCAACTTGTCTAGTCTCTCTTCCACCTTAGAAGGTAGTGGAAAAAGGGACATAACATATGTTGGTAGTGAGTTTAGAGCAGAGTTTATGAGGGTGACTCTACCTCCTAAGAATAGATATTGCGCCTTCCAACTGGCAAGTTTCTTCTCAGTCTTCTCAATAATTCCATCCCAAATCTGAAGCTCCTTGTGATTATTTCCCAATGGCATCCCCAAGCATGTGGTTGGAAAACTTTCAATTCTGCAATTCAGGATGTTGACCAAGCTTTGTAGATTAGAGACATCTTTGACTTGAAACATGCTGCTCTTCCTCCAGTTAACTAAAAGTCCAGAGACTGCCTCAAAGATAACTAGGATCATTCGAATGAAGCTAACCTGATCTGCCTTAGCATCACAAACGATTCAATGTCATCCACATAAAAAAAATGGAATATCTGTGTATCCACCCCTTATTTATTACCCACACTGAACCCTTTTATCCAGTTTTTCTGGGTGGAACACTTCTTTATTCAATATTTTGGACCTTAGCTCCATGGAACAATATTTTAGCAATAAAATATGGAAGAATTGAAATCTTAGATTAAAAGACTATGTATGTATGGTCTGAATTGTCTAAACCAGAATTCTTGAACAGTGAACAACCAGGAACAACCAGTTCAGATATTCATGACCAAGAAATAATGAACTCTCTTTCGGATAGGAAGGCTGGAATGCCAACAGGCGTCTATTATTGAATTCTACCTGACCCCCGCCTCATTGTAATAGTTACTGCTACTGTAATTTATGACCAAATAAGAGCAAGTTCTTAATGAAAGACCTTTGAAGGTAAACTAACATATCGTTAGAACATGGTATGAAGAACATATTTGATTAAAAGTTTTGGGTATATATCTGTAAAGCCATTCCATTTGATCTTTTTCCTGCGGAGGTCTTCTATATTTGCTGTCTACACAAAAGAATGTGCTGTCTGTATGCACATGGGGGATGGAAAATATGGTGTGGAGTGTGCTTGGAATTAAACAGTGATTCACATCATATATGCCCCTAGTCTGGTAAACCAAAAGGAGGAAGTACAGAAGGCGAGCAAGTGAAGTAGCTCTTTTGGCACTTATGTAGACATTATACAAAGAGAGGAACGAAATAGGTTCTGGAGTAGCAGCAACTAGGAAACACCCATTTTAAGATATTAGTAACTTTTTTGTCTTTCTGTATATTAGAGGGGCATGTCTTTTTTTTAAGATTGTTTATTGTGTTGGGAGTCCCATATCGGTGGGATAAGAGGTCCTTAGTTTCTTTGTATGGTCTTGGGAAATCCTCCCCTCATGAGCTAACTTTTGGGGTTGAGTTAGGTCCAAGATCCATTTCTGTATCATGGTATCGGAGCCTGACCCATCCCAATTCATTGGCAAATGTTGTGCTCGCGTCTTATATTGTCCATGCTCTGGATGTCCAGTCTTGGGCGTGTGGAGGGTGTTGGACTCCCACATCGATAGGATAAGAGGTCCTTGGTCTCCTTTTATGGTGTTGGGAAATTCTCCTCTCATGAGCTAACTTTTGGGATTTAGTTACACCAAGATCCATTCTTTATCATATTGTTTTATACATCTTTTGCCTCTCTACCTTCCAAGGTAGGGGTAAGATCTGCATATACACTACCCTCCTCAGATCCCACTTATGGGATTACACTAGATATGTTATTGTTGTTGTTGTTGTATTGTTTTATACAGATTGTGTAAGGGGATTTCCCATTTATATCAACAAACTATTAATTTAATCAATACATTCGAACTCTTTAGTGTCCAGGAGTATGACAGTCTAAAATTTTGCAAGTCTACATTATAAAAATGTCTTAACAAGTTTCCATGTGATATTAGTAATTACATGTTGACTACAGATGGAAATTAGCTTAAGAATTGCTTCTTTAAGATAATCTTTTTCTTCATTCCGATCCTGTTCTTTTTCTTCCTTTTGCCATTCTTCAACCAATTAGGCTGAAGATGTTGGAATCAAAGTGCTTTGGATATCTGATCTGATAGTTGTGCAGTTAAATTGCCATTAAATCTATTCATTCACCTAGAATCCCTTTTTTTTTTTCTTGAATTGAAATTGTAGGACGGGAGTCATATGAAGACGATGTGCATTGAGTTAGTTGCTAACCGTTTCTTGCGGAAGGTATGGTCGTATTCCATAAATTCTGTATATGTCCCCTGACACTCGCAATTCACGTTAACGTCCACATGTAAACTCCAAAGTCAAGGTTACACTTACAATTGGGTTGAGCTATGTTTGTCCCATATGGATTGTATTAAGAATTCCAGAAGGGGTTTACAAAGTTTTTCTCTCCATCTGTTCTTGTTTTAGATGCTTAGATTCTTTCACAATTATCTACTCACACCCAGTCTATGTAATAGAGCAGGTACATTTTTTAAAACTTCTTTTTTTGGAGTGATTGAAAAGTTTATGCAATAGGGTAAGATATCCCTCTACTTTTACTCCTTCCAAAGAAAGAAGGTTGCTTTGTTTATATCTGATACTTCCCTTCCTATTATGGATGGATATAGTATTTGGGCAGTACCATACGCAAAACTCGGTCTGAGCGATATATATACATAATATATGTACATATATATGTATGTATCACAATGTATTGGATGAATGCAGGTTGTATTTCGCGTCTACTGGTAATTTTTAGATCAACCTCTACTTCCTATAACACTTGTTGGAATAGGAATAGGAATAGGAATAAGATTGTTATAGTCTCCTACATGAAAAGGATTATAATGTGGTGTTTATAAATAGGGCTCAAACACAAGGAGCTGGTGATTTGGGATGGTATCACTGAAAAAACTGAAAGGAAACTAGCTAACTGGAAGGTTCAGTACCTATCTTTGGGTGGGAAAACTACTCTGATAAATTCGGTCCTAGATTCCCTTCCTACTTATGTTATGTCTCTCTTCCCTTTTGCCTACTAAAGTGGAAGAAAGATTGGACAAGCTACGAAGAGACTTTTTATGGTTGGGTAATATAGAGGGCAAAGGTATACATTTGGTAAAGTGGCAAACTGCTCAACTGAGCAAAAGTGAGGGAGGTCTTGGAATAAGAAATCTGGGGTTGTAAAACATATGTCTATTAACCAAGTGGTTGTGGGGATTTGGAAATGAGGAGCAAGCTCTTTGGAGGGAAGTGATTGTTAGCAAATATGGTCAGAATGAGCAGTGGGGTTCAAATCCAGTCAACACTACCTATGGGGTGTTTGGAGAACAATTAGGAGCTTGTGGAATCAGTTGGTCAGGGATATCACTTTCAAAGTAGGCACTCGAACCAGAATTAAGTTATGGAAAGAACTATGGATTGGTCAGGAACCCCTAATTGTTTCCTATCCTGATCTTTTCATCCTTAGTACCAATCCAGATGCAATGGTTAATGAGGTATGGTTTCTTCAAGGATGGAATCTGAGCTTTAGAAGACTCTTGAATGATTGGGAAATTGGAAGAGTAGTTGGTCTGTTGCAGACTCTAAATGATTTTAAGGGCACAAATTTGGAAGCTGACTCAGTAAGATGGAGGCACAACAGTGATGGAAAACTCTTCGCAAACAGGTTATACAAAAGGAAAGTGCAAGCTCTACCAGGGAGAATTAGTGGCCCTTGGGGTAAGATTTTGAAGAACAAGTTACCAGTTAAGTTAAGATATTTTTCATGGCTGGTCACTAGAAGGGCCTGTCTCACCCATGAAAAGCTCCAAAGGAGAGGCTTCCATATAGCCTCTTAGTGCGCCCTCTGTAATGAAACATATGAGACAAATAGTCATTTGTTCCTACATTGCAAAGTAAATTCCCAGTTGTGGGCATTATTCTTGGACTTGACACAAACTAGATGGACCATGCCAGAACATACTGCTGATCTTCTGAGCTGCTGGATCAGGAGGGGGCGAGTAAAAGTCAGAAGAAGTGGTGGAATATGATCTCCCTTGCATATGGTGGACAGTTTGGAAAGAAAGAAACAAGAGATGCCTTGAGAATACTGCTGCATCATTTTAGAAAATTAAATGAAACTGTATGAGGACTTCCTTTTTTTGGTGTAAAGAGGAGGACATAAAGGATGCTGGACAAATTTTAGATTTTTTTTGGTGTAAAGAGGAGGACATAAAGGATGCTGGACAAATTTTAGATTTTGTAAGATCCTTATAGTTTTTTGGTGTAGCAAGTTTTTGTTTTAGCTTTGAGCCATCTGTAAATCTGTTTTGATGGTAGCCAACATTTCCTTAATGCTGAAGAATACAACATTACCTTTATCAAAAAAATAAATAAATAGGGCTCAGTATGATAACAAAAAAACCCCAATTGAATAGTACTTTTCTCCTTTATTTCTCACATAGTATCAAAGCATTGATGAGAAAATATAGCTGTTCAAAATACTAGCTTCTTCCAGGAAAGAATATTTCAGTCACTGTGCCAATTTCTTATGACCTAAGGGCTATCTCTGTCAATATCCCTCTCTGGAGGTGTTGTGCAAAGACCAACACCACAAGGTATATCAGCCTCCGACGACCAAACCCCAAAAAATTTCTCTGGCAGAAAACCTGTCATGCACCCTCATGCTCTGCTGACAGTAAGTTTCCCCGCAAGCTCTCCGACATGCAATTTTCGGCCACTTTCTGCGAGCAGTTTTTTTTTTCCTTCCCGAGGCCACCTATTGATTCCATGCTTAAAGTTCTGATCAATTTTTACTTTTCCATTGACTGTTACAACTTTCAGTGACTATTACGACGACTTCTGAAGTTGATTCTTTGTTCTTGGGGTGCGACAGGTGATTCTGACCCGAAACCATCACGATTTCATTATTTTTCAGTCATCGGAGCTGTGTTTTTCGGTATAACAGTTGATTTTTCTCTGGATTCCTCATTGTTTCAGCAGAGTTTTTACTCTTTCTAGGTCGTTTCAAGCATTTGAAGTGTGTAACCCTTCGAGACCCACATTGCAATCTTATTATTTTCAACAACATCCTAGAACTCTCCTTAATTCAATCATGTCTCTCGGCTTTGATGTCTCTAATTCCAAAAATATTCCTTATTCAGTACTGTTTCCTCAGTCATCTCTATACTCTCTACCTTCTCGTGTCTTTGGGAGCACATGTTTTGTTAATAATTTAACCTTCGACAAAGATAGATTAGCCCATTGTTCTTTCAAATACGTCTTTCTTTGTTATTCTCGGGTTCAAAAAAGGTGTCGTTGCTACTCATCTGGTCTTCGTCGGTACCTTATGTCAGTTGATGTCACATTTTTTTGAGTCTCGACCTTACTTTACATCTTCTAAAAAAAAAAAGGGCAGCCCGGTGCACTAAAGCTACTGCTATGCGCGGTGTCCGGGGAAGGGCCCCACCACAAGGTTGTATTGTACGCAGCCTTACCTTGCATTTCTGCCAGAGGCTGTTTCCAAGGCTTGAACCCGTGACCTCCTGGTCACATGGAAGCAACTTTACCAGTTACTCCAAGGCTCCCCTTCGCTTTACATCTTCTAATCATCTTGATATATATGAGGTCTTACTTATACTGACTTTTGAGGAATTTACGATTACTTCCATATCTCTATCCTCACCACTCCTGACTTATCATCATTGTCCGTGTCTAACATCAGGCCCAAATGATTCAAGTCATGCACCGGACCCTGCATCTATTGCGAACTTATCTTCTTATAGTCAACTGATTGCACTTCGAAAAGGTATACGGTCCGCTCGTTATACTAGCCCATATTGCTCCCTCCGTTCCTAAATAAGTGCATGTTTTGCCGTTTGATTTTATTCCTAAATAAGTGCATGTTTAAGCCTTCAAGAATATTTTGATCATAATTTTCCTAATATGCCCTTCTACCATTAATGTCTAACTCTTCATTTTAAATGTAATCAACATCAACTTGGAAAAAAGTATAAACTTTATTTAGGGGTAAGTTGGTAAAATCACATTTTATTTTCTAGGAGTTAGTAGTTTATTAAGGGGTGTGCCAAACCCAAAACATGCACTTATTTAAGAACAGAGGGAATATACCTTTTTAAGTTATCATCGTCTGTCATCACTTGTTTATGCCTTTGTATCATCTTTGTCCTCTATTTTCATCCCTAAGTTTACAAGTGAAGCACTTTCTCATCCAAAATGGCGTTAGACTATGATTGACGATATGACTGCTTTATATGCGCGTGGAGCTTGTTCCTATTCCTTTAGGTAAATCTATTGTTGGTTGTCATTGGGTTTACGCAATCAAAGTTGGTTCAGACAACGAAGTTGATCGGCTGAAGACTCGTCTTGTTTTCAAGGGACATACTCAGATATTTGGGCTTGATTACAAGGCTTGATTATAGTGATATTTTCTCTCCTATGACTAAAATAGTATCTGTTGTCTTTTCTATCCATAAAATTATTTTTTGCCATTTGCCTCTTTATAAGTTGGACATTAATAATGCTTTTCTCCATGATGACTGATGTCGTCCAAAATATATCTCTAGAAAAGTATTAACGCGGTCGATGTATCAAATATAGAACCCAACTAGGTTGGGGTCGATCCCACAGGGAATAGGACAAAAGTTTGTCGAATGGTAGTCTGAGTAATTGGCAAGTGCGTAAAACTGGGGGATTTTTGTAAGCAAGTAGTAACACTAACGATTGTTGATTATTGGATTTGTTATCAATATGAGAAATACACTAGGACTGTGATCCCCAATGACTCCTTAACTCCATCGGTTACTTGTGCTGGCAAAATTGTCCCGCTGCGCTGCATGCAAAATCTAGAAAGATATGTTTATCTAAACGTCTCTCGACCTTGGTTAGACGAATTTCACTCTTCTCCTCTCGGTCTCTGAGTGTCGCACTGCTAACCCTTGTCCTGGATCTCAGATAACTATCCCTGTTACGGCTCAAGTTATTAGATGAAGGTTGATAGCTTCAAATCTCTGTTGTTATTCCCTTTTCCCAATCTCTACCTCTCTCTCGAGCAAGTTTAGAATACAGGCGAGTTTTTAACGTTTGCAACCGTTAGAAGATCAATTATAACGAAGGTAACAACAATACATGCAGTCACACCGGTTCAGAATTGCTTTGCACTTAACCCATTTCATTAATTCCTCATGGTTCACACAACCCTAGTTGATGGGTTTAGCTACTCATGATTGCAAGAACACAAGAAGATTTCAATGAGGAAAACATAATTGTAAACTCACAATAAGAAGAAAACTCTGAAATCTCAATATGAATGAAAACCCTAGAATCGATGTTCCAAGATTACAAAATCAATAATGTATTTATGAACTCAAAATAATGAAAATATATCTCAAAACAATGTAATGACCAACCCCTAAACATAGGACAATATAGGGGTATTTATAGATACAAGGTGAATCCTATCCTAAACAAAACAGGAGAAGAAATCGGCAACTTTCCACTGTTCCGTGGGTTGGATTCGAGGAACCAACCCACGTAGCGCAGGTCCATGCCATGAAAATCAATCGTCATCACACACTTTCAGGAGTTGACCTACGGCTCTGACCTACGTCACGTAGGTCGACTCACGTGACGTGGGTCCCTGCCGTAAGTCACTCCTCTAGTTTTGACTTGGCTTTTTCGTCTTCAAATGCTCCATTCTAGTGCATGCTTTTTCCTTTCTTTTCCATTTTGCCTCCATATCCTATTTTCTTGCAAGATAGAACAGAAAACACATCATACCTATCAAACAACTAAGCATATATGCAAATGACATTATCTGAACAAATAGCGGCTAATAATGCAACCCATGTACTCTCACAATAAAGAAGTCCCATACACTCACAGTGTACTAATGAATATCAAATTAGGGACTGGGTCAAAACACTCTCTCTCACAAAGAAGTTCAAACAGTGTGCGTGAAGTACCATAGGCTTGCCCTTGTTTTCTATGCCTTAGGTTTTCGGACAGTTGGACTAGGATCACTATAGGACTTTCATCGGCTTGTAATGTAGACATGGGGACAGGTATGGTACATATGGATATGATGACTCAACCCTCCTTGACACCACACTATTTTTGGCTTCACTTTCCAACCATTCTCATTTTATTCTCCCTTATTCTCCTTCATTTATTTTCAGATTTTTGGGTGTGGTTTTCTTCATACTTTCAAAACACAATTTTTTTTTCTCTCTCTTTTTTTTTTTTTTGCAATTTCTATTTATTTCACTAATTTTTTTTTCTTCACACCCAAATCTGTTCTCTTTTTCTTTTACTAATCCCTTCTTCATACCCAAGTCAAACTACGCACCCCTATAATAGCCACCCTCAACTTAGGCGATTTGTCTGAGTGGAGGTACACAATGTCCAAGGAGGGACCAGGGCCAAGACAGGTTCATTGTAAGCCAAAATGGGAAGGTGAATAGGTTAATGAAAGAAATAGGTCAATTAAGGCTCAAAATCGGAATCAAGAGATATTTACTTCATTTGGTCAAGCATTTAGGCTAAAAGTGGACTTATTCAAAAACGGCCTATGATCCTTTCCTAACTACTATCCTATAACCTAGGCAAGACTAACCGGGCAAGTTCTGGATCACACACACAAAGTGAACTTGGTAATGACCTCACACACACATAGCATAGGGTTACACTATCGACTACTACCTATCCAGTTCATACATTGTTGACTACAGTCATTCTGCCTATAATACTAATTCCATAACAAGATCCAACAGTTGTCACAAATTAATATACTACACACACAACTCAAAACAAAATTTTTAGGAGGGGTGTCCTTTAAACAATCAAAAAGCATCATTATCATTCAAAGTTCGTTCAAAATTGGACTGCACTAAGGTTCCCCTATTTTTCTCCTAATTAAACACGAAAACACACAATAATATAAATAACAACCTAAACATGCCGGTTCTACTATGATAGCACACTTGAGGGAAAAGAAACACAGCAACAAAAACCACCAAGAGGACATACAGACCCACAAGTACCTCCGCCCCCACCAAATAAGCATGCATTGTCCTCAATGCATTAGACCGAAGTAAAACAAGGGAGTTAGGAACATACCTGTGGCACCATAGGTGCGTGGGTCTAATATCGATCAAAATAACAAAAATCAAAGCAAATGTAGGAATAGCAAGAAATCTTGGGTTGCCTCCCAAGCAGCGCCTGATTTAACGTTGCGGCACGACGCGAGTGTCTTGTTGCTCAGCTTTCATCAAGATATCCCTTGGGTTGGTCTCCAGGGTCATCTAAAATATTTATTACCGAAACCACCCTCATGTCCTTTGGCTGCTTCATATTTCTGCAAATATTGAACGTGACTTCCTTATTATTCATCCTGAATTTCAGCTCACCCCGCTCTATATCCACCAATGCTCTGTCGGTGGCTAAAAATGGTCTTCCTAAAATTATGGGCATCTCAAAATCGACCTCACAGTCCAAGACAACAAAGTCAGCAGGAAAGATGAAGTTTTCAACTTTGACCAAAACATTAACTAATATGCCTACAGGCTTCTTGATCGTACGATCCGCCATCAATAACCGCATCTTTGTTGGCTTGGGGGCTCACAAGCCTAATTTCTTGAATATTGCCAACGGCATCAAGTTAATGCTCGCACCTAGGTCACACAAAGCTCTGACAAAGTTAACTAACCCAATTATGCATGGAATTGTGAAGGCACCGGGATCATTTTTTTTTTGCACAAGAGAACGGGATGCAATTGAACTACAATGGTGCAAATCACCAACAGACTCATAACTGACAGTTCTCTTCTTCGTGACCAACTCTTTCATGAACTTTGCATATCCCGGCATTTGTTCCTGTGCCTCCGCCAATGGGATGTTTATAGAAAGTTGCTTCAATATGGACATGAACTTATGAAATTTTTCATCCTCCTTCTTCTTCTTCAAGCGCTGATGGAATGGAGGTGGTGGCTTAGGAATGGGGTTTAGCATTTGTGGGGCTTCCTTTTCTTTCTCGTTTTCAGCATTCACCTTGTTTTCATTAGTCTGAGGCTTTTCAACTTCTTTCCTGATCTCCCCACTAACAATTTTATTTTTCATCCACCTTTTTCTTTAGACGTTGAGGGAAAGGTGGAGGAAGTTTTGGAAATGGAACATACTTCTTTAGAGCTTCCTTTACCTTTTTCATGGCATTCGTTTGCTCTTCCAGTGTAGCATGAACACCCTCAACTTGTTTGGGTGCCTCAATGAGAGTCTTCCCACTTCTCGTTGTGATAGCCATACAATGAGCATCATTTCTCGGGTTCTGGATGGTGTTGCTCGGAAGTGTACCTTGTTGACGCTGATTCAATGTTGTAGATATCTGCCCAAACTGTTGCTTCAACTGTTTTATCGCCGTCGAGTGAGATTCTACCTTTTGACTTATTCCCGAGATGTCTGCCCTAATCTTCTTCAAGCAATTCTCTTGGCTTTCTGACACCTTGACCAATTTATTAAGAAGGGCTTCCATCCTCGAACTTCCAGCCTCAGCATCACGATTCCCTGGAGGGACATAAAGGCCACTCTTATCTTTGTAGTCGTCTCTTCGCCTCCAATCACCATCCCGACTTCTGTCTCTATATCTTGACTTGTTGTAATTGTCTCCATAGTAGTTCCGACCTAGATTCCCTTGCCTTGAGTTCCAAGAGTCTTGATTAGACCCTTGGCTCTTGGCTCGGAAATCCACCACCTCTCAATCCAAGTACTTAGCCTCCTCATCCAATTCATAATCGTCATGCCTAGGTGTTTTGCCTTGTGCACCTACGGCATGTAGGGGTGTTCATGGGTCGGTTTGGATCGGTTATTGGTTAGAACCATAACCAAACCAATTTAGTCGATTATTAAATTTATAAAACCAAACCAAACCAAACCACACACAAAAAATAACCATCGATTTGGTTCTTGTCGGTTTGGTTCGGTTTTTTCGGTTTATGACTAGGGATTCGCTACTATCTTAACCTTCCCACAACACTAGCCAAACTTGAATATAAAATTTCAGATCATACATACTTACTGATCATACAAACTGCAGGTCTTAACAAAACACGAGGCTGATGGAAACCAAACCTGAGATAATGGAAAATATTTGTGAAAAAGATTTCTATTCCAAGTGCAAGTCTTTATGTTAAGAATCCTAAAATATAAAGTAACATTAAGATTCTTAAATATTTCAAAATATATATTGGTTATGACTTAGAAGATAGAGAAATTAACTACATATCATTGCAGTTGTCTTCTCTATTTGTAACCTCAAGTCAGTATTTATAACTAACGGCTAAGATTGTAAAAGTATTTCTTCTTCCATAAAAACTTCTGTTGATTGACCTTAATTCGATACAAGCGCCAGAAAATATTTAAAGTTTTCACTTGTCAACCAATTGAACAGAGAAGACCTGTTCAATCTTCACTTACACTTTTCCTTGTGAAATGAAAATAGGGATTTTTTGCTTTTTTACTTTGCTAAGACGAAGCTGGTCGGAGAAGACTTGTTCAATCTTAATTTGCAGTAAAAATGTGAAGACCAACTATAAAAAAATGCAGAGAGAGAGTGAAGAAGCTGGACGAAGAAGACCAGCTAGGGTTTTTTCCTTTGCTTCTCTAAGAACTAAGAAGAAGAAGCTGCGCAGAAAGAGAGTGAAAATGTGAAATTTGTGTAGGGTTAGGAGACTCGGGGAGTTGGGGTATTAATGTATAATAAAGGCTGAGTAATTATTGTTGGGCTTGAGTTTGGGTAGTTGGGCTTAAAAAATAATCTGGTAAGTGCTAGAGTTAAAAGACTTAAATTTATCTATGATTAAAATTTAACAAAATATTTATATTTTATTTGTGAATAATATATAAATAATTATAAAATTTATATATACAATTTATTGGTTTGGTTTGGTTATTTTCTCGATTTTATTTTTAGTAAAACCATAACCAAACCAAATAGTAACGGTTTTCAAAATTTAAAACCAAACCTAACCAAACCAAATCATATGTCGGTTTTTTTAATCGGTTTGGTTCGGTTTGGTTTTTAACCAAAACCATGAACAGCCCTAACGGCATGCACCTTTTCAGCACCTCCAGCCGCAATCTGTTTGTCTAGCAAGCCAATTTCTGTCCTCAACTGTGTGACCTCTTGAGCTACAGATTCATCCAAAACCCATTGTGCTGCCGAGGCTCCAATAGCATACGTCCCAGCAGGTGTATCTGTCTCCCGAGTATGCCATCCTCGGTTGGTCTTAGTGATACGATCTAAAATTTCTGAAGCTTGTTCCTACCTCAAACTCGTAAATGCTCCGCCAGTGATAGTATCTGCTACAGCCTTGGTATTGGCGTTTAAAGCCCCGTAGAAGATTTCAAGTAAACTCCTACCACTCATCCTATGATTTGGAACATTCTGCAGCTTCTTCTTAAACCTTAACCATGTCTCGTAAAGTGCTTCAGAATGTAGTTGTCTGAAGTTGTAAATCTCATCGTTCAACTGTAGCATCTTAGAGGGTGGGAAAAATCTCTCCAGAAATTGATTTCTCAACTCTTCCCAAGTAGTGATGGAACCTCGTGGTAACTCGGCCAGCCACAAAGTTGCTTCTCCTGTTAGAGAGAATGGAAACAATCTTAAATGAATAGTCACTCCAGGCAAATTATATGAAGTGCAGACCCGCACAAAGTTTATCACATGCATGTTCGGATCATCTATAGGGAAACCAGCGAACACACCTTTCAAGTTTAGCATGTGGATCATGACACTTATAATGTCAAACTTAGTGCCCTGAGGTAACTCTGGTGGAATAATGGCACCAGTCTCAACCAGCTCGAAATAAGCCACATCCTCTTCTTCAGGATCATCATAAACCGGCACATATGGTCTTTGAGGTGGTTGTTGCACCCTCAGTCTTCTTTGTCTCTCTTCAAGTGCAGCGAGACGTTCTGCTGCTTCTTGCATTCCTTGATGATCTCTATCCGCTTGTCTAAGAGCTGCTTGCCTCGCATTTTCCTCAGCCGTTAATCATACAGTGATTTGCTCGACAGTTTCATGACCAGCCGGATGAATTGATGGCTGGTTATGAATACCTTCCGCGACTGCAGGATCCTAAACTTCGTCGGTGTTCACCATTCTTCGATTTATTCTCAGTGTTCGTTCTATCTCAGTATCAAGTGGAATCAGGGGATTGCCTTGACTCCTAGTGTTGGGCATACACCGGCGTGTGCTCTTAAAAGTATAGAAAAAAAATAAAACCAATCAACTCCAAAAAACAAACTAATCAACTCCGTAACCTTACTCCCCGGCAACGGCACCAAAATTTGATGTCACCCAAAATATACCTCCAGAAAAGTATAACGCGATCGATGTATCAAATATAGAACCCAACTAGGTTGGGGTCGATCCCACAGGGAATAGGACGAAAGTTTGTCGAATGGTAGTCTGAGTAATTGGCAAGTAAGTAAAATTGGGGGATTTTTGTAAGCAAGTAGTAACAGTAACGATTGTTGATTATTGGATTTGTTATCAATATGAGAAATACACTAGGACTGTGATCCCCAATGATTCCTTAACTCTACCAGTTACTTGTGCTGGCAAAACTGTCCTGCTGCGCTGCATGCAAAATCTAACAAGATATGTTCATCTAAACGTCTCTCGACCTTGGTTAGACGAATTTCACTCTTCTCCTCTCAATCTCCGAGTGTCGTACTACTAACCCTTGTCCTGGATCTCAGATAACTATCCCTGTTACGACTCAAGTTATTAGATGAAGGTTGATAGCTTCAAATCTCTGTTGTTATTCCCTTTTCCCAATCTCTACCTCTCTCTCGAACAAGTTTAGAATACAGGCAAGTTTTTAACGTTTGCAACCTTTAGAGGATCAATTATAACGAAGGTAACAACAATATATGCAGTCACACCGGTTCAGAATTGCTTTGCACTTAATCCATTTCGTTAATTCCTCATGGTTCACACAACCCTAGTTGATGGGTTTAGCTACTCATGATTGCAAGAACACAAGAAAATTTCAATGAGGAAAACATAATTGTAAACTCACAATAAGAAGAAAACTCTGAAATCTCAATATGAATGAAAACCCTAGAATTGATGTTCTAATATTACAAAATCAATAATGTATTTATAAACTCAAAATAATGAAAGTATATCTCAAAACAATGTAATGACCAACCCCTAAACATAGGACAATATAGGGGTATTTATAGATACAAGGTGAATCCTATCCTGAACAAAACAGGAAAAAAAAATCGGCAACTTTCCACGGTCCCGTGGGTTGGTATCGTGGAACCAACCCACGTCACGTAGGTCCATGCCGTGAAAATCAGTCGTCATCACACACTTTCAGGAGTTGACCTACGGCACTGACCTACGTCACGTAGGTCGACTCACGTGACGTGGGTCCCTGCCGTAAGTCACTCCTCTGGTTTTGACTTGGCTTTTTCGTCTTCAAATGCTCCATCCTAGCGCATGCTTCTTCCCTTCTTCTCCATTTTGCCTCCATAACCTATTTTCCTGCAAGATAGAACAGAAAACACATCATACCTACCAAACATACCCAAGTTATTGCATATTTTCCTTGTTTTAAGCCTCGAAAGTTCCATGAAACCATGACACATCAATGACTTTGATGAAGCGGTTTATATAGAGAAACCACCCAGTTTTGTTGTTCATGGGGAGTCTAGTAGCGTAGTCTGTTGATCGCGCTAGTCTTTCTATGATCTAAAACAGTCTCCTCGAGCCTAGTTTGAGAAGTTCGACATAGTAATCCAGGAGTGTCACATGACTCAATGAAGCTGATCACTCTATGTTTTGTCGGCATCCTACTCTAAATTTGTGATTTATTTGGTGGTTTATGTTGACGATATCATTATCACCGACAATGATCAGGATGGTATCACTAATTTATAGCAACATTTCGTTCAACATTTGCAGACTAAAGACTTTGGCATACTGAAGTATTTTCTAGTTGTTGAGGTTGCTTAGTCCAAATCATATGTTGTTAATTCACAATAATAGTATGCCTTAGGCATTCTTGAGGAGACAAGAATGTTAGGATGTAAGACCCATTGACGCTCCTATGGATTCGAATGCTAAACTCCTACCAGCTTAGTAGAGCCACGAAGTGATCCTAGAAGATATAGGTGTCCCGTCTGGTTGGTAGCTAGAGTGACTAGACCTAACATTTCTTTTCCTGTAATTGTTGCAAGTCAGCTTAAGGATTCTCTGTGTGATAGTCATTGGGGTGCAATTGTCTGCATTCTACGATATATAAAGTCAACTCCAGGCAAAGGACTACTCTTCGAGGATCGACGCGATGAGCAGATCATTGGATATACAAATGCTGATTGGGCAGGATCATCTTCTGATAGACGTTCCACATCTGGATATTGTGTTTTAGTTGGAGGTAATTTGGTGTCATAGAAGAGTAAAAAACAAAATGTGGTTGCTCGATCTAGTGCAAAAGTAGAATATTGAGCATTGGTCATAGCAACTGGTGATCTAGTTTGGATCAAACAATTGCTCAGAAGTAGTGCATTTTCGGAGGATCTGACGTTGGTGCGGCGACATTTTTGGAGAGTCCGAGCAACTTAGCTGATTGTAGCCTTGTTGTCACAATACAAAAGAATTCTAATAGTGTTCATTTTTGCAACAGGGCCAAATGTCTCTTGATAATCCACACCATAAGTCTGAGTGAATCGCTTAGCCACCAATCTTGCTTTGAATCTTTCAATGGAACCATCAATGTTATGTCTTACGGTGAAGACCCATTTGCATCCAACCAACTTCTTGTCTGGTGGTGATGTAGCAAGTTCCCACGTCTCATTCTTTATAAGTCTTTTCATTTCTTCAATCATAGCTTGATTCCATTTAGAGTCTGCAAAAGCTTCCTTCCAATTCTGGGGAATATACACAGAAGAAGACAAGGCAAAGGCTCTATAGGAGAGAGAAAGAATTATATGAAACGAAGTTAGATGAAAGGTGTTTGGGTGCAAGATCTGACCTGTGAGCAATAGGCAAATCTAACTCATTAGGAAATATATCGGTAGATTGCATGATGGCTTCTTCTGCTCTGTTTCTCCTTGAGTAGGTTATAAAATTAGGTCTATCCAAACACCCAACAGTCTTCCCCTGAATTCTTTCTCCAATTTCACTTTAAACAATGAAACTAGGAAAAACCATCTCTTCGTCCTTATTATTCTCCCCTGAAGAGATGATTGTGTAATGCTGAAATATGGCTCAGATTCTCGAAAGGTAATATCCATGCTGACAAAGAATCTCCTAGGAGGAGGGTGATTGTATTTGTACCCTTTCTGTGTTAGAGAATACCCAATAAGGACACATCTAGGAGGAGGTGATTGTATTTGTACCCTTTCTGTGTTAGAGGTAATGCTGAAATAGGGCTCAGATTCTCGCAAGGTAACATCCTTGCTGACAAAGAATCTCCTAGAAGGAGGGTGATTGTATTTGTACCCTTTCTGTGTTAGAGAATACCCAATAAAGACACATCTAAGAGCTCCAGGATCAAGTTTCCCAGAGTTTCTAAGGTGAATAAAGCAAGCACATCCAAATACATTTGGAGGAACAATAAAGTCATTCTTGGTAATATGTTGATGAGGTAGGCAGCTACTAGAATGGCATCCCTCAGTAAGGCTTTGGTGGATTCATGGTAAACAAAAGGGATCTTGCTACTTCTAACAAATGCCTATTTTTTTCTTCGAGCAACCCTATTTTGTGCACTAGTATAAGGACAACTAGTTTGATGGATTATCCCAAAAAACTCCAAGTAAGCTCTAAAAGTTTTATCCATGTATTCTGTGCCATTATCAGTTCGAAATATCTTATCTTAGCATCAAATTGAGTACAAATTATCTAATGAAATGACTGGAAACAGGAGAAAACTTCACCTTTGGCTTTTAAGATATACCCATGTCATTGTAGTGCAACAATCAATAAAAATAACAACCATCGACTACCAGACAAAGATAGTGTTTGAGTAGGACCCCATACATCAGAATGAATAGTCAAAAACGACTTTTGTTATCACTCAATGGATAAGAGTGTTTAGTGTGCTTGGCATATTCACAAGCATCACAAGACAAAGATTCAAACGAGGATATAACTTCTTTAAAGCGAAAAAAGATGGGTGCCCCAGCCGTCTGTGCCACTGTATTATTTCTTGGTTGACATTCTTATTTCCTCCAAAGAAGGCATGACCAGAGTCTCGAGTTCCATCGATCAAATATACGACATCATGCAATCTACAATTGCAATCTTCTTCCTTGTTTGAAGATATTGAAAAACACAATAATCATGGAAGAACTTGATACTACAGTTTAGTTCTTTGGTGATGGAGCAAACATATAACAGGTTAATAGGAAACTCAGGAACATGAAAAATGGATGATAAGGTAATATCAGGATTCAGGGGTACAAACGACTGAACCTGTTCCAGATATAGAGGTTATGGAACCGTTCTTTGGTGATGGAGCAAACATATAACAGGTTAATAGGAAACTCAGGAACATGAAAAATGGATGATAAGGTAATATCAGGATTCAGGGGTACAAACGACTGAACCTGTTCCAGATATAGAGGTTATGGAACCATTGGGTATTTTTACATAATCTCCATTGTGACTAGGAGAGTAGTTTTGAAAAGCCTTTAGAAGAGCCTGTCATGTGTCTATTCGCACCAGAATCAATAATCCAAGAATTAAGCTGAGTATTAAAAGCAGTACCTGACTGCACATAAGTGGAACTAGGAACATTAGAGTCAAGTTTGTTCAGAAGACGACGAAGATGTTGTACTTGATCTGGAGATAAAGTCTCTCCAGTAGTGTTGTCTTTCAATATCTCCACATTTTCTGCAATATTGGACTGACCCCTGGATGGACCTACACACTTGTCTCCACGACCTCTAGTCGGTGTCTCCACGACCTCTAGTCGGTCTACCATGTTGTTTCCAGCATCTCTCTCTAGTATATCTTGATCTGCCACAATAATCACGAGGAAGTTGATCTTTATCAGAAGTGATTGTGTTTGGTTCATGAATAGAACTAGCCCAGACTTCTCTGTTGGTGCTGAGTAAAGCACGACTCCTCGTCGGCTCTCTTCTTGTTGAACATATGAATATGCATCCTCGAGAAGGAAAAGGAATTTTACCAAGAACTTGAACACTGATCTGATCACATTCTTGATTCAAACCGGCCAGAAAATAACCATTTCCGTTTCGTCCATTTATTGAAAGATAATTGCACCATCAATGCATTTCGCTTGGAGATCCTCATAGTAATCAATCTCTTTCGATAGCCCACTTAGCTCGGAATAATAATCAGTAATAGTCAACTCACCTTGCTTGGTGACATGGAAGTTTTTTTGAATCTCAAAGATCTGGGCATCATTTCCATTTCGAGTGCAAGTCCGCTTAGCTGAATTCCAGATCTTTTCAGCAGTGCCAAGCGATAAATATTCTTTAGGAATTCGAGGGTGCGTAGTGTTCAGAAACCGTGTCATCACAAGGAAATTATCAGAATCCCATTGACTAGCTAGAGTCTGTCACAATAGGTGCTCCCATTGACTAGCTAGAGTCTGTCACAATAGGTGCTTTTTTTTTTCTTCTCCAGTGATATATCCAACCAATTTCTTAGATTTGATAAAAATCAAGCAAGATCTTGACCAAGCAAGATATCTACCCGCACCATCTAGTTTTACGACACTAGTTTGAGACAGAGAATTATTATCTATTTTTGTATTACCCATAGTTTGAACTAGTGATAATCCTTGTGTCGAAAATTGAATAGGGATATTCAGAAATACAGAAATAACTTTCCGAAGATAGAGTCTTTCTAATCTCGCTGAAAAAAACTCACCGGAAAAATTCTGCCCGGACGGAATCTCTGCTGGAACTTGGATGGGAAGATGACCCAAAAAGGAAAATGTAGCACGGTGACAGTTCATTGAAAATGTGATCGTACAAATTGGTATATTCCCACTGATCAACTATTACATGACAGTACATTGAAAACACGAGAGTTAGATTCTATCTAGATCTACAAAGAGGAGAGAGAACCTGATTCCATATGAACTTTTGGTTCATGTCCTTTAAACTGTTGCAACATTTATAATTACTTGCTATGCTGTGCAGATGGTTCGTGTTCTTGTGGCAACTGCAATTAGGGAAGCAGCTGCTGGAGCTGATGATGATGCCTTGCGGAAGCTGATGGACGCCACCTGCAGGCGCGCCACTGCTCCACCTGCTCCACCTGATGGTCTTTGCCTGGTCAACGTGGGTTATACAGATTATGATAGAAGACACTGCCTAATTCCTTAAAGCGACAAGGGAGATGAATTGTCAGTTTACAAACACTTATCTTTCTCAAAGGGAATGAGATGAGCATGCAAACAAATAACAACTTTCTTCTTTGTCTAGTCTCCGTTCTGATTGTTGTGTAGCAGCATTAGCTTAGAACTTCGGATAGTTGCATCAAGCCTCTCAACCAAAACTGAGACCATCATTCACTTTATATGTATTACATTTCTGAGTTCCTGTACATTATTCTTTTACACTGTTGTCTTATAAGATGGGTGGATCTCCACTTCTGTGTTTTAACGAGCTATCATTTGATTTCGTTTTTGTGGTTTGTTTCATTTTGCAAAATTAATTGCAATTTTTACTCTGGGAGCTTTTGGATTGTACATTTACAAATTTTCGACATCAAGTATATGCTTAAGCCCCTTTTTTCACTTCTACAATAAGAAAATAGGGATAAAAAAGATAGTGAAACAGAACTTGATATGGTTATATCAGCTAGCTCATATTCGAGTAAGGGCTCAGATTTTTGTTTACCAAGATACGAAGAAAGTTGAAAGCTCCTTTGAGTTTGTAAACGGAATGGAACTTTTTATTAAGCAAGCTAGCTTATATTCTTTTTTTTTTTTCCTTTCTTGATAGTTGAAACCAAAACATAGTATTTTCAACAAAAAGAGGTTCTAGAATTGAAGAAAGAAATGAAACAAGTAATGACTTGAAACTTCATACACATTAAGGATTACACGAATGCTTCATAACTTAGAAGGAAAAGAGAGCACAATGAATTGGTTAGTGGAGACCACTTACATTTTCACTATTACATACTTCTTCGATTTTGTATTGTAGTAACATTCTTTCTTTTTAGTCTATTTGAGAAGGTAAAATGGTCTAAGAGATCCCTATACTTGTATGTTTTTGTATTCTGGACTCTTTTACTCACTCCTTCACCAACTGAACCCCTAAACTCAATAAAACTCAATATTCTAACCCCTTTATTCATCTAGTCACTGGTGTGTGTAATATAATCGTTCCACGCCATTTTTAAATGCCACATCAAATTCCACAGTCACGCCACATAGGAAATTAAATATTAAAAATAAATTAAATTAAATGAGCCGCATATACAAATTATAGAAAAAATTCAATAACTATATTCTTGATGTTTGCTCACGAATTGGGCATTAAATTCATTCTAAATAGTTGAAATTCATCTCCAATTAGTTTAAATTTTTAAGTTTATTTCACAAATACAAACGCAATGAATTTTCAATTTTTAATTTTTGAATATCTTTGACAAATCCACAAAAAACCTTTTATTGTTCTTCAAATTGAACTTCAAGCTTTTCAAGCTTATCAATGGAGTTCTTCTAATTTTTCAATATCCATTGTTACTCACTTTCAATTCACGTTCAAATTTTGACCCAAAAAACACGAAAAATTTGAATTGTGAAAGTGATTTGAAAAAAAAAGTGAATCTCGAACGAAGGGGAGGAGTGGTTTCTGAGAAGAAAAATAGATTGTTTTTTTTTTTTTTTGGGTGGAGTGGGGGTGGGAGCTGAAAAAGAAGAACAGTGGGGTGGGGCGGGGTGAGGGAGAGGTGGCCAGTGACGAAGAATTACAGGGGGTGGGTTAGTGGTGAAGAAGAATAGTGGGGTGGGTGGGGTGATGAAGACGAATAGTAGAGGGGGGGGGGGGTTAAAAAAAAGGTGGCGGCTGTAGGAGTGTTGTATTCTTTTTTATTTTTTTCCTTTTAAAATTTATTATTTATTTTCTTTTATAATTTTAATATTATTTTAATAGTAATATGAAGTTCACTTGCTTCTAAACGCGTGTAATCACATGCAATATCTAACTCAGCTATCTTAATGCCACATAAACTTGGTCAATGGTCAGAGGGATTTAAAATGTTGAGTTTTATTGAGTTTAAAGGTTCAGTTGGCAAAGGGTGAGTAGGAGGGTCCAGAATACAAAAAGTACAGGGGTCTATTGAACCATTTTGCCATTTGAGAAAAGTGATGCCTTTTTACATCTAGAATCCATTAGTTTACTATACTTTTAGGCTCGTTGGTATGAGGGACAAGAGATAACTAATCCTGAGTTAATTTTAGGAGGAGTTTATCCCATGTTTGGTTGGGATAAAATGGGGAGAGGTGTGTGTGTGTGTACTTATTCAGGATTAGTTATCCCTAGATTGTGATGTTATTTTTATCCCACATTGAGGGTGAAATAACAATTCTGGGATAACTAATTCCTGAATAACTTATTCCCAACCAAACGAGCCCTTACAACTAGGGTATCTAAAGAAAATAAAAAAATGCACCAAATTAAAAACGAAACCAAACTGACTTGATAAACCAATCTTTCTTATGGTTTGGAGTAATTTAGTATCAAAGTATAAAGTGCATCTGCCTTTGCTATGTTGTATGATATTGTGTCTTGATTTGCTTGTTTTTCTCCGGTTTTTTATTGCTTGTGTTAAACTTGTTGAATCCTTTCTGTTCTTATCCTGATTGATGATACTTGTGTTTTTTCCTTGTTTAGAATTTTTCTCTCCATGATTGAGAGTTCCTGAGATTTACGATATTGACATATGCCTTCGTGTTCTAAAGTTGAGTTAGCAAGATAATCTACTAAATGGTCGCCTTCTCTAAACATATGAGTAATTTGTATTCCTCATTGTCTTTGATTTCCTCAATTTTTTCGATCAATTCCCAATATATTTTCCACACTTCTTGCAAAATGTTTAGAGAGTCAGTTTCTATGTACATATTCTGGAGTCATTGTGTGAAACAATACCTTAAACCTCCATAATTGCTATAGTTTCTGCTTCCATGTCAGATTTTGTTCTTATCTCCCATTCCTAAGCATAGACAAAATCTCATCTATAGTCCCTTAAACAAAATATATAGAAGATTATTCCTAGATTTCCTGTCACGACCCGAGCCAAGGCCCTGGACATAGTGGGCATCCCCGACCACTTAGGGCCCGAGAAGACCCCTTAGCATATCATTATAAGCATATTCATTTATAATTGTGGAACATGGAACCCAATAAGAGAAAGTTAAACTTTAATAAAACAATATACCAAACTATGGAAATACGACATAATATTATCCAACTAAACGAGTCTACGAAACCTCTAATATGAGAAAACTATCTAGGCCTGGACAAGGCCCCAACGATACCATAATAGAAAAGTACTGAGGGGTCATTTGGCGTAAGATGTAAGGTATAATAGTTCCGAGATAAAATGCAGCATTATTTTATCCTGTGTTTGGTTGGAGGTATTATTTAGTCCCCGGATTATTTATCCCACCATTTATACCTTAGTGATAGGATAAGTTATCCCATATACATGGTGGGATAAATAATCCTGGGATAACTAATTTTGGGATTAATTATCCCAGAATAACTTGTTCCCAACCAAACAACCCCTGAATCTCTAAGATAACTGCCTTCCGAAGGATGGAGGGCTCACCAATTCTAAAGCTTCCCTGATGATCCTAATGCTGCACGAAACCACGAGAAGGTGCCTCCGAACCAACATCATGAATGATGTAGCCGCCCGAAGGCGGTCAATACGTGGAATGTATTGACATGTAAAACAACCAAATAATAAGATATGCTTTGTACAAAAGTAGGACAGTAATAGAAATCAAATTACAAGATATAAAAAAAATCTTCAAGGAACAGTTTGAAAGAATAGACTTTACTCTTTTTTTTAGTTCTGAGCTAGATGGTATACCTGACATCTCTATGCACCATGTGCTATGTGGGTTCGACTTTAACTCGTTGGCTAATCCCCCAATCCAAGTTCGCCGCAAGGAGTGGAGTCTCTATTCTCTAGTCTACCAAAGCATGAAGCAAGTATACAATGATTATCCCTATTCCAGGACGTAATCAATCCCGTGCCGGCAAAACACAATTTTGGTTAATGAGCCTTTCAAACTCCTACCTTCTCATTTAACTATCTAACTCTCTTTCAGCCCATATTTTAACGTCTTTAAAAATAATAGTATCCGCAAAGATAATTTCTTATTCTTAAGGGCATTCTCTTAATTAGTATCATCATACCAATACTTGCAAGTCACATAAGCCATCTCTAATCTTCTCTTTAGCGCTCAAAAGTATATCATTGACCACAAAAGATAATTTTAGGATCAAATAAGAATTCTCTTTCAAAGTTGGTGTGAGGGTTTAGGCAAAATATCTTTTATTTAAGATTTCTCAAACACCCTAAAGTGTAATCATCTCTCTCAATATCCATATAAATATATATATATATATACACACATTTGAAACAAGAGAAATTTATAACACAAGTAATATTCTCCAAGCCTATTTACGGAATCAATGAAGCAATTAAATGAAAAAGACATTCAAAAGAACCCAACCTTTTCGTCAATCATAAACCACCCCACAACCTTAGCAAAATTCATGGTTTTTAACATAAATGGAGGTTTAGGAAACATACTCTTGAGATTAGGTTGAAACCATAATTTATACGTAATTGAGAGTTTAGGAAACATACTTTTGAAATTCGATAGAAGTAAGGTCGTTCTACATGTCTTTGAATGAAATGAATTGGGGAAAACTTGACTTGAGCCTTGAATTTGAAACCCTAGATGCTCTGGCTTCTATGAATATTTGAGGGAGGAAGGGAATGAGTTATGAATGCTAATTCTCGTAACTTAGGGGTTTGGGGACATTTAGTATAGGTGGGGAATGGTTTTTAACCAAAGAAAGGACTAAAATGCCCTTAAAATAGCTAATACAAATAAATTCCCGTCAGACGAAATAGGAGGGGGTGCGACGTACACCTCATCGCACGACCCCCATCCATGCGGTGCATGCCCCATTATGGGGTTGAAACAGAAACCTCACTGCCTTGGTTGCGTGACGCGGGGGGCAAGGTCTTGCCTTCTTCGATGCATTGCACCACCCCATTTCCACATACAAACTTTCTTTAACGTCCTCAAAACCATCCAAAACAGTTTCCACTCAACCTGGGGGTCATCTAGGTCGGTTTCTAAACTTTAAAGTTTATACAAATGTATGGGGTGCTATATTATCCCCTCTTGGGATCATTCATCCCTGAATGATGATTATGGACACCTTTAGCACGATATAAGGATTCACATAAAACATTAAGGCATGAATACGAAAAGATTGAATGTGATCATAGGATTGGTACCTTAAACAACTTCATCCGAAGACGAGGAAAAAAAGGGATATCTAGCCTTCATGTCCTACTCCGATTCCCAAGTGACCTCCTCTACCTTTTGATGACTCCACAATACTTTTACCGAAGCTATTTCTTTGGTCCTCAACTTTCAAACTTGCCTATCCAAAATTTTGTTAGAAACTTCTTCATAGGACAAGGAATCTTTCATACCAATATTATATACGGGGACTACAAGAGAATGGTCACCCACACACTTTTTGAGCATAGACACGTGAAATACTGGATAAATCGATTCCAAACTCGCGGGCAAGTCCAACTCATAAGCAACATTCCCAAACTTTCTCAAAATATGATAAGGACCAATGTAGCGAGGACTGAGCTTACCTTTTCTCCCAAACTTCATCACTCCTTTCATGGGGGAGACTTTTACAAACACTCAATCGCCAGTATCGAATTCTAATTCCCTTCGTCTCACATCAGCATAGGACTTTTGACACCTTTGGGCAGTCTTTAGTCTCTCTCGAATAAATTTAACTTTCTCCACCACTTGGTGATCCGGTCTCAATAATCTAGCTTCGCCCGCCTCATACCACCCAATAGGTGACCTACACCTCCTACCATATAGAGCCTTGAGTGGTGCCATTTGAATACTTGAGTGGTAGCTATTATAGTAGGCGAATTCTATAAGAGGCAAGTGATCTACCCAACTACCTTTAAAGTCGATAACACAAGCTCTCAACATATCCTCCAAGCTCTGAATAGTGTGCTCCGCTTGCCCATCCGTTTGAGGGTGAAAAGTAGTGCTAAGGATCACCCGAGTACCCAAACCTTTCTAAAAAGCACTGCAAAACTGAGAGGTAAATTGCATACCTCTGTCGTATATTATACAAACCGATGCTCTATGCAACCTAACAATCTCTTGAATGTACAACTTCGCATAATCCTCTCCCAAATAAGACGTCCTCATAGGCTGAAAATGAGCAGACTTGGTCATTCTATCAACAATGACCCAAACAGAATCATATTGGTTACGAGAACGCAGAAGACCAGTGATAAAGCCCATATTTATCATCTTCCATTTCCACATAGGAATAGCTATGTCTTATGACGTGCCACCAGGCCTCAAATGCTCAACCTTAACTTGTTAACAATTGGAGCACTAGGTTACAAAATTTGCGACATCCCTATTCATATTATTCCGCCAATACAACTCTTTTAGATCATGGTACATCTTAGTAGCACCAGGGTGAACAGTATACCTGGAAACATGAGCCTCAGTCAATATCCTCTTACGTAGATCATCAATATTAGGCACACACAATCTCCCTTGGTACCGAAATATGCCATCTCCCCCAATCTCAAAAGCCAAAACCTTCTGTTGACCAACATCCTCCTTAATTTTCATAAGTACGGGATCATTAATCTGCTTTTCCTTCACTTTAGAACCCAAAGAAGACTTAGCAATCTCGTGAATGATCACTCTCCCATCCTCGGAGTCCAAAAATCTAACTCCTAAATTGGTTAGTCGGTGAATGTCCTTCACCATCCTTCTCTTTTTCTCCTCTACATGAGACAGACTCCCCATGGAAAACCTGCCAAGAGCATAAACAACTACTTTAGCCTTACCTGGGTGATAATGCAAACTCATGTAGTAATCCTTCAATAGCTCAAGCCACCTCCTTTGCCTGATATTCAACACTTTTTATGTGATAACATATTGTAAACTCTTATGATCAGAGAAAATGTCTACATGTACTCTGTATAAATAATGACGCCAAATCTTTATAACAAAAACCACGACCTCCAGTTCAAGATCATGGGTTGGATAGATTTTCTCATGGTCTTTCAGTTGTCTAGAAACATATGCCACAACCTTGCCATGCTACATAAGAACACAACCAAGTCCCACTCGGGATGCATCACAATATACCACAAACCCTGAGTATGGTCAAAACAGGGGCAGAAGTCAGCCGATCCTTTAACTTCTCAAAACTACCTTTGCAAGCATCGGACCACTGGAACTTCACCTTTTTCCGAGTCATATTAGTTAATGGGGCAGCTATAGTAGAGATGCTTTCCACGAACCTCCTGTAATAGCCCGCCAATCCCATGAAACTCTTAATATCAGTTGAAGTTGTGGGTTTGGGCCATTTCATCACCACCTTAATCTTTTGGGGATCCAACTTAATTCCTTCACTCAAAACAATGTGATCGAGAAAAGCCACAAAATTCAACCAAAACTCACCCTTAGAGAATTTGGCATATAATTCTCGATCTTTGAGGGTCTGAAGTATAATTTGGTGGTGATTGGCATGCTCCTCCTCACTTCGAGAGAAGACCAAGTTGTCATCAATAAAGACTATCACGAATATGTCCAAAAATTGCTTGAACACCATATCCATAAGATCCATGATGCTGCAGGAGCATTAGTTAAACCAAAGGACATAATAAAAAATTCAAAGTGACCATACAGAGTTCGAAACACGGTCTTAGGAATATCAACTTCCCTAACTTTTAACTGATGGTAACTCAAACAGAGATCTATTTTTGAGAAACACTTAGCACCTTGAAGATGGTCATAAAGATCATTAATTTTAGGAAGAGGGTACTTGTTTTTAACTGTAACTCTATTCAATTGGTGATAATATATGCACATTTGTAGAGACCCAACTTTTTTTCGCACGAAAAGTACATGGGCACCCCAGGGAGAGACACAAGGACGAATGAAACCCTTATCAAGGAGGTCTTTCAACTATTCTTTTAACTCTTTCAACTCTGCAGGAGCCATTCTATATGGAAGAATGGAAATGCATTGGGTATCGGGCAATCGATCTATCCTAAATTCAATCTCACTTTCTGGAGGAACTCCAAGAAGGTACTCGGAAAAGACTTCAGGAAGTTCATTAACCACGAGAACATACTAGAGTGGGGGACTTTCATCATTAGAATCCCTAAACCAAACTAAGTGATACAGACACCCCTTGAATCCCTAAACCAAACTAAGTGATACAGACACCCCTTGAATATCATTTTCTGGGCTCTAAAATTCGAGATGAACCTGCCCTTTGGTGCTAAGGAACTACCCTCCCGCTCTAGGACTGCTTCATTACGAAAATAAAATGTAACTTTTCTGGTTCTATAATCCAGAGTAGCATAATAAGAGTGAAGCTAATCCATCTCCAGAATTACATCAAAATCCATCATATCTAGCTATATTAAATCCACCACCATATCCCTATGAAAAATAGTCACCATCTAATCTTATACACCCTTCTAGCAATAATAGACTCACCAACAGGGGTAGAAATTGAGAAAGGTTCAGGAATACATACAGGGTTTAGAAACTGAGAAGGGTTCACCGTTACATACATGGACATATAAGATAGAGTGGAACCAAGATCAAGTAGCACATAAATATCATGGGAGAAAACCTATAACATACTAGTGACAACGTCTGGCGAGTAGACAAAGCATACAAATGGTTGCGACCCTTGCCTGCTACAGAAGTAGCATCCTTTACAGATGGGGCTGATAAAGTAGTAGCTTGGGCCTTATTGCCCCCAAAAGTTCCCTTTGTCGAGAGACACACTCTCTGAAAATGACCAGGCTGACCGTAACCATAACATACACAGCTATCAAATTGGCACTTCCCCAGGTGTAATTTCCCATAAGTACTGGAGGGAGGGTATAATTGAGAGGGCTAGGCTACACTACCTTAGGACTGAGAGCCCTGCATCCTGACTGGTATAAGATCTCTAGTTGTTTAAAGGCTTAGGTGCAGGTGCACTGGCTGATGAGTGAGCGTGTCCCTAAAATTTCTTCTTGAACCACTGTCTGCCCCCTTTACCACTATGCAGCTGGATCGCTTCCTGATATACTGGCCTAGCCCTTTTAGTTTGACTCTCCTCTGCCTCAGCTTGCTTCTTCTTTTCATCCTCTACCTGCTACATGCATACTACTATCCTGGATAAATCCATGTTATTGTTCAGTATTTCCCCTTTACACTCCAACATCAAATCACCAGAGAGGGCAGAAGCAAACTTCTCATTCGGGCCCTCATATTAGACCAACAAGGAGCATAACGAGACAACTGAGTAAACTTTAGAGCACACTCCTTAACACTCATCTTCCCTTGTTTCAGATTTAAAAAATCCTTAGCCTTAGCATCTCTCAATTGCTAAGGAAAGAAGTTATCAAGAAAGGCTTTGGAAAATTCTTTCCAAATAGTAGTTTCAGCATCTTCACCTCTAATCTCCTCCCACTCATCGTACCACTAATAAGCCACTCCCTTCAGCTAATAGGCTATAAATTACACTCCCTGAGTGTCAATTACATGCATAACTCTAAAATCTTCTCCATCTCATCAACAAACTCTTGAGGATCCTCCTCTATTTTAGATCCGGTGAAGGCCGGTGGGTTTAGTCGCATGAATTGACCAACCCGAGTAACATCAGAGGAACCAATGGTATAACAAACATTACTTGTTTGATGATACTAAGATGACACAATCCGAGCCAGCATATAAATGTTCTATCTGAACTAGGCATTATAACTTCACCCTGAGGAGACTATGTAAGTGTAGGGCCAGTTCTGTGAGCCCGAGGAGGACTAGTCAGGACTGGTGGAACCCCAGCAGAAGCAACTAGACCAGAAGTGCGGACTCCATTATGGGTCTGCATCCCATGAGTAGGAAGGGCCGACTCAGCATTTGTCACAGCGAAGATGGGGGTCAGCGGCAATCTTTTGACCGTTAGTCCATTTTGGAGGCATGATCTGAAATGTGGGAATAATTAAGAGTTAGAAGAATTTTATTAGAACTAGATTTCCTAGCATGAACTAGAACATGAAGAAAGGAAAACATTCCTAAATGTATTGTTCCCTCCACTTTATAAGTGTGGTGCTCAACACACCCATAAAAATGACTATACTCGACACGACTTTTTAAACACCCTAGGACACTTTAATCGTGCTCTGATACCAAGTTTGTCATGACCCGATAAAGGGCCCTGGACGTAATGGGCATCCCCGACCACTTATGGACCGAGAAAACCCCTTAGCATATCATTATAAGCATATTCAGTTATAATTGCGAAAAATGGAACCCAATAAGAGAAAGTTAGACTTTATTAAAAAAATATACCAAACTCTGAAAATATGACATAATATTATCCAACTAAACCAGTCTACGAAGCCTCTAACATGAGAAAACTGTCTGGGCTAGGATAAGTCCCCGACGATACTATAATGTAAAAGTACCGAATCTCTAAGATAACTGCCTTCAGAAGGATGAAGGGCTCACCAAATCTGAAGCTGTCCTGATGATCCTAATACTACATGGAACCATAAGAAGGTGCCTCCAAACCTACATCATGAGACGGTCAATACGTGGAATGCATTGGCATGTAAAACAACCAAATAAGAAGATATACTTTGTACAAAAGTAGGCATAGTAATAAAAATGAAATCACAAAATATAAAAAAATCTTTAAGGAACAGTTTGAAAGCATAGACTTCACTCTTTTCTTTAGTTCTGAGCTTGATGGTATACCCGAAATCTCTATGCAACCATATGGGTTCGACTTTAACTCATCGGCTAAGCCCCCAATCCAAGTTTACCGAAAGGGCTGGAGTCTCTATTCTCTAGTATACCAAAGTACGAGGCAAGTATACCAGGATTGTCCATATTTCAGGACATAATCAATCCCGTGTGGTAAAATACGATTTAGGTTAACGAGCCTTTTGAACTCATGCCTTCTCAGTTAACCATCTAACTCTTTTTCAGCCCATATTTTAACCTCCTTAAAAATAATAGCATCCGCAAAGATCATTTCTTATTCTTAAGGGCATTATCTTTATTGGTATCCTTATACCAAGACATGCAAGTCACATAAGCCATCTCTAATTTTCTCTTTAGCCCTTCAAAAGTATATCATTGACCACAAAAGATAATTTAGGATCAAATAAGAATTTTCTTTCAAAGTTGGTGTGAAGGTTTAGGCAAGATAACTTTTATTTAAGATTTCTCAAACACCATAAAGTGTAATCATCTTTCTCAACATTCATATAGAGCAATTTATAACACAAGTAATATTCTCCAAGCCTATTTACGAAATTAATAAAGCAATTTAATGAAAAAGACATTCAAAAGAACCCAACCTTTTCATCAATCATAAACCACCCCACAACCTTAGCAAAATTCATGGTTTTTAGCATAAATGGAGGTTTAGGAAACATACTCTTGAGATTAGGTTGAAACCATAATTTATACATAATTGAGAGTTAAGGAAACATACTTTTGAAATTCGATAGAAGTAAGGTCGTTCTACATACCTTTGAACAAAATGAATTGGGGAAAACATGACTTGAGCCTTGAATTTGAAACCCTAGATGCTCTTGCTTCCATGAATGTTTGGGGGATGAAGGGAATGAGTTATGACTGCTAATTCTCCTAATTTAGGGGTTTAGGGTTAGTTAGTATAGGTGGGGAATGGTTTTTAACCAAGGAAAGTAATAAAATGCCCTTAAAATAGCTAATACAAATAAAGTCCCGTCAGACAAAATAGGGGGGGGGGGCAGCGTACACCCCATCGCGCAATCCCCACCTATGCGGTGTATACCCCATTGTGGGGTTGAAACAGAAGCCTTACTGGCTTGGCTACGCGACATAAGGGGCAAGGTCTAGCCTTTCTCGACACGGTGCACCACCTCATTTTCACATACAAACTTTCTTTAACCTCCTCAAACCCATCCCAAACTATTTCCACTCAACCTAGTGGTTATCTAGGTTCATTTCTAAACTCTAAGGTTCATACAAATGTATAGGGTGTTACATTATTCTCTCCTTGGGATCATTCATTCCCAAATGATGATTATGGACACCTTTTGCACAATAATGATTCACATAAAACATTAAGGCATGAATACGATAAGATTGAAGGTGAGCCTAAGATTGGTACCTTAAACAACTTCATCCGAAGATGTGAACAAAAAGGGATATCTAGCCTTTATGTACTCCTCCGATTCCCAAGTGGTCTCATCTACCTTTTGATTACTCCACAGTACTTTTACCAAAGCTATTTCTTTGGTCCTCAACTTTTGAATTTGTCTATCCAAAATTTGATAGGAACTTCTTCATAGGACAAGGAATTTTTCACACCAATATTCTCTATGAGGACTACAAGAGAATGGTCACCCACACACTTGCTAAGCATAGATACGTGAAATACTGGCTAAACTGATGCCAAACTCGCGGGCAAGTCCAACTCATAAGCAACATTCCTAAACTTCCTGGACAAATATAATGAGGACTGAGTTTACCTTTTCTCCCAAAACTCATCACTCTTTTTATGGGGGAGACTAGCAGAAACACCCAATTGCCAATATCGAATTCTAATTTCCTTTGTCTCACATTGGAATAGGACTTTTGACGACTTTGGGCAGCCTTTAGTCTCTCTCAAATAATTTTAACTTTCTCCATCACCTGGTGCACAAGATCCAATCCCAACAATCTAGCTTCGCCTACCTCATACCACTCAATAAGTGACCTACACCACCTACCATAGAGAGCCTTGAATGGTGCCATTTAAATACTCGAGTGGTAGCTATTATAGTAGGTGAATTCTATAAGAGGCAAGTGATCCACCCAACTACCTTTAAAGTCGATAACACAAGCTCTCAACATATGCTCCAAGGTATGAATAGTACGCTCCGCTTGCCCATTTATTTGAGGGTGAAAAGCGGTGCTAATGTTCAACTGAGCACCCAAATCTTTCTGAAAAGCTCTCCAAAGCTGAGAGGTAATTTGCATACCTCTGTCAGATATTATAGAAACTAGTGCTCTATGCAACCTAACAATCTCCTGAGTTCACATAATCCACTCCCAAATAAGATGTCTTCACAGATAGAAAATGAGAAGATTTGGTCATTCTATCAACAATGACCCAAACAGAATAATATTGGTTGAGAGAACGCTAAAGGCCGGTGATGAAGTCCATATTTATCATCTCCCATTCCCACATAGGAATAGCTATGTCTTGTGACGTGCCATCATGCCTCAAATGCTTAACCTTAACTTACTGACAATTGGAGCACTTGGCTACAAAATTTGCGACATCCCTTTTCATATTATTCCACTAATACAACTCTTTCAGATCATGGTTCATCTTAGTAGCACCAGGGTGAATGGTATACCAGGAAACATGAGCCTCAGTCAATATCCTCTCACGCAGATCATAAATATTAGGCACACACAATCTCTCTTGGTACCACAATATGCCATCTTCCCCAATCTCAAAAGCCAAAACCTTCTGCTGGCCAACATTCTCCTTAATTTTCATAAGTACGACATCATTAATCTACTTTTCCTTCACTTTGGCACCCAAAGAAGACTTAGCCATCTCGTGAATGATCACTTTACCATCCTCGGAGTCCAAAAGTTTAACTCCTAAATTGGAAATTCGGTGAATGTCCTACACCATCCTTCTCTTCTCCTCCTTTACATGAGATAGGCTCCCCATGGATTACCTGCTAATAGCATCAACAACTACTTTGGCCTTACCTGGGTGATAGTGCAAACTTATGTCGTACTTCTTCAACAGCTCAAACGACCTCCTTTATCTGAGATTCAACTCTTTCTATGTGAAAACATATCATAAACTTTTGTGATTAGAGAAAATGTGTACATTTATTACGTAAAATAATGACGCCAAATCTTTAGAGCAAAAGCCACGACCGCCAATTCAAGATCATGGGTTGGGTAGTTTTTCTCATAGTCTTTCAGTTGTCGAGAAGCATATGCCACAACTTTTCCATGTTGTATAAGAACACAACCAAGTCCCACTCGGGATGCATCAAAATCTACCACAAACCCTTCAGTACCCTCGGGTAGGGTTAAAATAGGAGCAGAAGTCAGCCTATCCTTTAACTTCTCAAAACTACTTTTGCAAGCATCAGGCCACTAGAACTTCACCTTTTGCTGAGTCAACTTAGTTAATGGGGCAGCTATAGTAGAGAAAATTTCCACGAACCTTATGTAATAGCCCTCTAATTCCAAGAAACTCCTAATATCAGTTGGAGTTGTGGGTTTAGGCCATTTCTTCACCGCCTCGATATTTTGGGGATCCATCTTAATTCCTTCACTCAAAACAATGTGACCGAGAAAAGCCATAGAATTTAACCAAAACTCACACTTAGATAATTTTGCATATAATTTTCAATCTTTGAGGGTTTGAGGTATAATTTGGTGGTGATTGACATGCTCCTCCTCATTCCGAGAGTAGACCAAGACGTCATTAATAAAGACTATCACAAACATGTCCAAAAATTTATTGAAAACCACATTCATAAGATCCATGAAGGCTGCAGGAGGTTAGTTAAACCAAAGGACATAACCAAAAATTCAAAGTGACCATATCGTGTTTGGAAGGTCGTCTTGGGATTATTAGCTTCCTTAACTTTCAACTGATGGTAACTCGAACAGATTTCTATTTTTGTGAAACACTTAGCACCTTGAAGTTGGTCAAAAAGATCATCAATTATGGAAAGAGGATGCTTGTTTTTCTTCGTAACTCTATTCAACTGACAATAATCTATGCACATATGAAGAGACCAATCTTTCTTGCACACGAAAAGTATAGGGGCACCCCAGGAAGAGACACTAAGATGGATGAAACTCTTATCAAGAGGGTTTCAACTATTCTTTTAACTCTTTGAACTCTCCAGGAGCCATTCTATATGGCAGAATTGAAATAGGTTGGGTATCAGGCAATAGATCTATCTCGAATTCTATCTCCCTATCTTGGGAAACTCCAGGAAGGTCCTATAGAATGACTTCAGGAAATTCATTAACCATGGGAATGGATTGGAGTGGGGGACATTCAGCATTAGAATCCCTAACCCAAACTAAGTGATATAGACAACCCTTGGATATTATTTTTTGGGATCTAAAATAAGAGAGGAACCTGCCCTTTGGTGCTAGGGAACTAACCTTCCACTCTAGGACTGGTTCATTAGGAAAACAAACCGTATCTTTTCTAGTCCTATAATCTAGAGTAGTATAACAAAAGTGAAGCCATTCCATCTCCAAAATTACATTAAAATCCACTATATCTAGATATATTAAACCCATCACCATATCCCAATGAAATATAGTCACCACATAATTTTTATACACCCTTCTAGCAATAATAGACTTACCAATAAGGGTAGAAACTGAGAAGGGTTCAGGAATCTTTTTGGGACCAAAACCAAAGTTCACAGCTATATACGGGGACACATAAGATAGAGTGGAATCAGGATCTAGTAGCACATAAACATCATGAGAGAAAACTGATAGCATACCAGTGACAACATCTGGCAAGGCTTTAGAGTTTTGGTGGGTGGATAAAGCATACAAACGGTTGTGACCCCTGCCTACTCCAAAAGTAGCACCCTTTGCAGATGGGGATGATGAAGTAGTAGATTGGGCCTTATTACCCCCAAAAGTTCTCTTTGTCGAGGGACACGCTCTCTAAAAATAACCAGGCTGACCATAACCATAACATACACGGCTACCAAATTGTCACTTCCCTAGGTGCTATTTCCCATAAGTATTGCAGAGAGGATATGATCGAGTGAACTGGGCTACACTACCTGGATTGAGAACCCTGCATCCTGGGGCCCTGACTGGTCTGAGATCTCTGGTCCCCTTAAGTCTTAGGTGCAGGTGCACTGGCTGATGATAGAGCGTGTCCCTAAGATTTTTTCTTGAACCACTGTCTGCCCCTTTTACCATTATGCTGTTGGCTCACTTTCTAATCTACTAGCCTAGCCCTTTTATTTTGACTCTCCTCTACCTCAGCTTGCTTCTTTTTTTCATCCTCTACCTACTATATGTATACTACTGACCTGGATAAATCCATGTTATTGTTCAACATTCCCCTTTACACTACAACACCAAATCACCAGAGAGGTCAGAAGCAAACTTCCTCATTTGGGCCCTCATATTAGATACCAACTCCGGAGCATAGCGAGACAATTGATTAAACTTTAGAGCATACTCCTTAACTCTCATATTCCCTTGCTTCAGATACAAAATCTCCTTAGCCTTAGCTTCCCTCAATTCCTAAGGAAAGAACTGATCAAGAAAGGCTTTGGAAAAGTCTTCCTAAATAGCAAGTTCAACATCTTTACCTCTACTCTCCTTTCACTTATCGTACCATTGATAAGCCACTCCCTTAAGCTGATAGGCTGCAAACTCCACTTCCTCAGTATCACTGTTATGCATAACTCTAAAAATCTTCTCTATCTTATTAACAAACTCTTGAGAATCCTCCTTTACCTTGGATCTGGTGAAGACCGGTGGGTTTAGTCGCATGAATTGACCAACTTGAGCAAAATATAAGGAATCAATGGCAGTGTTTTTAAAGGCGGGAGCGTAAGGCAAAATATTTTACCTGATGCGGGGCGAGGCGTAAGCCTTGAGGTGGTGGGGCGTAAGCCCCGTGGAACTTTAATTTTTAATATTTTCTAAATTGAAATAATAAAAATAAATAATAAAAAAATAAAATTACATAGAAATTATATAAAAATCAAGAAAATAAAAAATAAGTGAAAATATATATGAAATTGTTTCATCTTAAAATGTTAACCAAAGTCATCAATTGATTAAAAAAATAATTAAAACTGCTCATCTCAAAATAATTAGACTTTGTAAAAATATTGAGTAGAAATTTATAAAGTAACTTGTAAAAAGAAGAATCCAAAGAAGGAACCTACAATTAGAGATATAGCAAGTGATGAAAGATGATGCATTTTACTTAAAGTTTGCACATTAATCATTAATTTTATCCTTTACCTAGTGAAAGACGAAGAGAAAGAACAAAAAATTAGAGCTAAGAATAAAAATATTTAGATTTTTAAGCTTTTTAACTTCTTAAAATTTAATAACAAGTTGAATTTTATGTTTTTGGTGATAATTTAAATATTTATTTAGCAATTTTAATTTTAATTAGGAGATTTTTTCTGGGCTTACGCCCCAAAAATAAAACTTGCCCAAACGCCTAGGCGTACGCCCAGACTGATGGGGCGTACGCCTCACGATAATTTCGCCCCCACACATCACCCCAGGGCATTTTTACTACTGAGCCTCGGGGCTCTCCTCAGGAACACCTTTTAAAACATTGATTAATGGTAGAACCAGCATTGCTTGTTCGATGAGTGTGAGATGACATAATCTAAGCTAGCATCTGAATGGTATGTCTGAACTCGGCATTAGTTACTTCACCCTAAGGAAACTGAGTACACCTAGGGCTAGTTCTGGGAGCTCGAGGAGGACTAGTTGGGACCAATGGAACCCCAGCAGAAGCTGTTGGACCAGAAATGCGGGCTCCATTATGGGTCTACATATCATGAGTATGACGAGCCTTCTCATCATTTGTCCCGAGGAGGATGGGGGTTCTAGTTGAATTCCTTTACCCGTTAGTCCTTTTCGGAGGCATGATCTGAAATATGGGAAAAATTAAGAGTTAGAAGAATTTTCTTAGAACTAGACTTCCTAGCATGAACTAGAATATGAAGAAAGGGAAACATTCCTAAATGTCTGACAACCTCCCCTTTATAAGTGTGTCATGCAACACATCCATGAAAAGGACTTTACTCTACACGAATTTGCAAACACCCTAGGATACTTGACCCTGCTCTGATACAAAGTTTGTTACGACCCAAGCCAAGGCCCTGGATATCATTATAAGTATATTCATTTATAATTGTGGAAAATGGAACCCAATAAGAGAAATTTAGACTTTAATAAAACAATATACCAAACTCTGAAAATATGACATAATACTATCCAACTGAACCAATCTATAAAGCCTCTAACATGAGAAAACTGTCTAGGCCGGGACAAGGCCCCGATGATACCATAATATGAAAGTACTGAATCTCTAAGATAACTTCCTTTAGAAGGATGGAGGGCTTACCAATTTTAAAGATATCCTGATGATCCTAATGCTACACGGAACCATGGGAAGGTGCCTCCGAACCTACATCATGAAATAATGTAGCCGCCCAGAGACGGTCAATACGTGGAATGTATTGGCATGTAAAACAACCAAATGATAAGAAATGCTTTGTACAAAAGTAGGCATAGTAATAGAAATGAAATCACAAGATATAAAAAAATCTTTAAGGAACAGTTTGAAAGTATAAACTCCACTCTTTTCTTTAGTTCTGAGCTAGATGGTATAGGACCGACTTTAACTCATTGGCTAAACCCCCATTCCAAGTTTTCCACAAGGACTGGAGTCTCTATTCTCAAGTATACCAAAGCCTGAGACATGTACACAAGGATTATCCATATTTCAGGATGCAATCAATCCCGTGCCGGCAAAATATGATTTTAGTCAATGAGCCTTTCAAACTCCTACTTTCTCGGTTAACAATCTAACTCTCTTTCAAACCATATTTTAACCTCTTTAAAAATAATACCATCCCCAAAGATCATTTCTTATTCTTAAGGGCATTTTCTTAATTGGTATAGTCATACGAAGACTTGCAAGTTACATAAGCCATCTCTAATCTTCTCTTTAGCCCTTCAAAAGTATATCATTGACCACAAAAGATAATTTTAGTATCAAATAAGAATTCTCTTTCAAAGTTGGTGTTAGGGTTTAGGAAAAATATCTTTTATTTAAGATTTCTCAAACACCCTAAAGTGTAATTATCTCTCTCAACATCCATATATATATTAAACAAGAGCAATTTATAATACAAATAAAATTCTCCAAGCCTATTTATGGAATCAATGAAGCAATTTAATGAAAAAGTCATTCAAAAGAACCCAACCTTTTCGTTAATCATAAACCACCCCATAACCATAGAAAAATTTATGGTTTTTAGCATAAATGGAGAATTAGGAAAAATACTCTTGAGATTAGGTTAAAACCAAAATTTATATGTAATTGAGAGTTTAGCAAACATACTTTCAAAATTTGATTGAATTAAGGTCATTCTACATACCTTTGAACAGAATGAATTAGGGAAAATTTGACTTGAGCCTATTTGAAACCATAAATGCTCTTGCTTCTATGAATGTTTTGGGAAGGAAGGGAATGAGTTATGATTGCTAATTCTCATAACTTAGGGGTTTGGGGTCATTTAGTATAGGTGGGGAATGGTTTTTAACCAAAGAAAGGACCAAAATACCCTTGAAATAACTAATACAAACGAAGTCCCGTAAGGCAAAATAGGGGGGGATGAGGGCGCGGGACACACCCCATCACATGACCTTCACCCATGCAGCGCATGCCCTAGTGTTGGGTTTAAACAGAAACCTCACTGGCATGGCTGCGCGACGCGAGGGGTAAGGCCTGGCCTTCCTCGACGTGGCGCACCCCCTATTTTCCCATACAAACTTCCTTTAACTTCTTTAAACCCATCCAAAATAATTTCCACTCAACCTAGGGGTCATTTAGGTCCATTTCTAAACTCTAAGGGTCATACGAATGTACGGGGTGTTACATTTTCTTTACTTGCTCCGTTAGTGTTACACTTTATTCTTCCCCTATCTGCCATACTCCATTTTAATATTCATTTGTAACTTGGATTTGTAGTGTCTTAAAAGTAGTATCACAGAGGGTCAGTATGGTGGGATACGTGTTAGTTAAGGATAATTGACCTTGATCTGCTGATTAATTATCAATTGAACTTGGTAAACCATCTTGTTGTAGATAGTGTCACTTCTATGCTTCCTTGAGTTACTTCTTTTCCACAACTCCCACATTATTATAACATACACTACTTTTAAAAATGATTTGTCGTTCTTGTGCTGCTGTCATATTCCAACATTTTTTTATTATTTATTATA
This sequence comes from Capsicum rhomboideum, assembly GCA_031232105.1. NCBI lineage: Eukaryota > Viridiplantae > Streptophyta > Magnoliopsida > Solanales > Solanaceae > Capsicum > Capsicum rhomboideum. The sequence continues at coordinate 41,896,902 of CP124712.1, read as the reverse complement.
GCTGCAATCCTTCTATGCTGAAACCTGCATAAGAAGTAAACTGCTTTAATAACTTAGTAGCTACAGAAGCTGTTAGAAAAAGATGAGACATGTTCTTTTGAATGTGTTCCTCACAACACCAACACCTGGATGAAATATTGATTTTCATCCTTTTTAAATTGTCATCTGTCGCTATTTTTCTCTTCCTTACCCTCTATATGAAAGAACAAAATTTAAAGGGGAGGCCTCTAATCGAAACGTGATCCTAGACCTTCAGTTTCTGATCATGTTTGTATCTTAAAACCTCCAAGCATATTTAACATTGAAACTCCCTTTAATATTTTCCATCCATCAAGCTCTATCATTATTAACATTGATCAACTTCGGGCGCATGTCTCCTGAATATGTTTCACCATATCCTCAGATAAATATTAATGTAGTTTTTATTATATTCCAAACTCCTTCAAATATGAAATCTTTCACATCTATTTCCTCTTATCCTGTTTTACACCCTCCACATAGTAAATGGCCCCTTGATAGTCCAATTGTCAAACTAGAAACTAGAATTTTTAGTCTTGATCTGTCGTCAAATCGGATTCTCCATTCCACTCTTTTTGTAATTACCTTTATCCAAATATGTGAAGCTCCTGTTCCTTAAGTGATAATAGGATGAAACTTTTTACAATACTTATTGACCATGTAAGAACTCCAAAATGATAAGGAGGTTCTAAAATTCCACCATAATTTGGCAAACCTAGCCATGGTTAAACTCTTATATTGGAATGTTAGGGGCCTAAATTTCCCTAATAAGCAAAAAAAGGTTAAGCTCCTTTGATATGAACAAAATGTAGGATTGGTTGGACTTTGAAAAACAAAATTATAAGCAATAGACTGTCACAAGTAGTAGAGAAAATGTTTGGTGGTTCGTATTATATTTCAAACTTGGAAGCTCACTATAATGGAAAAGTTTGGAATCTCACTCCATTGGTAATCACAACTCAAGTCATAACATGTAAGGTTTGATAAATTCCACTTCAATTTATATTTGATTTGTTAGAGGTTTACGCTTACAGTACTAGAGAAGGTAGAAGAGAACTTTGGGAGTCACTTGTCCGACATAGCATGGTATGTAATATTCCATGGTTGGTTCTTGGTGATTTCAACTATGTACTCCAAATATAAGACAAAATTGGGGGAGTCCGACTTCTAGGAATGTATAGACATAAGAGAGCTGCTAGGACTAACTCAACAAGGACAAATGTACACTTGGAATGATTAACATGGAGGTCAAAACGTGTTTATAAAATTGATTGGGCTCTTATGGATAGATCTTGGTTGGATATAATGCCTAAGTGCAATGCCTCCTTCCTTCCTGAGGGAATAAGTAATCACTCTCCAGCTGCGGTGTCTTTAGTAGCATCTAGTGCTAGGACTAGGAGAGCCTTTAATTACTATAATACATTGGCACAACAACCTTTCTTTGTGGATATTGTACAAGAGGCTTGGAGGGTGCACATTTCAGGGTGCAAAATGTTCAAGGTGGTGAAAAGATTAATTTTTTTAAAGAAAGGCTTAAAGGGTCTGAATACACAATATATTAGGAATATTATGACTGAGACAAAGGAGAATAGAGATTCTCTAACCATAATTTGGCTCTTTTGCAGTGTAACCCTTTGAATATTCAGTTGCAACACTAAGAGATGTATTCCCTCATATCTGCCTGGTCTTTTGCCTGATCATGATATTAAATTTGACATTGATGTTGAGTTGGCACTCAGCCCATTTCTATTTTGCCATATCAAAATACATTGATAGAGTTGAAAAAGTTAAAGGAGTAGCTTTAGGATCTTTTGAGTAAGGGGTTGTTTAGCCCTAATATTTCTCCATGGGGTGCTCTTATTCTGTTTGTGAAGAAGAAAGATTGTTCCTTGCATATGTGTATTAACTATTGATAATTGAATAAAATGACTATTAAGAATAAGTATCCGATACCACATTTTGATAAGTTGTTTGAACAACTTTAAGGTACAACCATGTTTTCTAAGATAGATCCAGTAACCACAAGTCAAGGTATGACTCGTGGAATCAGAGAACGGGCCGTACTATAGACACATGATTCCTTAATCTGAATTTTTCAAATTCATCCCAGGAACCACGAGTCAGACCAAAACTCATGGACTTAGTGTATAGGTCGTATGTTAACTCGTGAGGTACAGTTTCAAAATTTTTTAGATACATTTTAAAGGGAAAATCAGACTTTTCACTATTTCCTTAAGCCTAAACTATGTCATTGTAAGTCCAAAAAATGGAGTTTTTATCAAATAGTCGACCCTTCCCTTTTCATTCACATGTTTAACTCTTAGAAATATAAGAAGGTTCCTCTCAAGTCTCTCTCAAGCCAAGTCTAGGATTCATCCCTCAAATTTCATGTTCGAGGCTTTTAGGTTAGGATTCTCCATCAAAAAAGTATATGGGTATTCAATAAGGGTTTCCTTTCACCCTTATGCCTAAACCCTCAGCTTTTAAATTATGGCTTTCAGTATTTGCCACTTAGTGTTCATGTTTAATTGTACTAATTGTAATGATTTTCAGATCTTGAATGTTATTCATGATTTTCTATCTTGTCCAATACTTCTATACATGATTTTACAGACTTTACTTATGATTTATAATAGTGATACATGATTTTAGCATGATTTATACCTAATTGGGCATGATTTAGATAATTTCAGCATGAATTGATCCTTGATCAAAGACTTTCGGTAAATTAAGCATGACTAGAATCAATATTTCCAGAATTCCAGGTCGACATTTGAATTAAACTAGTTCATGCTTATATTCAGACAGTTCAGTTAATATGAGCTAATAGTATATGATTGTGGAAGAAGTATTCAACACCGAGTGGATATGAGTTTCAGATAACCTACGTCCCAAGACTATGTTGCCATATAAGATAAGGGTCTTCGCCAGTCGAGAGTGACACCTTTAGCTCCAATAAGCTAAGTTAGTAGATCCACACCCGATAGGTTGTATACTTTTGGTCGGGTATAGAGCACCCTCCCAACTAGGGTTATACGTTAGACTCCATGTTAGCTCACATGGATTATATCGGTTAATAGAAACTCACACAGAAATGATTTAAATATATCAAGTGCACATGAACCACTAGTTTTCAGTATCAATGTAATAGTTATAACATATCACATGTTTCAGTTTTCCAGCATAATTTACATAAATGTGGGTCATTGTGTATCAGTTTATACATGTTTCAAATGATTTGCTTATGTCATCATGCTTCCATCTTTCTGCATGTTTTACATACTTTCTTACATGACTTGCATATCTCACATGTTTTACTAGTTCGGTTCCATCTCCTACCTTCAACAGACGTGGTGAGTCATCATCATTCGAGGACATAGTTGAATTTTAGTTTTCCTTTTTCATGTTAGACTTTACTTTCAGTTTTTAGTATTTGAGTTAGATAGGGACTTGTTATGGTAAGTCGTCTTCAGTTTTTAGAGGCTTTCAGAGACAATTAGTTTACTTCAGAATATTTTAGTTTGGGATATATTACAAATCTTCCCTATCTTTTTATGGTTTATGATTCTAATAGTATGCCAGTATCAAGGGTTAGCTTGGGATAACTTGTGGTTCTAAGTACTGTGTTTCATCTAGGGTGTATACTCGAGGTATGACAAACTTAGTATCAAAGCACTAGGTTCAAGAGTCCTAGGATGTTTGAAAAGCCGCATTTAGTAGTCTTTCTCATGGGTGTAAAGTGCGTTACACTTATGAGGAAGAAGATGTGAGACGTTTTAGAAAACATATCCCTTCTTTAATGTTCTTTATTATGTGATATATTTCAACTTTATTTACTCCTCTAATTTTTTCTCTGCGCATTTCAGATAATGCCTCAATGCAGAAACAATAGATGGAAAATGGTCAGAATGCTAATCCACCTACTCTAATGAATATCGATGTGTCTAATATTGAATTTCGTAATGCCTTCAGGTGTTGGCATATGCCATGACTACAAAGATTAATCAATAGGTTGCAGTTTTGAGTACCCCAAATAGTAGGTCTGCTGCTGCTTGAGTTAGACATTTTGTTAGGATGAATTCACTGGAGTTCTTCTGGTCAAAGGTTGAAGAGGACCCACAAAATTTGATTGATGAAGTTAAGAAGATCCTTTAAGTTATAAAAATTTCTAATATGGAGAGTGTTGAGTTGGTACCCTATCAGCTCAAGGATGTGGCATATATTTGATACACTCAGTAGAAAGACAACCATGATAGAAATGCAGCTCCGACAACTCAGGATGAGTTTGTTGTAGCATTTATTGATTGGTTCTTCCTGAGAGAGTTTAGGAGTTTGTGAACTTAAGTCAAGGGTTGAAATCGGTGAAACAATATAGTTTGAAGTTTACTCAGCTATCCAACTATGCTCCAAAGATAGTGGCTGAGCAAGTTTTTTTTTGGAGTTTTAGACTTGGTGAAAAAGGAGTGTGAGATAGCTATATTGATTGGGGATATCGATAACCTCTGATTGATAGCCCATGCCCTGTAGATTAAGGAAGAAAACCTAAAGAAAAGAGAAACAGAGAACAAAAGGGCATGGATAGGTAACTTTAATTACAACCATCTGGTGGTGGGAACCGGTCCCTTTTTCATAAAAAATCATTAAAACCAGTGCCTTCATCAGCTAATGCTCCATCTGCCAGACCTATACAAGAGCAAACATTAGGGCATCAGGCTCTAAGTAGTAAGGGAGTGTTACTGGGGGATGCACTTTCCCAACTTGTAGTAAATATAGTAAGACCCACCCAAGGGTGTGTCCTCATAGAAATAAAGAGTATTTTAGTTGTAGTAAGTCAGACCACAAATTGAGATATTTCCCCTCAATAAATATGGGTGGTTGTGCATAGTCTACTTCTTTAGTAGCTCCATCAGTTCGCTCGATTCAGTAGTTTGCCACTTCTAGTGTAGGTGATGGTCAGCGCCAAAATCACTTTTATGCTCTTTCATCCTACCAGGATTAGTAAAGTTTTCCAGATGTGGCCACTGGTATGTTATAGGTTTTTTTTCATGATATTTATGCATTACTAGATCTAGGGGCCATATTGTCTTTTGTAACTCCCTATATTATAGTAAATTTTGTTGTCAGTCTCAAACAACTTTTTAACTTTTCTATGTTACTACTCCTATTGGCAAGTCATTCATATAAAAAAAGGTTTACAGAAATTTTCCAGTCACAGTCCTTCATAAAGTCACCTCAGTTGATTTAGTAGATTTAGATATGACTGACTTCGATGTCATTCTTGGCATGGATTGATTTCTTTCATGTTATGCCACAGTTAACTGTAGAACTAGAGTCGTCAAATTTTAGTTCCCAAATGAACCAATCTTAGAATGAAAGGGTAGTCCTTCAATGCCTATGGGTCATTTCATCTCTTACCTTAAGGATGGGAAGATGATTTCTATGGGTTGCATCTATCAATTGGTTTAGGTTAAGGACTTTAAGTCCGAGACCCCATATCTTCAGTCCATCCCATTTATCAGTGAGTTTCCAGAGGTGTTTCCTGAGGATCCACCCAGAGTTCCTCCTGAATAAGAGATCGACTTTGGGATAGACCTTCTTTCAAATATGTTGCCCATATCTATTCCTCCTTATAAAATGGCTCCAACTGAGATTAAGAAATTGAAAGAATAGTTAAAATACCTCTTAGATAATGGTTTCATCTGACCTAATATTTCCTCGTGGGGTGATTTTATCCTTTTCGTTCATAAGAAAGACGGTTCTCTTAGAATGTGTATCGACTATCATCAGTTGAACAAGGTCACATTCAAGAATAAGTATCCCATCCCCAGGATCGATGACTCATTTGAGCAACTTTAGGGTGCCAGTTTTTTCTCTAAGATTGACCTCATATCCGGTTAGCATCAAGTCACAGTTAGAGAGTGTGACATTCTGAATATAGCCTTCTGAACCCGGTATTGTCACTATGAACTTGTGGTTATGTCATATGATCTAACAAATGTGCCAACAATTTTTACGGATTTGATGAATAGGGTATTCAGATAGTATTTGGATATGTTTTTTATTGTCTTCAGAGATGACATTTTTGTCTACTCCCGGAGTGAAAAAGAATATGCAAATCATTTGAGGGTCATATTGCAGACTTTCAAGGACTATCATTTGTTTGTTATGTTTAGAAAATCTGAGTTTTAGTTGAAATCAGTTGTGTTCCTTGGTCATGTGGTGTCCAATAAGGGCATTCAGGTAGATTCGTAAAAGATTAAGTCAGTGAAGAATTGGCCTAGACCCACTTCTCCGTCAGACATTAGGAGCTTTTTGGGCTTGGATGGCTACTACAGGAGGTTTGTTGAGGGATTCTCATCTGTTGCTACCTTGTTGATTAGACTAACTCAGAAAAAGGTTAGGTCTTAGTGGTCTTATAATTATGAAAATAGTTTCAGGAGTTGAAAACTTAATTGACAACGACTCTAGTTCTGGCTTTGCCAGAGGGTTCAGATGGTTTTGTAGTATATTGTAATGCTTTTAGAGTTGGTCTTGGTTGTGTTTTGATCCAGCATCGTAAGCTCATCATTTATGCTTTCAGACAACTTAAGATTCATGAGAAGAATTATCCAACTCATGATCTTGAGTTAGCAGCAATAGTATTTGCCTTGAAGATTTGGAGACACTACTTGTATGGTGTTCATGTCGATGTGTTCACGGATCATAAGTCTTCAATATGTATTCACCCAAAAGGAGTTGAATCTTCGATACAGGAGATGGCTGAGCTTCTTAAGGATTATGATATAAGTGTGTTTTACCATCCAGGTACGGTCAATGTAGTAGCTGATGCTCTTAGTAGGTTATCCATGGGTAGTGTGGCCCATATTGAAGAACGAAAAAGGGAGTTGGCTAAAGACATTCACATGCTTGCTCAATCAGGGGTTCGTCTTACAGATTTAATGAATGTTGGTGTTATCATCCAGAATGGTCCAGAGTCTTTTCTTGTGATGGAAGTTAAGGAAAATCAAGACAGTGATCCTATTTTACTTAACTTGAAGGAAACTGTCCACAGTAAAAAAGTGGAGGTTTTCTCCCGGGTGGGGTGGGGGGTGGGGGGGAGATGGTGTTCTTTGTTATCAAGGTCAGTGGACGTTGACAAAGTCTCATAGCTCTTGGTATTTTATTCATCTAGGTGCCACCAAGATGTACCGTGATCTATGGGAAGTCTATTAATGTAATGGCATTGAGAGGACATTGTAGATTGCAGGTGTCCTAATTACCAGCAGGTGAAGGTAGAACATTAGAGACCAGGAGGTATGACTTAGGATATCAGCATTCCTACTTGGAAGTAAGAAATGGTTAACATGGAATTTATCACAGGTGTAGCTCACACGTGACGACAACATAATTCTATTTGGGTGATAGTAGACAGGATGTCTAAGTCAGCTCATTTCTTGCCTGTCAAAACTACAAATTCAACAGAGGACTATGCTAGACTTTACATTTGTGAGTTGGTCAGGTTGCATGGATTTCCTTTGTCTATCATCTCTTATTAGGGTATGATGGGTATATTTTTTATATATTAAATATTTAAACAAATATAAATAAATATATCATATTATCGCATATTTTCTAACAAATTCTACAGGAAGAAGAATACAAGGAAAGACTAAAGAAGAAATAAATTACTAAAGAAATAAGAGAAATTCCATGGGTGCAATCACAAATTCAGAGCCACAACCGTGGAAATTTTTGGAAGAAGTTGAAAAGCTCATGGGTGTGAATCATCACTTCATACTCACACCCGCCAAGTGGAAGAATTGAGAAGAAGTTACAAGTTGTTATAACCACTACTTCAAAGGATGCATTCGTGGGGGCAACACTATAATTTTCTATAAATAGAGGCATCTCTTTGATTATTAAGGATTCAACATCATAAGCAAGATATAAGAATTAAATTTGTTTTCTTTATCTTCCTTTCTTTTTCTTGTTATAGGATAATATTTTTCTTTTCTTTATTAATTTCTCCCCAACAGAGTGATTTTTTTATGTTGGGATAGTTGATGAAGCTAGATATATTTATAATATTATCTCAGTTTAATAAATGCTCCGCCTAAATATTTAATTTACATCTTCATATTGTGCTGGGATAATAGCCCTTATCTAATTATTATTATCATATCTATCTATTTTACCTCTATGTTATTCTTATATTGATTTTGTTATTCTCACATAGCAAAATTAATATATAATAACTAATGAGTAAAATAGTAGAGTGAGAGTAGTATTTAGTTATTTATTATTCCAAATCTTTGAATTCACTTCTTTTGATCTCTATCCTCGCGGAAGAATTACTTCAACTTATTTCTTAGATTTAAATCTTTATCTTATTTGCTTCGGTCCTTATCCTCACGGAGGGACGGTCTCAAATAAGTTTATTGATTTGAGGAATCTCTAGCTTATTTCTTTCAATTCGTATCCTCAAGGAGGGATTATCTCAAATTAGTTTATTGATTTAAAGATTACTAGCAAGAGGTCTTTACACCTTTTAGCACAATTCAGGCAAGAAAATATTTTGATTAATTATCTCTAGTCTTAAATCATTTAATTGACATAACCTCACAGAAACTAATTAAATATTTATTTCTTTGTGAGTAAAATATAATTGTTTTAGTAATAAACAATTATTATAGAGAAATACATGTGGAGACTGAGATTTTATTATAATAATATTATCAAGTGAAATCATCGAATCCCAACTCTTTTAAAATATATATAAATCTTTCAGAAGTGGTTCATTTTACTTTAAGTAATTTATAATTCAAAACTCAACTTTCATCGATTTGGTTCTCTCAAATAGTAATCAAGATAATACAAATCTGTAGCCTATATAGTTCCAATCTATGTGGGACGATATGTTAAACTATACTAGAAGTTTACAAAGTACGACCTGTAAAATCCTATACATATTGAACTCATCAAATTTTTGGCGCCGTTGTCGGGGACTGGTAAACATCTACTTCAAATTAATTGTCTTATCACTACTTTGAGTTCTTATTTTTCTATTCTTTTCAAGTACTTTATATTCTAATGCTTGACAAGTTTTAGGCAACAAGACTTGAAGATATTATTGTTGTTGTTATTATTATTATTTTATTATATTATTATTATATTATATTTTATTATATTAATTTATATTATATTATAACATATTTATTATTATTTCTATTTTTTTATTATCAAGTATTTTATTTTGCAGCACCTAATTAGTCTAGAAAGCACAATTTTAAAATAATAAAATAAAAATATTTTCTCATTGTGAACCCACTTTATGCACTTTAAATATGAATTTCAACCAACCAAGTAAAGTCTTATTAAGCTGGTAGAAACGTATTGCCAAATGTCTATTATCTGTGACTATTGTGGTAGCAATCACCAAAGCTTTGAATGCCAAACAAGTAACACATTCTTCTATGCGAATCATGGGAGAATGAATGATATTGAAAAATTAATTAATAAAATTAGTGAAAGGTCTATTACTTGCGAATATTGTAATGACCTTCTAGGTCATTTTCTGTAATTTCGTACTATTTTGGTGTTTAGAGCTTTCCTATAGCTACCCCAAGTCATTTATGACTGCTGGAGCTGACAGTTTGGTTACCGGGCAGTTCATTTGGTTTTTAGAGCCAATTTTCTGTTTTGAAATGTTCGCTGTTAAGGATTAGGTATTGGGCCTAAACGTCAGGTTAAGGGCATTGTATTCCAATTCCTACAGTTCCATCAGCTTTGGAATATTGATTTTAGGTTAGGGGACCCTTGGTTCGGGTCCTAAGGCTTCCGAACTTGTTTTGGGCAATTAAGTAAATTTTGGTTAAACAACCATTGGGTGTGGGACCCACATGTTGTTGAAACGATCTCAGTTAGGAATTTTAATGGCGTCTTTGAGTCCAAAATGTCAAATTTGATAGGGTAGCATAGTTCATTTGCATTCACGGGATTCCGAATGAATCCCGAGGGTCTGATCGGAGATTTGGCACTTGGCCAAAACTGCTAGCCAAAAATGGCCTTCGAGTTTGCGAGGCCTTGGCAGCATTTACGAAGCCCAAGGAAATATCCTACCACGCAAGACATTGGTTACGTTCACGAAGGCCATGATTATTGGCCATCACGTTCGCGAGCTCGTCTTCGCGTTCATGAAGAGTCTCCTCCAGATCAGACCAGCCTTTCTTCTTTATGATCGCGGTGGACCGACAACGTTTGCGAAGGGTAAGCCAGGATGAACATTGCATTTGCAATGTGGTCCCCACTATCGCGAAGAAGGGACCCCTGACAGTTTTTAATGTTGTGGAAACCGATTTCTCTCCATTTTCCTTAAGTTCCAACACCATATAAACTCTAGAGAGCTTGTGGAGAGTGGAGAGAGATCATTGGGTATGAAGGGTGAGTTTGAGACACTATTTTGGTTATTTTCTCATCGATATTTCCGTAAGTTTCCTTTAATTTCTTAGTTAATTTTTTGATTTTAATGCAAATTCCTAGCTTACTTTACAAGCTGATTTAAGGTTCGTTTGTGCTCGGATTTCACCAATTTTTAGGGTAAATGATCCTTAAAATTAGAGGGACGTATTAATGGTTTAAAGTTGTGATTCTGCAAGCGGGCTCCGCATGGGATGTTTAGTCAATTTTGGACCCGGAGCATTTATTTATAATATGGGTATTGTTATTCTCGTATTAATGCGTAGATTATTATTTTGATAGCATGACATCGTGCAGAGGCTTCTCGGAAGAAAAAAGCTCTGATTTAGTGGACTTTCTCAAGCTTCATCGGTGTCTAGGTAGGCCAGGCTAACTTTCCTCGTAGATTGACCTTTATTATGCTATTAGTCTATTAACATGCTAGACTTGGGTTGGGATTTATGGTTTAGTTTCATGTTTAGTGAATCTTGGATTATTTAGTTGATTATAGAGCTGTTTTAGGTAGAATTGACCCATTCCTATTCTTTTTGAGTTAAATTGTTGTCTTAGGACTAGTTTCGACCAGTTTAACACTTTATCATGGAACTTTGAAGCCTTAGTATGGTTTTGGGGAGAAATTACCATAGTATGGACTTTCAGAGTTAGTAGCGGTCACTGTTGGCCCTCTTTTAGATCAAATATCCTAATTAACTCCTTGTAGGCCTAGGAGGCCTTCTTTCGTCATCTTTTATAAAATCTTGAACCTTAGGATGATTTAGATATCTTTTTTATCCCTTAGCTAGACTTGTTATCTAGTATTTACTTAAAGTTTTGGCTCGAGTTTGACATTTACTATTCATATATGATATTACAGGCATTTACTATTCAATTATGATGCTAAAGTTCCAGTTCGATTTCGACGGTTATGGTACAAAGGATTTCTCAGTTATGATTTTGGTTGTCGCTTACTTTATGTTTACTATTGTCGGTGACTCTTCCTTGATTGTACCCATCGGGATTATGGGGGCTCAATTAGGGTAATCCTGTCTTATTTTTGCCTTCTGGGCATATGGGGGCCCAGCTAGGCTGTAGTTAGCTTGTATTCTTTTCAAATTGTTTATCTTGTTTACTTATATTTGTCAGTCGGAGCATTATTTCAGGTTTGCCCCCTTATCCCTGACTTTAGTTTACATTCTCGCATCTTATTATGATTTAGCTCAGTCGACCGATGATGTCAACTAAGTACCCATTGTTTTGGTACTCATACTACACTTCTACATCTTTTTCTGATGAAGATCTGAGTACGATTCACCGTCACAAATGTACTATTCAAGCTTGCTTTTGGGATTTGGAGATAGGGTGAGCTTTTAGAGTTGGAGCTGGTGTTTTCTCCATCTACTATTTTTAGGATAGTCTTCACTTTTTGAGACTAACTGTATATTGGAAACTATTTAGTACTCTTATTCTTTTGGATTTAGTGGCTCTTGTACTGACCTTACTAGGTCACGGGATATTCTTTTGCATACTTTCTCTCTCTCCTTCGAAATTTATGTTAGTGCTTTTATATTTTACTGCCTACAATTCTATTGTATGCTTACTTTTTGGTATTTAACATACATTCCACCAACTAGCCCATTACTTGTCGTTTCGGGCCATGGTTCGGCTTACCTATTGGAGGGTTAAAAGTAGGTGCCATCATGTCTCATGAAAATTGAGTCGTGAAAAATTGGTATCAGAGCCTAGGTTCACTGGTATTGTTGGTAAAAGTGTAACTGTCTTGTAGAGTCCCTCGGATTGGGTCAAGATAGGGAGCCTTTACCAGATCCTGTTATTGCTCCTGAGCTAGAGATTACACCACCCCAGCCATTGGTGGGCCAAGGGGTAGCGTAGGCTCCATTAAGGTTTATTTTTTTCATTGCTCGGAGATGCCTTGGTCCAGTTATTGGGATTATTTGGTCTTGCACCGTCTGATGGTGCTCAGTCCGCAGATCAAAGTGGTATGGATGTAGGGGCGTAGTCTGTAGCTGTGGCTCCTAGAGTTGTGATTCCTCTAGAATCAATAGCTCCATAGTTGGCAGTTTCTCAGCCTGTTATGTCTGTTGGCCAATTTCAGAGATTGACTCCACCTAGGTTTGTAGGGGCCCCAAGAGAGGATACTTATGAGTTTCTGACTAGTTTTAAGGAGAGGCTCCATAATTTAGGGATGGTTGAGTCGCGCGGACTAAACTATACAACTTATCAGCTTGACAGGGCAGCAGGATAGTGGTGGAGGGGTTACCTTGATTCCAGACCAGCTGGATCTCTGCCTATGACTTAGAATCGGTTCTCCGAGGCTTTCTTGGAGAAGTACATGCCTCGCACTATGAGTGAGCATCTGAGGGATGAGTTTTTTTCTTTAAGATAAGGTTCTATGATGGTGGCCGAGTATGAGGCAAGATTTCACGAGTTAGCAAGACACGCCACCATAATTCTGCCTACAGAGTACGATAGGATTCAGTGCTACGTTAGAGGGTTGAGGCTACCACTTCACAGGGATACTCAGAGTTTGGTGACTTCAGCAAAGTCTTTTTCTGATATTGCCTCTCATATATATTCTATAGAGGAGATGGATCACGAGGCCCTAGATGGAAGCGATAAGAGGATGCATCAGCAGGGTAGTTTTAGTGGAAACTAGAGCGATTCACAGTTCAGAGACAGAGGTTTTCATGGTAGGTACCCTCAGCGTCAGTCTTATCAGCACCAGTGTCAGTCTAGTAGACCCATTCAGGCAGTGCTTTATATTTTTGACGGAGGTCAGTCTAGCTATAGTGTGTCCTACCTGTAGTTGTGTCCCCCAGAGTTAAGATTTCTCCAGTACCGATACCTCTATAGCCGATAGTTTCCCAGCCTGTTATGTCCACTGAGAAGCAAAAGATGTTGGGCCAATTTTTGAGATTGACTCAACCTAGGTTTGCAGGGGACCCAGGGGAGGATACTTATGAGTTTCTGACTAGTTTTAAGGAGAAGCTCCGTAATTTGGGGTTGGTTGAGTCATATGGAGTTGACTATATGGCTTATTAGCTTTAAAGGGCAGCGCGACAGTAGTGGAGGGGTTATCTTGATTCCAGGCTTGCTGAATCTCCACCTATGACTTGGGCTCAGTTCTTCAAGGCTTTCTTGGAGAAGTACATGCCTCTTACTATACATGAGCACCTGAAGGATAAGGTTTTTGCTTTGAGACAGGGTTCTATAATGGTGGCTGAGTATGAGGCGACATTTCATGAGTTATCCAGTCATGTCACCATGATTCTACCTATAGAGTACGAGAGGATTTGGTGCTTCATCAGAGGGTTGAGTCTACAGCTCTGCAGGGCTACTCAGAGTTTGGTGACTTCAGGAAATTCTTTTTCTGATATTGCCGCTCATATCTATTCTATAGAGGATATGGATCGAGAGGCCCAAAGGGGAAGTGATAAGAGGCCGCGTTAGTAGGGTAGTTTCAGTGGGAGCCAGGGCAGCTCACAGTTTAGGGCAGAGGTTTTTAGGGTAGTTACCCTCAGTGTCAGTCTTATCAGCCCCAAGGTCAGTCTAGAAGACCCGTTCAAGCAACACTTCAGATTACTGACGGGGGTCAGCTTGATTGTAAAGACTACAATGGTTAGAGTAGGGGTCATCCTTCTAGGGGTGCTCATTCTGGGTCTTCTAGCTGAGGTGTCTATTCTAGGTCAGCCGGATCTTTTAGATAGAGTAAAGTGCTCGAGGCTTGCTATGATTGGTTATTATCCATTTCACCAGAGAGGGTTCCTGATGCGGGATGATTCAGCCTGCAACACAGAGTGTTCAGCCTATTAGATCAGTGCTGCCTCCAGCTAAGAGTGGTGTTCAAGGTCACAAGAGTGGTCCCGAGGGTTCTAGAAGGTGTCCTCAGGCTGGTAGGATAGGTGCCCAATACGAAACGGACGAGGTCAGTTATATGCAGTACCTGGTAGGTTAGAGGCGGAGTCTTTGGATGCTGTTTTTATAGGTATAATTTTGGTATACCGTCAGGCAACAATTGCTTTATTTGATTCGGGATCCACTTAAACACATGTTTCTGCTTATTATGCACCGCGGTTAGAGTTGTCTTGGGAGCCTTTGTCTGTGTTATTGCGTGTATCTACTCTCGTGGGTGATTCTTTAGTAGTGGATCGAGTTTATAGGATGTGTTGTTAGTATTCGAGAGTTTGATACTCGGGCTGACCTTATTGTGCTAGATATGGTGATTTTTTATGTGATTCTGGGATGTACTGGTTATCCTCCTATCTTGCGGTGTTGGATTACTTTGTCAAGACCGTTACCTTAGCCATGCTTGACATACCCTCGATTGTGTGGCAGGGTTTTTTTAGCCACACACCAATGGGGATTATTTCTTATGTTCGAGCTAAAATATTGGTATCGAGAGGTTATGAGTCTTATCTTGCTTATGTTCATGACATTAGTGTGGAGAGTCCTTCACTTGATTTTTTTCCTATTATTCATGAGTTTTCTGATGTTTTCCCTACCAACCTACATGGCCTTCCTCATAAGCGTGATATTGAGTTTCTATTGATCTTGAGCCTGACATCTGATCTATTTCTATGACACCTTACCGCATGGCTCCTGCCGAGCTGAAGGAGCTAAATTCTCAACTTCAGGATCTTTTAGGTAAGTGTTTCATTAGGCCAAGTGTATCATCTTAGGGTGCTCCTATCTTGTTCGTGAAGAAAAAGAATGGTTCTATGTATATGTGTATCAACTACAGGCAGTTGAATAAGGTGACTGTGAAGAATAAGTATCCTGTGCCTCGAATTGATGATATATTTGACCATCTTTAGGGTGCTGCGACAGTGTTTTCTAAGATTGACTTGAGATCAGGTTACCACCAGTTGAGGATTCAGGCAGAAAATATTCTTAAGACAGCCTTCAGGACTCGCTATGGCCAATATGAGTTCCTTGTGATGTCTTTTGTGTTGACTAATTCCCTAGCCGTGTTCATGAAGTTGATGAATTGTGTTTTCAGGCCCTATTTGGACTCATTCGTGATAGTTTTCATCAGTGATAGCCTTATTTATTTAGGAAGTAGAGAGGAGCACGAGCAACATTTGAGGACTGTGCTTCACACTTTGAGAGATCATAGGCTTTTTGCCAAATTCTCAAAGTATAAGTTTTGGCTCGAGTCTGTGACATTCCTAGGACACGTGGTGTCTAAGGATGGGATTATGGTGAATCCAACGAAGATTGAGGTTATTCGTGATTGGGCTAGACATATATCTCGGGCTAAGGTTTGAGGCTTTATTGGTTTGGCAGGTTGCTACAGACGGTTTGTCTAGAGGTTTGCTACAATTGCAGAACCTATGACCAAATTGATGAGGAATGAGGTTTCTTTTTAGTGGTCCGACTAGTGTGAGTTGAGCTTTCTGAAGCATAAGGACTTGCTCACTTCATCTCCTATTTTGACTCTTCCAGTTGAGGGCGAGGGGTTTACTGTGTATTGCCATGTTTCTGGTGTTGGTTTGGGTTATGTTCTGATGTAGCAGGACCCAGTTATTGCTTATACATTGAGGCAGCTGAAGGTGCACGAGCGTAACTACCCTACTCATGTTTTGGAGTTGGCGATGGTAGTTTTTGCACTTAAGATTTGGAGGCATTACTTGTATAGTGTTCGTTGTGAGATCTATACTAACCATCATAGTCTTCAGTACATTATAACTCAGAGGGAGCTTAATTCTAGGCAGCACAGATGGATTGAGTTACTGAAGGACTATGATATCTCTATTTTATACCATTCGGGCAAGGCGAACGTGGTAGCGGATGCCTTGAGCCAGAAGGTGGTGAGTATGGGTAGCTTGGCTTTCATTTTGGTTTCAGAGTGGCCGTTGGCTTTGTACATTTATTCCTTTGCCAACTTGATAGTTTGACTTGACATTTTTGACTCCACGAGGATCCTTGCTAGTGTTGAGCTAGGTCTACCTTATTTGAACAGATTTGGAGTCGCCAGTTTGAGGATAGTAGACTTTGTAGCATCTGTGGTCAGGTTTTGAGGGGTGAGTCCAGGTGGTATACCTTAGATTCAGAGGTTATTATGAGATTTGATGGCCGTATTTATGTTTTGAGGGTTGGAGATCTGATTTAGTAGATATTGCGGGAGGCTCATTACTTCCGATATTCTATCCATCCTGGGACACCTAAGATGTATATAGATTTGAGGCAGTATTACTGGTGGAGTGGAATGAAAAGGGATTTAGCGGATTTTTTAGCTCGATATTTGTGTTGTCAGCAGCTAAAGGCCGAGCATAAGAGACTGGGTGTATTTCTTTAGAGATTAGCCATTCCTAAGTGGAAGTGGGAACGGATTACTATGGACTTCATGAGTGGTTTGCCTCATACCTCTCGTGGTTCTAACAGTATTTGGGTCATCATGGATCAGTTGACTAAATCAGCTTATTTCATCCCCATTCAGATTTCTTTCAGCGCTGAAGGTTAGCTCGCATCTATGTTCATGAGATAGTTTACCTAAATGGAGTACCCGTATCCATTATTTCAGACAGAGGCTCAATGCTTACTTTTAGCTTTTGGAGGACTTTTTAGGAGGAGTTGGGTACTCAGGCGGACCTTAGCACCGCTTTTCACCCACAGATCAATGGGCAGTCGGAGCGGACTATTCAAGTTCTTGAGGATATGCTCCACGCTTGTGTTATGGACTTTGGAGGTCAGTAGGAGCAACACTTACCGGCAATAGAGTTCTCTTATAATAATAGCTAACATTCGTGTATTAAGATGGAGCCATTTAAGGCATTATATGGTAGGCATTATCAATCTATGATAGGCTAGTTTAAGACCTCTGAGGTTAGCCTCGTGGTAATAACTTGCTTCGTGAGTCGCTGGATAGGGTCCGGGTGATTCATGATAGGTTGAGGACATCTTAGAGTAGGCAAAAGAGTCATGCTGATCGTAGACTTTGTGCCTTGAAGTTTGGAGTTGGTGATCGGGTTTTCCTTCGGGTAGCACCTATGAAGGGTGAGTTTTGGGAAGAGGTGCAAGTTCAGTCCCAGATACATTGGGCCATTGAAGTTCTTTGGATGGTCAATGAGGTGGCTTATGAGTTAGCCTTGCCGCCAGATTTTTCAGTTCTTCACCTAGTTTTCCATGTCTCCATGCTTCCGCGATATATTTTGGATGAGTCTCACATGCTTCGTTGGGACTCAGTTCAGCATTGGGCCATTTGAAATACTTTGGACGATCAGTGAGGTGGCTTATGAGTTATCCTTGCCTCCAGATTTTTCTCCATTCTTCAGCGATATATTCCGGATGAATCTCATATGCTTTGTTGGGACTCAGTTCAGTTGGATAAAGGTTGACCTTCACTGAGGAGCTAGTTTCTATACTCGCTAGAGATGTCAGGCGGTTTCCCTCTAGAGAGATTCCAGTGGTTAAGTTTCAGTGGAGGTACCTCCTTGTTGAGGAGGCTACCTAGGAGATTGAGAGCGAGATGCGAGTCCCAGTACCCCCACCTATTTGATCCTTCAGGTATATCTTTCTTCTTTACTTTCGCGGATGAAAGTTCCTTTAGTAGTGGATATTGTAATGACCCTCCAGGTCATTTTCTATAATTCTACACTATTTCGATATTTAGAGATTTCTTATAGCTGCCCCATGTCATTTATGACTTATTGGAGCTAACAGTTCGGTTACCAGGCAGTTCGTCTGGTTTTTAGAGCCAATTCCTTATTTTAAAGTTTTCGTTGTTAAGGATCAGGTGTCAAGCCTAAACTTTAGGCTAAGGGCCTTGTATTCCAGTTCCAACAGTTCCATCAGCTATGGAAATTTGATTTTAGGCTAGGGGGACTCTTGGTTCGGGTTCTAAGGCTTTCAGATTCATTTTAGGCAATTGGGTAGATTTTGGTTAAAATGACTCTTAGATGTGGGACCTATATTTTATCGAAACGACCTCGGTTGGGAATTTTGATGGTGCCGTTGATTCCAAGATGTTGAATTTGGTAGGGTAGCATAGTTTTTTTTCATTCACGGGATTCCAAACGAATCCCAGGGGTTCGATCGGAGATTTGGCACTTGGTCATAACTGCTGGTGCAGGCCAAAAATGACCTTCGCGTTCACGATTCCTTGGTCGCGTTTACGAAGGCCAAGTAAATAGCCTACCGCGATTGTGAGACCTTGGTCACGTTCACAAAGGTCAAGATTATTGGCCATCGCGTTCGCGAGCTCGTCTTCGCATTTGCGAAGAGTCTCTTCCAAATCGGACCAGACTTTCTCCTTTGCGATCGCAGTGGACCATCCGCGTTCGCAAAGGGTAAGCCAATCTAAACGTCGCGTTTGCGATGGGGTCCCCACAATCGTGAAGAAGGGACCCCTGACAGTATATAATGTTGTGGAACCCAATTTCTCTCCTTTTTCCTTAAGTCCCAACACCATATAAATCCTAGAGAGCTTGTGGATAGTGGAAAGCGATTATTAGGTGTTGAGGGTGAGTTGGAGATGCTATTTTGATCATTTTCTCATTGATATTTCTGTAAGTTTCCATTAATTTCTTAGTTAATTTTTTGATTTTAATCCAAATCCCTAGCGTACTTTACGTGCTGATTTAGGGTCCGTTTGTGCTCGAACTTCACCCTTTTTTGAGGATAAATAATCCTTGAGCTTAGAGGGACGTGTTGACAGTTTCAAAATTGTTATTCTGCAAGTGGGCCCCACATGAGATATTTAGCTTGATTTTAGACCCAGTGCATTTATTTGTAATATGGGTATTGTTATTTTTGTATTAATGCGTAGATTACTATTTTGATAGTATGGCATCGTGCAGAGGCTTCTCAGAAGGGAAAAGCTCTGATTTAGTAGACTTTCTCGAGCTTCGTCGGTGTCTAGGTGGGCTAGGTTTACTTTCCTCATAGATTGAGTTTTATTATGGTATTAGTATAGTAATATACTAGATTTGGGTTAGGATTTATGGCTTGGTTGCATGTTTAGTGAATCTTGGATTATTTAGCCGATTAGAGAGTCGTTTTAAATAGAATTGACCCATTCCTCTTCTCTTTGAGTTAAATTGTTGTCATAGGACTAGTTTGGACCTATTTAACACCTTATAATGGAACTTTGAAGCCTTAGTCTGGTTCTGGAGAGAAATTATCTTAGTATGGACTTTTGGGGTTAGTAGCGGACCCTACCGGCCCTCTTTTAGGTCAAATATCCTAATTAACTCCTTGTAGACCTAGGAGGCCTTTTTTCTTCATCTTTTATACAATATTGAACCTTGGGGTAAGTTAGATATCTTTTCATCCCTTGGCTAATTTTGTTATCTAGTATCTACTTTAAGTTTTGGTTCGAGTCCGGCATTTACAATTCATATATGCTATTAAAGTGTCGGTTTGAGTCCGACATTTACTGTTCACTTATGATGCTAAAGTTCCAGTTCCATCCCGGCAGTTATGGTACGAAGGTATTCTCATTTATGATCTCAGTTGTTTCTTACTTTATGTTTACTACTGTCGGTGACTCTTTCTTGATTGTACCCATCGGGCTTATGGGGCTCGATTGGGTTAATACTCTCTTGTTTGTGCCTTCTGGACTTATGGGGGCCCATCTAGTCTGTATTTAGCTTGTATTCTTTTCAAATAGTTTATCTTGTTTACTTATCATTTGTCAGTCGGAGCATTATTTCAGGTTTTCCCCTTTATCCCTGACTTTAGTTTACATTCTCGCATCTTATTATGCTTTTATTATGATTTAGCTCAGTCGAACGATGATGTCTACTGAGTACTCATTGTTTTGGTAATCATACTACACTTTTGCATCTTTTTCTGATGCAGATCCGAGTATGAGTCACCGTCACTGACGTGCTATTCCAGTTTGCTTTTGGGATTTGGAGATAGGGTGAGTTTTTAGAGTCGGGGCTGATCTTTTCTCCATCTACTACTTTTGGGACAGTGTTTACTTTTCGAGACTACCTGTATATTGGATGCTATTTAGTACTCTTATTTTTTTGGATTTAGTGGCACTTGTACCGACCTTACTAGGTCGTGGGATATTCTTTTGCATACTTTCTCTCTCTCCTTCGATATTTATGCTGTTGCTCTTATATTTTACCGCCTACAATTCTATTGTATGCTTCCTTTTCGGTATTTAACATACCTTCCACAAACTAGCCCATTACTTGTCGTTTCGGGTTACAGTTCGGCTTACCTACTGGAGGGTTAAAAGTAGGTACCATCATGACTCTCAAAAATTGGGTCGTGACAAATATTGTAGAGGAAGTCACCTTGTTTATGAATGTCAAATAGGTAATTCTTATTTCTTTGGCTCTTCGTATGAACAATCTTACGTTGTTTCTAGTTCTTTCAAGTACATTGATTCTAGTGAATATGATTGTAATATGGGGTACAATCAATACTCCCAAGCAGATCAATATATTGAGAGTGAACCATTTCAAGAGGAGAATATTGACTTGAAGAAAACTATGCATACCTTCATAAAGAATATCAATGAAAAATTTGTACAAAATTATAAAGTCATTACGAATCTAACAATGCAGTTGGATGAATTAATAAGCATGATAAACTCCTATAATGATGGTGAACTTTCAAATGAAACTTTGTCTTATGAGGATGAAACAATTGATGAAATAAAAGTGCCTTATGAAAAAAAATCTACCACTCATTTTGAAAAGACTAATCTAGTAAAGCAGGTTGATAGTAAAAATTTGGTGGAATTCAACTCAATAAGTAATGAATGCATATCTCATTTTTCTAATCCACATAAATTGATTAATTTTGAGAAAAATGAGAATGAAGAGGTCACAAGCACAAAAATAATATTATTTGATCATTATTCTGGAATTTCTATTTATCATTATAATTTTATGGATTTTGTTTTTGGAGATTTTCAGGAAAAAACATGGAATGATCCTCGCGGAAAATATAAAATAGAGTTAAGAATTATCATGCACGGTTATTTGGCTACTCGAGATAAGGTCAAGAAAAATCAGATGATGCAATTTTTTTTTTATAGTGTTGTTGGTCAAGTGGGCTTTGGCAGAATTTTCAAGAATAAAAAAAAAAAGAAATTTTGATTCGGAATTGGGGGTGGAATTCACAAGCTCTCGGAAAAAAAACCCTTTTTCCTCCTCTTGCTTTTAAATTATTTGTCAGGGACATGATGATATTTAAGTGTGGGGGTAGGAAATATATATATACAATATAATTTTATATATTAGCATAAATTTTTAATTTATAGCACAATTTCTTTAATACACTTTCATGGATTTCTTTGTTCAGTTCTTTGCCATGGTCGTAATATTTTGAACTGAACATTTTTTTTAAAAAAAAATTATAATAAATAATTTGACTAAAACTTGATTTTGTTAGAATGAGATGTTTGAAAAATAAATTGAATGACTATCATTCATGGGTTATATGAATATCTTTCCAAACTCATATTTGTTTATTGGTGATTAAAATTATAATATTTGCTGATACCCAGTGTATAGTGTTGTCAGATGATAGCTTCTAGTTCTCCTGCTTATTCAAAAATCTAGAAAATGCCTTGAATGTGATTTGAGGTGAAATACTAGGTAAATTTTGAGTTGGAAAATGAAAGTAGGCCTTCTTATTAAGTCATGACCAAAACTAACCTACCTAAATTATCTTCATCCCTAGTCAGCCCCTTGAGCCTAAATGAATCATCTCTTGTTTTATTGATAAGCCAAATTTTAAACTGAAACTAATCTTTGTTATCACATTTGTTTGTTCACTTTATTCCCTTAATGCCGATAAAAAAATAGAATACAAAAGTAGTAGGGGAGTAGTTATGAAAAAAAGAAGTAAACAATGATTCTTGTTGAGCTTATTAAGAATGTTGTCAAAAAAATAATAATGAATGTTATCCCCAAAAAAAAAGTTACAAAGAGAATTGTTGGCAACGACATCTTGAAAAACAATTAAGAGAGGAAAAAAGGGATTAAAAAATGGAAAAAATAACACGGAGGTTGATTTGTTTTAGAAGAAGGAAAGCAATGATGTTTAAATACTAACATATTGCGGTGCTTATAAGGGACTTAAGTAACTTTTATCCATATGTATCCTATCCATTCATAAACCTACATTACAACCTTATAAAAGTCCTACATGATCTCAACTCAAAGACTCCTATATTAGTGGAGAACTACATAATAGGCAAGCTTATGGCACATTCGAGTAGCTTGAGATACTTCTTTGTTGAGAAAGAGAAAATTTTCTATCTGTGCCCTTCTTTTGATTTATATTGATATTTGTGTGATTTATGGGCATTTCTCTACATTTGGTGAGACACACTGGGAACAAGAAAATATTACAATTTTTATTCTCAATAGGTGAATATGAGTGCGGTTAAAATTATTTGAACTCATGATGTAGTCTTAATTGAATTTTGTTTTGTCCAAAATTCTCATAATTTCACTTAAAATTTTAGTTGTTATTTTATTTTGTGTCCTTTGCTCGAGGACAAACAAAGATTCAAGTGCGGGGGTATTTGATGAGTATATTTATTTATATATTAAATACTAAATATTTTAAACAAATATAAATAAATATATCATATTATCACATATTTTCTAACAAATTCTACGGGAAGAAGAATACAAGGAAAGACTAAAGAAGAAACAAATTACTAAAGAAATAAGAGAAATTCCATGAGTGCAATCACAAGTTCATAGCCACAACCGTGGAACTGTTTGAAATAAGTTGAAAAGCTCATGGGTGTGAATCATCATTTCATACTCACACCGTCAAGTGAAAGAATTGAGAAGAAGTTACAAGTTGACGATTATAACCACCACTTCAAAGGATGCATTAGTTGGGGAAACACTATAATTTTCTATAAATAGAGGCATCTCTTTGATTATTAAGGATCCAACATCATAAGCAAGATATAAGAATTAGTCTTGTTTTCTTTCTCTTCCTTTCTTTTTCTTTTTATAGGATAATATTTTTTAAGAAATTAATTTTTCCATAATGGAGTGATTTTTTTTTCTGTTGGGATAGTTGATGAAGCTTGATATATTTATAATATTATCATATCTATCTATTTTATCTCTATGTTATTCTCAGAGAGCAAAATTAATATATAATAACTAATGAGTAAAATAGTAGAGTGAGAGTAATTTTTAGTTATTTATTATTCCAAATCTTTGAATTCACTTCATTTGATCCTTATCCTCTCGGAAGGATTACTTCAAGTTATTTATTAGATTTAAATCTTTATCTTATTTACTTCGATCCTTATCCTCAAGAAGGGACGGTCTCAAATAAGTTTATTGATTTGAGGAATCTCTATCTTATTTCTTCCAATCCGTATCCTCACGGAGGGGTTGTCTCAAATAAGTTTATTGATTTAAAGATTACTCGCAAGAGGTCTTTACACCTTTTAGCACAATTTAGGCAAGAGAATATTTTGATTTAATTATCACTAGTCTTAAATCATTTAATCGACATAACCTCACGGAAGCTAATTAAATATTTATTTCTTAGTGAGTAAAATATAATTATTTTAGTAATAAATAATTATTCTAGAGAAATACATATGGAGACTGAGATTTTATTAAAATAATATTATCAAGTGAATTCATCGATTCCCAACTCTTTTAAAATATATATAAATCTTTTAGAAGTGGTTCATTTTATTTTAAGCAATTTATAATTCAAAACTCAACTTTCATCGATTTTGGTACTCTCAAATAGTAATCAATATAATACAAATTTGTAGCCCAGATGGTTCCAATCTCAGTGGGACGATATCTTAAAGTATACTAGAATTTGACAGAGTACGAGCATTAAAATCCTATACACATTGAACTCGTTAGGGTACTCAGTTCTGGATGTCCTTCTAGAAGGGTCTTGGTACTCGAGTAGATCTCAACACAACTTTTCATCCGCCTACAGATGGGCAGGTAGAGCGCACTATTCAGACCTTAGAGGATATTTTGAGGGTTTGTGTGATCTACTTCAAAGGTAATTATGATGATCACTTATCACTTATAGAATTTACATATAATATTAACTTTCATTTTAGTATCCAGATGGCTCCTTTTAAGGAACTTTAGGGATAGAGATGTAGATATCTTATTGGTTGATTTGAGGTAGATGAAGCTACTTTAATAGAGCCCGATTCAGTACATGAGGCTATGAAAAAGGTTTAGTTGATTTAGGAGAGATTGAAAACCGCTTAGAGTCATCAAAAGTCTTATGTAGATGTAAGAAAGAGAGAAATTAAGTTTGCTCTTAATGATTGGGTGTTCTTGAAAGTTTCGCCCATGAAAGGGGTGATAAATTTGGCAAGAAGGGGAAGCTGAGTCCCCAGTATAGTGGTCCTTATAGGATTTTGAGACGTATTGGAAATATGGCTTATGATTTAGAGTTGCTTGCAGAGTTTGTAGCACTGCTTCTGATTTTCCATATGTCTTTATTGAAGAAGTGTATTGGTGACCCGACTTTGGTTGTTCCTTTGGAGAGTGTTGGTGTGAATGATATCTTTTCATATGAGGAAGTGTCAATTGAGATCCTTGATAGGAAGGTTCAAAAGTTGAGGAATATAGAAGCCGCTTCAGCAAAGATTTTGTGAAGGAATCAATTGGTTGAGGGAGCTACTTGGTAAGCAGAAGCAGATATGATGGACAAGTACCCTTATCTTTTCCCTCCTAGTACCGAGACAACACGAGGTAGAAATCCTTCTTCTTTAGTTACTCCTTCATGTTTCATGCTCTTTTTAGTTATTCGTGATTTCCATGTATGCATTTACGCTCTATATGTTTCAGTTGAGTCCCTACTCTTTATCTAAGCCAGTCCCAGTCAGGCTATGTAGTTCGATTCATAAATTCAGTTTTTCATGTCAGTAACTCCTTCTCAATCGGTCTAGCTTAGTTTCAATCTTAATTCGTGGATCAATAATCCCAAAGGGGAAATATTGTAAAACCATGAAAGCTTCCCATGCTTAAGCCCAGACTTAGATCAAAAAACCAGTTAAAAATTAAAGTTTTCAGACAAGTACAAATCATTGTACGAGTCATAATATGAGACCACGAGTCATACTATGACTCATGGTAAGCTGTCCAATATTTCCTAAAAACTCCAGTCACCACTCGTGAAAGAGAGCACGAGTCGTACACTGACTTGTACTGATAAAAACCACAGAGATAAAAATTTCTCTTAGGTATCACGAGTCCAAACCATGACTCATGGATTTATATCATGAGTCATGGAATGAGATTGTGTCCCCAAGGCAAAACTTGGCTCCAGCAACCACGAGTCAAGGTATGACTCGTGGAATCAGAGTACGGATTATACTGTAGACCCGTGATTCCTTAACCTAAAATTTTCAAATTCATCCAAGGAATCACGAGTCAAACCACGACTCATGGACTCAGTGTATAAGTCATAGTTGACTTGTGGGGTGCAGTTTCAAAAACTTTTAGTTACATTGTAAAGCGCAAATCAGTCATTTCACTATTTCCTAAAGCCTAAACTATGTCATTTTAAGTCCCCAAAAGGGCTTTTTTATCAAATAGTTGACCCTTCCCTTGTCATTCACATGATTAAAACTTAGAAACATCAGAAGGATCCTCTCAAGTCTCTCTTAAGCCAAGTTTAGGGTTCATCCCTCAAATTCCAAGTTTGAGGCTTGTAGTTCAAAATTCTCCAATAAACAAGTTTATGGGTATTCAATAATGGTTTTTTTCACCAACACCTCAGCTTTTAAAATATGGCTTTCAAAATTTTCCACTTATGATTTATACATAATTATATTAATTTTAATGATTTTAAGTTCTAGTATGTTTCTCATGATTTTCTATCTTGTCTAATACTTCTATACATGATTTATAGACTTACTTATGATTTATAACCGTGATACATGATTTAGCATGATTTATACCTAATTGGGCATGATTTAGATAACTTCAACATGAATTGATCTTTGATCTAAGACTTTTGGTAAATTAAGTATGACGAGAATCTGTATTTCTAGAATTCCAGCTAGACAGTTAAATTAAACTAGTTCATGCTTATTTTCAGAAAGCTCAGTTAATATAAGCTAATTGTATATGGTTTTGGGAGTAGTATTCAACATGAAGTAGATATGAGTTCCAGATAACCCAAGTCCCAAAACTATATTGGCACCGTAGGATAAGGGTCCTCGCTAGTTGAGAGTGACACCTTTAGCCCGACTGTGCTCAGTTAGTGGATAAAAAATGGACATGTTCTATACTTTTGGTCGGGTATAGGGCACCCCCAATTAGGGTTGTACATTGTACTCCATGTTAGCTTACACAGTTTATGTCGGTTAATAGAAACTCACACAAAATAATTTAAATATATCAAGTGTACATAACCCGCTAGTTTTCAATATCAATATGATAGTTATGACTTATTTACATGTTTCAGTTTTCCAACATAATTTACATAAATTATGGGTCATTGTGAATCAATTTATAAATGTTTCAAATGATTTGTTTATGTCATCATGATTCCAGTTTTTAGCATGTTTTACACACATTCTTACATGACTTGCATATCTCACATGCTCATTACATCCTATGGTATTGACCACATACTTTTCTTTTGCGTTATATCCTACCATGATATAGGTTCAGGCTTTCATTCCCATCCTGTAACTAGTTCACTTCCAGCTCCTACTTTCAGCCGATGTAGTGAGTCCTCATCATGCGAGGATGTAGTTTAGTTTTAGTTTTCCTTTATTTTTCTCAGACATTACTTTTACTTTTTAGTATTGCTGGGGACTTATCCCAAAATCTCATCTTTAGTTTTAAGAGGCTTTCAGACACAGTTAGTTTACTTCAGTATATTTTAGTTTGGGATATTCAGTTACAAATCTTTCCTATTTTCTATGATTTATGCTTCTGCACAGTATTTACATTTATGATTCTAGTAGTAAGCTCGTATCAAGGGTTAGCTTTGGATCACTTGTGGTTCTAAGTACCCTGTCTCATCCAGGGTGTAGACTCGGGGCATGATAATTGTATGCCAAGTTCTCTAAGTATGAGTTTTGGCTTGAGTCCTTGGCATTCTTGGGGAATGTGGTTCCTAAGGATGGGATTATAGTGGATCCGGCAAAGATTGAGGTAGTTTGTTATTGGGCTAGGATTACTTTTCCTACATTCAAGGTTTTTTCAAGTTTGTAAGTTACCACATGCAGTTTATGGAGGAGTTCCTTCGATTGCAACACCATTGACTATATTGACTAGGAAGAATATCCCTTTCTAATGGTCTAATGAGTGCGAGGCGAGCTTTCTAAAGCTTAATGCTTAATTGACTTTATCTCTGATTCTGAATCTTTTAGTTGAGGGATAGGGGTTTACTATCTACTATAATGCTTCTAGAGTCGATTTGGGTTTTATTTTGATGTATTAGTGGTGAGTCATTGCTTATGCCTTCAGGCAGTTGAAAGTTCACAAAAAGAACTATCTCTCTCATGACTTGGAGTTGGCGGTGGTAGTCCTCACATTGAAGATTTGGAGGATCTATCTATATAGGGTTCATTGTGAGATCTTCACCAACCATCGTAGCCTACAATACATCTTCAACCAAAAGGATCTTAATTTGAGACATTGTATGTGGTTGGAATCGCTTAAGGATTATGAAATTTTGATACTTTACCATTCAGGCAAGGAAAATATGATAGCAGATGCCTTGTGTCGGAAGGCAGTGGGTATAGGGAGTTTGGCCTTTCTTGTAGCTGAGGAGCGACCTTTGGCTTTGGACATCCAGTCCTTAGCCAATCGATTTCTTTGACTTGATATTTCTGAGCTCGAATGGGTTTTTACCTATATGGAGGATAAATCCATATTATTGGAGCATATTCAAGCACATAATTTTAAGGACGAGAAATTAGGGTGATTTGAGATAATGTGCTGAGAGGTGAGGCTAGGATGGTGACCTTAGATCCAGAGGGTGTAAGTATCAAAAGTTATTTCTATGTTTCTAGAGTTGGAGACTTGGTTAGGTTGATTAGAGATGAGTCCCATTATTCGAGATATTCTATTATCCAGGGGAAGCAAAGATGTATGAGTACTTAAGACAATATTACTGGTAGTATGGAATGAAGTGGGATATTTTAGAGTTTGTGTCTAGGTGCTTGTCAGTAGGTGAAGTACGCACATTTGAGAAATAGTGTTTGACTTAGAGGCTGCCCATTCTAGAATGGAAGTGGGAGCAGATAGCTATGAACTTTGTTGTAGGTTTGCCACGTACTTTTAGGAGTTTTGATTCTATTTAGGTCATCATTGATAGGTTGACCAAGTATGCTCACTTTTTTTGGGTTCAAATGTCCTATATTTCAGAGAGGTTGGCTCAGATCTACATTCGGGAGATAGTCCATTTGCACAGGGTTCTTGTTTCTATTATTTTTGACCATGTTACATAGTTTACATCATCTTTCTAGATGTCGATTCAGAAGGAATTAGGTACCTGAGTTGAGCCTAACACAACTTTTCACCCTCAGACTGATGGTTAGTTTGAGCAGACTATTCAGGTTCTAGAGGACATGCTTTGGGCATGTGTTATTGATTTCAAGAGTTAGTGGGACTAGTTCTTAGCTTTGGCAAAGTTTGCATTTAATAATAGCTACCATTCGAGTTTTAGATGGCTCCATTCGAGGTGTGGTACGGTAGGAGGTGTAGGTCTTCGGTGGGTTGGTTTGATGCTTTTAAAGTTAGACCATGGGAAACCAATCTATTATGTGATTCTATAAATAGGGTGCAGATTATTTAGGAGAGGCTTCATATTGCTCAGAGCAGGAAAAATATCTATGCCAACTAAAGAGTTTGAGATTGGAGTTTTCAGTTGGGAATATAATGTTTTTTTAGTATATTCCATAAAGGGAGTGATGAGGTTTGATAAGAAGGGTAAGCTCAGCCCTAGGTTCACCAATTCGTTTGAGATACTGAGGTGTATTGGTGATATGGTATATAAGTAAGCTTTGCCTCCAACTCTTTCGAGTGTTCATCATATGTATAATGTATCTATGCTTAGGTGGTATGTTTCGGATGAGTCTCACGTGCTTTAGTGAGATTCAGTTCAGTTGGATGAGAGTTTAGCATTCGAAGAGAATCCGCTTGTATCTTAGATAAGTAGATCAAAAAGTTGAGGTCTAAAGATATTTCATCAGTTAAAGTTCAGTGAAGGCATCATCCAATTGAGAAGGCTACTTAGGATCGAGATGGACATGAGAACCAAATATCCTCACCTTTTTGAGCCTTCAGGTACCTTTTATCCTTTGACTTTCAAGGATTAAAGTCCTTTTTAGTAGTTCATTTTCTTATTTTCATATGTTTTTCTTATTTTAACCCTTCCCATAGCTTCTATAAAGTATTTGTGGTCTGTGGGAATAGGTGGTTTGATTCTTGTAAGTTTGGTTGGGTTTAGGAAGATTTTTAGTTTTGGGTCTCTTTACTCGAAAGAGTTTGACTTTAGCTAACATTCTTAGAAAACAGGCCCAGATGAAAATTTGGTCAATTTCGTCAGCTCTGATAAGTGGATTTTGTGTTAGGAGGACCTTTGGTTCAGGTCCTGAAGCTATCAGACTCATTTCAGGCTCGTGGTTGCTTTAGTAAATTTTAGGAAGTGTTGACTTTGGTCAACATTTTGTCAAGACGACCTCCATTGATCGTTTCATAGATTCTATTGAGTCTGGAATGTGGTTTCCAGTTGGGTAGCATGTTTGATTTGTGTTAACAGAATTCCAAACAAATCTTGAGGTTCCATTCAGACTTGTTTTGGACTTGGCTTTTATTGGTTTGTTGGTTTCTGGTTCAGGGATATTTTATTCTTTGCATTTGCGAAGAGTAGGTCTTGTTCGCTAAGGTTATGGTTTCTTGACCTTCACGTTCATAAAAGAGGCACTGTTGAGATCCAATCTAGGTTCCTCTTTGTATTCACAAAGAGACCCATTACGTTCATGATGGGTCAGCTTAGTGTGGTCCCGCATTTGCAATGGGTTTCCCACATTCGCATAGGAAGGGCCGTTGTCAGTATAAATTTCCCAAATTCATTTTTTCACTCTATTTTCATCTGAATTTGATCTTGGAGAGCTAAGAGAAAGCTTTTATTATGGTATTTTCATCCCAATTGTGTTCTTGCAAGCTCTTTATACTTCCCTCGTGTTATTCCCGGGATTTTTACGCTTAATCCCGTCCTATTGCCATTGAATTGATATCTTGATTCTATGAAATTCTTTCTTGTCAAGGAATCTTTCTGGTTTGTTTCGTGGCTCGAATTGAATTTCGTCTTTCCTAATTTTTGGCTTACGTGTTTCTTATCCTATTAGTAAGGGAATTTTGGAGAAAGATTTTGGTTTTGTCAACAAGCCTTAAGGGTCGATTTATGACTTGATTTCTAGCCCAAATTGTAATTTCCCAATATGGGTGTCATTATTCTTGTAGTACTATATAAATTATATATTTGATAGAGTGGCATCAATATGAGGTTTGCGTAAGGGGAAGACTTCCGTTGATGGTTCAAGATTATCATTCGGCCTTGAGGTAGTTTCCTTTTCTTTAGACTTAGCTCAATTAGAAGATATATAATATAAATCGAATGTTGGTTAAGGGATTGGATCGTTAATATTAGGATTTTTTTTTTAATTTCTGAATTTATTGGCCTTTTTTGGGAACTTTAGAGTAGTATTCTTTCCTTAGCCTTAGTTTTGGTTGCTTGCTTAGTTCTAGGCTTAGATTACAAATCCTTAGCTTAGGCTCTGGGTAGGATTTTATGGATGGGTTCTCCTATGGTCGGTTTATTTTAAATTGCATTTCTTTTCATATTTCTTTATATTGTGGGGTTGAGTGACCAGGGGCCCGAGAGTTTGCGTGGAATTAGGTCCCGATTGGTTATGGATATGGTATGAAGGGTAAATTTTCCTATTTCATGTATACATATCTATATACTATATTGGCATTTGTACATGCATACTCATACATTTATATACATGGATCATGGTAAAATTCAGATAAAAAAATAGTGATTTTTGACTTTTAGAAAGATTGTACCACCTTTATCACTGATTTTGGGCTTTTAGAAAAATTATACAACCTTTAAATTCAATTTGAGAGATGTTTTTGGTACATTTTTCCATTTACTTTTACGTTGATCAACCTGAGGCATGATTTCGGGTGGCCAGATGTCTAAATTTGGGGTTTTTATTTTTTGCATTTGTTGATGAGTCTGAGGGATTTTGGAGTTGTCCAAGGTATAATTTTTGGCTTTACTTTTTCGCATTAGCCACACAATCATTCCATATTACATGACATCATATATATATATATATATATATATATGTCATGCCCCGAGTCCTATCGGGGCGGATTGGCACCCGTAGCCGATAAGGCCCGAGAGAACCAAGCTTTGCTTATATTCATTCCTATGCATGCTATAAGAAACATCATCACCATGCAAAGACATAATATGCTAATAGCGAAAACCACGAAACATGTTAAATATATACATATATGTGAAACTTGGCCGTCGAGGCCATCAAGTAAATCGACATGTATCTCTTACATTCATTCACCCACATATGTCTACAAAAGCCTCTAACGGATGCATTTACAAGACCACTGAAACTCGGGACAAGTCCCCGCTTTATACAACATGTACAATACCAAAACACATATACAACTGTGACTCGAAAAGCCCCGAATCAACTGGAGCTCACCAAAGATCCGCAAATAACTGGCAACCTACTGTGGAGGCCTACTAGCACCTGCTCCTACAGCAAGTAAGGTAAGTCCCACAAGGGACGTCAGTACGAAGAATGTACTGAGTATGTAAGGCTCATAATAAGATGTATGAAACATAAATACGTCAATGAACTTAAATACAAATGAATGACCAATATGGATAAGTTAACATTTTGTATGTTGGGAACTATGTACATTGCTTTCATTATTTTCTTTGCTTCTTTACTTCCATGCTTATTCATCATCACTTATGTCACAATGTACCCGGGCCCCGACTGATCAGTGGGTCTTTACATAACATAACGTTATGTTGGGATCGTCTCGAGCTAGGCTTATGCCTCTAGAGCTACCACCCATAAGTCAATACATCAGGCTCGACTCGAGCTAGGTTATTACCTCTAGAGCTGCCACCCATAAACCAACATATCAGATTTGGCTCGAGCTAGGTTATTACCTCTAGAGCTACCCATGTCAGGTTCGGTCCGAGCTAGGCTTATGCCTCTAGGAATACCCCCTGATCCCATAACCTCGGGATCGGCTTGAGCTAGGCTTTCGCCCCCAAAGCTACCACCCATACTCAATCATTAACCACATGTGCATTACTTCATTCATTACTTTTGATATTGATACAATGATAGTCATAACATTATTGGAAACATAACATTATTGGAAACATGGGACCTTTGGAACCTTTATCAATGCATATGAGACATGTGAATCACCATTGTTCAATGAGTAGGAAACATGTGATAAAAAATAATGGATACCCAAAAATAGGATACCTTAGAACATGTCGGAATGGAACAAGTATAATGTCAATGTGAATACTATGTGCTGCAGAAGTATACGGATAGAGTAACCTTACATACCTTCACTTCAAAGTATGAATACACAAGCCTATATATGATCACAATAGTCCAGCTCCTTCCTTACGTTTCACTCTACAATACAAGTACATAACGGAGCTTACGTTAACCACTAGTTACCGTACAAGTGTACAAGATGACAACAAGCTATATGACTGCCATATAACGTCATCTCACCCTTTACAACACAATACGCTGCGTTATCATACCAACAATACCATAACATTCCACACATTGACCAAAACATCATACACCAATATCATTTCACACCAAGTTTACCCTTTATATGTCCACATTAACACTACGTCACAATTACCCAATCAAGTCATCTCAGTACCTTTTGTAACAACACATTAACAACAATAGATACTTGATACCATTCAAAATACCTCCGGGATACTCCTTTAAAGTCATTCAAAAGGTACCATACGTTGATAATTGCATCCATGAAGAGTATAGGGGCTTCGGGGGGCCAAAGGGATGTAAAAACAAGCAATTCGGGGTTACGGTCTGACCTGATAATCCACCTACGCCTGAAGGTGACCTTTGGAAGTATCCATAGGCACCTGTAAAGTCACCTGCGCCCACAGGTGCTTCGTCTGCGAGGGCGAGTGCCCGTTTTGGCAAAAAAGGGTCTCTTTTAGGTCTTTTTTTGCAATGAATGTTCCATGATCATAAATAAACTTACCTTGAAATATTTTTGATCATATTATATGCCAACAATCAGCCATGTTCTCACCACACACATAAACATCACCAAAACCTCACTTTCCTTTCAATACGTCCCCAAATCCATAACCAAATTTACAACAACAATTCCAAACATTATGTACAAGAATAAAACAAGTTAATACTATAATAACATCTCACATGTCAATATTGAATCAGCAAATTTCACTTCTTTCAATACCACAAGTCCATGCTCAAGTTTACAAGACAAAACCCTTCTCCGATTTCAAAAATAGACAGTTTTACACATAACACACTGTCCAACACTTTACCAACACAAGCAATATGATTTATAACCTATTTTAAACATATCATATACCAAAACATGAGAATAAATACTTACCAAAGCTTACCAAAGAGTGATCTTGGCCCAACAAGTAGTTGCCTTAGGGTTTTGTGTAAAAGATAATGTTTGAGAACAATGTTAGAAAAGGCATGTGGGCTTTGATGAATAAAAATCTGATTTACTTGACTTATATAGTCCCTCACTAATGATAATTATCCATACATTCAATGGTTTACTTGGTCAATGAAAGAGCAATGAAAGAATGGGTCAAATTTCCATTTTGGGCCATGTCTTCTTATGATTTTTGGGCCTCATTTGGGCCCAATGGTACAAGACTCATTAATGTCCAACAATTTAATGTATAATTCATCAAATCTCTCATGTTTAACTAATTCCATAAATGTAACCGTAGTCGTATAGATTTGAAAACATACGGAGTGTTACATTCTTCTCCCCTTAGAAACATTCGTCCTCGAATGTTAGTGGCATTATTCAAATCAAACAATTACAAGTCTAGGAGAATTCTTCGTATTATCATATATATATACTCAATGCTTATAAGTACTTACTTTTCATTGTTCTGATCTCGTATCGTGAACTTGTTCTTTCCTTTGGAACAAATAAGGGTACTTGGACTTCATCATTTCTTCAGCTTCCCATGTGACCTCTTCTATTTGCTGATTTCTCCAAAGTACCTTTACGGAAGCGACATCTTTATTACTCAACCCCTTCACTTGTCTATCCAGAATGTCAATAGGTATCTCCTCATAGGTAAGATCCTCTGTAACCTGTACATCGTCAATAGGAGTAAAACGAGATGGATCTCCTATGCACTTTCGAAGCATCGAAACATGAAATACTGGATGAACTGTGGAGAGTTATTGGGGTAACGCCAACTCATACGCAACTTGCCCAAATCTTCTAATAATTTCATATGGGCCTATATAACGTGGACTCAATTTCCCTTTCTTTTCGAACCGCATGACCCCTTTCATCGGTGACACCTTTAAAAATACCCAATCACCTATGGTGAATTCAATCCCTTTTATTCTAACATCAGCATAGGACTTGTGTCGACTCTGGGCCATTTGTAATCGCTGTTGAATCACTTTAACTTTCTCCATAGCCTGATGAACAAGATTTGGCCCAAGTAAAGCAGTTTCGCCTGCTTCAAACCATCCGATTGGTGATATACATTTCCTTCCATACAAAGCTTCATAAGGTGCCATTTTAATACTTGAATGATAGCTATTGTTGTAAGCAAATTCAATAAAAGGAAAATGGTCATCCCAACTGCCTTGAAAATCTAACGTGCACGCTCGTAGCATATCTTCAAGTATTTGAATAGTATGTTCTGCTTGTCCATCTGTCTGAGGATGGAAATCCATATTCAGATTCACCTGTGTACCCAAACTCTACTGAAAGGATCTCCAAAAATGCACAGTATATTGTGCTCCTCTATCTGATATAATAGAGATCAGAATTCCATGTAATCGTACTATCTCCTTCACATACAATCTTGCATAATCTTCAACTTTATATGTGGTCTTGACTGGTAGAAAATGTGCTGACTTGGTAAGCCAATCAACTATAACCCATATAAAATCAAATCTCCACAGTGTACGAGGCAAACCTGTGATGAAGTCCATATTAATTATATCCCATTTCTAGACTGGAAGATTGATACATTGCATGTAACCCCTAGGTTTTTGATGCTCCACTTTAACCTGTTGACAGTTCGGGCATTGAGCAACAAATTTCGCAATGTTCCTCTTCATATTTCCCCACCAATACACTTCTTTTAAATCATGGTACATTTTAGTAGCACCCGGATGAATAGAATAGCACGAATGATGCGCCTCTGTCATAATGCATCTCCTCAGCTCATCTACATCTGGTACACATAATCTATCTTGGCATTGAAGCACCCCTTCTTGTGTAAGATCAAATGCCTTTGCCAAATTTTGTCGTACATTCTCTTTTAGTTGCAATAATAGAGGATCTGCAAACTGCTTCTCTTCACTTCAGCTATCAATAAAGATTCAACCGCATTTTGTACAATAACCCCTTCATCTGAGGATTCGAGAAGACGAATGATGTACCATAGTTATATGGCACTTTCGATGCTTAAAACAAGGAAAAGATGCAATAACTTGGGTGTGTTTTGTTGGTATGATGTGGTTTCTGGCCCAATTCGCAGGAAAACAGGCTTTAAAGGCAAAATGAGCAAAAGAGGAAGAATCAAGCCCGAGAACGAAGTGACGGATGAAGAAAGAACAAAAGGCTGCAATTGAGGGGATTCCACGCCAAAAGTCACGTGGCGTGGAAGACACTCACGTGGCGTGAGTTGATATCGTGACTTAAGTCCAGATGCTGAAAAATTAGGCTGATTTCCACGGCAGGGGTCACGTGGCGTGATTGACACCCACGTGACGTGGAAGCCTTCCGTGAGTTCACTTCAGAGATCCAAAAAGGGGCTGATTCCCACGCTACAAGTCACGTGCCGTGACTTGGTTCCACGACACCAAGTCACGACACCGTGAAAGCTGCTGACTCTGTTCTCCTATTTTGTTTTGGATAGGACTAGTTTTGTATCTATAAATACTCCTAGGTAGTCCTAAGTGCGAGGTTTGGACAATTTATTAATTTGAGAGTTATTTTACATTGTTTGAGATATATATTTTGGTTTTGTATTCACAAACCCTAATTCTGAAGTTGATTGATAATTGAAATTTCGGTTTTTCCTTCATCCTTGTGAGATCATAATTATGCTTTCATCTTTGGATTATTCTTGTGTTCTTGCAATTATGAGTAGCTAAACCCATCAACTAGGGTTGTGTGAACCATGAAGAATTAACAAAACCGGTGAAGCGCAAAACAACTTTGTACTGCTGCGTATGCATGTATTGTTGTTTCCTTCGTATTGATTGCTTTTCTAATGGTTGCAAATGTTAGAATCTTGCTTGTATTCTAGACTTGCTCGAGAGAGAGGTAGGGATTGGGAAAAGGAGATAACAACAGAGATTTGGAGCTATTAACCTTCATCTAATAACCGGAGCCTTAGCGGGAAAGGTTATCTGAAATCCAGGACAAGGGTTAGAAGTGCGACACTTGGAGACCGAGAGGAGAAGAGTAAAATTCGTTTAATGACAGTCGAGAGACAGTTAGATGAACCTAACTTGTTAGATTTTGCATGCAGTACAATGGGGCAGTCTTTTTAAGCA
Organism: Capsicum rhomboideum; assembly: GCA_031232105.1. Taxonomy (NCBI): domain Eukaryota; kingdom Viridiplantae; phylum Streptophyta; class Magnoliopsida; order Solanales; family Solanaceae; genus Capsicum; species Capsicum rhomboideum. The sequence goes on along the minus strand of CP124712.1, from coordinate 41,859,614 downwards.
TAAGTCACCGGTGGAGTTAAGGAATTATTGGGGGTCACAGTCCTAGTAAATTTCTCTTATTATTTACAAACTCGATATCAGCCAGCAATCGTCATCGTTACTATTTACTAGCAGAACCCCCCAGTTTTAGTTACTTGCCAGTTATTCCTTCCAGTAGTCTACTCATACTTTGACCTATTCCCTGTGGGATCGACCCCAACCTAGTTGGGTTCTATATTTGATTCAGTGACCGCATTGTACTTTTTCGGAGGTATACTTTGGGCGACATCAAATATTGGCGCCGTTGCCGGGGAATTCAGTTACGAAGTTGAACATTATTGGTTGGACTTGATTGGGTGTGTTCTTACATACTCTCGAGGGTATACGTCGGTGTATGCCAAATACTAGGAGTCAAGGCAATCCCCTGATTCCACTTGATCTTGAGATCGAAAGGACTTTAAGAGCTAATCGAAGAATGGTGAATACTGAAGGAGTCCAGGATCTCGCAGCTACTGGGGATGTTCATAATTAGCAAATGCATCCGACTGGTCAGGAAACAGCGGAGCAAACTACTGCTCGATTGACCCGAGAAGAGCATACGAGACAAGCTGCTCTTAGACAAGCAGAAAGAGATAATCGAGCTATGCAGGAAGCAGCATAGCATCTGGCTGATGCTGAAGAGTGACAAAGACAATTAAGAGAACAACCAAGACAACGTGTGCCTGTTTATGATGATCCTGAAGATGAATATGTGGCCTATTTTGAGCCGATTGAGAATGGTGCTATTGTTCCACCTGAGTTACCTCCAGGCACTAAGTTTGACATTACTAGTGCCATGATCCATCTGCTGAACTTGAAAGGTGTGTTCGCGGGTCTTCCTACTGATGATCCAAACATGTATGTTATGAATTTTGTGGGGGTCTGTACGTCATACAATCTGCCTAGAGTTAACCAAGAGGCGATTCGGTTGAGGTTGTTCCCATTTTATCTTACAGGAGAAGCCACTTTGTGGTTGGCTGAGCTGCCACGAGGTTCTATCACTACTTGGCAGGAATTGAGAAATCAATTCTTGGAAAGATTTTTCCCACCATCCAAGATACTGCAGTTAAAGGACGAGATCTACAATTACCGACAGCTTCATTCGGAAGTACTCTATGAAACATGGCTGAGGTTCAAGAAGAAGCTACAGAACGTGCCTAATTATATGATGAGTGGTCGGAATTCACTTGAAATCTTCTACAGAGCTTTGAATGTCAACACAAAGGGGGTATCGGATACTATCACTGGTGGAACATTCATGAGTCTGGGATGGAACCAAGCTTCTGAGATATTGGATCGTGTCACTAAGATCAACCGAGGATGGCATACTTAGGAGGCAGATACGCCGGCTGGGACATACGCTATTGGAGCTTCAGCAGCTCAAAGGGCGTTGGATGAATCTATGGCGCAAGAGGTTGCTCAGTTGAGCACAGAGATTGGTCTTCTGGCCAAACAGATAGCTGCCAGAGATGCGGAAAAGGTGCATGCTGTTGGTGCACAAAGCAAATCAGTTAGACATGATGATAGTGAGTCAGATGAAGAGGCGAAGTATCTAGATCGTGAGGTGGCGGGTTTTCGAGCCAAGGGCCAAGGGTCTAATCAAGACTCTTGGAACTCAAGGCAAGGGAATCAAGTTCGGAACTATTATGGGGACAGCTACAACAAATCAGGATACAGAGATCGTGAACGGGACCGTGATGGTGATTGGAGGCAGAAAGATGATCATAGAGAAAAGAATGACACTTATGTACTGCCTAGAAGACGTGATGAGGAGTCTGGAAATTCGAGGATGGAGGCACTTCTAAATAAATTGGTGAAAGAAGCAGAAAGTCAGGAGAATTGCTTGAAAGAAATTAGAACTGACATCTTGGGCATAAGTCAGAAAGTGGAGTCTCACTCAACCGCCATCAAACAGTTAGAGCAACAGTTTGGGCAAATTTCAGTGGCACTGAATCAACGTCAGCCAGGCACCCTTCCAAGTAATACCGTCCAAAATCCTAAAAATGATAGTCATTGCCTCGCCATCACTACTAGAAGCGGGAAGTGCACGATAGATCCAACTATGCCTACCGACAGTAGTATGCCTAATGATCCAGCGGTTATCGATGTTGAAGTTGAGTTAGAGTCAGATAATGCAAAGGGTAACAAGGTTCCAAATCAGCAGGATGATAGCGACAATGCAAAATATGAAAAGAGGAAGGAGGACGAGGTACCAAAAGTACTCAAAACTATTCCGCGACCTCCTCCTCCCTATCCTCAAAGGTTGAAGAAAAAGGCAGAGGAAGGAAAGTATCAGAAGTTCATCACCATGTTGAAGGAGTTTTCAGTTAACATCCCTCTTGTAGAAGCATTAGAGCAGATGCCAGGCTATGCCAAGTTCATGAAAGACTTGGTGACTAAGAAGAGAACGGTCAGTTTTGAGCCCGCAGATAACATTCATCATTGTAGTGCAATTGCTTCACGGTCCTTAGTTGAAAAGAAAGAGGATCCAGAAGCTTTCACAATCCTGTGTACTATTGGGTCATACGACTTCGCTAAAGCACTGTGCGATTTGGGTGCTAGCATCAACCTAATGCCATTAGCTGTGTTCAAACAATTGGGGTTGGCTGCCCTAAAACCAACCTCCATGAGACTTCTCATGGCCTATAGAACTGTGAAAAAGCCGGTGGGAATTCTGTACGATGTTTTGGTGAAGGTTGCTTCTTTCATATTTCCGGTTGATTTTGTGATCCTCGATTGTGAGGTTGACTTTGAGGTTCCCATCATACTGGGGAGACCATTTCTTTCCACGGGTCGTGCACTGGTTGATATGGAAATCGGGCAGCTGCAATTTAGATTGAATGATGAGCAGGTTACTTTCAATGTCTGTCGGTCAATGAAGCAGCCAAAAGATAAGAGAGTCATTTTAGTGATAGATGCGGTCGATGATATTGAAGTTGCCGTGCCCATTGAAGAAAGGTTGGGAGTAGAACCTCTGGCTGCTGTGATCATGAACTTTGAAGACGATGGTATAGAAGACTATGATAAGATGGTGGGTGCGCTAGCTGGTAAAGGAGCGTACACTTATGCGCCCAAGAAACTGGATCTTGATTTAAAGAATAGGGTAACTCCACCAGCTCGCCCATCTATAGCGGAGCCTCCAGTGTTATAGCTTAAGGCTCTTCCGGCCCACCTTCGCTAGACATTCTTGGGAGCCAATAATACCTTGCCAGTGATTATTTCTGCTAAGCTGGTGGAATAGAAAGTAGCGGCTTTGGTTTCGGTTTTGAGAAGATTCAAGAGGGCCATTGGTTGGTCTATTGCAGATATCATAGGTATTCCACCCGACATTTGCACTCATAAAATTCAGCTTGTGCCAGAATGCCTCCCTAGCATTGAACACCGGCGTCGTCTAAACCCACCTATGCAAGAGGTCGTAAAGAAAGAGATCATTAAGTGGTTGGATGCAGGAGTGGTTTACCCTATTGTTGATAGCAAGTGGGTGAGCCCGGTTCAGTGTGTGCCGAAAAAGAGAGGAATCACGGTGGTTCCGAATGACAAAAATGAGTTGATTCCAATGAGACCAGTGACTGGATAGAGAGTTTGCATGGGCTATCGTAAGCTGAATTCGTGGACTGAAAAGGATCATTTTCCTATGCCCTTCATGGACCAGATGTTAGACCGTCTTGCTGGTAGAGGATGGTATTGTTTTCTTGATGGATATTCGGGGTATAACCAGATCTTTATAGCCCCAGAAGACCAAGAAAAGACCACTTTCACTTGTCCATATGGGACGTTCGCATTCAAGAGAATGCCTTTCGGTTTGTGTAATGCACCAGCCACCTTCCAACGCTGTATGATGTCTATTTTCTCCGACATGGTGGAAGACACTATCGAGGTGTTTATGGATGATTTTTCTGCAGTAGGAGATTCGTTTGAGGGATGTTTGGCACACCTTGCTAATGTGCTGCAGAGATGCGAGGAGTGCAATCTAGTGCTGAATTGGGAAAAATGTCACTTTATGGTCAATGAAGGTATCATATTGGGTCATCAGATTTCGAAGAACGGCATAGAGGTAGAAAAGGCAAAAATTGAAGTAATTGAGAAGCTTTCCCCACCTATTTCTGTAAAAGGTATTCAGATTTTTCTGGGTCATACTGGTTTTTACAGAAGGTTCATCAAAGACTTCTCCAAAATTGCTCATCCCTTGTGCAAACTTTTAGAGAAAGAGGTGAAGTTCGTGTTTGATGAAGTATGTCTTAAAGCGTTTGAGTGTCTTAAAGAGAAGTTGGTGTCAGCCCCTATCATTGTGTCACCGAATTGGACTAAGCCTTTTGAGGTTATGTGCGATGCTAGTGGAGTGGCTTTAGGAGCAGTCCTGGGTCAGAGACTTGAGAAGATATTACATCCGATCTACTACGCTAGCAAAGTGCTTAATCCAGCTCAAAAGAATTACACTGTGACTGAGCAGGAGTTGTTGGCAGTAGTCTTTGCTTTCGAGAAATTCAGATCGTACTTGATTGGCACGAAGGTGATTGTGCACACAGATCATGCGGCTCTTCGGTATCTTATGTCAAAAAAGGATGCTAAGCCAAGATTGATTCGGTGGGTACTTCTGTTGCAAGAATTTGACTTTGAAGTCAAGGATCGAAAGGGGACCGAAAATCAAGTGGCTGACCATCTGTCATGCCTTGAGAAGGAGACCATGCTTAAATTGAAAGATGATCTTGAAATTGGTGATACTTTTCCAGACGAGCAAGTGCTTGCAGCATCCCAAGATTTAATCCAGTGGTTTGCTGATTTTACCAACTTTCTGGCAAGTGATCTAGTCCCGGAGGATATGACATATCAGCAGAGAAGAAAGTTCATGCATGAGGTAATAAAATTCTTTTGGGATGAGCCATATTTGTTCAGAGTGTGTGCTGATGGTATTATTCGAAGATGCATCCCAGAGGTCGAAATAATGAGTATTTTGGAGGCATGCCACTTATCTCCAGTTGGGGGTCATCATGGAGGTTTAAGGACTGCCCATAAAATCTTGCAATGTGGATACTATTGGCCCAGCATTTACAAGGATGCTCATGACTATGCCAGCGCTTATGACCGGTGTCAAAGGCAAGGTAATATTTCACGCAGACACGAACTTCCCATGACTACGATTCTTGAACTTGAATTATTTGATGTGTGGGGAGTTGACTTTATGGTTCCATTTGTGAGCTCGCATGGAATGAAGTATATCTTGGTGGCTGCTAACTATGTTTCTAAATGGGTGGAGGTAATTGCGCTTCCCAATAACGAAGGAAGAAGTGTCACAGCTTTCTTGAAAAAGAACATTTTCTCACGATTTGGGACACCTTGAGTTATTATTAGTGATGGCGGATCCCACTTTTGCAACCGGCTGTTTAAAGCTCTTCTTGAAAAATACGGTGTAAAGCATAAGGTGGCCACACCTTACCATCGGCAGACAAGTGGGCAGGTTGAGGTATCAAATCGTGAAATCAAGTCTATCTTAGCAAAAACACTCAATGCTAATAGGACTGATTGGGCCCGTAGATTGGATGATGTATTATGGGCATATTGGACGGCTTTCAAAACACCAATTGGTGCTTCACCATACTAGTTGGTTTTTGGAAAAGCTTGCCATTTGCCCGTCGAACTGGAACATAAAGCATTGTGGGCATTGAAGAGGTTGAATTTAGACTGGAATGAAACGGCTAAAATGAGACTGGAACAAATGAATGAGATGGATGAATTTCGTCTCTGGGATTATGAGAGTTCCGCATTGTATAAAGAAAAGATGAAATTGTATCATGATCGTCGAATTGAGAATCGAGAATTTCATCCGGGAGATTTGGTGCTGCTGTATAACTCCAAGCTTCGCCTGTTTGCTGGAAAATTAAAGTCCAAATGGTCTGGCCCATTCACGGTAGTTCGGGTATTCTCACATGGTGCGATTGAGCTGAAAGGAGCAGATAATGTCCTATTCAAAGTCAATGGACAACGTGTTAAGCATTATGTAGGAGTTCCGAAAGAGCTAAGGATGATTGAAGAACTTGAACTTGATGAAGTCTGAGTAGTCAAGTTAACCATGTCGTGCCGCGACGTTAAATCAGGCGCTTCATGGGAGGCAACCCATGGGCTAGTTGGGGAAGTATGAGTATCCAAGTTATCCATGTTGTGCCGCGATGTTAAATCAAGCATTGATTGGGAGGCAACCCAATATTTTGTTATGAGGAGATCGGATTATTGAGTAGCAGTTAGTTGAAAATCACAAAATCTACCAGAAGTGGTGAAATTTCCTCCACGACATGAATCATGACACGTGATGGGGTTCTACGCCACGTGGATGACATCGTCAAACTCAGAGAATGATTTCCAGGTTCTGAATCAGTTCCACGAAAGTAGTTCACGTGACGTGGATGGGATCCACGCCACGTGACTGGTGTCGTTGAAATCAGACACCCAGCCCAAGTACTGTACACCAGTTACGACAGACTCCATGTCACGTAGGTATCAGTCACCTGGCGTGGGTCGTGTTGTGAAACATAAAAACACCAGAAATCAAAATTCGACCCGACCCGAGCACAGTTTTTCCAAAATAAATCCGAAACCCTTTCTTCCTCACCCAATTTATACCCGATTAAAAACCTTTCTTCCCCGCTTTAAATTCATTCATCTTAAACCCTAAAATTCTAATCCCCTCTACTTCTCCCCATTAAATCCGAATCCCTTCTCCCCCAAACTCCAAAAATCCAAAAACCAAATCCCAAACACTGACCAAATCTGTTCCCTATTCGAAAATCCAAACCCCATTACCAAGTAGGTCCAAAAAATTCGAAACAACCATACCAAACCCGACCCAAATCCGACCCCATACCCAAAAAATTTAATCCAAACCCGTTACCATGCCTCCAAAATCCAATCCCAAAAGTGACCACCTTGATGCATCATCTCGGATCCGGACTAAAAACCCAGACTTACCGACACATCTGAGGGATGAACCCACTGAGTCTGAGCCAAGTGGGTCTGTAGAGGAATTTGATATTAGTCATGACGATACTGCATTGGTCCCGCGGGCTACGAGGTTACAGACACAGGCCCGAGCAGCAAGTCAGTCGGTCCCACTACTTGCTGCGCCAGTTATTCCGGCTGAGTCATCTGAGTCTGCCCCCCAGTCTGAAGAAGGGGAGAAGGGTTCTGAGTCAGGGTCTGCGGCTGATGCTACAGTTCAGGGTACGTCTGCAGATGAGGCTACGGGTCAGGATACATCTGTGGCAGAGGCTACAACCTATCTTTCCGGTACTGGTGCTGAGAGTGCTTCGACTATTGCCCAGGATAGGGAGGTTCAGAGGTGGTGTGTACAGGGCATGCGTACTATTTATGATCGAGATGCTGAGCTGACAGAGCGTGGTGTGTGTCGGAGGGGCATTATGGAGGAGCCCCGATATAGAGTGGAGGAACTGAGGACATTGCCGGATATTTGGCATCTTTTTGAGCGATATGGCTTAGGTTGGATGGCGCCGCCTTCTGGCAGGCATAGCTCGGAATTGGTCCGAGAATTTATGCTTCCTATGCTGCATCGATTGGCTTGAGCACTCCTGTTGGGTAGCGATATATTATGCAGCCAGTGCTGACTTATGTTATGGTGCGCGATACCCGAGTTGACATTTCAGAAGAGACCATTCACCGCTTCTTGTTTGGGCCTGACCATCCAGTTCCGGTTTCGACAGCTGAATTTGATCACAGGATGGCCATGGTCAGAGATAGAATTAGGATGAGAGATGCAGCGCAGAAATTAGAGTTGATTAAATGGATTGGAGGTTGCATAGCCGAGGAGGGTGTAGCGGCTAGTTGGGTGACTGGGAAGCTGGACATCAAAAAGTCCACACTCAATTTTGCTGGTCGATTTTGGTGGTCAGTGGTTCGTCATAGGTTGGGTCCAATTAACGCTGATAACTCACTTACATTGGACAGGGCAGTAGTAGTAGCCAGCATCTTGGCTGGTTATGAGATCAATTTTGCAAGGTACATCATCCAAGAAATCCATGAGCGAGCTTTTTAAGATCACACAAGTATCCCTTTCCCATGTCTGATTCAGGGTTTGTGTGATAGAGCAGGGGTTGCCAGAATACCTGCCATCGATAATTCTATAGAGGTGACCCATTTAACAGATATTGCGATGATGCAGCAGAGGGGTTTGCACCCCATTCTTCCCCGAGGGTCACAACCGTCTGAGGCGTCGGGTGCTGCCATGGATGACGTGAGTGGTGTACCTTTGCATATTCCTACACCAGTTAGGCTACCAGTACCGACTGAGGGCACTGGCCCTGTTGATGAGAGCGTACCCAGTACTAGTGCCCCACCGACTCCTACTGGGATGGTGTCCGTCTCTCGAGACTTTCTGTAGCAGCTAGTTGACAGGCAGACAGAGATGTTTGAGCGCCAGGCTCAAATAGTCCACACTCAATTTTGCTGGTCGATTTTGGTGGTCAGTGGTTCGTCATAGGTTGGGTCCAATTAACGCTGATAACTCACTTACATTGGACAGGGCAGTAGTAGTAGCCAACATCTTGGCTGGTTATGAGATCCATTTTGCAAGGTACATCATCCAAGAAATCCATGAGCGAGCTTTTTAAGATCACACAAGTATCCCTTTCCCATGTCTGATTCAGGGTTTGTGTGATAGAGCAGGGGTTGCCAGAATACCTTCCATCGATAATTCTATAAAGGTGACCCATTTAACAGATATTGCGATGATGCAGCAGAGGGGTTTGCACCCCATTCTTCCCCGAGGGTTACAACCGTCTGAGGCGTCGGGTGCTGCCATGGATGACTTGAGTGGTGTACCTTTGCATATTCCTACACCAGTTAGGCTACCAGTACCGACTGAGGGCACTGGCCCTGTTGATGAGAGCGTACCCAGTACTAGTGCCCCACCGACTCCTACTGGGATGGTGTCTGTCTCTCGAGACTTTCTGTAGCAGCTAGTTGACAGGCAGACAGAGATGTTTGAGCGCCAGGCTCACACTGAGACTCAGATGGCTAAGCTGGTATCCCAGCTTAAGCTTTGGGTTCGATCTACAGTCAAGGCTGTAGAGACTAGGGTGGAGGCTCGGATGAATGCAGCTATAGACCAGTTTATGCGGGGCTTGTATGGGCCGATTAACAGTTTTGAGGCACGTATGGCCTCCCGCTTGAGTGCTGTACCGAGCCCTGACTTGGCCGACTTGACCTAGGAGGTTGCTGCATTGAGAGAAGAGGTTCGGACAGTGGCATCGAATAGCGCGCCAATTATCCTATACCTGTCCCGACCTCCGTACGACCAGCATTTGAGATGGATTTGTTTGCTGATGAGGAGCCGAAGATGGATAGAGGAAAGAGACCTCGTAGTCCGGCGGATGGGGGTGCGAGTGATGATGAGTTCGATATTTATCTGAGGAGGGCTGTTAAAGCCTCTGGGGTAGAGTACCATGCGAGCCAGATTGAGGCAGACTAGAGGGCGCGTGGTGCATCTGCCAGTCAGGCTATTCCCCCACCGGATGTGACCACTGCACAGTCTGATGATCCCGCGGCTGGCGGGGGGCCCACTTCCGGTGCTTAGAGCGCAACAGATATGTCTTCACTCCCTTATTTTTGATATAATATCGGTGCATTGAGGGCATTTCACCATGCTTAGTTAGGGGTGGGGGTGTACCACCACTTGGGGGGTTTTGTTGCCGTGTTTCTTTTCCCCCGAGTGTGCTATCATAGTAGAACCGGCATGTGTAGGATGATATTTTTGATGTTTTTTATTTTTCTTGCTATATTAGGAGAAAAATAAGGGAACTTTAGTGCAATTCAGTTTTGAAAAATTTCTTATGTGTTTTTGTTGCTAAGGATACCCCTCCTGAAATTTTGGTTTTGGAATTGACATGCTTTGTGTGTGACTATTGTTGGATCTTGTTATGGCACTATAATTATAGGTAAACAACCGTAGCTAGCATTGCATGAACGGATAGGTAGTAGTGGTAATATAACCCTGTGCTATGTACGTGTGAGGTCACTACTTAGTTAGCTGTGTGTGTGCGATCCAGAACTTACCCGGTTAGTCTTGCCTAAGTTAGAAGATAAGGATTAGGAAAGGATCATAGGCCATTGTTGAAAAAGTCCGCTATTAGCCTAAATGCCAAACCAAAAGAATAAGTATCCCTTGATCCCAAATTTTGAGCCATAATTGTCCTATTTCTTTCATTAGCCTATTCACCTTCCCATGTTAATCACAATGAACCTGTCTTGGCCCTGGTCCCTCCTTGGACACTGTGTACCTCAACTCAGACAAATAGCCTAAGTTGAGGGTGGCTATTATAGGGTGCGTAGATTGAGTTGGGTATGAAGAAGGGTTAATAAAGAAAAAAAAAGATTTGGGTGTGAAAAAATAAAATAAAATATATATATATATATATATATATATATATAAAAAAGGGTATATGTGTTTAAAGTTGAGGAGAAAAACCACACCAAAGTCTGAGAATAAAGGAATGAATAGCAAGGGAGAATAAAAATGAAAAAGGTTGGAAGTGGGAGCCAAAAATAGTGTAGTGTCAAGGAGGGTTGAGTCACTATATCCATATGCACCATACCTGTCCCTAATCCTACATTACAAGCCAAGTAAAGTCCTATAGTGATCCTAGTCCAACTGTCTGAAAACTAAGGCGTAGAAAATAAGGGCAAGCCTATGGTATTTAACGCACACTGTCTTAAATTCTTTTTGAGCGTGAGTGTTTTGACCGTGTCCCTATGTTGATATTCATTAGTATACTGAGAGTGCATGGGGCTTCTTTGATTGTGAGGGCACATGGGTTGCATAATTAGCTGCTAGTTGTTCTGGAAATGTCAATTGCATATACGCTTAGTTGTTTGTGCATAATTTGGTTCCATCACTTGATCCCTGCTATGTCATGATTCTGCATTGCTTACATACACACTTTGGTTCTACTTTGAAAGTAGGAGGGGTTGGAAAAGTTTTTGTATCAAAGAGCAACAAGTTGACTGCCATAAGTCCCTTAGGTTTCTCTTAGTTAAGCATTGTGTTGGTGTAGTTTTATGTTGTTCGCCTGAGGACATGCTAACATTCTAAGTTGAGGGTGTTGATGTGCTATGGTTATATGGCACTTTCGATGCTTAAAACAAGGAAAAGATGCAATAACTTGGGTGTGTTTTGTTGGTATGATGTGGTTTCTGGCCCAATTCGCAGGAAAACAGGCTTTAAAGGCAAAATGAGCAAAAGAGGAAGAATCAAGCCCGAGAACGAAGTGACGGATGAAGAAAGAACAAAAGGCTGCAATTGAGGGGATTCCACGCCAAAAGTCACGTGGCGTGGAAGACACTCACGTGGCGTGAGTTGATATCGTGACTTAAGTCCAGATGCTGAAAAATTAGGCTGATTTCCACGGCAGGGGTCACGTGGCGTGATTGACACCCACGTGACGTGGAAGCCTTCCGTGAGTTCACTTCAGAGATTCAAAAAGGGGCTGATTCCCACACTACAAGTCACGTGCCGTGACTTGGTTCCACGACACCAAGTCACGACACCGTGAAAGCTGCCGACTCTGTTCTCCTATTTTGTTTTGGATAGGACTAGTTTTGTATCTATAAATACTCCTAGGTAGTCCTAAGTGCGAGGGTTGGACAATTTATTACTTTGAGAGTTATTACATTGTTTGAGATATATATTTTGGTTTTGTATTCACAAACCCTAATTCTGAAGTTGATTGATAATTGAAATTTTGGTTTTTCCTTCATTCTTGTGAGATCATAATTATGCTTTCATCTTTGGATTATTCTTGTGTTCTTGCAATTATGAGTAGCTAAACCCATCAACTAGGGTTGTGTGAACCATGAAGAATTAACGAAACCGGTGAAGTCCAAAACAACTTTGTACTGCTGCGTATGCATGTATTGTTGTTTCCTTCGTATTGATTTCTTTTCTAACAGTTGCAAATGTTAGAATCTTGCCTGTATTCTAGACTTGCTCGAGAGAGAGGTAGGGATTAGGAAAAGGAGATAACAACAGAGATTTGGAGCTATTAACCTTCATCTAATAACCGGAGCCTTAGCGGGAAAGGTTATCTGAAATCCAGGACAAGGGTTAGAAGTGCGACACTTGGAGACCGAGAGGAGAAGAGTGAAATTCGTCTAATGACAGTTGAGAGACAGTTAGATGAACCTAACTTGTTAGATTTTGCATGCAGTACAGTGGGGCAGTCTTGTTAAGCATAAGTCACCGATGGAGTTAAGGAATCATTGGGGATCACAGTCCTAGTGAATTTCTCTTATTATTTACAAACTCGATATCAGCCAGCAATCGTCATCATTACTATTCACTAGCAGAACCCCCCAGTTTTAGTTACTTGCCGGTTATTCCTTCCAGTAGTCTACTCATACTTCGACCTATTCCCTGTGGGATCGACCCTAACCTAGTTGGGTTCTATATTTGATTCAGCGACCGCATTGTACTTTTTTGGAGGTATACTTTGGGTGAAATCAACGAACCCCCAAGCTGGCTAATTGATGTAGATCTTTGACTAAATCTTGCTTTTCTGTCAATTGGCCACTAGTGCCTCCTATTGCCTTGCGGCTCAATGCATCAGCTACCATATTTGCTTTTCCTGAATGATATAGAATATCAATATCATAATCTTTCAATAGCTTAGGCCACCTTCGTTGCCTCAAATTGAGTTCCTTCTGCTTAAAGATAAACTGTAAACTTTTATGGTCAGTATAGATGTCAACATGAACTACATACAAATAATGACGCCATATCTTTAAAGCAAAAACCACCGCTGCTAACTCAAGATCATGTGGGGGATAGTTTCTCTCGTGTGGCCGCAACTGTCGTGAGTCATATGCTATGACATTACCATGCTGAATCAATACACACCCTAGACCAATTCCGAACGCATCACAATATACTGCATAGCCCTCTGTGCCCTCCGAAAGTACCAATATTGGTGTAGAAGTCAATTTATCTTTCAGCTCTTGGAAACTTTTCTCACATGCATCATTCCATTGAAATTTGACTGCCTTGTGTGTAAGCTTTGTTAAAGGTGCATCAATGGAAGAAAACCCTTCAACAAACCTTCGATAATAACCTGCTAGCCCATGGAAACTACGAATTTTCGTAGGCGTCGTAGGCCTTGGACAATTTTTCACCGCCTCAATCTTCTGTGTATCAACTTGTATCCCTTCATCTGACACAATGTGACCCAAGAATACTACAGATTTCAACCAAAATTTACACTTAGAGAACTTTGCATACAACTTACGCTCTCGAAAAATCTGTAATTCCTGCCGTAAGTGCTTAGCATGGTCCTCTTGTGACTTTGAATAAACCAGGATGTCATCTATAAATACCATCACGAACACATCTAGAAATGGCTTAAACACCCTATTCATCAAATCCATGAACACAGCTGGTGCATTTGTTAGTCCAAATGACATAACTAAAAATTCATAATGGCCATACCGTGTTCGGAATGCTGTCTTGGGTACATCTTTTTCTCTAACTCTGACTTGATGGTAACCCGACCTCAAGTCAATCTTTGAAAAACACTTGGCTCCTTGTAACTGATCAAACAAATTGTCAATTCGAGGGAGGAGAGATTTGTTTTTGATCATTACCTTATTCAATTGCCAATAGTCGATGCACATTCTCAACGTGCCATCCTTCTTTCATACAAATAATACTGGTGCACCCCACGGGAACATACTAGGCCTGATGAAGCCCTTGTCCAGCAAATCTTTCAACTCCTCCTTCAATTAATGCAATTCTGCTGGAGCTATTTTATACGGGGGAATAGAGATAGGCTGAGTGCTTGGAATCACATCAATACCAAATTTTATTTCCCATTTTGGGGGCAAACCTGTAAGATCCTCTGGAAAGACATCAAGAAATTCATTAACCACTGGAACCGACTGAGGAGTTAGCGGTTCCACTTCAATATCTTTCACTCGTACTAAGTGACATATGTAACCCTTAGTAATCATTTTCCTGGCTTTCAGATAAGAAATAAATCTTCCTCCTGGTGCCCCTACATCACCTTTCCATTCAAGAACATTCGTTTGTGGAAAATGAAAATGTACATTCTTGGTCCGGCAATCTACCATGGCATAACAAGAAGCCAACCAATCCATTCCCATTATCACGTCAAAATCCACCATGTCTAGTTCGATGAGATCGGCCAGTGTATCATGACCACGCACAGTTACCACACAATTACGATATACTCTTTTTGCAATAATATATTCACCAACCGGTGTAGATACTTCAATTGACTTAGTTAATAATTTTGGTGCTTTTACGAATTTCGCAGCAATCAATAGGGTAACATAGGGCAATGCATAACTCGGGTCAATCAATGCATATACATTATATGAAAATATGGATAATGTACCTGTGACGACATCAGGAGAAGCCTCCGAATTCTATCGGTCCACCAAAGCATAAGTGCGATTCTGGACCCCACTAGTACTGGCTGCTCCTCTGGCACCTCTACCACAACCGACAGACTGTACACCTCGTCCTAAAGAAGGAACCGATGATGATGACACGATGGCTGATCCCGTTGGTCGTGCTATGCCCCCCATGCTCCTATGTGGGCATTCTCTCATCATGTGCCCCGTCATACCGCACCAAAAGCATGAATCCATCCCTAGCCGGCATGGGCCTAAATAAGTATGCCCGCAGTGTTGACACTGCTGATGAGGAAATCCTGCTTCCTGTGATCCGTGAACTCCACTACTCTGCCCATATGGACTGCCTCTGAACCCTCGGAATTGAGAGTGAGGACTTGTTGTGGAATAAGAAAATACCGGTCAAGGTGGTCTAGGAAACATCCGAGGCCTAGATCCTCCTTGGGACATCATAGACTGTCCCATAGGTCTAGCCCTTTTAGACTGTCCTCGTTCAGATTCCTGTACTCTTCTTCTTTGCCTTTGATCCTCCATCTTTTGTGCTAAGGCATCAATTCTAGCTATATCCATATCTAGATTTAAAGCAGCAATAGTGCAGTCTCTTACAAAATATGGCTCTAATCTGTCCACATATCTATGGACTCTATCTGTCATCGTAGCCACTACATTGGGAGCATATCTAGCCAAGGAATTAAACTGCAAACTGTATTCTCTAACGCTCAGATTTCCTTGACGCAAATTTAGAAATTGATCTGCACGTACATCTCGGATCTCATATGGGAGGTAATGATCAAGGAATGCCATTTTAAATTCTTTCCAACCAGCTGGAAGTGCATCAGTACCCCTTGATCTTTTCCAGTCCTCATACCTCAATATGGCCTCGCCCTTCAGTCTATAAGTTGCTAACTCAACTATTTCTACACCTGTTACGTGCATCACATCTAGTGCCCTTTGAATTTGGTCCACGAAGTCCTATGGATCTGCTTTCGGATCTGACCCTGTGAATATGGGAGGGTCTAATTTCAAGAAGTCCTGTGTCCTGCGGCTCGCCGCTCTAGCCGTATCATCCTAATTTATCATTGGACCAGTTCATCCCTGTGTCTGTGCAGCTACTAGTTGTGTCAACATATGTACTGCATTTCTCAAATCCTGATCGGTGGCATTCATTGGTGGTTCTGCGGGTACTTCTCTACCTCTTGGCTCTTCTGAAGCTGGAAAAGTAGAGGAAGACCGCGATGCAATTTCTGTGTCAGCCCCACCTTGGCTAGCTTGGTTAGGTGGTGACTTGCTTGTGCCTTCACCAGCAAGACTTTCTACTTGCTTACCATTGCCTCTAACTCTTCTTGTCATTGGCATTTTACTATATCAAAGAAAATCAATTCCAATGGTTAGATACGATTCCACTTACCACATTGGCTCTATTGCACGATCTAGAAATGAAGAAAAGGAACAATATCCTAAATGTCCCGTAGCCTCCTACTTATAAATGTGGTGCACAACACATCGATAAGTAAAACTCTACTCAGACACGGCTTTATAGACACCCTTAGAATGACCTGCTCTAATACCACTTTTGTCACGCCCCGAGTCCCATCAGGGAGGATTGGCACCCGTAGCCGATAAGGCCCGAGAGAACCAAGCTTTGCTTATATTCATTCCTATGCATGCTACAAGAAACATCATCACCATGTAAAGACATAATATGCTAATAGTGGAAACCACAAAACATGTGACATATATACATATATGTGAAACTTGGCCGTCGAGTCCATCAAGTCAAAATCGACATGTATCTCTTACATTCATTCACCCACATATGTCTACAAAAGCCTCTAACAGATGCATTTACAAGACCACTAAAAGTCGGGCCAAGTCCCCACTTTATACAACATGTACAATACCAAAACACATATACAACTGTAACTCGAAAAGCCCCGAACCAACTGGAGCTCACCAAAGATCCGCAAATAACTGGCAACCTACTGTGGAGGCCTACTAGCACCTAGGCCTACAACAAGTAAGGTAAGTCCCACAAGGGACGTCAGTACGAAGAATGTACTGAGTATGTAAGGCTCATAAGAAACTGTATGAAACGTAAATACGTCAATGAATTTAAATATAAATGAATGACCAATATGGATAAGTTAACATTCTGTATATTAGGAACTATGTACATTGCTTTCATTATTTTCTTTGCTTCTTTACTTCCATGCTTATTCATCATCACTTATGTCACAATGTACCCGGGCCCCGACTGATCAGTGGGTCTTTACATAATATAACGTTATGTTGGGATCGGCTCGAGCTAGGCTTATGCCTCTAGAGATACCACCCATAAGTCAATACATCAGGCTTGACTCGAGCTAGGTTATTACCTCTAGAGCTGCAACCCATAAACCAACATATTAGATTTGGCTCGAGCTAGGTTATTACCTCTAGAGCTACCCCCTGTCAGGTTCGGTCCGAGCTAGGCTTATGCCTCTAAGACTACCCCCTGATCCCATAACCTTGGTATAGGCTTGAGCTAGGCTTTCTCCCCCAAAGCTACCACACATACTCAATCATTAACCATATGTGCATTACTTCATTCATTACTTTTGAGATTGATACAATGATAGTCATAACATTATTGGAAACATAACATTATTGGAAACATGGGACCTTTGGAACCTTTATCAATGCATATGAGACATGTGAATCACCATTGTTCAATGAGTAGGAAACATGTGATAAACAATAATGGATACCTGAAAATAGGATACCTTAGAACATGTCGGAATGGAACAAGTATAGTGTTAATGTGAATACTATGTGCTGTAGAAGGATACGGATAAAGTAACCTTACATACCTTCACTTCAAAGTATGAATACACAAGACTATATATGATCACAATAGTCCAGCTCCTTCCTTACGTTTCACTCTACAATACAAGTACATAACGGAGCTTACGTTAACCACTAGTTACCGTACAAGTGTACAAGACGACAACAAGCTATATGAATGCCATATAACGTCATCTTGCCCTTTACAACACAATACTCTGCGTTATCATACCAAAAATACCATAACATTCCACACATTGACCAAAACATCATACACCAATATCATTTCACACCAAGTTTACCCTTTATATGTCCACATTAACACTACGTCACAATTACCCTATCAAGTCATCTCAGTACCTTTCGTAACAGCACATGAACAATAATACATACTTTATACCATTCAAAATACCTCTGGGATACTCCTTTAAAGTCATTCAAAAGGTACCATAAGTTGATAATTGCATCCATGAAGGGTATAGGGGCTTCGGGGGGCCAAAGGGATGCAAAAACAAGCAATTCGGGGTTCTGGGCTGACCTGCTAAGCCAAATACACCAGAAGGTGGCTGATTTACACCTGTAGGTGATTTTTGGCAGTAGCCATAGGCACCTGCGAAGTCACCTGCGCCCGCAGGTGCTTCGTCTACGAGGGCGGGTGCTCGTTTTGGCCAAAAAAGGTCTCTTTTAGGTCTTTTTTTGCAATGAATGGTACATGATCATAAATAAACTTACCTTGACATATTTTTGATCATATTAGACGACAAAAATCAGCCATGATCTCACCACACACATAAACATCACCAAAACCTCACTTTCCTTTCAATACATCCCCAAATCCATAACCAAATTTACAACAACAATTCCAAACATTATGTACAAGAATAAAACAAGTTAAGAATATAAAAACATCTCACATGTCAATATTGAATCCACCAAGTTCACTTCTTTCAATACCACAAGTCCATGTTCAAGTTTACAAGACAAAACCCTTCTCCGATTGCAAAAATAGACAATTTTACACATAGCACACTGTCCAACACTTTACCAACACAACCAACATGTTTTATACCCTATTATAAACATATAATATACCAAACCATGAGAATAAATACTTACCAAAGCTTACCAAAGAGTGATCTTGGCCCAACAAGTAGTTGCCTTAGGGTTTTGTGTAAAAGATAATGTTTGAGAACAATGTTAGAAAAGGAATGTGGGCTTTGATGAATAAAAATCTGATTTCCTTGACTTATATAGTCCCTCACTAATGATCCTTATCCACACATTCAATGGTTTACTTGGTCAATGAAAGAGCAATGAAAGAATGGGTCAAATTTCCATTTTGGGCCATGTCTTCTTATGATTTTTGGGCCTCATTTGGGCCCAATGGTACAAGACTCATTAATTTCCAACAATTTAATGTATAATTCATCAAATCTCTCATGTTTAACTAATTACATAAATGTAACCGTAGTCGTATAGATTCGAAAACATACGGGGTGTTACAATATATTGTGTGTATTGTTATTATTATCTTTATTATTTGTGTTGTGCTTTAGACTACTGGGATTCTTCTATGTGCAGGTTTACCTTTTCTTGCTATTTATGCTATATATTATCTTCTAATCTCATTCGGCCTATGATGCATACTGAGAACCCGTATTTTGGTAATCATACTACACTTCTGCATCTTTTTCTGATGTAGAGCCTAGTATGAGTCATCCTCGCTGATTCCTACTCATTCGGAGGCACCGGTTGATTGAATTTGCAGTGAGCTTTTGCCATCTGGACACTTACCCCTTTTTCTCCTATACTTACTGTTGATATTTTGTACTTTTTGTACAAATATGTATTTGTATAGTTCTACTCTTGTAATTTAATGTCTCTTATACCACTGACACCGAGTTCGGGGATGGATATTTATATATATTTTGTGTTTGTCTTCTTCCCATGGCCCTATTTTGTATATTTTTTGTCTATATGTATATATAGTGGCCCGTTATTCCTATTTTCACATTCTTTACTATTTATTAGCTTATTACTTATGATATATGGCTATGGGACTTGAATTATCTACTAGATGGTTATAGTAGGTGTCATCATGGCCCATTTTTAGTCGTGATACCATTTCATAAGTACATTTTTCTAGGTTAAACTTCATGTTGTACCTCAAGTATTTTGAAAGTTTCCTATAAATACTACAAATGGCCTTTCGATTCCAGATACTTGACCTATATCTCAATTATATACATTTTCATTATTTTTCCTGTTTATTTTTTATATATGCCGTTAACTAACCATTGATAGGTTGCTTCAGTGTTTTTCAATCCAAAAGACATAATATTATAATATTATGTTCCATATTTGGTGATAAATATAGTGTTCTTTTGGTCCTACAGGTTCATTTTATCTGATTATAATCAGAGTATGCATCGAGAAATCATAACATGTCATGCCCTGTAGTCGTAATGATCATATACTCTATGTGCGGTAGAGGGAATGTGTCCTTAGGGCATACTTTATTAAAAATTTTAAATGCAATGCATATTTGTAATTTATTACTTTTTTAGGCACAACCTCCAAGTTGGCTAACCATTCAGGGTAGTTTACCTCCCGAATGGTGCAAATATTGAGCAATTGTCTACATCTTCTTTTATGAATTAAGTCTTGAATTCTTACATTGACCGTCTTTTCTACTTCATTGTTAGGAAGCTTGGGTCTACACTCAGCTTCTGAGTCGCAACCTCTGGTGGGTACCTGTCATATCTAAATGCGACCATGCAAAATAATCAACATTAGCTTTATGGGAAGTGGTTAATTTAACCCATAGTTTCTGAGTTAATTTGATTCCTAAGTATACCTTCTTTTCTGGTAGGTGGCTGAACAAAGATACTTGCTCGAGTTCTTTCACAGTTGATTTTGTGACGTCAGATTCTTCAGAACAATGAACTTTCTTAGAACCTGATACACATCTTTTTTTTCATTCTTCTCAAGTGTTTTGACTCTTGAGTATGTCATTGTTTTTACTTCGGAGTTTCACTGAGTACTAATGGCTCTTTTATTATATCTATCAGGCTATGTCTTCTAGGGATGGCTTTATTTCCTGTTATTTCTATTTGATTTCTTTGTTTGCTTTTGCATTTGAATTTCATCTATTACAAACATATTCTTAGCCGATGACTGCTCTCCATGAATCTATCTGATTTTCTCCAAAGTTAGGAATTTCAGTACGAGGTATAATGCTGAAGGCACCCCTTTCATGTTGTTTAACCATGATTTTCCAAAGAGTGCATTGTATCGCATATCTCTATCTGTTACATAAATCTTGGGGTTTTTTATTACCCCTCATGCATTGACTAGGAGTGTGATCTCACCTCTAGTTAATTCACTAGCTATGTTAAATCCAAATAGGACTCTCATGGTGGGAATGATTTTATCTATTAGTTTCGTCTTCTCCACCATTTTTGTGGCGGAACTACTTGGATTCACCAGTATGTTTAATTTGATAATCATAAATATTGATAGTAATTAATAGACTTTAATTGTAAGGTTGTGTATTGCCTTTCCGATTATCATCATTGAAGGTTATTATCTCTTTCTTCCACATTTTTTTCCTTTTGTTATCATTAACTTGGGTCTTTTTACCCTCTGTAAATACAACACACTTTACTTCTTCTTCTCTAATAATCATGTTGATTACATGATTGGGTGCAAATAAATTGAACATATGCTTTAGCACTCCTGTTTCTCCTATAGTTGCTCTTGTCTTGCACACTTAAGAATTCTTTAAGATAAACTTCCTTAAGCAATCACACAACTTCTTCTCATAAATGGTTGTATTCTCCAATCCAATTTTGTGAAATCCATGGAACTCACATATCAGTCCTAGATTTCTTAAGTTAGGGTCAGACCTAACGGGTTTGGGAGACCTCACATCTTTGATCTACCTAATGGCTTCTACTCAGTCTACCTCATCTACGTTGAAACAATACTTAGACAACTGTGGTGTTTCTATGTTGTTGACTTTTAATATTGATGGTATTGCTTCATTTTTGTTCAGTAGGCTTTTTTTGTGGCTCTAATCACCTCTTCTGTTATACATATCTTTCTCTGGTGTCTGGAGTAATGGCCTTGGCGTTCTCGATCTATCCACTTTTGGGGGCTTTCTGATGAGATAGAGGGTTAAGACCTCTATGTTAATGGCTTTAGGTAGAAGTCCATGCTTTTTTTCCAAAAATTCTGACTGATTGATCATGTGTACACAGGTGGAGTCAATTGGTCATCTTCAACCCTAATTTTTGATTCATACATGTTATATACGTAAGCCCAAGTTATTGATGAGAATTCCAGTAGACTTTCTTTCAATTTCAGTAATGCACTTGAGCTTCTAAGTTGAGTACATTGGTAAAAGATTCTGCCATCCACTTATCCAGTATTGGAGGTAGCAATATCCTCTCCTTTTGAAATAGTATCACAAATTCGTAGAATAGTTTAGTGTCTTCTTGAGCGAATTTGAAGATGTTAGCTTTCCTCGATTACACCTTTTTTGCTCTGGCGCATGCTTGCACAAAGGTATCTGCAAGATGTTCAAAAGATTTAATAGAATGTTTAGGTATTAGATAACACCATTTCATGGACCCTTTAGTCAGGGGTTCTCCAAATTTTTTGAATAGAACTGATTGAATTTTTTCTGGTTCCATATCATTGCCCTTTATGGCACCTATGTAAGCTGCCAAATGTTCTTGAGGATATTTTGTTCCATCATATATCAGGACATCTATTATTTTGAACCATTTGAGAATCAACTTTGGGGTCTCAGTCAGTGGGAATGATAGTTGCACGTATCTCCTTGAGTCTGGGCAATATGGCAAAGAATTTTGCCAAATTGGTCTCATCAACTCTAGTTGGGTTTTGGTTGCCGTTGCTTTCATCATGTTGAGTTTGAACATGGTGAGGATCTCCTAGATTCTTTTCCATGATGATTGGGTCAACTTTATCATTTGTAGGGTTGTGCACGACAAGGTTACCATTGGCATTGATATGGTTTCTGATTCCGGTCGTAGAATCAATGGATGCTTCACTAAAATAGAATTTTTTTAGTTAGAGTCTGGAGAGACAAAATCAATACCATATTTATCCTTATATCTACGATGGGGACTGTAACACCCCGTATACTCCCAACCCTGTGTGACGACGTTGAACAATGGTTACTTAGGTGTCGAGATGCCATGAGTATGTAATTTGTAATGTTAGTGATGAGAAAATTGAAATTTGGCCTTGTACATGTGATTAACCTTGCATAGGAGGTGTTTTGCGATTCTCATGGAACATTTGTGGGATTAAAAATGAGGTTTGGAGGACCTCCAAACAAAGAATATTAAAGGTAAGAAGTAAGTTAAAGAATAGAATTTGAAGTATCTAATCAAATCCGCGAAGAAAAGTCGAAGAAACGAAAATTTTAAAAAATAAAATTTTCAGAGCCATAGGAAGGGCCAGGCGCCTGTTTTGGCACCCAAACCAGAAAGTTTCTAAAGCTCAGTGCCCTGGGGGGCGCCAGACGCTTGCTGGAATGGCCAAACTAGTAAGCTTCCAAAATTTGTTCTAAGTCTCACGGGGGCTCGGGGGCGTACCGAGCTGATTTTTGACACGTTTCTTCTACAACCATGAGCATATATATGAAATGAGTAAATTATTATATTGGTATGATAAAATTACTCAAGAACGAATTTGACATCAAAATGACGATTTTACCCTTATGGTCAAAATAGGTCATACGTGGCTAAAATTGCTTGTTTTTGAGATTGAGGCTACAAGTATAAATCTCGTGAGTGGTAATATCATCATAACGTGTATTAAATGATTTAAATATGAGGAATTATTGATTTTATTGGGTTAAGTGAATTGGGCTCAAAAAGGGCCCAAAATGAGAAAAAGACATGGGCCAAAAATGGGTCAAAAGGACCCATTCTTCCATTGAATAGTAAACACACATGTGAGACTAGATAAGCATGGACACAAGGCTTATATAAAGGGGGAAAATCAGATTTTTAATTCATTAGACACACACATCACATTCTCTTATTTTCTAGAATTTTCAAGAGACCTCTTTGTGACTCTTCAAACCCTAAGCCATCTTTGGACAAGATCATCATCTTCCAATCTTGGGTAAGTGATTATTCTTGTAATTTATCATATTATATGCATGGAAGAGTATGTAAATCATGTTGGTTATGCTTGGGAGTGTTGGATATGGCACTTTGTGTTTTTGTGAAAGATGTGAAATCCATGGGATTGTAACTTGAAATATGACTTCTTGTCTTGATGAAAGAGCATGGTATGGATAAAATATGACCATTTATGGTGTGATTATGGTCCTAAACTTGTTATTTTTCTATAAGTGTAAATTATGGGATTTTGGCCGATTTGTTGTTGTGAGGTGTATTGAAGTAGTTTGATGGAATAATTGTGATGTGGTGGTGATGGAGAAGTGTCAAGTATGAACTTGGTGTGACATGCTATTGGTTATCATGTGTTGGTAAATGTATGGAATATTGTGGGATTATTGGTATAATAATTTCATGAATGGTATTGTCAAGGGGGAAATGACATGTTAAAGCCAAACATGTGACTTATTGTTATTGTATGCCATTGTAAGGTAGTTGGTGGTTAATGTTGGTTCCGTTATGTACTTGTGTTGTAGAGTGAAACATAAGGACGGAGCGGGACTATTGTATTCACACTTAAGATTGTAGAATCGTATTGAAAATACAAGGTATGTAAGGTTACTCTTTCCGTATCCTTCTACAATATATTGTTCCTATTGACATTGGGCTTGTTTTAATTCCGAGAGGTTTGAAGTATAGCAATTCAGGGTAACGTATTTTGTTATTCATATGTTCCCTATTCTTAGATGAATTATGATTCACTTATCTCTTATTCATTGATTGAAGTTCCAAAGATGTCATGACGTTGTAATTCCTAAAAGAACTATCTCAAGAGGGTAATAATGTAAGAGAATCTATTTATTCTTGAGAAGAATTTTCCAATCGTGTCATGTTCCAAAGTCCTATAATATTATGATTATGTTAGTACCAATCTCATAAGATCTCATAAAAGTAATAGGAGAGGTGATGTGCAAGTTAGTATAATTAGTCCTCAATAGTAAGGATGTCAAACTCATGAAGTAAAGGAGTGAAGTGAGATGTGTATATAAGTGTGTGTTTTAATGTCAGGATCTTTAACGTGTCATTCTCATAACCTAGTAAAGGGTATAAATTCTAGATGGAATAATTCCAATATTATGCTATGTTATTTCTAGTCACCAAAGGTGGAGGCCCGGTATTATATACTTACTTATATAGGATCTCATAAGAATTAGTAAAAGTGTCAATCTCTTGGAAGTAGAAAAATGAGGTAAAGCATATATGTGTGTTTCCAATAGCATCGCGATCCTCAATGTATCAATCTTTCATAAGCAAAAGTACCAATCTCTCAAAAGAAAGAAATTAAGTTATATATGTTTGTTGGTTGCGAGAGTGAAGGATATTAATAGAGGGTGGACACAATTCCAAAGTTCCAACAATATTATGACTCCAAATTCCGATAATGTATGTTCCAAGTTCTAATAATGTTATGACTATCATTAAATCAATCTCATGAAAAGTGAAGAATGAAGTAATGTATATATGTGTTCCCAATAACATTTCAATCATCAATGAATCATTCTCTCATCAATAAAAAGGGAAAGAAGTATGCCTAGTAGTAATGTATGCATGGTTGCTTTATATTTTCTTGAGTATGGATCTAGTCAAAAGGGCATAAGCTCGGATGGAAAAATCCCAATATCATGCTATGGTATTATTATTCTATTTATTTAGTATGTCCCACTGATCAACTGGATGTCCGGTTTATATTAGAGCCCACTGATCAGCTGGATGTCCAGTATTATTATTATTCTATTTATTTAGTATTGCCCACTGATCGGCTGGATGTCCTGTTTATATTAGAGCCCACCGATCAGCTGGACGTCCGGTATTATTATTCTAATTATTTAGTGTGGCCACTGATCAGCTGGATGTCCGATTTATATTAGAGCCCACTGATCAGCTGGATATCCGGTATTATATTATGAACCTCTAACTAGTTAGATGAACAATAGTGAAGATAGTTGAAAAAGAAATGAGAGTATATTCCTTGCATGAATGTATAATTATGAAAGTTGTTATAAGAATGATGATGATAAGACTGAATGATTTAGTAATAAGGATAATGGAAGTAATGAACATGGTTCCACATATTTCAGAACGGAGGTCTATCCATATTGACTATTCTCTTACGCTCGATTTCATGAAGTATTTATGTATCATACAATTTCTTATAGCCTTACATACTCAGTACATTCTTCGTACTGACCCACTCGGGGGACTTACCTTACATGTTGCAGGTGCAGGCATTAGTAGGCCTCCTTAGTAGACTGTGGATCATTTGCAGAGTTTTGGTGAGCTCCACTTGGTTTGGAGCTTTCTGGGTCATAGTTGTATATTCATTTTGATGTTGTAAAGGTAGTATAAATAGATGTATATGTTAGAGGCTTTGTAGACATATGTGGGTATATGGATGTAAGATGTACGTTCAGTTCGACGTAATGGTCCCAACGACCAAGTTTCCTAAATATATATGTATAGATAGCATGTGTTTCCATGATTCATGTCTTTCGCATAGTTGCATAAGGTATAAGAAGATTCACACGAGGATACGCATACGAAGGTTCATGAGCAAAGATTGATTCTATCGGGCCATATCGTCTTCGGGTGCCAGTTCGGCCCGAATGGGTTTTGGGGTCATGACAAAAGTGGTATCAGAGCAGGTCATTCTAAGGGTGTCTACAAAGCCGTGTCTGAGTAGAGTCTTGCTTATGGATGTGTTGCGCGCCACATTTATAAGTAGGAGGCTATGGTACATTTAGGAGTTGTCTCTTTTCTTCATTTCTAGATCGTGCAATAGAGCCAATATTGTAAGTGAAATCATATCTTATCATTGACGTTGGTTTTCCTTTGTATAGTAAAATACCGATGATAAAACAAGATAAGGGCAAAGGTAAGAAGGTAGAAATGCTTGCTGGAGAAGGAATGAGTAAATCACCACCTGACCCAGCTAGTCAATTTGGGGTTGAAACTGAGTTTACATCACGGGTACTTTCTCCTCTCCCTTCTCTAGGGGGACCACAAAGGAGGGAAATATCCCCAGAATCGCCTGTTAATGCTACTAAGCAGGAGTTACAGGAGTTGAGAAATGTGGTGCAACTGTTGACTCAGATAGTTGTTGCACAGAATCAAGGACGAGTTGGTCCAGAGACCAATGATGATGGTGTGGCTAGGATAGCTAGTTGGCGGACACAGGATTTCCTGAAATTGGGTCCTCCCACATTTACCGGATTAGATCTTAATGAAGATCCGCAAGACTTTATAGATCAAATTCAAAGGGCTTTAGATGTCATGCATGTGACCGGTATAGAAACAGTTGAACTCGCTGCATATAGACTGAAAGGAGAGGCTGTATTATGGTATGAAGATTGGAAAAGATCCAGGGGTATTGGTACACCTCCAGCTAGTTGGGAGGAATTTAAAACGGCTTTTCTTGATCACTACCTTCCATATGAGATCCGGGAGGCACGTGCAAACCAATTTCTCAATCTTCGTCAAGGAAATATGAGCGTCAGGGAGTACAATCTTCGGTTTAATTCCTTGGCTAGGTACGCTTCTAATATGGTAGCGACTATGGCCGATAGAGTTCATCGGTATGTAGAAAGATTGGAGACATACTTGGTAAGGGACTATACTATTGCTGCGCTAAATAAAGATATGGATATAGCCAGAATACAAGCCTTCGCGTAAAAGATGGAGGATCAAAGGCAAAGGGGAAGGATACAAGAATTTGAAGAAGGGCCATCAAAGAGGGCGAGATCTGTGGGACAGTTCATGGCGTCCCAAGGAGAATTTAGGCCCCAAATTTTTCCTAGACCGCCTAGACCATCAATTTCTTATCCTACAGCAGGTGCTTCATCTCAATTTCAAGGGTTTAGAGGCGGTCAAGCCGGGCAATATGATGGGACTCAGGGATCACAGACAGTGGGGTATAGAGAACAAGTAAATCTGAGCCAATCGAGGTCTTTTCTTAGCGGTGCCAGCGCTGCGGGAAGTTTCATTCAGGTGACTGCTGGTTTGGTGCGGATGTTTGCTTTTGGTGTCGTAGGTCCGGGCACGTAAAGAGAGATTGCCCACAGAGGGCCACGGGTAGTATAACACGACCTACAGAATCATCCATGGCATTATCATTGTCAGGTGTACAACCTGCTGGTCGTGGTAGAGGTGCTAG
The DNA here is from genome assembly GCA_031232105.1 of Capsicum rhomboideum. Taxonomy (NCBI): domain Eukaryota; kingdom Viridiplantae; phylum Streptophyta; class Magnoliopsida; order Solanales; family Solanaceae; genus Capsicum; species Capsicum rhomboideum. The sequence goes on along the minus strand of CP124712.1, from coordinate 41,831,972 downwards.
AGGAGCAGCTGGTTCCAGTGGAGCACAGAATCGCACCTATGCACCAGTCGACCGACAGAATTTGGAGATTTCTCCTAATGTGGGTACAGGTATAATATCTGTCTTCTCACAGAATCTGTCTGCATTGATTAATTCAGGCTGTACCTTATCATATGTTATTCTATTGCTTGTTACAAAATTGGAAGGAACACCAGAATGATTAGTTAAGCCAATTGAAGTATCTACGCTAGTTGGTGAATTTATTATAGTTAGAAAAAAAAAAAGAATAGATCGTAATGGTATAGTGAATGTTTGTGATCATGTTACGTTGGTTGATTTTATTGAGATGGACATGAGGGTGTTGGAGCTTTGAAGGGTAAATTTATTCCCTATCTTGAGGTAAGGAAATAATGTCCAAAGAGTACATATGTCACCTAGTAAGACTTAGTATGTCCCCGTGGGGGTACACCAGTATTGTTTGTACAAAGAAAGATGGCACGTACGTTGGGAATGTGTGTCGACTATCGGCAACTGAATGAGGTGACAATTAAGAGTAAATATTCCCTCCCCAGAATTGACGATTTATTAAATCAGTTACGGGGTTAGAAAAACAAAAATGAATGAAACAATGAAATGAATGATGATGGGTATATGTATCTATTAGAGGCTTTGTATACATATGATGGTCCCAACGACCAAGTTTCCTAAATATATATGTATAGATAGCATATGTTTCCATGATTCATGTCTTCCGCATAGTTGCATGAGGTATAAGAAGATTCACACGAGGATGTGCATACGAAGGTTCATGAGCAAAGATTGGTTCTCTCGGGCCATATCGGCTTCGGGTGTCAGTCCGGCCTGAATGGGTTTTTGGGTCGTGAGAGGGACAAAACTGTTTACCCTGAAAAAGATATAGTTGAATACATACATGAGGTTTAATGGATAAGAGGATCGAATTGGTCGGATATAGCAAAGTAAGCCGAATGAATAATGTTGTAAACAAGAATAGAAATTAAGTAATTGAAATAAATAGTTTGATGTAGCCTGAGCTGGCTCGAGCCTATTGACTCGTATGACCACGTCTCAAACAATAGAGATTGACCCAACAAAAGTATATTAAATCTGTGAGGAGAGTAATATCATTTGATTAGTAATCATTCTGTGTGTTTTACATGGTGAAGATCACATTTTAGGATCTACTTATTGCGAATTAACCCCTCAATATTACATGATAAATGACTATTTAAATGACATTAATAACAAAGATATAACACCCGATGTCATCCACATGTCGGTTACATAACAACTAACAACGACCAATGAGGGCTTGGTGATTTTTTCCCGAGTGCTTTGTCATCTAGATCCAGTACATTCCGCTCAGTGTATTTAGCATAAATGGAGTCCAATGTGTCTTGTCCTCTTGACTATCTTCAACAAGTTGGTGTATGATCTGTTATTGGGCTCTGTCCAACTGTTCATTCAGCAGTGTCTATCATTTTTCTACGTGTCATGATATGATCTGCCCATGTGTTCAGGATTTTTTACCTGTTACACAACTCTATCTCCCAACTAATGTGTCCATGGTTAAAAGTGAGATCTTGGTGTTAAAGGTGAGAGGTTGGTGGACGTTAATGGTGTTTGGAGTTGCGAGGGAAGGGATGAAAGTGGACGGTGGAACCACTGACTTCCAACGTGAACACCCCGTTCCTTCTCCCTGCCGTGAAGTATGTAAATCCCATCTCCCTGTTTTTTCCTCTCTTTTTCCTTACTCTTTTATCTCCATTATTTTCTTTTTGTTGTCCTCTTCTTCTCTCCGTGTGTTGTACAGTATATATTAATGTGTGTGTTTGGGAATGTGTTAGGACGTGTGAATGTGTGTAATCGTGCATGAGGGAAATGGGGGATGGGCTTTTGCAGATGAAGTGAAGGGGAGTTTAGGATAAGTGGGGTGTTGGTTTAGTTATTTTAGGAAATTCCATTTTTTTCTGACTTTTTGTCTTTTGTCTTTTTTGTCTCTTTTGATTTTTTTAAAAAATGAAATACATATACAATATTATATTAACTAGCTAATATTAGACAAATAAACATACAACAACAACAACATAATGGGTATGTTCCCATAAAGTGGAGTCTGGAGAGGGTAGGATATACGCAGTCTATACCACCACATCTGAGGTAAGGTAGAGAGGTTGTTTCCGATAGACCCCCGGCTCGAGACCAGACAACATAGAAAAAGACATAATATAAGAATAAGAAACAAAGGTACTAACAAAATAACAGACAATAAATAGCAGAAACAAGATTATCACCAAATAATACCACCAACAATCTACCCGAAACCACAAACAACACCCAAAAACTCCAAGAACAAGACATTACTCGTGAAACGCTACAACTACTAGCACATATAACAAAACAAATGTTCCTATCTACTAGCCACCTTCCTACTAACCTTCTACCCTAATACGCATCCTGCACACCTTCCTATCTAGAGTCATGTCCTCGGTAAGTTTTAACTACTCCATGGCATGTCTAAGTACCTCCCTCCAATATTTCTTAGGTCTACCTCTACCTCACCTGAATCCATCCATAGCCAACCTCTCACACCTCCGCACTGGTGCATCCGTGCCCCTCCTCATCACATGTCCGTACCATCTCAACCTCACTTCATACATCTTGTCTTCTACTGAAATCGCTCCTACTAGTCACGTATAACCTCGTTTCTGATCCTATCCATCCTAGTAAACCCACACATCCATATGGCAACTTGTTATGAATTATTTTGAGGTACGCTTAATTAAACTCATAAGAAATACATTATTCTCGTTATGCTTAAAGTTTGAAATTTAAGGACATCTGTATTGATTTCTTATCTTATACATATCTCAAAATTGTATAATAAATTTTAAGTCTTTGGTGACTATCGTCTAGAAAGCAAATTATAATTGAAGAAATTTATTTCGTAACAGTCGATGAACTTATTATGAGGCCCTATTTAGGATCTTCAAATTTTTCAGATACGTTTATTAAAATTCTTACTTGTGTATCACATCTTTTACCAATATATATATTGAAATAAATTTTAGAAATTTCTTGTTTTATATTTTTTCGTTTGTTTATGTATCAAAGTCACTATAGGCTTCCCTATAAAGGATCCTAGGATTGCGTATCTTGGGCATTTGAGAATCTCTCTCCCCCTCTCTCTCTATCTCGCTATTTTTATTATTTTCAAAGCTTTCATGAAATTATATATTTGTGTTTATGCAATTTTTGTTAGAAAATATTTATACTATTATTTATGGTAAAATTACCTTCATTGGGTTAAATGTAAGTACTCGATCGATGTGGATAAGTATCAATTCATTCCTACAAGGACTGCTATACTTCTGAGTAATTTCAACTAAAGAAAATCAAATAAAATAGTAAATATCCTTTAGAATACAAGAATTCATTGTATTACGACCACATAAAATTCTTGTAATACATAGAATTCCAAAGAAAATTAACTGGTTTAACCAAATGTTGTCGAAAATGCACAATTTTATGATTTTTAATATATTTTTGCTTAGCGCATTACATTATGGCAAAAGTAATCTTCAATATAAAGCTTTTAAATTAATTTACCTTTGGAGTTTTTCGAAAAATTGGTTTGCCAGAAAAAAAGATAGGAAGACCTAGCATAGCATGAAGAGGCTCGGTAATTAATAATCAGATGTAACCTCCTGAAAAATTCAAGCTAAGATGTAGATCGTTCTTTATGTGTATATGTACAAAAATAATGATTTCTAATTTTAGATAAGTGTAATAATCAATTCCCTAGTGTGGTCAGTGCTTTTGATATGAATCATGGTCATAAGAAACATTTAATGCAAAGTTGAGTTGAGAGTATGAGATTTTACTAGGGTCTACTTCAAACAAGCATAACTCCTAGAATATGAAGAGTTTTGTTGCCCAAGACCCACCAAATAAAAAGTTTTGAGTCTTTTTTCCAATGCCACTGACCGTTTGTTAATCCGAATTTGGAGTAAAAGTTACTATCATTTTACCAAAAGGTAGCGAGCTGACCGACACACTCTGGAATGCTTCTGCGAATCGGTTTGAGGCTGCAAACCCCTTTCTGCATCCGCAAACCCAACATAGATCAAGAAAATGTAGCAGAAATGTTAAGCTAGTTACTGAAAGCCATATCATTGTTTGTTGTCCGCACAAGGTCCCGACAAGAATTTTTTCCAGCATTGTTATTGGGGGATTTTTGGTCTTTTCCTTAACCTAAATTGTCCCCCACCCTTCTAAAACGTCCCCTACTATTTCAATTGCCCTAAATCGATTAAAAACTCTCCTCTCATCCTCTCAAAGTTTTGAAGAGCTCACAAGATTTCAAAAGCTAAGCCTAGGTTAGTCTTCAAGGTCCCTCCTCTAAGTTCTTCGTCAAAAGGTATGTAGAACAACTCTTGTCGAAATCTCTTTTCAAATCTATTATCTTTTTACCCTTACGTATGTTTGCATGTTTCAAGTATTGAGATGGGATTGTAAATTATATTTTTTAATTATGAGATGAGCATGAAATTGTGACGAAACTCTATTCTTGAGATTACCCCTAACTACTTGGTGAATTGAATTAGAAAAGATCAACTGAACCTATTTTATTTCTCTCCTTTTTGAAAGTATTTGAAATGTTGTTTGGGCCGAATATCATTGCTACTTGATAAGTTTTTACGATATATTAACGTTTTAATAAAATAAGAATGAATTGACCCATACTAAATTATTTTATACAAGACTTGAGGAATTGTAGCTCCTAATTGGTAAATGGATTTCATAAACAGTTTGATTGATTTTCAAGGATTATCTTATATCTGATTTTGACATGATGGGCATGAAAATTGATATCAGACTTTATGGTTAAATGAATAATGGAATAGATGGCTTGCAAGTCTTGGTATGACGATGACAACTATGGTATATGCCCTTAATGGAAATAGAATATTTTCTAATGATGTTTGTGTTGTTTCCGGGTACAAATATCTGTATTTAATCAACAAGAACTTCAACTTTAAGTTCAAGAACAATAAAGAAGTTCAACAACTTCAAACACAAGTTCAACAATAATGAACTATCAAAATGAAGTTTCTACTATTTTCTGAAAAATAACAAAACTGTAAGAAAGAAGATGAAACAGAAAATTTAGAATCAAATCCATCGAATTCACGGTGTGTCCTTAAGGAATTTATTCCCCTCAAGTACCCGAGGTTATGGAATCTTTCCTCCTAGGATAAAATGATTCACTTCAGTAGAATAGTGGTACCTCAAATTCTACCGAACTTCGAACGAACTCAATGATTTGTTGATCACACTTGAGTTTTTCAAGAAGAAGAGAGTGTTTTTCTTTCACAAATTTTATGCCAATACCTGAGGAATAACTTAGGTATTTATAGCCAAAAGGTGGTGCTTCAGAAGAGAAGCAAAGGTTCTTTACAAACACAACTTTTCTGAACCGGTGCCGACCTACGAACCCTACCTGCACCCGCAGGTGCTCCATCTGCGGCCGCAGGTAGCATAATGTCAATTTCCAGAAAGTTCACTATTTTCTGCGAAGGTCTCTGCTTCCACAGGTAACGACCTGCGCGCGCAGGTCGTCCGTTTTCGCTTGAAACAGTGTGTCGCTTCCTCGAAAGGTCGTGTCCCTTCGAGGTGCATTGTGACATGCGTCTGCACATGCCATATGAGTCCGCAAATGGAGAAGAATCATTTCTTGTCGGATTTTTGGATTAACATATCACTATTTTTCATGCTTTAAATGAACTTTGTCCAAAAAGATAATCTCTCGATCGATCATTTTCCAAATCCGAAGCTGAAGCCGAGCAAAGCAAGTGACGACGACGACGGTGTGAGGCTTGTGTTGTTCTTGCCTTACTATCTACATGAAGGAATGCATCTCAATATATGCATAAGAATATTTCTTTCTCCCACCAATGTGGGAGAACTTTACATCTTAAAAGTGAACTACATATTTCACTTTTCCTCTAATTTTTCTTCCCTCCATTTTTCATTCACAATACACTTAGAACCCAACAATCCCCCACATAAACAGGGAATGGCTATTTTAACAAATAATATACGGACATGTGTGTGATCAACAAGCAAAGACTAATTGCATCTGGATAAGTAGGTTTTCCTTTGAACTTTCCGTAGTGAACTTACATCGGATGCACTCGGTCAATCGGTAGATGTGATATATTTGAATCGTCGAACTTTAATGTACACCTAGACAACACAAGTTACACAACCAGCCTTTTACCATTTATGGTTCTCAGGGTTTTGTTCATTTCATCCATGAACACGACCTGGTTTCATGAGAATGTAGAGAATAGGCCTTTACTATCATTCTCCTTGAAGCGACTTCCACTTCACCCTCACATAGGTGATTCTTAAACGTTTCAATCCTATAGATCAAACTATTTGGTCAAATCTGCCAAACTTAGAAACCATTAAAAGACTACCAACCATAAGTCTTATCCTTATTTTCTGAACATTGTCTTCATCATGAGAACGGGTTGAGTTTATTGACAATGTTGAACCGTCAATCACAACTTTGTTTGATCTCCTTGAACCTAGATCTTGGGATATCTAGTCCGTTAGGTAGAGTTACCATTGTGACGACTTGTCCTTGGCCGTAAACCCATTCCCTTCGATGATTTCTCAACTCCCTCTCTAGATAGGCCTTTTGTAAGTGGATCCAGCACATTATCCTTTGACTTTACATAGTCAATCGTGATAATTATACTAGAGAGAAGTTCTCTAACAGTATTATATCTCCGTCTTATATGACGAGATTTACCGTTATACATCATGCTCCCTGCCCTACCTATTGCCGCTTGACTATCACAGTGTATGCATACTGGTGCCAATGGTTTGGGCCAATAAGGAATATTTTCCAAGAAATTTCGGAGCCATTCAGCTTCTTCATTGGCTTTATCTAATGCGATAAATTCAGATTTCATAGTAGAGCGGGCAATACAAGTCTGTTTGGATGATTTCCAAAAGACTGCTCCTCCACCTAAAGTAAATACATATCCACTCGTGGATTTTACTTCATTTGATCCGGTGATCTAATTTGCATTACTATATACTTAAATTACCGCTAGATATTTGTTGTAATGCAAAGAAAATTCTTGAGTATGTTTTAGATACCCCAAAACTCTTTTCATTGCCATCCAATGAGTTTGATTGGGATTACTCGTGTACCGACTTAATTTACTAATAGTGCATGCTATATCCGGTCGTGTACAATTCATGATATACATCAAACTTCCCCACACTCTTGCATAATCCAATTTTTTATCACTCTCACCTTCATTCTTTTGAAGTGCAAAGCTCACGTCTAATGGAGTCTTGGCAATATTGAAATCCAAATACTTGAACTTGTCAAGTACCTTTTCAATATAATGAGACTATGACAATGCCAACCCTTGTGGATTTCTATGAATTCTTATTCCTAAGATCACGTCCACAACTCCAAGGTTTTTCATATCAAACTTGCTCTCAATCATTCATTTTGTAGCATTTATGTCAGAAATGTCTCTACTGATGATCAACATGTCATCCACATATAAACAAACAATGACTTTGTGATTTGGAGTGTCTTTAATGTAAACACATTTATCACATTCATTTATTTAGAATCCATTTACCAACATGGTTTGGTCAAACTTTGCATGCCACTGTTTGGGTGCTTGTTTTAGTCCATAAAGTAACTTAACAAGTTTGCACACTTTCCTTTCTTTACCAGGAACCACAAAACCCTTAGGTTGTTCTATGTAAATTTCAACCTCCAATTCTACATTTAAGAATGTTGTTTTCACATCCATTTGATGGATTTCAAGACCATATACCATGGCTAATGCAACTAATATCCGAATGGACGTTATCCTTGTTACTGGTCAGTATGTGTCAAAATAGTGAAGGCCTTCTTTTTGTCTAAAGCCTTTCACTACAAGTCTTGCCTTGTATTTGTCAATAGTACCATCATCTTTCATTTTCCTTTTGAAGATCCATTTAGAACCTAAAGATTTATTTCCCGGAGGAAGATCAACCAAACCCCAAGTATGGTTGCTCAAGATTGAATCAATCTCACTATTGACAGCCTTTTTCCAAAAGGATGAGTCCATAGAAGAGATCGCTTCTTTAAACGTTAGAGGATCATTTTCAAGAAGAAATGTTACAAAATCTGATCCAAAGGAAGTCAACGTTCTTTGACGTGTACTACGCCTTGGATTCTCTTCATTATGTTCATTCTCCTTTGGTTCATCCCTAGGTCGTTTAGACCCTTCACTAGACAGCTCTTGTCTTGTCTTATACAGATAAATGTGTTCAAAGAACTCAGCGTTATCTGATTCCATTACCATATTCTCATGGATATCCAGATGTTTGGATTTATGAACCAAAAATCGACATGTTTTACTATTTGTAGCATATCCGATGAAAACACAATCCACAGTCTTTGGTCCTATTTTCAACCTTTTAGGTATAGGAACTTGGACTTTGGCTAGACACCCCCACACTTTGAAATATTTCAAGTTGGGTTTCCTTTCTTTCCACTTCTCATATGGAATAGATTGTATCTTTCCATGGGGAACTCTATTGAGTATGCGATTAGCTATAAGGATACCTTCCCCCCCCCCCCCCCCCAAGTTATGTGGTAAACCTGAACTTATTAGTAAGACATTCATCATTTCCTTCAATGTTCGGTTTTTCCTTTCCGCAATCCCATTTGATTGAGGTGAATACGGGGCCGTAGTTTGATGGACAATTCCATTTTCCAAACATATCTCCGCAAAAAGAGATTCATATTCTCCACCCCTATCACTTCTTATCATTTTGATCTTTTTATCCAACTGATTTTCATCTTTGGTTTTATATTGCCTAAATGCATCTATTGCCTCATCCTTACTATTCAGCAAATAGACATAACAAAATCTAGTGCAATCGTCGATACAAGTTATGAAATACTTTTTTCCACCATGAGATGGTGTCGACTTCATATCACAAATGTCTGTGTGAATTAAGTCTAAGGGATTAGAATTCCTTTCAACAGACTTATACGGATGCTTAGCATACTTAGATTCAACACATGTTTGACACTTTGATTTACTACACTCAAATTTAGGCAAAACTTCCAAGTTAATCAGTTTTCGCAAGGTTTTATAATTGGCATGTCCTAAACGTTCATGCCATAAATCGTTTGACTCAAGTAAGTAAGAAGAACCAGAACTTTTATTCATATCAATAGTCATTACATTTATCTTAAAAAGGCCCTCGATGAGGTAACCTTTGCCTACATACACTTCATTCTTACTAATTACAACTTTGTCGGAAACAAATACACATTTGAATCCATTCTTAGTCAGAAGTGAAGTAGAAACTAAGTTCTTTTGTATCTCCGAAACATGAAGGACATTGTTTAGTGTCACCACCTTGCCTGATGTCATCTTCAAGCAAACCTTGCCCGTTCCTTCAACCTTTGCCGTTGCGTAGTTTGCCATAAATATCTTCTCATCATCTTGATCCGGAGCATATGATGCAAATAGTTCTTTGTTGGCACACACGTGGCGGGTGGCACCTGAATCAATCCACCACTCTCTAGGATTTCCAATAATATTGCATTCTGAGAGCATAGCACACAGATTGTCCATTTCTTCTTTGGATTCAGCCATGTTTGCTTGGTCCTTTTTCTTGCCCTTCTTAGGAGCCCGAAAATCAGTAGACTTGTGGCCAACTTTGCCATAATTAAAGCAATTTCCTTTAAATTTCTTCTTAGGAGGATTGCCTTGTTGTTCTTGTGCTTTCTTTCTCTTCTTTGATTTCTTAAGATCATCTTCAACAATACTTGCTTAGTTTATTGCTGAGTTCCCACGAGACCTCTTCTCCGCTACCTTATTATCCTCTTCTATCTTCAACCTTATAATGAGATCTTCGACAGACATTTCCTTGCATTTATGCTTCAAGTAATTTTTGAAATCTTTCCACAAAGGTGGTAACTTCTCGATTATCGCAGCTACTTGAAAAGCATCGTTCACCATCAAACCTACATCAAAGGTTATGTGAATATCAAGAACAAACATAATTTGTTCAAAATTGGCATTATTTAAATTTATACCTTCTGCAAGGAGGTCGTGAATAATGACTTTCAACTCTTGGAATTGGGTAACTACAACTTTGCTGTCTACCATCTTAAAGTCCAAGAATTTGGCAACAATGAACTTTTTCATTTCGGCGTCCTCTGTTTTGTACTTTTTCTCTAAAGCATCCCATAGGTCCTTTGAAGTCTTCATCACACTATACGCATTGTACAGGTCATCTTGTAGGCCACTCAATATGTAATTCTTACATAAGAAATCCGAGTGCTTCCAAGCTTCAGTTACTATGAAGTGATCTTTTTTCGGAGTTTCTTCCGGCAATTCAGGAACACTTTCTGTGATAAAATTTTGCAAACTTAGAGTAGTTAGATAAAAGAACATCTTCTGCTGCCACCATTTGAAATCAATACTAGAAAATTTTTCTGGTTTTTCCTCCGGTGCCATGGCATGAGCAACATTCGTACGACTTGAAGTAGCAATGTTTGTTGCTGCAACATTCGTCGTTCCATCATTGACTTGAATTTCACTAGTCATTTTGCTGTCACAAAGAGACAACCAATTTAGTAGTTTAAATACTAACAACAAAGTTTTTAAACTTTAAACAACTTGTTACCTGCGCCCGCAGGTGGTCCATCTGCGGCCGCAGGTCGCATAATGTCAATTTTCAGAAAGTTCACTATTTTCTACGAAGGTCACCAGGCGACGACCTGCGCCCGCAGGTCATCCGTTTTTGCTTGAAACAATGTGTTGCTTCCTCGAAGCGTCGCGTCCCTTCGAGGTGCGTTGTGACATGCGTCCACACATGCCATGTGCGTCCGCAAATGGAGAAGAATCATTTCTTATCGGATTTTTGCATTAACATATCACTATTTTTCAAGCTTTAAATGAACTTTGTCCAAAATGATAATCTCTCGATCGATCATTTGCCAAATCCAAATTTAAATCCGAAGCCGAAGCCGAAGCCGAGCCGAGCGAGCAATGACGAAGACGGAGTGAGGCTTGTCAAGTTCTTGCCTTACTATCTACATGAAGGAATGCATCTCAATATATACATAAGAATGTTTCTTTCTCCCACCAATGTGGGAGAACTTTACATCTTAAAAGTGAACTACATATTTCACTTTCCCTCCAATTTTTCTTCCCTCCATTTTCCATTCACAATACACTTAGAACCCAACAGTTTGATGATAAGAAAATGCTAAAATATGGGTTCAAAGAGAATTAGATAGTTAACCGAGAAGGCGTGAGTCCAAATGGCTCAACACTCGAAACCTATGTTTTGCCGACATAGGGATGGTTCGATCCTTAATTTTAAGACCTTATGTTTACCTCTATGAGGATGATTGTGCTGGGCAAAATGATTTAATCTCTATTTATGTGGCAAAAATGGATTGGGGATTAGTAGTTCTAGTGTTGATCGAACCCACATAGCCCGTGGTGTTTAAATAGAAATTGGTGATACCATCTGGTTCAGAACTAAAGAAACAAAAGCTCTATGTTTTAAATCTTGGAGTCAGTACTGATATATTTCTGTTTTTATGTTTTGATATTACTTTCATGGATATTTTTTTATATGAAGCATCTTATCCTTTTACTTGTTCTGCATACCAATACATTCCATGTATTGACCATCCCCCGACGCTACATCGTTTCATGATGCAAGTTCGGGGAAACATTCTCGTGGTCTTGTGCAGCACTAGGTTCATTCCAGATAACTTTAGCTTTGATGTGCCCTCCATTCTTCGGAAGACATATTTTATTTCAGACATTTCAGTATTTCATTCTATGGTATCGCCGGTCGCCGGGGCCTTGTCCCTACTTAGATAATTTTTGTTGTTGTTTAAAGGCTTCGTAGATGGATGTTATTGTCGGATAGGAAATCAACATTTCCTTATTCTTTGGAGATTTATAAATGTTTTAAGAACTTTCAGATAGTTTGATATAGTTCTCCTAAAAGTGTTTTCTTCCGCAAACTTTAATTGAACACTCATATTGTATGCTAAGAGGTTCTGCGGGCCTTAATTGGTTCCGGATGCCTGTTACGTCCAAAATATCTAGTCTTGGGTCGTGACATCAGAAGACCTATATTATGGTGAATATGTAAATTTGTAATTCAATAAATTATTCCATCAATGTTTTTATATATTTTAATTTGCGCTTAAAAAAATTTCTCCTGGTGTATTCTTTGCATGAGTTTTATAAATTTCTTTTTCTTATTTTTTTCCCTTCTAATTCACTCTGATGAAGGCTTTTTTCTTCTTCTTCTTCTTCTAAGAATTAGATAGTACTTGATTCCTCAGTTTCTTTGCTGAGAATTTAAGTGTTATTTATTTCTTCTTCTTCTAAGAATTAGATAGCACTTGATTCCTCAGTTTCTTTACTGAGAATTTAAGTGTTATTTATTTCGAAATTAACTAATTTCTTCGGATTTTCATGCATGACTCAATTTTATTTAAACAATATAATAGTATTATTTACTTACCTAACCAAGATTAGTTAGTTATTCAATAATTAATCATTTAGCGCTCTAACAAAGAAATCATTCAAATTGAATGAATTTTAACTTGTACTTTTTTATTTTTATTTTTTGTTATTCATTAATCTGTGTTTTTAATATAACTCATATCCTGTGTACTATTTGCTTGAGACACATACATGTTCAGAAACTAGTTATAAAAAAAGAAGAAAAAAACTAGCAAAGTCAATTGGAATCAGAAACTCCAAGGACAAACCTCATTCAAAGAGAATTCAAAGGGTAAAGCGTAGTTTTCTGAGGGAATAGGAAAAAACAAAGAGAGGACTGTGTCAACTTGACATTCCCCTCTTCACATTTGTCCATTTCTCCAACAGACTCTCCAACTCCTTGTCTTGTCTCTCTCTCTGCTTTCCCCTTCATGCAACAGAAAACATTCTTTCTCCCACCTTTCTTTTGGCCTCAAAACTCCATAAAGGTAGCATTCTTTCATTTGTAGGAGCCCTTTGAGAGGGCGCGCACCTGCAAGTGCGCGCACCAGAAAATTAAAAAAAAAATTAATAATAAGCCAACTCTCTTCTCTATGCAATCATGGCACAAGCTACACAAAAAAACTACAAAATCAAAAACGAAAACAAAAATAAACATCTCCTCCTCCTTCTTATCATGTCTTCATTAGCATTTGTGACAACCCCATCAGAGGGGAAATTATCAGAGGCTGAGGTTCTGCTCAAGTTTCGTGAATCTTTGAAGTTCGATGGCAACCCCTTCTCGACATGGGATGTCAATGTACCACCTTGCACCGAAGAGAACAATAAGCCCAAATGGAAGAACCTTTTTTGTGAAAGAGGGATGGTTTATGGTTTGAATCTTGAAAATCTTGGCCTAAGTGGTACCATTGATTTGGACGTACTTGAGGAGCTGCCCCATTTTAGAACCATAAGTGTTTTAAAAAATAAATTTGAAGGATCTTTGCCACCTTTAAATAAACTGCCTGCATTAAAGACTGCTTATTTCTCAAATAACAAGTTCTCTGGGCCAATTGATGGAAAGATTTTTGAAGGGATGCATTCATTAAAGAAACTTCACCTAGCAAATAATGAATTTACAGGACCACTCCCTCCCATATTCGGTGAAATGCCAAATCTAAGGGAGTTGAATATTCAAAACAATAAGTTTGAGGGTCCAATTCCTCCTTCCTATGCACATCTATATATGCCTGTTTATGATGGTACGCAGTCTTCCTCTTTGTGTTTTCAATTTTTACGTTTTCCTATTTCTATTTTAGTATTTGAGAAAATGATCATAAAAAGTTGTGTGCAGCCTTAATCTTGTAATACAAACTTGTCGATCCTGTATGTTGTTGTGCAAATGCATGATCATATTGGCATCTAAAATTTAAAGCAATTTCCAACATCAGCATCTTTTGATGGTTTTACAATGGATGCATGTATTATTTAATTAAGAGAGATGCATGCCTTCTTACCTCCTATTTCTTCCTTAATCAGTAAATAACCACCACCATCATATATTGTCTCAATGAGATGAAAACGCCATTTAAAGCGTGCAATGAGTAATGACGTTTATATTTTCTAAGCTCCTTAACTAGATGCCACTGCTTCATTGTCGTGTTAACATTCTCTAATTATTTTCTTAAAATACATCTCTTCTCATTTTTTGTCCAACAGACCACTTTGTTTATGATCTCTTGAATGGAGATATGTATACATGACATACCATGTTGTCTTGCATCCTAGATTATCATGTCCTTTGGATTCTAAAGCCAAACAATTTTTCTTAAGATTTACAACAAAATAAAAAGTAAGAGATCATATTAGTGTTTTTTTCTTATAAAACAGGCAATGATGGCCTTTGTGGTCCACCTTTATCAAAACCATGCAATGAGGAGGTACAAAAAAAGCAAGAATCGTCGTCGTCACCATCAGCACCATCATCATCATCATCATCTTCTGGTTGGAAGATTGCCCTTATCGTAGTTGTGGTAGTTGCAGTGATATGCATTATTGCCGTTATATTCATCACTCGTCGCAAGAAAAATCCCCAACAGGAAGTAGTACTAGGAAGATCATCATCAAGTGCCTCACCAACCAGTCAGGACCAAAAATTAATTCCTCCATCTGATCATCTAAACAAAATGGAACAAGGACATTCTGCTGCATCTACTCCTGATCGTTCGTCTAACGATGGCAAGAGAGCAGAAGTGGCTGGACAAAAACTTCTCTTCTTGAAGGATGACATTGAGAAATTTGACTTGCCTGATTTGTTGAAAGCCTCTGCTGAAGTTTTGGGAAGTGGGGTCTTTGGTTCAACTTACAAAGCTGCACTTAGCACTGGTCCTGTCATGGTTGTCAAAAGGTTCAGGCATATGAACAAAGTCGGCAAAGAAGACTTCCATGAGCATATGAGGAGGCTTGGCAGATTGAGCCATAAGAATTTGCTTCCTGTTCTCGCTTTCTATTATAGGAAGGAGGAAAAGCTTCTCGTCCTTGAGTATGTCAACAATGTCAGCCTTGCCGTTTATCTTCATGGTACCTATCTATCTTCTAATTTATACTCCCTCCGTCCCATATTAGTTGACAATTTTTCTTTTTACAGCATGTTAAGAAATTATAAATAAGAAGATAATTTTACCAATTCATCGCTTAAAAAACTTCATGGGAACTTTACAAACAAGTGTGAGCACACTTTCAAAAAGAATTAATTGTAAGAGCAATATCGAAAATTGTTTAATTAATGTTTTCTTGATTTAGTAAGATGACCAACTAATATGAGACGGAGAAAATATTAATTACTCCTCCCTTTTATCTTGACATGGAGTTTAAGAAACTAAACAAGAATTTAAAATCTTGTGTTCTTATACTAAAGATATGTTGAATGTGTCAAAATATCCTTTAATATAATCTTATAATTTTAAACATGCCACGTGAAATGGTTAAACTAAAGAGTTGCAAAAAATAAAAAAAATATTCTTCTTTAAAATAGACCAAAAAAGAAATTAAGACAAACAAATTTCAGGGAAGAAGTATTAATTACTCCATTTATCCCAATTTAAGTCACTTTTTTTTTAAAAGGCCATCCATCTTAGTGAGAGTGGATGTTCTTTCAATTTCTCAAAACATAAGTTTTACAAATTGTCTTACTTTAAACTGTCTTACTTTTCTTTTTGGTTTATTCCAAAAAAGCTTTTTGGTTTGTTCCAAAAAGGGTGACTCTTTCTATATTCGTATGTTTTCTAATTCAACATGCTACATGAAAAGATTATGAGCACAAGATATAAGGGACAATACACATCTTTAATTTAAGATCAAAAAATTCAAAAGTCTCCCTTTAATTTTTAAATTTCATATCCAATCAAACTAAGATACTTAAATTGGGACGGAGAGAGTCGTGTTTTGTTGGTAGTCTTCACCATCTTTTCTTTTTTCTAATTTATATTAATTATGAATTGTCAGGTAATAGCAAATCACGTGGGGACCAAAGCCTGGATTGGCCAACTCGTTTGAAAATTGTGAAAGGAGTAAGCAAAGGGATTTTGTACCTGTACAATGAGCTACCAAGCTTGACAGCACCTCATGGTCATCTCAAGTCCTCAAATGTTCTTCTAACCGAAAACTTCGAGGCAGTTCTCACAGACTACGCCTTACTACCAGTGGTGAATGCAGAGCATGCTCATGAACACATGATCTCATACAAAGCACCAGAGTTGAACCAATCTGGCAAAATCAACAGGAAAACTGATGTTTGGACACTTGGTATGTTAATCCTAGAGATCTTGACTGGGAAATTCCCTTCCAATCTTTTGGGAAAAGGAGCTCAAGACACCGATGATTTAGCGACTTGGGTGAACTCTGTTCTTGGACAAGACTCATCAGAAACAGAGGTGTTTGATAAAGGGATGCAAGGAACGAAAGATTGTGAGAGTGAAATGATGAAGCTTTTGAAGATTGGGCTAAGTTGTTGTGAGGTTGATGTTGAGAAAAGATGGGATATAAAAGAGGCAGTGGAGAGGATTGAGGAAGTAAAAGACAAAGGTGATTTCTGCTCTACCGTTGCTGCTGCTGCAACTACTGAAGCTGACAATATGCATACTTCAAGATGAAAATTCAAACATTTCAACTGTTTTAGGGTTTTTTGACCAGCTCATCATAATATGGCAAGTTTTGATTTTCTTGGATGCATATTGCATGGCTACTTGGGTATATGATTTTTTTTTTTGTCATGGTGGAGATAAATTGTACCACCATGTGGGGTCACTACAAAAAAAAAACAAAGAAAAAAAGAAAAATAAGAGAACAGAAAATGAAAATACTTAATTTTTGTATGAATGTAAATTTGTCCTTTATGAATCTATAGTCTAGGTATGTTTCTTTTCTTTTTTTTATTCTTCATCAAAGCTTATTTGGGACTAATACTTTGCAAAATTGCTATCTATAAATAAATAAACTATATTATGTTGTATATAAGAAATTGGGATGACTTCTCATTCGTCTTGTTCTTCATTTAGGCAACCTAAGCACCTCAGATTATTAACATTAGGTGCCTCATTGAAGATTTTTCAATCTGCTTTGCTTTAATTGGTCCAAGCAATATACAAAATTAATTGGTCCAATCAATATACAAAATTAATATTTAAATCTATTGGAATTAGACCAAATTTTTGAAGGGTAAGAGAAAAGAAATGAGTAATTCCATTTAATGTTGCCTGATCACGCCCAACTATGCTCTAACAAAAGAGACAAAGCAATCACTGCAAATATATTCGATCAAAGAATTCGAAGTCAAATCCCACACTAAAGTTGTAACTGATCACTACTATTGAGACACTAACATTAACAGTTCTTGAAATGAAAAATAAGGACCTGCTTCAATATTTGAATGAATCGGTAAATAATAGAAAGATGCGAGTAACTTAATGAATAGAAGTGAGGTGCTTGTTGAGAAAAAACCTAGGAGAATGACTTCCCCTATCACCAGGGTGAGAGTGAAATATGCATGTTTTCTATAATTATCGATTTATACTTCACTGACCATGAGTTTGCTTACTGCTGCCAATATCATCCGACCAAGAAATATTTCCTAGAATATCCTTCTGAACTAACTCTTGGTAATAATTTTACCACAGCGCAAACAGACTAAGTCAAAGCTTATTTATTCCTAACTTCCACTTTAAAATCTGCATGATTAATTCCTTATTTTCTCGAAAGTAACCCTATTTAACCTAAAATGTAACTTTGCAATCTCTCCCAAGTATTGCAAGATATGATGACACGACTAACTGAGAGCTCTTCAATCAATCATAACAACTATACAATTGGACACATGATGTCTAGAAAAGTGACTTTAATATAGAAAACACTATTAGCAATTCACCAAATAATAGGTTCTATCAAAACCTTAAACCAGTAGTTAGCTACTTATAATTAAACATAAAAACATATAAATTGTTAAAACAATTATGATAATTGTACACGAAATTCAAAATAAAACTTGCTTGGCATAGAGGCACGATAAAACGTTTCTTGAAGATAGTTGGAGTCTCTTCCACGAGCAAACGGAAGAATAAATAACAACTCTATCTTCGGAATTCAACTAAGCCACAAAACAAGTAACATTCAAGAATGTTGCTCTTCTATTCTTGAATTGGTGATTTCACCATTTGATCAATGTCTCACATGTGTTTTCAAGTGAAAGTGTTTTCAAGTGCTTATCTTTTCAAACAAAAGAAACACTATTTATAGGATAAAAGTTTTATGAAAGAGAAGAGTATTAATTGAGTAATAGTTAATAGGTTCATGAATATTTTAAGACAAAATGTATCTTTCTTTCAAGAACCTAAAACGTAAAACTAAATGAAGAATGAATTGTCAAATTCACATTCATTTTCTTTGTAACTCAAAACTTTTAACCGATGTATTTGTTTCAAAATTAATTGAAACATTAACTTTAATCTTCAAACCTTTTACCGGATGAATTTGTTTCAAAATTAATTGAAACATTAACTTTAACAAAAACAATCCCCTACTTGTTTCAAGAAATTTTATCTTTAAAAAAAAACAAAAATTTATTTGAGACATTAATCTAGCAACATGCATCAATAATGGTGTCTTTTGGACTTGAACCATTAGCTAGTGAAGACTTTCTAAATCATTGACTACTTAGTGAACGAATCTTGAACTAAGTGGTTCATTGAATGAAGTAGAAAAATACTCCACACATATTACTATGTTCCGGTGAAAATCAAAATCCTTTGACACCTTACGGCCATGTGTCCTGAATCCTTTTAGCTAAATGCTTTAAGATTTCCCTGTTAAAATCTTACTGAAGCGGCCTCCACTTCGCACTTAGTGCGGTGAATTCATCAAGAGTAACTTTGCATACTCTGACCAAATAGTCTATGAATTTCATTAAGAGAAATTAATCTCACCCTCCTTTATAGCAAAGTATTAGTAAATCTATCAAGAGTGTTCCTACACACTCCAACCGAAATCGGTGTAGAGACTTATTAAGAGAATATAATCTCATCCTCCTCTTTAGTAGGAATACTGTCAAATCTATCAAGGGTGTTATTATTTACTCCAACCGAGATCGGTCTTATAGATTTATGCACATCTACTCACTATTTAGGAAAAAAGAAAATTTTATTGATGTGCTTCACAATTGTAGCTTTACTTGTTTTTCCCTTTGAACCCAAGATTACATCATTAGGTAGGGTTACCATAAAGTAAAATTAATTTAAAACAGGATTTATTCCCATCCCATTATAAGTTTGTACCACTAATTCCTTGCCTAACCCTTTAGACAAAGGATCTGCTAAATTGAGTCTGGACTTCACATATTGAAGCGATACTATGCAATCTTCCAATAATATTCTTACATGATTGTGTTTGATACGAACTTGTCTTGGCTTGCCATTGTAACAATCACTTAAAGCCCGAAATATAGTAGCTTTGTTATCACAATAGATAGTCAAAGATGGTACTGGCTTACCCCATAATGGAATATCTATCAACATACTCCGCAACCAATCAACTTCTTCTCCAGCAGAAGACATAGCGATAAATTCTGACTCCATGGTTGAATGAGTAATACATATCTGCTTCTTTGATTTCCAAGATATTGCTGCTCCAGCCAAAGTGAAAATCCAAGCAGTAATAGATTTAGAGTCATTTGGATCAGAATTCCAAGTAGTATCACTATAGCCTTCAAGAACTACTGGAAAGGTAGAATATTGTAGGCCAACATTAATAGTACCCTTAAGATACCTTAAAACATGAATTAAAGCATTCCAATGTTCAACTCCAGGGCTACCAGTAAACTTGCTCAAAGTTCCTACTGCATAATCAATATCTGGCCTGGTACAATGCATGGCATACATAAGACTCCCAATAATTTGGGAATATGTCAATTGATCCAGAATATCACCAGAGTTTCGTACTAGTTTGATGCTAGGATCAAATAGTGTAGGAGCAGGCTTGTCGTCAAAATGACCAAACCTCTTCAGAATCTTCTCAATATAACTTGATTGAGTAAGAGTCAAACCATTTGTTGATCTTAAAATTTTGATGCCCAAAATCACATCAGCTTCTCCAAGATCTTTCATTTCAAACTGAGAAGTAAGAAAACATTTTGTTTCCTTGACTCTTTCAATATTAGTTCCAAAGATCAACATGTCATCTACATAAAGACATATTATAACACCAGAATTTTCTTGGAATTTACTAAATAGGCAGATATCTCCACCATTGATTAAGTAGCCATTAGAAATCATAACATTTCTAAATTTCTCATGCCATTGCTTTGGAGCTTGTTTTAATCCATACAGAGATTTAAGAAGCTTACAAACTTTACGTTCTTGACCAGGAATGACAAATCCTTCTGGTTGTTTCATGTAAACTTCTTCATCTAGATCTCCTTTCAGAAATGCAGTCTTCACATCCATCTGATGAATCACAAGACCATGAATTGCTGCTAAAGCAATCAATAGACGAATAAAGGTCATCCAAGCTACAGGAGCAAAAGTATCAAAATAATCAATATCTTTGAATTGAGTAAAACCTTTAGCTACCAATCGAGCTTTGTACTTATCTAAAGTACCATCTGATTTCATTTTCTTTCTAAAAATCCATCTACAACCAATTGGTTTACATCCAGGGGGAAGATCTGATAAAATCCATGTATTATTTGACAGAATAGAATGCATTTCATCATCTATAGCTTCTCTCCAAAAAGGTGCATCATGTGAAGACATAACTTCAGCATAATTTTCAGGATCTCTTTCAACCAAATAAGCTTGAAAATCAGGTCCAAAGTCCTTTGGTTTGGCTGATCTTGAACTACGCCTTAGTTGACTTCCTTCCAAGGGCTCAACTATCTTCCTTTTAAGAGGAGATATAGGAGAACTTGCATCTTCTTCTAAAGAATCTTTTTTCTTGGGAAATATATGCTCAAAAAAGGTAGCATGTAAAGATTCAATAATTGTGTGAGGGCTTGGGGTCTCAAGATTTAAAAATCTATAAGACTTACTGGTTTGTGAATAACCAATAAACACACAATCTATTCCTCTATATCCAATCTTAGTCAAATATTGATCTAGTAATCTAACATGAGCCAAACAACCCCATACTTTAAAATAATTTATATTTGGCTTTCGATTATTCCAAAGTTCACATGGAGATGCATCATGATTCTTGGAAGTAATTCTATTCAAAATATGACATGCTGAAAATAAAGCTTCAGTCCACAGATATCCAGATATACCAGATCCATAAAGCATAGAATTAACCATTTCTATGAAAGTCCTATTTTTTCTTTCTGCTACACCATTTTCTTGTGGTGTATAGGACATGGTCAATTATTTTTCAATGCCTTCCTTTTCACAAAAATCAATAAAATCTAATTTTAAGCACTCTCCACCTCTATCAGATCTAATTGATTTAATCTTCAAACTCAATTTATTTTCAACTTCTGCTTTATATATTTTGAAAGTCTCAAATGCTTCATCTTTTGTTTTCAATGGAAAAAAGTAATGTATATCTTGAGTAGTCATCAATGAAAGTAATAAAATACCTCTTTCCATGACGTGACAAACAATCCATCTCACAAATATCAGTGTGGATGTCCTTTCAACTGTCTTAAAGGGCTTCTTTGTAATCTTGCATTTACTACAAGTAAGACACTTAGGAGTATGATTCTTTCCACAGTCTTTGATTAATCCATTATTCACCATAAGTTGAATGGATCTAAAATTCACATGACCAAGACGTTCATGCCATAAGTCCAGAGACTCCACAAGATAAGCAGAAATATTTTCATTTTCAATATTGAGTTTAAACATTCCATTTGCAACATAGCCTTTTCCAACGAACATGCCATTTTTAGATAAAATAAACTTGTCTGCCTCAAAAACCATTTTAAAACCATGCTTCGAAAGAAACGTACCTGACACCAAGTTCTTTCGAATATCAGGAACATGCAATACGTCCATCAATGTAACTATCTTTCCAGAAGTAAATTTCAGTTCAACGGTTCCTTTGCCCACAATCTTAGTAGAGGATGAGTTTCCCATATATAAAATTTTACCGTCCCCCACTAATTCATTGGTTTTGAAAGAATCTCGATTACCTGATATGTGACGAGTTGCACCGGTATCTATCTACCATTCCACTTGATATTCCGCTATAAATGCTTCTGTGACCACTGCCACAAGATCATCTTTTTTATTTTTATTTGCTTTTTCTTTCTTCTTTTCGGCTTTAAGAATTCTACAATCACGCGCATAGTGACCAATTTTGTGACAATGATAGTATTCACCAGGTTTAAAATTGGCACCACTATGCTTAAAATTCGTAGTCTTCTTTGCCTTTGAAAAATTCTTATTTTCAGGTTCCTTCTTGGTTGATTTTTTCTTCAACCATATGAGCTTTCATGATAGGTTCCTTCAAAATATTATTGTCATGATATCGTGTCTCTTGTTTAATTTGCAAGTGTTGCAACAATTGTTCAAGAGTCAAGTCTTCCTTTTTATGTAAGAGTTTGCTTCAGTACTCTTTCCAAGATGGAGGAAATTTTGATACAATAGCACCAACATGGAAGTTTTCATCAAGAGAAATTCCAGATATAGCAATTTTATTAGCTATAAGTTGGAATTCTTGTACTTTTTCAGTGATTGACTTGTCATCAACCATTTTGAACTCCATATAGTTTGAAATAAGAGATTTCTTAGAACTTGCCTCTTCTGCTAAATAAATAGCTTGAAGAGTGTCCCAGATCTCCTTAGCAAATTTACATTTAACATAATATTGATCATAATATTTATTGGACATTCCTCCAAGAATATAATTTTTGCACAAATAATCATCATATTGCCACTTGACAATTTGTTCTTTAATCAAAGTAGCCTCATCAGCTGCTACCTCAGAACTAGGAGTATTAGGACAAGGTTCTTCAAGAACATATGCCAACTTTAATCGTCTTAGAAAGAATTCCATCTTTCCATGCCATCTAGGAAAGTCTTTGCCATCAAATATTTCAAAATTAGGATTAGACAAAGATGGAATACTATTCGATATTGATGTGGAAGCCATAGAGACAACTATCTTCAAATTGTTAAAACAATTATGATAATTGTACGAGAAATTCAAAATAAAACTTTCTTGGCATAGAGGCACGATAAGACATTTCTTGAAGATAGTTGGAGTCTCTTCCACGAGCAAACGGAAGAATAAATAACAACTCTATCTTCGGGATTCAACTAAGCCACAAAACAAGTAACATTCAAGAATGTTGCTATTCTATTCTTGAATTGGTGATTTCACCATTTGATCAATGTCTCGCAAGTGTTTTCAAGTGAAAGTGTTTTCAAGTGCTTATCTTTTCAAACAAAAAATACACTATTTATAGGATAAAAGTTTTATGAAAGAGAAGAGTATTAATTGAGTAATAGTTAATAGGTTCATGAATATTTTAAGACAAAATGTATCTTTCTTTCAAGAACCTAAAACGTAAAACTAAATGAAGAATGAATTGTCAAATTCACATTCATATTCTTTGTAACTCAAAACTTTTAACCGATGTATTTGTTTCAAAATTAATTGAAACATTAACTTTAATCTTCAAAATTTTTACTGGATGAATTTGTTTCAAAATTAATTGAAACATTAACTTTAACAAAAACATAAATGATGGTCAAGAGAATATCCATAAGAACAAAGAAGGAAGAATAGCGAAAAAAATTCTTTGATTCGTCTTGTCGAACGAACTTGAGGCTCCCCCAAGCTTAAAATTTCCTTAATAAGGGTGTGTGTGTACTGCCTTCCCAGGATGTATATGTGACTGAAAATAGGTTTAGGAGATTTTATAATATCACGTCCTAGTTCAAATAACCATAATGCCATTAACGCAACCTCTATGGAATCAGTTTCCCTAGCACGATGCTGCACAAGGTGGAAACCGCTATCCATTACTTAATGCAGGAGTGGGAATGCTTTAGTAATGTCTTGGATTGATGATTGTGAAGTGCATATGCTTGCGTGTGTGGTTAAGAGTAATAAGTTTTTAGCCGTTGCTGGGAACTTGAGCATGGTTTTATTGGTTTTTCTATTATTGTATTTGTTATTCAAGTGTTAACAATTTGATCTTAGCTAATCTTTTTGCAGGTACCAATCCAGAAATGCAAAGTGTTGCTAGCAGTAGCAATTTTGTGTCTAAACACACACACAAATGTATGCAGTCGTACAAGTAATATGAGATTTTTTTCCAGATATCGTATCCACAGGGACTTAGCTTGTCGATTAACTATTTACTAAATTAAACTAATGCTAATTATTTATTCAAGCAACGAAACCTAATGATATATTTATGGATTACCTAAATTAAGAATAAAAATAAGATAACTAATGAACAATTAACCATATGAAGAGCAGAATTTTACATAGTCAATGAGATGTAATCGATCTAGGGCTATGGATTTGCTACCAATCATGTTGTGTAATTACTTGAACAGACTCTTAATTTTTTTATCGAGTTACTAGTTGCGATTGATATTTGCGATGTTGAGCATCTTTCCAAACAAATTACTCTACGCCTACTTGACTATTCTTGACTCTCTATATTCCTATGGTCGTCGGTCGATAGTGAAGTGCATGCGATTTCTCTTCCGTATCAGCTAATTGGTATAGTCCTATCCACATTTGCAAATTATTCGTACTTTCCAATAGAGTTCACAACCAATTCATACCTTTCCTTATTGCGTACATAAATTCCCTATTCCTAGTTCAATCTACGCACCATAGATGGTATTTGAATGTCGATCAAACAAACAAATAAATTAAGCACAAGAGAAAATAAGCAACCATATGAGCCATAACGTGATGATAAATATTTTAACAAATCAATCAAGTTCATACACCAATAATTATGAAGCTACAATAACTATAGATGACAAGTTTAGCTCCATATAGACATGAAAGAGTTACTACAAATCATCTAATAGAAAATGTAAAAATACATATATAATGAAGAAAAAAGATAGAACCAATATTCTCCTACCCCCACGACGGCTCCAAGCTCTCCCTAGATCAAAAGTTATATTAAAATTGTGTTTAAAATATTGTTATAGAGTTTTAAAAGGTTCCAGACAAGTTTGTCCTATCAAAATGGATTGAGCAAATTTTTCTCAAAAATTGCACTATGGAGGGGCCTTGCGTAGTGCCCTGGGTGGGGAATTAGTGCAATTTTCCAGTAGATCATTCTTGGGTGAGTTGGGGCTCCCCAGTGCACTAAAGCGGCACCCCGGGCGCACGCTTAGTGCAAATTTGACGTCTTTTCATATTTTGCTCCGCTTAAGCTCTTGTCTCGGTCTAACGTCTTTGTACTTGTTCTGAATCAACATATACGGCTCCTAATCAAACTTCAAAGCTCAATTATGCTCCAATATTCTTAAATTTCATTCAAAATCCATTAATCTTCATCCTACATATCAAAATAAGTGATATAAGTGTAATTTATATAAAATACGCTCAAACTGATATTATAAAGAGGTAAAATGTGAGGTGAATGATAGTATAAATGCATGAATTTTAGCCTCACATCAAGTAACTTAGCAGGTTTTGACAAGAAACCTGAGAGAAATTTTCATCACCGAAGAAGGAAATTGAGATTCTAGCAAGATCAACAAGCTTCTAAACCTATTGAGATGACAGTTCATAGTCAGTGGAGATGCCCCTTGTAGGTAACGTCACTTTAAGTATCGTTGAGTGCAACTACGAGAGATAATTTTAGCTGAAATAGAGCATGATCCAACTGCCTGATGCTAACAGATAATTCATGGGTTTGACACATGATGATCTTCAACAACTCATCCATAATGTCCTAGAGATCTATGACACTTATGTCACTACTAGGGTCATGTCCAATTATGTTAGACTCATATTATTTCCATTCTTCTTGCTTAGAGAAGCAAAGAAGTGGGCATACTTAGCTCAGAAATTTTTGGCTAGGTTCTTTCTATTAAGAAAGAGGCTTAGAAGTGAAATTATGTCCTTCAAGCAAAAAGTGGATGAATCGATGTACTCTTTCTAGGAGTGGTTCAAGACACTTCTTTGAAATTTTCCTCACCATAATCAATCAAATAAATTGCTACCACATACTTCAATTGAGGGATTAAACCCAACACCAAAATTGTGTTAAATACTATAGTTCGTGGATAGATCTTGGAGAAGAGTTATAATCAGATATATGCTTTGTTAACAAGTTTTCAAAAATCAATCCAGACTAGTAGGGTGACACAAGTAGAGGTGTGGTACTTAATGATGAAGGGTATTTGAGCTCAATGTAGTATCATCATTGTCGACATAGATCTCTGCAATCTAGAATCAGCTCAATAAGATATCTTTGGGGAAGCCACAAACATAGGTTAAATAGGTAAACCAGGCACATATGTTTTGGAATCCTGGGGAGAGAGGCGTAGTAGTGAGATATGCCTCGTGAATATAGAGTTGATCAACTTTGTGGGTAGCTCCAATAAAGGTCTACAAAATCAAAATCAATATGTCAATACATGTTGTAACACCTCTCATGTCTGTGCTAGGGATTGAAGCATTTGACGTATTTGATTTGATTAGAATTAGAAAATTTTGGTGGTTTTAAGTGTTCAGAGGATCTATTTGTGAAACCCATAATTTTAAGCTAAGATACAACTTGTTAACTATTGATGAAATTATGTAAAACTGAGAGAATAAGGTCATAAATGAGTAATTATATCAAGAAATCCTTTTATGAAGGAATTTGAAGTTTTATATGAAAGTTAGAGACAGGGGGAGCCTTAAAACAAAAGTTCAAGTTGAAGGTTGCATTGCGGAAGATTGTTTCAAATTATCCTGAATATGGTCCAACTTTAAATGAATATATCTCCCAATATATGAAGATCAAGGTGTTGCATAAAATATCAAATTAAAGGTCTTTGAATCTAGTTTCAAATGCATTAAACCATTCTTCATTTAGATTTTTCTACAAGGGCAATGATCATTTTACTAAAACATCACAATGTAGTGCTCTGTCGATATGTGACGCATATCGCACTATGTTGGATTCATATCAAATGCATATCTGCTGTATTTTGCCCCAAGTTTTCCCAAGAATTCTACCTTGATGTGTGTTGGATATGCTGCGACATATCATGATATGCAACCATCATATCTAGTGTAGATGTGGCCGACAAGATTCAATATATATGGATTTTCTCCGAAATCTTTTATTTTATTTTTATTCTTTCAAGCCCTTGGTTGGTTTTCTCTCTTGTCATCAATCTCTAACACCAAGGTAAGTTCATTCCATTTATTTTTAAGTATTTTAAAATATTTCTAATCATTAAATAGGAACTTTTAGCAAGATTCTACACTACAATCCTTGTCCATTTCAAGGTTCAAGAGTAGATTTCTTGGAGTTTTTCTTCAAAACTAAAATTCTTATTCAAGTATTTTACAATGACTAAGATATGTAAAGCTATCCTATACATGTGGAAACTTCATTGTTCTTCCCCAATGCTACGTTCTTCTTAGCTATGAGTTTTCCATCATGAATGAGTTAGGGCTTAAGATGAAAATCTTACCTCTTGTTCTTATTGATTTATTATATACTACAAGAATTTTATATGATATTATTCATTCTTTATGGTATCCATCTTCCATGAATTCTATGATTTTCATCATGAACTTATAAAATTATGAAGAAAAACACATAAAACCCCCTCTAAACTTGTCAGCAAAACATACTTTAGCACTTTCATTTTATGGGTATTTAAACACCCCCTTAGAAACTTTAAAGTGAATTAACTACCACCTAAAAACTGACATGGAAAAAAATAAAATAAAAAAGAAAAACAAAGCGTCAGAAAATGCAAAACAAAAAAAAGTGGGCCCATTTTCGTTAATTTTAGTTCATTATTGTTAAATTTTGATTAGTGGGCCTCACCTTCTTAAATATTTTCACCTATTTGCCCTCACCCCCCTCCCTTTCTTCTTTCTTACTCTTCACCATTTTTAGTTGAATCTATTACTTGAGTTTTCTTTCTTTTTTTCCTTCTTTTCGAACCCCCCACCTCTAGAAATAGAAAGGTAATGAGCAAGAATTAAAGTTGATGGTAAATATCCAGGAAAGTCAAAAAAATTTCCGGCGAGATAGAAGAAGAAAAGGAAATTTTGTGGGTTAAGATTGAAAGGTGCTATAATTTTTTTTAAAAAAATCAAATTATGTGTAATTCGTAAAATATATTCAGAATATTTTAAAATTTAGGTAGTAATATGAAAAGTGAGTGAGTGAGAAATTGAGATGATTTTAATGGTAATTCTTTTTTCTAGAGGAAGAAAATTTCCATCTTTATTTTCTTTTGCAAGTACATATTAAAAATATTGAAGAGATGTAAATAACAAAAGAAGAAAGGGGTTCACTAGAAAAATTATTCGTGATTAATTTCTTCCATTCATTCACTTTGTTTGAAGAAGTTTGCATATTTGGTGAATTACGAAGAAGGAGGAAAAGAGAAAGGAAAAATGGAAAAGAAAAATAAAATAAAAGAAAAGGTCCTACAAATAAGGAAAAGGAAAAATTGGGAATAAACAAAAAGAAATGAAAAGATTAAAATTTTAAAAAATTTAATGTGGCAATGATGTGGTGCTGACATGGTACTGACGTGGCGCATGTGTAATGCACTGCCTATTGTGAGACTGGTATTATAATCTTAGGGTGGTATTTAATTCATTTGTAAGTTGTTTAGGGAGGTATTTAAATGTCCGTAAAGTTAAAGTGTTAAAGTAAGTTTCCCTGACAAGTTTAGGGGTGATTTTATGTATTTTCTCAAATATGAAAAGAGTAATTTTTCTTCGAAATCTGAGTTTGTTGATTCCTCTTAAGTTTTACTTATGATATGACTTCTATGACCATAAACTATGATTTATGACATTAAAAACATGAAGATGAACATACTATGATTATGAACCCATGACGTAACTCTTATCACATACTCCCTCCATTTAAAAAAGAATGACCTATTTTGATTTGGCACGGAGTTTAAGAAAATAAAAAAGACTTTTGAATCTTGTGGTTTTAAATTAAAGTTATGTCAAATGTACCAAAATGCCCTTTAATCTTGTGTGGTATTAAACATGCCACGTAAAAGTTGGAATTATAGTGTTGCCAAAAAAAGAAAGGGCCATTCTTTTTAAAACGAACTAAAAAGAAAAGTAGGTCATTCTTTTTGAAACGGAGGCAGTAAAAGATATCAAGTGCTCTATATGAATAATACTACTTATTATGATAAATTCTTTGTTCAAATAAGATCATTATTTGTACATATATTTTCTTTTAAATTTATCCTTGTCTAGAAAATCCTAGGTACTCTTATTGGTCATGTATTCCTGAGGTACAAAATCTTCAAGATAACCATTCTCTATTTAAGTCACCTATGTGGTTTTCAATGTTCAATGTTTTGATAAGCCTTGTAAAATCTCTCATGATGTTTTACTACTTGTTTACACAGATGAAGTTTATAATTTTTCCTTAAATTTTTAAATGATATCTCAAAAGGTTTAGTTATCGATTCTAAAGTTTACAACATGATGTTAATGGTATAATATAGGCTATTGAGCCACAATTTTTAATTCATTATACAACTTTTTGCAGTCTATCATGATCTTAATACTTATGCATTAATAAAAACTATGATTTTCTTAAGGTGTACACAACTTGTTTTGAGGGTGTTCCTCATTACTTACTATGATTTCAAAGGTATAAAAAGGGCCATCAAGTGCTAATTTTATGAAATGCCAATAGGTGACACCATTATGTTTTAAATATTTTTGTAGTATTCTAGAAACTAAGAAGGTATGGATCGAAAAGACCCATTGTCTGAAACTACATGTTGTTGGTGTAGGATTATAACTGCCTCAAAAGAATAACAGTAAATCAATTTTTCCTGCATTAGGATTCCCTTGTTAGAAATTATGTTATGTTTATCATGCTATTATATACAAATATAACTGACCCACATGGCAATCATGGGTAGATTCTTAATCGATCGGGTTTTGATTGGACATCATGTAGTACAAATGGTGACTTATTGTGTATGTACATTAGGAATGAAAATCTCCCACCCAAAATGCTAAAAGTTACTTTTAAAGATGTAAGTATTTATATATACACATATATTTTTATGAGCACTTGAGTCATTTAAACTGTATCACTTAAAGACTCTTTTATGTCAAAAGCTTACTTACGTTTTCCATAATAAATTGAATTATGATGAAATATGAATAGGACACGGTCACCCTTATGATATGAATCCTTTAATTCCTTCCATGCTGTATTTATGATTCTTTGGCTATCCATCTAGTTAATGTACTTTTATTATTTTTCAGTCTGCCATATTACATATAGTACAATTTCATTTATACTTACGTCACTTATGCTTCAGCCGCTTCACTATTTATTAATGCAGACTTAGAAACTCAGATAAATGATCGAGTAGCATGTTTAGTTCCTACATTCTGCTATTTGATGAGCCCTACTTGCTCTTGAGTCATAGTCTTTATTTTAAGATTTTCTATTTTGCTTATTGGTATGCTGGGTGCCTTGTCCTAATAAAATAGTTTACTCATTTCATGTTATAGAATTCACAATTTAGACTAGTCTAGAATGTTCAATGATGTAAAATTGATAAATCTTTCTATTATATTGGATATTACATTCTTTATTTAAATAAAAGTTTATTAAAGGAATTTCCTTTTTCTTAAAGAACTTTACTAGTGTTATGAATTTATCTCATATTTTTTGCATATGTTATGAGAAATGTAATGTAGCTGGTTCACTTGGACAAGTTAAGATATCGAGTGTTGGTACCACCTAGGGTCTAGGCTCAGGGTGTGACAAACTTGGTACCAGAAAACTAGGTTCAAGTGTCTTAAGGAGTCTATGAAATAGTTTCAAGAATAACCTTAATTATATATGTATAGTGTGTCACTTATATAATTGGGAGTATACATGACATTTATCAAATGTTACTCTTCTTTTATACTCCAAATCGTGCTATAGAGTTGAGCCTTAAAAAAATGATCACAACTCATGTGTTTCCCTCTTTCTATTGGCTACACCCTATCTTTGAGGGGATGAAAGAAGATGTAAAGATAAATCCTTATCGATGTGTTAGTTTCATATGGAGCTATAAAGAATAAAAGAATTTTCATGCAGACTAAAGGGTAGAATGTACCAACTCCTTAGTGCATTTGAGTCTCATGTTCTGATGATATATACTCTTGTTCCTCCTCCGGGTGGTACTTGATGTTGCCTAAATTACACCTTGCAATGAAGTATAATGTGATCATTGATCATATATAGAACCCAACTAGGTTGGGGTCGATCCCACAAGAAATATGGCTAAAAACAAGGCCAATTAAAAACAAGGCCAATGTGATTATTTAAACTAGTGGTCAGTTATTTACAAAGGAGGGATTGTAAAGTAACAATTAACAATTTTTGAACTTCAGTAAACAAGTAACAAAGTGTTAAGAATGTTGTTTGTAATCAATTAATGAGACTGAAATAGGACTGTGTTCATTTGATAACTCAGTAAGCATAGCGTACTAGTGATCTATCTCAGTTCTTAACATGCAAAACTGGTAATATTGATTCACCTAAACGTCTTTCATCCCTAATTAGATGATACCACTCTAAATATCTCTCGGTCTTTGAGTATTTGAATCTTAACCCTTACCCATGTCTTGGATTAACTTTACCTGTTAAGGCTCAAGTCATTAGATAAGGGTTGATAGCCTCAAATCTCCATTGTTGATCTCTTTTTCTATTATCTATCTCTTTTATCAAGCAAGTGAAAAATTAAGGGGAGTTCTAATGTTTACAACCGTTAAAATGAAATGAATACGAAGAAAATAACAATACATGTATGAACACCATTTAAGAATCAATAAGTACTTTAACCTACTTTATTAATTCATTATGGTTCCCAGAATCCTAGTTATAGGATTTAGCTACTCATGTTTGCAAGAACAAAACCAGAATTTATGGTAGAAAACATGATTATAAACTTACAAGATGAATAATTAAAATTTGGAATGTTGAATTATTAGAACAAAGTCAATAACCAAGAAACAATGTACTTTATTGCTCAAAAACCTAAGAATATATCATCTCTAAGCAACACAATACATAATAATATTGTAATCCATCATAAAATGTAAAAAAAAAAAAACTAAGAAAAGTATTTATAGACAAGAACAAATCCTATCCTAAATAAAATAGAATTGCAGGCCTGGCAACAGTCACGATTCGTACTTTGATAGTACTACTCTTTGTATTGAGGTAAGGACTCATGGCTTGATAAAATTTTGTGACTCTTCTGCACTTCCTACATGTCATTCCATAATTTCTGCTCTAGGGCTAAGACTCATGGTCTGACTTGTAGTCTTGATCTTGATTTGCACACTTTCAGCTCTTGACTGTATGTCTCTCAGTATGGCTCGTGGTTTCACTTCATGTGTCATGGTTTGGTTTATGGGAGCTAGGCTACTTGCACATATTTAGGACTCCATCTACAGATCTCACTATGACTCATACTCTAAGTTCCCGAGTCATTGGACGAGTCGTGATATCAGTCTTCAATTTGCAAAATTTTTGATCATCAGTACGGGCCTGAGTATGATTCGTACTTCACTTCACGAGTCGTACAATGGACTTCACGAATCATACTTATCTCTTTTTAGCACATTTTCCATGATTTCTTCTTGAACCTATTTTCCTACACAAATACACAAAAACACATCATATCTACCAAAACACACTCAAGAACGTACAAGATTTTCAAATTTTATCAACACCCTCAACTTAGAATGCTTGCTTGTCCTCAAGCAACAAAAACAAAACTAATCACGACCCTTAAGTAAAAAGAAACCTAGGACATTTATGGTAGTCACATGGCATTTGACAAAACATATTTGACAAGTTTCAAACTCCCCTCATTTACAAAAACTTATCAAACTGACACCAAAGGATCTATGAATGAAATCATGCTATCAAAGTATAACCGTACATACACAAGTGACACACAACCCCACAACCATCAGTCAGACAATGCTGCCCTAATACCCTCACAACAAAGAAGTCTCATACACACTGAAAATGAGACTAAAACAAATGAGGCCACTCTCACAAAGAAGTTCAAATAATTCATGTACACATACCATAAGCTTGCCCTTTTTTTCTATACTTTCTCTTTCATACAGTCGGATTAGTATCACTATAAAAGTTTACTTGGCTTATAATGTAGTCTTGGGGACAGATATGGTAGATTTGGGATAAGTGATTCACCCTCCTTGGTCTACACTAACTTCATTCCACTTCGACCTTTTTCTTTTCCTCCCTTTCTCCTATTATTCCTTTTTTAACTACGAGTGTGTCTTTATTTCTAACTAAACTTTTCTTTTTCTTTTTCTTTTTCTTTTTTTTGTTATTTTCAATTATTTTTCTTTCTTTATTTTTCAGTTTCCTTTTGATGACAAGTCTCTTCTTTTCACACCCAACTCCATTTTTCATCTACTCCTACAGTAGCCACCCTCAACTTAGGCAATTTGCCTGAGTTGAGGTTTAGTGTCCAAGGAGGGATCAGGTCTAAAACAAAGATTCAAAACAAAATTGGGAAGGTGAATAGGCTAATCAAACAAAAGACTATTTTAGGCTTAAAACAGGGATCTAGGGATTATTTTATTATTTGGTCGGTTATTTAGGCTAAATGGACCTTATTGAAAAATGACCAATAATTCTTTTCTAACCAACTATCTCAGGTAATTTCTAGATTGTATATACAAAGTAAGAACTAGATAATGCAACTCACATACACATGACACATGATTACACTATCAACTACTAGCTATTGAGTTCATGCCCTAGCTTAAGTAATGATTATCACATCAATTATCACAATGTCATGTAAAGATTCATGAAGGTCAATCTATCAAATCAATTAAAGCACACAACAAAAATTTTAGAGGGGTCTCCATTTTACTATATTTTTATTCCAAAACCAGTCTTTACATGTGCCAGTTGCTTATTCTAGACTACCCTAAGTTCTCTTAATTTTCTTCTACGTAATCAAAAAATAAAATTATAACAAAACACACAAAACAAAGTAAAAACTACCTAAACATGATGGTTCAACATAGATTAGAACACACTTGGAAAAAGAAAAATGAAAAGAAAAACCCTCGAGTGGACACACAAATGCAAGTAGCCCCACCCCCATCAAAATAGACTCGCACTGTCCCCAATGCATAAAAAGTAATGTATGAGAGGTAGGAACTTACCTATGGAACCCTAGGAGCAAGTTTTTGGTGCTGAATTAGGGTCTACAGATACAGCCCTAGCAGTATCCTCAGTTTTTGTGGTGCCTTTGGCTGGCAGACTCATTGGTCAAGGCAAGGTTATAAGGCCTTTACCTCCAGAAACATTGGCACTCACAAGTGTTGCACTCCTTAAATTCTCTTCTAGATTGCTTACGATCAGAGTTCTCTCACTGTCTAGCCTCCTATCGGGAATCCAGTTGAGTGTCATGGAGCTTTTTTTGTGATTTCTTGAGTGCCCTCTGTGGGTTTGTCTCCTCGATCCTCTTTCTCTTCCTCTTATTAGTAGAGAGATCTTCATTATCAAATAATTCAAAGAAATGTACTGTCTCCTCTAGCTCCTCACTAATAGGGTCTTGAATAATTGGGGCATATCATGTAGACAATTCTACAACCTTCGCCTGTAGCTGAGTGAGCTCATCAACCATCTTCTCCCTCTTAAGGACCTATAGCACAGTCAACCTCATATTCATCCTCTCCTTAAAGCCATTTATGTGGCTATGAAAATCATGCATGGATTGAGCAAGTGCATCTTTAAGGCTGGCCTCAGAAGCCTCAATTTCAAATTTAACCCATGGTTTAATCTGCTTCATTAGTTTCCGCAACTGTTGTTGTGTGTGAGTAGTCCGCTTTGCCAGGTTTGTTAGTTAATTCTTTGAGTCTGTGACCATGGTAGTGGAAATCGGTGTATGTGGAACTGTGGAAGTTATGACAGTAATGAGAGTAGAAGTAATCTCATCCTTAATGGTTGAAGTGTCAGTATCACGCATCAGCTCCATCGTAGGCATAACAATATACTTAGTAGGAGATAGGGTATCCACCTACTCATTCCCCTTAATAATATCTGCAAATAAAGCTATTCCTGAAGAACTAAAAGGCTGAGCTCTGGACCATAAGACAGGATTTACAATATCACGAATCAAGGTGATATCGTATAATCAGGTCACCACCACAAGTCGATCAAACTTTGAAAATATCAGCATAGAAAACTCATCAAGTAAAGCAAATTTAAGGCAAGGAAATAGAATGCTAGTGCTATCCTTATGTGCACTCTCTCGAATCTCCTTCGTAATATATCAAGATATGCTGAAGGCATACCCAAACATGAAACTGGAAACCAAAACTGTACAGTCAGGATTCAAAGTGTTGTCATTACTAGTCGGACCCAATCTCTGTCGCACAATAGAGAACTTGGCGGCAAATTTCAATAATGCCTTTGTGATTGCACTCTTGCCAACCACCCAATCAACCTCCCTTTTCTTCTCAATAATAATATTAGCAATCTAATTGAACTACTTTAGCCTCTTCATATATGACATTCTCTTTATATCTTTTACCACATTAGCCCAATACTCATACTCAACAATATTTGTAGGGGCATAAAATTTAGGGCCAAATAAGAAGCACTCGATGGTGCGCTTAGACATATCTACCTACTTACCCCAAACTTGCATTGTAGCTAATGCGGGCTGCTTCTTGTAACTTTTTCCTTTTGGAGACTGATTCTTTAATGTGGCTACATATGCAATGTATAACTCTCACACCATTTCTGGGCTATACTTGCCCGGAGGTGCTCCCATCCAACCAAGATAATATTAGTCGAATAACTCTATGATTTTTGGAAGCTTTATAAACCTGATAGTCTAGATCTGTGGTTCTTTTAGATGATCCTTTTCACATTCCCCTTATCTGTAAAGGCCGAGTACCATTGATAGATAGACCGCATGTCTGAAATCTACTACTGAACATCCTCTCTATGCTGATCTAATTAACCTCTTATCTCTGCTTGTCTCCTCCTTTTAGAAGAGATGGACTAGATATGTAAACTCTAATCATGAGTTCTACTTGCAGACCCTGATTCACTAGATCTAGAATCCTTATTGCTAGCCGATCCAGATGATCCCTCTCCTTCTTTATAAAAGGGAAGGGGTGGCCTCTGCCTGAGCGTCAGCCTACTCTCTAGTCCTCATCCTCATATCTAAAGGCTCACGTTGTGGCTATTCTAGGGCACCTTTGTAGTGTTCCTCAGAACCACTAGACTAATCCCCTAAGTGGTAGTCCCTTTTAGCTAGTATATCTCTTCCACATCATTTGGTATTGTTTTTGGGAGGTATGATACTTGTGGGTGAACAGGTTAGACCCCTCAAAAAATGAAAAATAGAAAAATTTTACAATGTAATATTACGAGTCAGTCCATGAGTCATAGTTTCAGTTCACAACTCATGAACTAACTTGTGAACAAGTATCCAGAAACCTATCTTTGTAACCTCACTCGGTATGAGTCAAACTATGACTCATGGTATGATACCATGATCTATAGGATGACTTGTAATTAAGAGTCTAGAATTTTCATATTTTCAATCTTCTCAATACACATCAAACTATGACTCATGGTGTGAGATAAGGCTCATAGAATGAATCTTAAATCAGATTCCAGAAAGGTGAATTTTTTGCCTAGGTTACCATGAATTTTTTGCCTAGGTTACCATGATTAACACTATGACTCGTGACTTGAAAGTACGAGTTGTACTATTGTTCATGGTCCCTAAATAGAAACTTAACACTTTGGAATAGGGATTATGATTGATACCAAGACTTGTGAATCAAAACCACGATTCGTGAAGTCAATTGTACTTCCTGTTCTTGGCCTTTTTGAAAACTTTTTAGGTTAGAATCTTGGTATTTTCATTCTACGTTAAGGTTACGACCAGTGAAAGTATTTCCAAAGATTGTAAATCTCATTGTGGAGTAAAATTATCAAGTTTGATTCAGACATAGTAATTCAAACAACAAGTACGATCATTGGAATTGTAAATTTTGCATATTCCTCCCATTTTCACATTAATGCACTTTGGGTTACTCAAACTTCATCCGTATTATCAACAATTAAGATTTTTGAGAGTTAGGTCATAAAAATAACCTTTATTTATTTCTGAGGAAAATTTTGGATCGTAATTCTCGGTGACTTAATGGGTTTGAATACCTAAATCAACAATTGGCAAATTAAGCATACTTCAACAATATTAGTCAAATTTACAGGCTAATTCACTCATGAACAATTAATCCCATAGTGTTTTACATATCGTACACATAATTTAACAAATAAAAATCAATTACTATCATCCCATGGGGTTACTAAGCATTAATCATCCAAAAAGTAAACCATAGAACAAGTAATTATCAACGAAACTCCAATTAAGTATGAAAAACCAAGGCCCATACCTTAATGAAATTTGTTTTGAGAGAAAATTTAGAAACACAGTGAGTGCTCTTGGCATTTGGTGAAGATGAAGATGATGGACTGATTGTGAGGAAGATAATGGTTAGAATGACTCTGATGGAATTTGATGGAGTGGTGGAGGAGTTGTAATTTGATAAGGTGAGGGTGATTATTGGAGAGGATTAAGGGATTTTGAAAGGTAATTTAATAGATGGAATGATTAGCCATTTGAATTTGAGTGAAAGAGGGTATCGGGAAGGCTTATAAGGTTTATCAGGTAAAAGGGTGATGGAATCGGGTCAGGTCGCAATTGATTTTAAAACTTTGACCTACTTTACATGACCCATACCACAAGTCGTGCATGCTTGTTATGAGTGACAAGTTAAAAAACTTACTTAGGATCTATGGGTGCCGAAGTATGACTCGTGATGTGGGACCATGATTAGTAATATGGCCCATAGATCAGTGCTTTTGCAAATCTTTTTCCCAGGTTTAGATGCGTAACCTTATGATTTATGAAACCATAGTACAGATCGTACTGAGACTGGTAGAATCCTATTCAGAAAAGATACAACCTTGTTCAGGGACTATGATTAGGTTCATGAATTGTGCTTTGAGAGTATGATTCGTGAAACCAACCATAGTTCTACCCTTTGAATTTTACAATTTTTGGTTCTTATGGCCACGAAGGTAACCACGAGTCGTGAAGGCATACAATGACTCCTATGTTGATTCGTAGACCCTGCTTTTGCCCAATTTGTCCTTTCTTCCTATTTTTTTGTTCAACTCATACCTGCATACTTAAGAAAAAATCAAACACATATAAATAAAACTCAAAATAAAGGTTAAAAAAAAACACCTTGGGTTGCCTCCCATGAAGCACCCGATCTAATATCATGGAATGACTCGAGTACCTTGATTACTTAGACTTTATCAAGGTACTCAACATTTACTACCTTTATCTCATCAGTTCTTCCCATACATAGATTTACAAGCTGACCATTTACCTTGAACTAATGACCTTTAAGGTTTTCAAGCTCAATAACACCATATGGAAATACATGTATCACTATAAATGGTCCCTACCACTTAGACTTCAACTTGCCAGGAATAAAGTAAAGTCTTGAGTTGAACAACAAGACCGAATCACCCTGACTAAATTCTTGCATCCCAATATTTTGGTCATGATACATTTTTATCTTCACCTTGTAAATGGTTGAACTTTCATAAAACCCAAGCCAAAATTCATCCATCTCATTTACTTGCTCAAGCCTCAAGTTAAAGGCATCATTCCAGTTCAAATTCAGCTTCTTGAGTGCCTAGAAGGCTTTATGATCAAGCTCCACCGGTAAATGATATGCCTTTCCAATCATAAGCTGATAAGGGGACATATGTATGGGTGTCTTATAGGCAGTCTGGTACGTCCATAGAGCATCATCCAACTTTCTTGATCAATCCTTTTACGCACATTCACAGTCTTTGTAAAGATGGTCTTTATCTCCTAATTAGAGACCTTTATTTGACCACTTGTCTATGAATGATAATGTGTTGCAACCTTGTGCTTCACAACATACTTCTCAAGCAAGGAACTAAAAAAATAATTACAAAAAGAGAGCCACCATTTTTGATTATGGACCTTGGTGTACTAGATCAAGAAAATATGTTTTGCCTTAAGAATGTTGTGACACTCTTTCCCTCATTATTGGGAAGTGCAATCGCCTCCACCTATTTAGAAACATAGTCAACAACAACAAGTATATACTTCAGCCCATGAAAACACACAAATGATCCCATGAACTCAATACCACATACATCAAACAAGTCTACCTCAATAATTTGGGTTAAAGGCAATTCATGCTTCCTTGATATTCTACCATGCCTTTAACATTGATCACATAACATCGTATAATCATGTGTGTCCTGATGAATGGTGGACCAATAATACCCACATTGCAAGGTCTTATGTATTGTCCGTATGCTACTATAATTAACCCCAATAGGGGATGTGAGAGACACTTATAAATGCTTATCATCTCAACCTCAGGAACACACCTCTGAATTATATTGTCAGCACATGCTCGAAATAAATATGTCTCATCCCAAAAAAATTTTCTTAGATCATAAAGAAACTTTCTCTGTTAATGAAAGCTCAAATCCTCAGGCATCATATCACTCACCAAGAAATTAACATAATCAACAAACCAATGGATCAAATCATGAGATGTAACCAACACTTGCTCATCAGGAAAAAATCATTTATTTCAACTTCATTCTTCAACATACCTCTTCCTCAAGTCTAGACAAGTTGTCAACCACTTGATTTTTTGTGCCCTTTTGGTCCTTGACCTCAAACTCAAACTCTTGTAACAAAAGTACCCATATAATCAACCTCGACTTCACATCTTTCTTTTCCATGAGTTACCTAAGGATGTGTGGTTAGTATATATAATGTCCTTTGTGCCAAGCAAGTAAGCCCAAAATTTCTCAAAAGAAAACACCACATCAGGAAGCTCTTACTCTATCATAGTGTAATTTTTCTATGCTAGATTAATTGCTTTGCTAGAATAGTAGATGGGATAAAGAATCTTTTCATGCCTTTGGACTAGGACTACTCGTAGTGCCACTCCACTAGAATCCCACATAATCTCAAATGGGAAAGACCAAATCGGAGCAAAAATAATAGGAGCTGAAGTCAATTTCTCCTTAATGTGCTCAAATGCCTTTAGACAAGAATCACAAAATACAAATTTCACCTCTTTTTCAAGTAACTTGCAAAAAGGGTGTACAATTTTAGAGAAGTTCTTGATAAATCTGTGATAGAAACTAACATGCCCCAAAAAACTGTGAATATCTTTCACAGAAATCAGTGGAGATAATTTAGCGATAACCTAAGTCTTGTCTAGGTTAACCTCTATACCTCTAGAAGAAATTTTATGGCCAAGCACTATACTTTATTTTACCATAAAATGACATTTCTCCCAATTTAGCATAAGGTTTGTCTCCTCGCATCATCTCAACACATTGCCCAGATGGGAAAAAAACTCCTCAAAGGAATCACCCACTATTGAGAAATAATCCATACATACCTTAATAGTGTCCTCCACCATATAAAAAAAAATGGACATCATTCACCGTTGAAAAGCAGTAGGCGTATTGCAGAACCCGAAGGACATCTACTTGAGTGCAAAGGTCCCATATGGACAAGTGAGTTTTGTTTTCTTGGTCCTTTTGAGAAATAGAGAACTAATTGTACCACAAATAACCATCAAGAAAACAATACCATTCTCTACCCATAAGACGGTTGTGCATCCGATCCATAAAAGACATCTTGAAGTGGTCTTTTTGGGTCCATTCATTTAGTTTCTTGTAGTCCATACACACATGCCAGTTTGTGACTGGTCTTAATGGAATTAGCTTATTTTTATTATTTGGGACTATAATAATCCCACCTTTTTTTGGTGCACATTAAACAGGGCTCATCCATTTACTGTCTGTGATGGGGTAAACCACGCCTGCATCCAACCACTTAATAGCCTCCTACTTCACAACCTTTTACATAGGAAAATTCAACTTATGCTGATGCTCAATACCAGGAATACAATCAAGCTCAAGTTGGATTCTATGAGTTCAAATATTGGGATGGATCATAATAATGTCATCAATGGTCTAACTAATTGCCCTCCTAAATAGCTTGAAAATAAACTCAAGAGTTTCCACTTGTAACTCAAGTAAATTAGCTACAATAATCACTGGCAAAGTGTGGTTAACTCCAAGAAAAGCATATCGAAGATGAGATGGAAGAGTCTTAAGATTTAAAACTTGAGGCTCCTTAATAGAAGGTTTAGCTGATAGAGTCTCAGGATTCTTCAAATTAAGATCTGACTTCTTTGGTACATAAGAGTAAGATCCCATACCAGTAAGTTCATGAACCATCTCATCATACTCATTATTGTAATCCCATCAAAATTCATGATGACTACGACCAATATCTCTACAATAAATCTATTCTTGATAGGTATCTCAAGTATAATTTCATAAATCACATCAATGACAGAAACAACACTCATCTCACTTGATTGCTTCATTGATCGACATACATTAAACATCACTTCTTCATTGTTCAATCGAAACTTCAATTCACCACTTTCCATGTTAACAAGTGCCCTTTCGGTAACTAAGAATAGTCATCCTAAGATGATAGGAACCTCAAAATAAACCCTGTAGTCAGGATCACAAAATCAATAGGAAAAATAAAGGCCTCAACCTCACCAAAACATCATACAGTATGCCCACAAGATGCTTAATAGTGTGATCTACTATAAATGGACACATAGTTATCAGTTTGGGGGCTCTCAAGACCAACTGTTTAAACACAACAAGCGGAATCAAATTAATTCTTACACCAAGATCATAGTGCCTTAGAAAACCTAAACTCCCTAATAGTATAAATAATAGTTAAAGCTCTAGGATCCTTTTTTTTTTTTTTGCATAAGAGAACGAGAAGCTATTGCACTACAGTGGTTTAAATTGTCAGCCTACTCAAAACTCATGGTCATCTTTTTTTGTGACTACATCCTTCATAAACTTTACATAACTAGGAATTTGCTCAAATGCTTCCACCAATGGGTTGTTCACGGACAAATATTTTAATATGGATATAAACTTATGGAATTTTCCATCTTCCACCTTCATTTTTAAGCATTGTGGGAAGGGATATGGAGGTCTAGGAATGGAAGTCAATGTCTTTATGACCTCATTTTCCTTCCCTTTATAAATATTAGTCTCCTTTATATCAACTGGAGACTTTTCATCTTCTTTTCGTCCCTCATCAACCATAATTTGCTCTTCAGGACAAACCATATTTTTCCACTCATGACTATCTTTCACAATAACCTTATCATCATCAACAACAATCGACTGGGGATGCTCCTTTACCTGCTTTTCACTTCTAGTAGTGACTGCCATACAATGATTATCATTTTTTAGATTAGGCATAATATCACTAGGAAAAGTACCATTCTTTCTTTGATTTAATAATGTAGAAATCTGACCCATTTGTTGCTCTAACTACTTAATCGCAGTGGAATAGAGTCAACCAATTGGGTCACATTATAAATATCTCCTCACATCTCCTTCATTACAATGTCTATAGATTCTACCTTTTTCAATACCTTTGCAATTATATCCTTCATTCAAGAACCGCTTATCTCACCATAATCTCTACCCTTTGAAGGGACATAGAGACTATTGTGATCATTTTGTGACTATTTTTGTTCCTCTAGTTTCCTTGATCTTTATCTCTACTTCTATCTTTATACCTATACCAATTATAGTTGTTGTCCTTGTAATACTTTTCACCTTAATTTCCTTGACATTAGCACCAAGTCTCTTGGTTAGACTCTTGGGCATTGGCCCAAAAACCCCCTGTCTAGTTGCTTACATAATTTGCCTCTTCCTCATAATCAAAATCATAATCATCATGCCTTGGTACTTTACCTTATGAACCAACTGCATTCAGCTTTTGGAGCCGACCCCTATCAAGTGCTTTATAATCAAGTCTATTTGAGTTTTCATACGAGCAATATCCTGATCACACTTTTTTTTTTATACTGCTCAGCCGACACGCCCTTGGAATAAGTACCAAATGAGACCTTAGACTCACTAGTATGCCATTTTCTATTGGTCTTTGTAACTCTATCTAGCATCACTACTACATCTTCATAAGTATGTGACATCATAGAACCACCATCTATAGTATCAGCTACTACCTTAGTTACAGAATTCAAATACCTGTAGAAGATTTCTAAAGGACTCTCATAAGCTAGCTTGTGGTTTAGGCACTACTTTAACTTCTTATTTCACCTCAAGCAAACCTTATATAAAGCTTCTCCAGCCTATTGCCTGAAATTAGTAATCTTATCTCTCACCTACAACATTTTAGAACATGGGAAAAATCTCTCTAGAAAAGCCACCTTCATCTCCCTCTAGATAATAATAGAGTCATTAGAAAGTTCAGTAAACCATAGGGTTACTTCCCTAGAAAGTGAGAATAGAAACAATCGCAAACTGATATCATCTTGACTAATACCAGGCAATTTGTACGCCTTGGAAATTCCCATAAAATTGATCAAGTGGAGGTTTGAATCATTTCCAGTAACACCTCTAAACAGAACCTTCATATAAATTAGCTATATCATAGTATTGGTGATGTCAATCTTAGCACTAGGGGCTAGTGCAAGAGGTACAATAGCACCTGTAGCACCTACTCCATCAAAATCAACATCCTCCTCATCTTCCAGATGATCATACCAAATAACCAGCCTTTGATTATAGCCCCTGGGCCTTTGGTTCCGATGAGCATTGTAAATGTCTACAACTACTCTTCCAGCTTCATGGTTCACAAGATCTTCAGCCTTCAGAGCCAGTTGAGATACTTCACCTTGACGGGCTGCCTCAACTTGATCATTAATCTCTTGAGTGTTCATTTTTCTAAGGGTACATTTAATCTCATGGTCAATTGTAATCAGAGGAATGCCTTGACTCTGGATGTTTGGTATAAACTAAACCCTGGAAGAAACAAAAACAATAAACAAAAAGTAAATCAGGAAATAAGGACTTAAAGTCAAATAAACACAATTGAACTTATTCCTATTTTGTATTCCCTGGCAACGGTGCCAAAATTTGATGTCATCTTAATTAAACCTTGCAATGAACATTAATGCAGTTATTGATCAAATGTAGAGTCCAACTAGGTTGGGGTCGATACCATAAGGAATATGGATAGAAACCATACCAATGCAGTTATTTAAACTAG
Source organism: Capsicum rhomboideum (assembly GCA_031232105.1). Classification (NCBI taxonomy): domain Eukaryota; kingdom Viridiplantae; phylum Streptophyta; class Magnoliopsida; order Solanales; family Solanaceae; genus Capsicum; species Capsicum rhomboideum. The sequence goes on along the minus strand of CP124712.1, from coordinate 41,787,427 downwards.
TAGTCAATTATTTCTGAAGGGGGATTGCAAAATAACAAGTAACATTTTGTGAACTTCACTAAACAAGTAACAGAGTGTTAAGAATATTGTTTGCTATTAATTAATGAGAACAAACTATGACTATATTCCCCATGATTTTATAACTCAGTAAGCTTAGCGTACTTGTGATCTATTCGATGCTTAACATGAAAAACTGGTAAGAATGGTTCACCTAAACATATTTCAATCCTAATTAGATGAATATCACTCTGATACCTCTCGATCTTTAAGTGTTTGAATCTTAATCCTCACCCTTATAATCGAATTAACTTTCATTGTTAAGGTTCAAGTCATTAGATGATGGTTGGTAGCCTCAAATCTCCATTGTTATTCTCTTTTCCTATTCTGTATCTCTTTTATCAAGCAAGTAAAGAATTAATGCGAGTTCTAATATTTGCAACCATTAAAAAACAATCAATATGAAGAGAAGTACAATATATGTATTAACACCATTTAAGAATTAATAAGTACTTTATCCTACTTTGTTAATTCATCATGGTTCCCATAACCCTAGTTATAAGATTCAGCAACACATGTTATAAGAACAAAACTAGAATTTATGGTAGAAAATGTGATTATGAACATACAAAATGAATAATTGAAATCCCAAATCTTGAGTTAGTAGAACAAATTCAATAACTAAGAGTCAATGTACTTTATTGCTCAAAAACCAAAGATATCTAAGTAACACAATACGTAACAATATTGTAATCATGCGTAAATTGTAAATAAAAATATAAGCAAAGGATTTATAAATAAAAACAAATCATGTTCAAAACAAAATAGGATTGCAGGCCCGGCAATAGTCACGACTCGTACTTTGATAGTACGACTCATTGTATTGAGGTAAGGACTCGTAGCTTGATCAAATTTGGTGAAACTTCTCCAGTTTCTACATGTCATTCCATGATTTGTGGTCTAGGACTACAAATCATGGCCCGACTCATAGTCTTGAGCTTTATTTGTACACTTTAAGATCTTAACTGTATGTCTCTCAATATGACTCATGGTTTCACTTTATGAGTCATGGTTTAATTTTTTGGAACTGGGCTATTTGCATATCTTCAGGAATTTATCTATGGACAGTACGACTCGTACTCTCAGTTCACGGGTCATTGGTTGAGTCATGGTATCAATCCTCAATTTTCACAATCTTTGATCATCAGTACGGGCCTTAGTATGATTCATACTTCACTTTACTAGTCATAAAATGAACTTCAAGAATCATACTTAGCTCTATTCAGCATATTTTCCATGATTGCTTTTGAAACCTGCTTTCCTACACAAATGCACAAAAACATAATATCTGCCAAAACACACTCTAGAACATACAAAGTTTCTATGCTTTAAGTACTGAAAGTCCTGTGAAATCTCAACAAATCAATACTTCCTCTATCTCAAAAAGGTTATTTTTGAAGTAACAAGACAAGAGAGGATCAATCATGTCAATCAATTGAGTTGTACCATTTATGGAAAGCATTACCCAAATGATTATTTTATGGAGAAAGAAATATACAACTATTATGTTAATGGAATGCCCCAGCAACTACATACATAGGGTAAGCATTTATACCTCCTGAGGTGGAAATTTTATCCCTCCAACAAAAAGAATAATGGAAAATGAGGGGATGTTATCATAAGGGAGATAAGTTGTTCCACCTATCTTGTCAAAGCATTATCAAGTCAAGGAGAGAATTTTAGGATCCCAGGAGCTGAGCCACAAAGAGGCTCAGATCAGAGAACACAACAGTGGCATTCTTATGGAATGGATCTAGACATATGTTATTGGTGCTTCCTTTAGGGTGCTAAGCATATAAAGTGTCCATATTCTTGATATATTAACATTAATATTAATGCCAGTCTAAGCCAAGTTGTGGGTGTTGCCTATTTGCATATAATATAGGAAGGGTCATCAAGGTATTTGTCATTCTGGTATAGATAAATGTTATAGTTGTAACTCTCTCGATCATATTTGAAAGAATTAACTCATAGTTGGGTGAAGGATATTAAGAGGCAAAACATCAAGACCAAGAAGGGGTTAGACCCATTATCATGCTATGATGGGTTGTCAGGGATGAGAGGCATTTCTAAACATTTCCATAGGTATGCTAACAATTCTTTTTTATGAGATGTATGCTCTTGGTTACCCCAGATATGCATTATCTAATGTGATTGTAGTGTTAGTTGATAAGTTCAGGGAATGGTAATTTAACTTTCTCTTAGGGTTATATGTATGTATATCTGGTCTTTAGTATGAATATGACTATGCTTATGAATAAGAAGGGATAGTGTACGATTTGAGAACTATAGACACATGATGTCCAGTCTTTGGATGCAAATTTAAATCTGTTTGAGTTGTCTCAATTACAACTAGGAGATGTGATGTTAGTAAGTTCATGTGTAAAGAGGACATTAACATGTAATACTTGATACACATAAGTGAGAAAATAAGAGTGTGATTTGTACAGTGATTGTCTAAGAGGCAAGCTGAAGTCAAATGAAATCTCTGAAGAAGATCCTTATGAGATTTGTAGTGTATGCAAATATAATCTGTAAGGATGTGCGTGGTGTTCATATGTGTTGTGGTTCCACAACCATGTAGAGTAATTAAATTATAACCCATTAAATAAGAATTGTCTTTTATAGATAATGTGTAATGAGGTGTCCAACTATTATTAGTTTTAAGTTATAGGAAGTTATGGAAGGATATGAAAACGATCATCTAGTACTGAGTTTTGAGAAGGGGTCCACATATTTAGAGTTTTCATTTTGAACTAAGGGGGAGGATAATAAAGTGAAGCATCAAGACATGTCACATATTCTATGTTAATGAAGGGATTCAGAAAGGAATGTTTATGGTAACGAACCATTCTTATTTTTACGTAATCATTGTACTTTTGTCAAGATGACACTTTACCAATGTTTAACATATTCATGCGATGCCTATGCTTGTGTCTAAATACTTTATTCATGTCCTTATGGAATATTTTCCTGTATCTTCCTCACAAAGATTTTTCACAATCATGATGACTATATATACATCATGATATAAATCATGTTGAAGCAGGGTCTATACTAGTGTTGTGAATCCTATCCAAGAGGTTTACAAACCCATATTGCAACTAATCACAGAGGGTGTCTTTTTCATTTTCCCTACATGGCTATGTCCTATATATGCTCAAAGTGATTCCCTACTCAAACCTCATATGATTAGTATATAAAGTATTCCTTCCTATGGTTCTATATTTCATAAGTTCTACCTAGGATGATGATTTTATGATGAGAATGAGCATGTTGAGCAATGTCTAATTCTTTCCTTATGCTTATATTCTAAGAGATAGCTACTTTTGTGACTAGGGGTTAGACTTCTATTCGTATTTCATGCTATTTGTGATTATGCTCTATTACTTGAAAAAGAAGAAAATGTTTAAGGTAAGGTCTTATCCTTACTCAATGATCCTATTAACTCATGTCTCATGTTATGCTAATCATGATCTATGAACTCATGTCCTACATTATGATGTACATGTTCTATGAACCCATGCTTCATGTTTTACTATGTATTAAGAATACATCCTATGTTATGTAATCCATTTTGGCTACCCTTTTAGAAGGATGTCAGCTACAAAACAAATCTAATCTAATACTTACAACAGTTAAAAGAGCATATTTTAAAATATATTCATTATAATTTAGTAGTGGAATTTGTCCCATTCGAAAAGGGTTTAGAAGTAAAATTATAACAACCCTCATAGTTGTTTTTAAATTTTTTTGAGTTGCAAGAGTGGGTGGCATGGTCCTCACAAAGTTCGGGAGAGTTTTATATGAGTTTTTGGTTTTTAGAAGCTTTTAAGTTGTTATAGTTGAATTTGGTAAACATTCGGTGGTTCGAGTGTTAAATGAGAATTTCGTTAGTTTTATAATTTTTGAAATGTGTTTTACAAGTGGTTTGCACTATTGGATTATGTTTGGAAGGTCTTGGATGAGTTTTGGGTAGTTGTTCAGAGTTTGGAGATTTACGTTGTTGAGTTGTAATAATATCACTTATAGTTAATGAGCTATTTTGGGCATGTGTATAATACCATTAGATCGATATCAAAATTTTGAAACCACCACAAAAAGAATCGATAAATTTTGTGTCCGTATGAGAGAGATATGACCATTTTAGCACGAACATATATTGCTGGTGTAACAAGAGGTCGCGATCACGATCTTTAGTCTCGACCACGATGAGTTGCCACAAATATCACTAGCCTTTTGTCGCTACCATGAAGGGGCGCAACTGAAGGTTCCAGTGATTTTATTTAAAGGCAACTTCAAGGATTTCATATTTTTGACATTTTGGGAGCTAATAAAGTCCAATAAAGGTGATTTTTAATGTACTTTTCTCATACAAACATTGGGTATGTGTTTCTACCTTTATTTTACTCATTTTTCAATATTACCCACTTTGTTTTACATGATTTTCATTGATAAAGTTGAGATTAGAAATCCCAAAGGTATGAAATCAAAAGTTATTCATTATAGGATCTATTTGGGATGAGTTTTCATTTTATTTTTGAGATTTTAGGTCCTTGTATAATGGGTAAACCAATTTTGAAAAAAATGTTTCAAATTTCTCATTTTAAACCACATTTGATAATAAAGATTTGGTGTAATGACCCTCGAGGTCATTTTATCAATTTTTGCACATTCCAGTATTTTGAGCCATCCTACGGTGGCTACAGGTCATTTGTGACTTGCTGGAGCTGTCGGTTTGGTTATCGGACAATTCGTTTGGGTTTTAGATTCATTTTACTGTTTTGGAGCTTTCGTTGTTAGGGATTTGGTCTCAAACTGAAAATCCTACTAGACGATCTCATATGGAAATTCTGACAGAGCCATCAGCTTTGGAACATTGAATTCAGGCTAGAAGAAACCTTGGTCCGGGTCCCGAGGCTTCAGGAGTCGTTTTAGGCTATTGGGTAGATTTGGTGAAAAATGGAACTATAGGTGTGGACCCCAAATTTAATCAAAATGACATTGGATAAAAATTTTAACGGTTCCATTGAGTTCGGAATGTAGAATTTGGTATGGTAGCATAGTTCGTTTGCACGCATGGTGTTCCGAATGAATTCTGAGCACTCGATCGGAGTCCATTTTGGACTTAGCTAAAATCTGGTAGCTGATATCTGGTGTGACCACTAAAGTGGTCTAGGAGACACTTTAGAGTCCTTGGCCATTTCGGTGATGACTGCTTAAGCTCTCCCTTGTCCACTTAAGCGGACGTCTCTTTAGCGATGGGGTGCCTCTTTAGCGGCATCAACCCTTTTTATCGGTGACCGCTTAAGCGGTCAAAGTCCTCTTTAGCGATAGCCGCTTAAGCGGCACCTGAGGGCTAATATATCCCCTTCTTCACTTGATTTTCTCTTATTTTTTCAACCTTTTCTCCCATTATTGAGAGCATGAAGAGTGAAAATGAGTGGGGATTTACCAATTGAAGCTAAGGTAAGTTAGCTCATCACTCCTTGGGCATTATTCATTTTTTAGCCCATTGAATTCCTTCCCATTTCATTGTAAATTCTTAGAAATTAGGACTTTGAAATCCTAATCTTTAGGGACTGATTTGAGTCCCGATTAACGCTTCATTTGTGCTCAAATTTTGAGCACAAATTTCTTATTATTCAAGGGACCTCGTGACGAATTCAATTTTGGAATTTCGTTAGCTGGCCTCATGGGCCCATTATTGACCCTATTTTGGGCCCAGAGTTTTATATTACAATAAGGGTATCATTTTACTCATTATGACGTGTAGGTTACTATTTTGATAGTGTGATATCGAGCGATTTGTGGACATTTCAAGAATTTGCGGTTCGGCATCGAGGTAGGCTTTGATCTACTTTTCTCTATGAGATTGTGTATCGTATAAATTGTATGCTAGGAAGGGATTATAGGATATGAGTATGGCTAGTGTAGCATGACTTAGCCTATTGTATGGAATTTGGGGTAGAGTTGTACCCTAGTATAAATACTTGTTATGTCCATAGAGTCCTATTAACTTGAATGTAAGCATGTTAACCACAGTTGATGATTAAGGATCCTTTGGTATGAGACTTACCATTTGACTTAGCAATTCGGGAGGTTTTTCCCTGATTAGATCCTTGTGGTGGCTTTATGCCCTTGATTATTGTGGTTGCTGCGGTTATCAGACCTTGCTATATTGGGTATATGTTATTGGACCCGAGACCGTGATTATGAGACTAGTTAGACTCCAGGTGAGTATTTTATCCCTAAAGGGACATGATTTTGGACTACAGATGCTTTGGCAGTTTTAGTGGTATTGTTTGGATCCTGGTGATGGCATGCATACTATCTGGTGCATTCTTGCTTAGTTAGGGGTACGATTCCAACCAAAACCTTGATTTTACTACTATTTCCAAAAAGGGATTTATGCCCACTTTTTACTTTAAATATGGATTATTTTATGACAGGAATCGTACCACCTTATTTACTGGATTATGAACTTTTAAAACTCAAAATGATGTTTTAGAACTTCGATCGAGGATGATTCCGGTCCATTACTTATCCACTCATTTTACCATTACTATTTACTTTGATTGAGGGAGATTTCGATCCTTTGAACATGATTATGATGATTTAATCCCGAGAATGATCTCGGGCAATGAATTTATGTATTTATATCCTTTTTGTCGTGGTTCGAGTCTGTGATATATATATATATATATATATATATATATATATATATATATATACATACATATATATATCTCAGGTACTGGATAGAGCAGATGGATTATGATGGTTATTGGAAGTCCTGGATTGGGACCAGACAGTGTATATGGATTTCCCAAATCCCCTAGGGGACCTCTTCATGTGAAAGCCATTGTGTTGGAGAAGGTTGGTCGCCGTAGGTCCTACCTTTGCGAGCTAGGTGAGCTGGAGGAGGTGTGTACACTTGGTATGGTATGGTTTGAGATTGTGTAACCGGTTCGAGTTCGGTGTCCCCGATATGGTTATGGCATTTCAATTTATGTTGCATTCATCCATTTATAGGGGTCCGGTTAGGTACTTGTTTGTCTGGACTAGCCGGTTACTTTATTATTGGTTATTATAGTTAGTTCATGGTAGGGTGGTTGTGGATTGGTACTTGAGTTGAAGGTATGTTTCTAATTCCTTTACTCTTACAGTAAGTTACATTATGATTTGGTTATCTCATATTTAGTCATTCCTGGTTAGGGATCCTAGTTATACTAGAGTTAACTTCCCTACTTAATTATGGGCCTTGAGATGTTAGGGTGATTCCTTCAGGATGTTAGCACTGAGCTAGTCCTATATGTGTATATATATATATAAATGGTGTTACCGTGTATCCCTGTTTTCTTTGCCTATTTATATCGTATATGTATTCTTTGGCATTGTATACAACAATATATTTTTTTTCCACTCTTCATTTGTATATTGGCTAGTGATATACGGTATTCCACCTTAGGCTCTGGTTGTTGTCAAAATTGGATAGTTGATCCTTATTGCTCCATTAGCATTACTATGCTTAGTTCTTGGATAGTTGCCCGTTGTTTATATTTATTCCTTACGTGTTATTTATGCTTGCATTATTTCTGGAGCTCAGTCGGTCGTTTCCTACTGAGTACCACGTGTTTGGTACTCATACTACACTTCTGCAGCCTGCAGGTTATAGTACGAGTTCTCGCCACTGGTGTTTGTATCGTGCGGAGAAGCTATGGATCAGAGATTTAGGGTGAGCTCCTGACGTTTGGGGGTATCCCTACCCTCTCTCTTATTGTTAGACTGTTCTCTATGTTGTCTTAGAGACGGCTTGTATATATACACTTTTTCTATATTTCATTTGTACTCATGTTGTATTAGAAGCTCTTGTACTGGCTCCACCAGGTTTTGGGGTTATATTAGTCTTTCTATTGTATTTATTCCGCTGTTTCCTTTATTTCTATCAGTAGTACATTACTAGCTGTTCCAGACTACGAGTTGACTTACCTATTGGTGGGTTATAGTAAGTGCCATCACAACCTGAGAAATTGGGTCGTGACATTTGGTGTTTTAGGTAATGCAAAATATTGATATTTTGATGATTTTAAACCCGATTTCTACTCAGTTTTCTATGAGATTTTAGATTTAGAACCCTTAAACTATGTATATAGTGATTCTTTATTAAATGTCTAGTCTTACCCTTTTATTTTTGGAGGTTGATTTTAGGTGATTTTTGACCCGAAACCAAAGTATGTCAATATGGGTATTATTGATTTTGAATTTATATATAGATCTCATAATTGATTAGATTGGATGCATTTGGCCATGATTCAAAATATAGCTTATGTTTGATACTTCAGACTATGATTTGGATTTGTGGGTCTTGTTTAAGGCAAGTTGAGATCTACCTTTACTCTTTTCTGAGGTGTTTATATATAATGTGTTTATTGCTTTTGCTTTGTGAATTACTAAGGGTTTGGGGGTCCCACCAAGATGAGATGGCGATCATCTCCATAGGTACCAGAGTCAATTGGTGGGCTAAAGTAATAAAATGGACATCTTGACTTTTCTCTCTACTTGTTGATATGTTTATAGTAAATTATGTTAAGTCCAGTTGGGGCAACTGTGCCAAACGACATTGATAGCGGAGATAAGTGACTTAGTGATCATGAATAAATTTATAGTGAATATCTATTTAAGATTTGAGTAATGTTTAGGATAAATTGATAGAATGATTGAGGTTTAGTAATCACCGAGGCTATAAATAACTTATAGTTATAAATAAGAAGTTAAAAAGAGGAATCTTTTCTTAATTACTATGTTATGTGAATAAAAGTAAACTTTAGTTTATGTTTGTTGATGAGTATATTTCCCTTTTGAGTAGTTAAGTTTAATTGTGTCATAAATGGGAAAAGTGAAAACTTATCATATAAAACCAGCTATGGTTTGGGTAAATCCTCTATGATTACATTAATTGGGTTGATTATTATTAATGTGATGCTCGCGTAGGGACTTGTGTGGACCCTTCTATTGACTTGATTGATTACTATTATTGTAATTCTCGCATAGAGGCTTATGTGAACCTTATTATTGATTTGAGAAATTATTATTGTGATGCCCGTGTGGGGGCTGGTGTTGGTCTTGTTTGAGTATTGATAGCTCCTATTTATTATTGTGATGCCCATTTAAGGGATGGGTTGGTCTTGGATGAGTATTGATAACTCCTTATTTTTATTGTGATGCCTGTGCGGGGGCCAGTGTTGATCTTATTTGAGTATTAATAGTTCCTTATTATTGTTGTCAAATCCATGCGGGGCTTTTATCTTGATTCACTGAGATTTGGGTGACTTAGGTTCATTTATACCATTGTTGGCTGATTATTGTGCATTGTTGATTTTTCCATGATCATGCATACTAATTCATCACTCATTTTCATGGAAACTAGTACTACTATGGAACTTGGATTCTTTGCTAATGAAAATGAACCATTTTATAAAATGCCTTAGCTGATATACATGTTGTTTTTTGGCCAATGCATTTCATCACATATCATCACATTGCATCTCTTGGGTTAATTGTGGTTGAGATATTATTATATGTTGCATGTTGATTATGGCTTGATCAATTGAGATTTTGTGTCACATCAATTAGTTGTGTGATATGCACTTTCTTTATCTTATCTTAGATTGTTGGTTTGGTATAATGAGTGGATATAATATACTGTGTTGGTGAAATTCCCTTCTGATGTGACTTATTAATATTACTGTTAATCTTAGTCTTGTAATTGTCTGCCTTAATTGAACTGATTGTCTATCTTGTTAATTGTTACTATCTGTAAGAAAAGGCTGGGAATTTTCTATGTGCAGGTTTATTTGGGATAATCTTGGATGGTTGGTGTGGTGGTTCTTGCCATCACTTTGGAATAGGGTCAGTTGTCTACGATGCTTACTGAGTCCACGTGTTTCGTACTCACCCCTTGCTTATTTTTTTACACTACGTCAGGTATTGAGAAAGTGACTGAGCATTGATCGTGGCTCCTAATGTTACCTTTTCTAGAGATTGAGGTAGCGCCTTATGGATCTTAGAGCTTACTCAGATCTCTCCTTATTTTATATATTTCCTATTCACATTTGAGATACTTTAGTCTATTTTACTGTATTTGGTATTAGAGGCTTGTACTTTTGACAGCCAGATGTGGGATATTGTGTGGATATTTTACCTCTTTTATATCATTTGGGGGTTGTTTCTATATCTTACTTCTTCCGCTTCTATTTTTATTTTGATTATTGAGTTTGGATTGGGATAGGCTTACCTCTATCGAAGGGTGTGACCGATGCCATCATGGTCTCAATTTTAGGTCCTGACAAGTTGATATTAGAGCCCAAGGTTCATTAGTCTCATAAGTACAAGACAATTCTAGTAGAGTCTTGCAGATCTACGTAGATATGTTTGTTATCTATCTTCGAGAGGCTACAAGACTTTAGGAGAAATCCCTTTTCTCATTTTGTGTCGTCCGTTCATAATTTAATGTGACTCAAAAACTTATTCACTCTTTCATTGATGGTGATAACCCATTTTCTTTGGCTAGAGACTTAGAGCTCGTGCCCTTGGTATGTGGCCAGGATGGAGGTTATGAGAGAGGTCGTACTAGAGCATCTGAACTAGTTAAAGGTCAGGATGAGGTTGCCTCCTCAGGTTCAGAAGTTGCTCGTGATGATGGGTCTGTTGAGACAGATAGGTTGAGCCCAGTTCATACACTACCTGTTTTCATTCTATAGCTATGATTGAGGATTTATTGATATGGTTGATGTGTTTCCTTGAGGGAATGACTCAGAATTTCATTCAACATACTACTTCGAGGCTTCAGACTCTAGATACACAGTTGGCTACTGCTATAGATTCTCCTAGTGTTGATGTGTTACTGCTGGGTTTTGCTCCACATTCAGTGACCGTACTTACTATGTCCGTGGAGGGACAAAAGGGGGCTTATGGTGTTCATGAGGATGGATCCCCCATAATTTAATAGGGACCACAGTGTTGATGCTTATGAGTGTTTGGTTGGTTTTCATGAGAGGTTGCACAGGTTGGGATTAGTAGCTCTAATGGAGTAAATTTTACTGCTTTTGAATTGTTTTGACCAACACGAAAATGGTGGAGGACTGTTGTTGAGGGTAGACTAGATGGATCACCTCTTATTTCACTGGATCGATTTACTCAGGAGTTTCTAGAGGAGTTTGTGTGGAGACGTGAGGAGCTTCCGGGCAAGAGGCCCCTTAGACATGACAACAGTAGCGAAATGTATGGGTAGAGGCCAGACTTCTCATGATTATTCTCAGAGGTGGTTAGACCGTGGTTTCCATTTGGGTTCTTCAGATCTAGTTTAGTGGACTTCTATTCATTGGTGTTGCTTCATATGTGGGGATGTTGGGCACTAAAAGAGGGATTGCCCATGGAATAGACTGATAGATACATCATCAGTATCTAGGAGAGATGACAATGCTCAATGGTATGCTTCTCAGGGTGGACTCAAGGTAGAAACTTACTGTACAATGGTCACAGGTATGGTTTCAGTACACCATTGATCTATCTCGGTAGTGTTTGATTATGGTTCTATGTTTTCCTATGTGCTTACTTATTCAACAATGGGTCTTGATATGATTCTTGAGTTTCTTGCCGTGTCTATTCATATTACTACCCCAGTAGGTGATTCTTTAGTGGTGGATTGGGTGGGTTGATCCCGTGTTGTGACTCATTTAGAGTATATCTATCACAACCCAAACGGTCATGAGTGGCACCCACCCTAACTATATAGTGGGAGAACCTATCAACCCAACCCTTAACCAACAACTTAAATCTTATGCTTAAACAATTACTACACCAAAATACCATTTATTAACTAAAATGCATGAGTAGCGTAACATCAATCCAATAACTCCAAAATATTAAAAATAATAACCAAAGTGTGGAAGTATTTCTAATTTATTACATCCCCCGGGACCCAAAAGTCACTGTACAAGAACTACAAATCCGAAAAAAGTCTGAAATCATCATCCCAAAATATTAAAATCAATAAATAAAAAAGTCATAGTCCGGAATAAAGGACATGAACTAGATGAAGATCCAATGGTTGTCCGGACATGGTACTCACCTTTTAATAGTAGCTGATGATCACAAGCTAAAGCCGTGGTCTCGTCTCAAATGCCGGAACATGCTCTGCACTCTATAAAAAAGAGCACACATAGTATCAGTACAAAAACTATGAACTGGTAGGCATTATCGACCAACTTAACTCAACACCATAGATAAGTTAAACAAAAGAAAGAAGCGATCAATACACAACTCATGACCAACTAACATTTCAATTCATATTCATAAACACCTTAACTTAGCCATATAAAGATAATGCCTCCAAATTTTGAGAGTGAACACCACTATTGCCAATTCTAAATCGTGGGTGGGGTAGTTCTTCTCATGCACTTTCAGTTGCCTCGAAGCATATGCAATCTTATTCTTGTACTACATCAATATAGCACCCCAAATGTGAAGCATCACAACACACAATAAAATCTTTACCTTCAACTGGCAAGGTAAGAATGGGAGATGAGGTTAGCAAAGTCTTGAGCTTTTGAAAGCTCTCCTTACATTCATCATTCTATATAAAAGGTACCTCCTTCTGAGTCAACTGGCTCATATGTGAAGCAATGGATGTGAACCCCTTTACAAACTGATGATAATAGCTAGCCAATCCCACAAAGCTACGAATACCCATCATATTGGTCGGTCTGGTCTAATTTTTAATAGACTCAATCTTCTTCGGGACTAACATAACCCCTTGTTTAGATACTACATGTCCCAAGAAGGAAACCAAAGACAGCTAAAATTCACACTTAGAATACTTAGCATAAAGTTGCTTCTCCTTAAGCAAACTCAACACGATATGCAAGTGAACTTCATGCTCCTCATTACTCTTAGAGTAAACCAAAATATCATCAATGAAAACAAAATCAAATGAATCCATGTAAGGTTTGAATACCCCATTCATCAAACCCATAAAGTAGGATGGAACATTGGTCAAGCCAAAACACATAACCAAGAACTCGTGATGGCCATAATGAGTTTAAAAGTTAGTCTTTGGAATGTCCTCTGCCAGAATCTTAAGTTGATGATAACCCGACCTTAAATTAATTTTTGAAAACACTGTGGCACCCTGCAACTGGTGGAAACAAGTCATCTATACTAGGCAAAGAATACTTATTACAAATTTTCACCTTATTCAACTACTGGTAGTCTATAAACATCCACATACTACCATCTTTCTTCTTGACAAAAAGCATAAGAGCACCCCAAGGAGAAGTACTAGGATGAATAAAACCCTTCCCGAATAACTCTTGAAACTAAAATTTTAGTTCCCTCAACTCTGCCTGTGCCATCCTATAAGGTGGAATGGAAATAGGGAGAGCGTCCGGCTTTAAGTCTATACAAAAGTCCATTTCATAGTCAGGTTGCATCCCAGGAAGATCATCAGGGAACACCTCTAGAAATTCACACACTACTAAAATTGAAGCAATATGAGGGACTACAGTACTATCATCCCGAAGATGGACTAAATATGTGTGGCACCCCCTCTTAACTATCTTTTAGGCACGAATAAAAGAAATAAATCTCAAGAGAGCAGGCTTATAAACACCCTCCCACCCTAACCTTTCTATCTTGAGCATAGCTATAGTGACAGTTGTAGCTTAAAAATCAAGTACAACATGGTAAGGAGACAACCAACTCATCCCCAAAATAATATAAAAATCTTCCATGTCTAAAATAACTAATTCTACCAAAGTTTTATACCTCATAAAAACTGCAGGACAAGCTCGATAAGCATGATCAACACACAGAAACCCCAACTAGGGTAGATATATACATGGGTGTATTAAGTATTTCACAAATTAATTCCCAGCCTAAAGTAAACTTCACAGACACATAAGATAAGGTAGACCCCAAATCAAATAACATAGAAGCCATACGATCACAGACAAGAATGGTACCCATGACAGAATCAAAAGCCTCAGATTTAAGATGATCTCAAACTATATATAGATGAGCCTTATCACCGACCTGACCGCTATCTCTACCAGTCCTCGCTCCATCCCGACTAGTCTGTCCTCCACCACAGTTGGCTTAATATCCAATCCTACCACCACCACACCCACCATATGGATGGCCTCTAACATTACCAACCTCACCACGACCTATTAGAACTACAACTTTGGAAGCTGGCTGCTAAGTCAACAAACTTGTGGGAATAAGGTTACGATAATACCTTTGAATGTGATCCACTTTTCCGCACTCATAACATCTACGATCTAAAGTAGGCCACTGGGCTAAAGCTGTTGAGAGTACATAACTATTTGCCCCAGAGGGCTGATAATTGACCCTTGATGGGCCACCAATAAGCACAGGCATTACTGAATAAATCAACCAAGTAAAGTGACTCTGTAAACCACGACCCCGCAAATAAGAACCACTGAAATGGCCTAATTTCTGGGCTCTCTTTTCTCTGCTCTAATACTACTTTGTTGTTCCGCCCCTTCTACCTTCTTTACAATCTCCACCAGCTCCAGAAAAATCTTCCTGGAAAAATCCACTTGAGGTGCAGACACTTGAAGACCCATGTTCAAACCCTTCATAAAATATTTGGTTCTTTCCTATTCAGTAGTTATCAACTGCAAAGCATACCAGGACCAAGCATGAAATTTGGCCTCCTAAGCCGCCATAAACATATCACCCTACTCAAGCCTCAGGAACTCATTCTCCTTCCTATCCCACAAGGTACGAGGAACATAATTTTCAAAAAACACATTCTGAAACTAAGACCAAGTTAGTGGAGGTAAAGCATCCCTACACTTAACAAAGGATCTGCACCATTGTTTGGCCTCTCCCTGCAACTGAAAGGTCAAAAATTCCACTCTATATTTCTCCATAATCCCCATCTTATGCTGAAGCTCATGATAGTCAATCCAAAATTCATATTTATCCATCGACTTAGCACTTTGAAACACCAGAGGTTTTATTTTCAAAAACTTATAAAATCGATCATGCACATCACCAGTCATAACTGTACCCAATACCTATTGGGGAAAGAATCTCGTCTCCAAACCATTATACATTTGTGGTGCTACAATAGTGGTATACTGCAAAACTGAGGGCTGGAAGGGTAGAACTATCTGAGTAGCACCAATACCAGCTAAACTGCTCAAAAATCCCAATACATAATGAATTATTTTTGAGGATAGAGGCACCTGAGCTGTACTACCCTGCACAGGCACAACATTCCCTGAAATTGGGACATTCTCCTCCTTAACTACCACTTTTTCATCTTGAACCAAGTCTGGAGAAACCTCATATGGGGGAGGGGATGGTGATATTTATCCATCTAGTCTTTCGACTAGCTGAGCTCTACCATTGATGGGTGTTGTATTCGTCCTCCTCTTCTTCCCCTTACCCTCAACCTATTTATGAGTCGAATCGAGGACCTAGAGACTGGTCCAGATATTTTTGCTGCGACTACTATTGATCTAATCGAATGGGTATTCACCATCCACGAAACAAGAATAAAAGATGTCAAATACCAATATGGATCACCAGATACAAATAGGAATCAAGTACTAGCATGAAGAACAAAAACAAGTGAAAGTTTTTTCCTAAGGTCCTATAGCCTCTCGAAGAAAAGTACAGACGTCTCCATATTGTTCTACTAGACTCTACTAGACCCGTTCTTGTAGGATCAGATCAATGAACCTAATGCTCTGATACCATCTTTTTCACAACCCAAAATACAGCATTTATTAACTTAAATGTGTGACAATCATAACATCAATCCAATATCTCAAAAATTTCTAAAATAATAACCAAAGTGCAGAAGAATCTCTAATTTATTACATTCCTCGGGACCCAAAAGTCACCATACAAGAACTACTAATCCGAAACAAAGTCTAAAATCATCATCCCAAAATATTAAAATCAATAAATAAAGAAGTCATAGTTTGGAATAAAGGACATGAATAAGATGAAGATCCAATGATTGCCCGGACATGGTTCTCACCATTGAATCAACACTGATGATTACAATCTAAAGACGTGGTCTCGTCTTAAATTCTAGAACACGCTATGCACTCAGCAAAAAGTAGAGCACAAGTAGTATCACTACATAAACTATGTACTGGTAGGTATCATCGACCAACTTAACTCAATACCAGACAAATAGATAAGTTAAACAAAAGTAAAAAACAATCAAGACACAACTCATAAGCAACTAACATTTCAATTCATATTGATAAACACCTCAACTTATAAAACCAATGACTATCCTCTTCATATCAATCCTTTTCAAGTTATTCATATCAATCACTTACACTTAGGTAATTTAGTCAACAACAATCAAGTAAACAACCGCATGTGAAATGCAACCAATGAATGCATGTCAAAAAAGTAGTGCACATACATACTAGGGTTGGCAAGGACCCTTAGTCATGATCTGCAGGAAATAAGCTTAGTCTATGTACCGTACCGACGTAGTAACCGATCCTAATATCAATCTATATCGATGTGAAACCCGATCCCAATATCATCAAAACAGTTAAAACTGAACAATAATGCTAAAAGCTCAACAATATTAATATGAAAATTCATATTTCATTCATCAACACTTAACCCTCAAGTTATTTATTTCATACTATACTTTAACATCATCTCAACCAACAATCACAAGAATGCCCGATGGCTAATTATAATTATCTAACTAAAATATAAGCATAGAGTCAAATCAAGTCTACAACTACTTTGAAATAATAACCTACCTCATATCCTAGTCCAAATGCACTGATTAGAAAAAGTCTTACCCTTTCTCACAAGTTCTGCTCATTCTTGGGCTATAAACAACAAATGAAAATAATTTAACACAACAATCCTAACTTCTAGGCATTATAAACCCAAACCCATTAACTTTAACACATGAACATAACCTAGTTCATTATTCTAAGTTTTTCTACCCTTTAATATCTTTGAATTCTCCATAATTCATGATTATAAGGAAGAATTCTATGCTAGGGAGTGAAATCTAACATCCTAGAGTCATTGACAAGTGAAACAAACCAATCCCCACCAATTTTCCACCAAAACATCAAACCTAGGGTTAAACCCTAAAAAATAGAATGCCTTAGGTAGAAAAATGCCAATTCTCAGATTTCTAGTAAAAAACTACCTAGTCATCGCTCTAGTAATGGATTTGTCACTATGGTGATGCTTAGGCCAAATCACCTCATTGTCGTGGTGACCCTCTCTCTTGCTATAGTAACATAGCTACATCGACACTTCTATCACTGTAGTGATAATTTAACTAGTAGCTCAAGCTTAGTTCCCAGCTATGTAAATTTCACAACACACTTCTCTAATTTTGACATCACTTACTAACCCCTTTACGGTAATCGCTATAATCGGAGGTCTACGAACCATTTTATGTACTAAAAGTTTCTATGAATTCATAAACTTGTTATATAACAAAAAATCAAATCAAATCCCATAACTAAACCATAAAAATTCACAAAATTTTCTTAGATTATACAATACCCCAAATTCACCCAAAACTAGGCTAGCCCAGAATTTCATAATTTTAGTCTAGGGAAAGTCTTAGTTTCAAATTTACCCATCAACTCACCATAATGATGTTTTGGGTAGTTACAATATCACTGAGTTAGATTTAATTAATCTGGATATTATGTATTTTGGTTTGGGTATTATCTTCTCGATGGTTATGTTATAGAATAGTAGTGGATCGATGGTAGGTATTTGAATGTTTATATTATGGGATACATTTAAGAGGTTTACTTGAGGGTTGTGATATTAGTTGGAATTGAGGAAGTGATTGATTATTGGGATGACGAGTTATGAATAGAGGGAGCTTATAGTTGGTACACTTATGTGAAGTTATCTGAAGGTATCATTCGAAAGGTGTGTGCATAAACTATTTGTCTTATGGGATTGCATTAGTACATCTAAGGTTTGGGTTAGCGCATTGATGATGAGTTCAGATATGTGGGATGACTAGGGTTACTAATAAGATCAAGGCAAGAAGACCTTCTGATGGATCAGACTTGTGATACCAATAACTCAGAAAAAGTTCAATTAAGGGGTCCTAGTTAGATAGGGGGAGATTTTCAGGCGATCAGGCCTTTTGATTTGTTACTACCTTGCATGGAAAGACTTATGTTGTTATGAAATACTCCTTGATAGATTTAAGGAATTCAACTTATAAGGGTATTTTCTTTTGATTTGGAAGTTTATGGGTTCATCTTCAAGGATCGGGACTTGTATTTGAAGCAACGTGATTACTTAGTTCTGGTTGAAATTATGATGGTACTACTTTGTGTTTTGAGTGGGTTGTTATGGGTTGGTAAAGAAAGTTATCTGCATGGGTCAAGGTTAGAATTTTAGGTATTCGTAGTAAGGCTACATGGTGGTAGTGTATTATGTTATGGTATGGATTGGAAAGATAAGTAAGATTGCACGTGTTAGTTTTAGAGGACTTGAAAAGGCTTGTGCATAGAAAATCACATGGGTTGTGGAACTTATTACTTTGGAAGTTAAGGGCAAAATGAAGTATTCTACTCAAGAGTTTCGACTTAGAGTATAAGGCTTCAGTCCCTAGGTCTTGTGTCAAAGAATACAAAATGGTAAACGAGTTAAGGAAAATGATAAGAAACTTATGCATAGTAAATTTTAAGGTATTTAAAATTATGTTATTTGTACAAGTTGGAAATTTAAAGTCCTGACAGTATGGTTCGACAGTGACTTATGAAGGGATTAGTGCTGACTTTCCCAAGATTTGATTTTTGATTTAGGTGTCAATCAGTGATATCTGATAATCTTGTACTTCTACTCTAGGTTGAATTGTTCATTATTATGGCAGGTTGGTAATGTGCGTGTTATCAAAAAGGGACTTCAGAGCGATAGAGCTATTGAGGACTTTAGGTTCATTTCCATTATTTTGTTACTGAAGGACTGCACCGGCTATTGTGTGAATGTGCTGCGTAAGAATTGGGTGACATATAAAGGGTACCTATTATGGTATGGAAAGTTTTGTGGTGATTCATGGATTTCTCCAATGGTTGAGCATGAGAATCTGAATATTTGAATAGTGATCGAGGTTTGACATTTGAGAAACTGTGTGGGATAGATATCAATTTCTAGTTTAGATATTTCAACTTAAGGAGATAGTACTATCCGATGTGACATTGTGGTATCATCCTTGAGTAAGTGTGATTTAGTAAAAAAAAAAAATGTAAAATAGGCTATACAATAGCAGAAAGTCCTTTTGACATAGATGGAGATATGATTCAGAAAAGTGGAGAGTGAAAATATGGCTCCATGGGTTCTTTCATATTTTATTGAAATAGTGACGACATTTTTGTTATGATACAGTTAGTCACTTGTGGTGTCGACGATGGATTTAGGTAAACCAGGTATGTTTAGAACTTCTATTGTATTTAACTCTGTTATTAGGTATGGAGATAGTTCAGAAATAAAGAAAACTGGATACGTTGAGAAATCTGGATTCATGTACTAGAGTTACAACCTTAAGGGTTAAAATGTGAAAAGACTTTGGTTACTTTAGTGTAACTGCTGGTACTATAGATGTGACTCCGCTTGAGAGTACTTGTATAAGGTTTACGGTGATTTTTTGGTTGCTTGTCAATTTTTGGTATGTACATTATCTTTACATTTAAGGATGAATATGTGTCTTAGTAGTGGATAATGTAACAACCATCATAGTGATGTTTATATTTTTTTTTATGTTTTGGCCATTTTCCACTTTCCATTGTTGCATTATAGAATTTGAGAGTTGTGGGAGTGGATAGACCCGTCCCCAAAAAGTTTGGGAGAGTTTTATGTGAGATTTTATTTTTAGAAGCTTTTAAGTTGTTATAGTTGAATTTGGTCAACATTCGGTAATCCGAGTATTGTATGGAAATTTTGTCAGTTTCATCATGTTCGGAAGGTGTTTTACAAATGATTTGCACTATTGGGTTGTATTCAGGAGGTCTCGAATGAGTTTTGAGTATTTATTTGGATTTTAGAGTTTTACGTCATTGACTTTTAATAGTATCACCTGTAGTTAATGAGATATTTTAGGAATGTGTATGGTACCATTAGATCTGTGTCAAAATTTTAGAACCAATTCTAAAATAATCAACGAATTTCATATCCGTATGAGAGAGATATGACTATTTTTGCGCGGATAGTTGTTGCTGGTGCAACAGAGGTCGCGATCACAACCTTTAGTCATGAATGAGATGAGTCGCCACAAAAGGCCTTCACGATCGTGAGTCCCTTTTTGTGACCGCAAAGGCTCGCCACTAAAGATTCCAACGATTTTATTTAAAGACAATTTTGAGGATTTCATATTTTTGAAATTTTAGCAGCAAGAAAACTCCAATTGAGGTAATTTTTGATGCATTTTTCTCGTACAAACATTGGGTATGGGTTTCTACCTTCATTTTTCTCATTTTCCAAGATTACCCACTTCGTTTTACATGATTTTCATTGTTAAAGTTGAGATTTGAAACCCCATAGTTATGAAATTGAAAGTTCTTCATTTTAGGATTAGTTTGGGAAAGATTTTCATTGATTTTTGAGATCTAAGGTCCTTTTACTATGGATCAACTGATTTGACAAAAGTTTTCCTAAATTTCTCATTTTAAACCGCGTTTGATAATGAAGATTTGGGGTTTTATTGGTAAAGCAAAATATTGATATTTTGATGATTTTACACCCGATTTCTACTCAGTTTTCAATGGAATTTTAGATTTTGAACCCTTAAACTATAGGTAAAGAGATTCTTTATTAAAATTTTAGTTTTACCCTTTTATCTTTGGGGTTGATTTTTAAGGTGATTTTCGACTCGAAACCAAAGTATGTCAATATGGGTACTGGTCTTATATTTACATGTAGATCTCATCTTTGATTGGATTGGATGCGCTTGGTGATGATTCGAGGGAATAGATCTTTCGTTTGATTCTTTAGATTGTGGTTTGACCTAGAGGGTCTTCTTTAAGGCAAGTTGAGATCTACCATGACTCTTTTCTAAGGTGTTTATGTGTTATGTGCTTATTTCTTGTGCTTTGTGAATCATTAAGGGTTTGGGGATCTCGCCTAGATAAGATGACGAGCATCTCTGCAGGTACCAAAGTCTATTGATAGGCTAAAGTAATAAAATGGACATCTTGACTGCTCTCTCTACTTATTAATATGTTTATGGTAAATTGTGGATAAATAACTTATTGATCATGAAAAAATTGATAGTAAGTATCTACTTAAGAATTTGAAGCATATTTAGGGTAAATTGATAGAATGATTGAGGTTTAGTAATCACTTAGGGTATAAATAGATTGTAGTTGTAAATAAGAAGTTAAAAAGAGGAATCTTGGCTTAATTACTTTTTGATGTTAATGAAAGTGAAATTTTGATCATATTTGTTGATGAGTATATTTCCCTTTTGAATAGTTAAGTCTAATTGTGTCATAAATGGAAAAAGTGGAAACTAATTATGTAAAATAGGCTATGGTTTGGGTGAATCCTCTTTGTTTACATTAATTGAGTTGATTTTTCTTATTGCGATGCCTGCATGAGGACTTGTGTGAACCCTTCTATTAACTTGATTGATTATTATTGTTGTAATTCTCGTGTGGAGGCTTATGTGAACCTTATTATTTATTTCAGGTATTATTATTATGATGCCCGTGCAGAGGCTGGTGATGATCTTATTTGAGTATTGGTAGCTCCTATTTATTATTGTGATACCCATATGGGAGCTAGTGTTGGTCTTGTATGAGTATTGATAACTTTTTCTTATTATTGTGATGCCCGTGTGGGGGCTGGTGTTGATCTTTATTTTAGTATTAATAGTTCCTTATTATTGTTATGACACCCGTGTGGGGGTTTGTATCATGATTCACTAAGATTTGGGTGACTAAAGTTCGTTTATACCACTGATGAGTTGATTATTATGTATTGTTGATTTTCCATGACCATGCATACTCATTTATCACTCATTTTCATGGAAATTGATACTACTATGGCGCTTCGATTCTTTGCAAAAGAAAATGAACCATTTTATAAAACACGTTAGCTGAGGGATGTGCCAGCAAGGTTGATTGATGAGATTGTGATCCGCTCATGAAGCTTAGACTCGAAAGGTATATACAAGTTGTACTTGGGCCACTGCATTTCATCTCATATAACCACATTGCATTGCATTGCACTTTCTCGTGGGAGATATTGTGGTCAAGATATTATTATATGTAGTGTATTGATTACGACTTAATCAAGTGAGACTGTTGTGTTGCATCAATTGGTTCCGTGATATACACTTTCTCTATCTTATCCTAGATTATTTGTTTTTCATGGTGAGTGGATATAATATACTGTGTTGGTGAAATTCCCTCCTCATGTGACTTATTACTATTACGTACTTTTCTGCTTTAATTAAATTGATTTGGCTATCGTGTTAATTCTTGCTATCTACAAGAATATTTTGGGAATTTTTTGAGTGCAGTTTTATCTGGGGTAATCTTGGATGGTTGGTGTGGTGGTTCTCGCCATCACTTTTGATTAGAATCGGTTGTTGATCATGCTTACTGAGTAGACATGTTTTGTACTCACCTCTTGATTTTCTTTTCTTTTCTAAACTACGTGAAGGTATTGTACATGTGGCTGAGTGTTGTTTGTGGCTCCTAGTGTCGTCTTTTCTAGAGATTGAGGTAGCGGCTGAAGGATCTCAGAGATTACTCAGATATCTTCTCATTTTATCTCTTGCCTATTTAGATTTGAGAAACGTTTTTCTATTTTATTGTATTTGGTATTATAGGCTTGTACTAGTGACAACTAGACTTGGGATATTGTGTGGATATGTACCTCTTTATGTCATTTGGGGATTATTTCTATATCTTACTTCTTTTTGATTCTATTTTACTATGATTATTGAGTTTGGGTTGGGATAGGCTTCCCGATATCTGAGGGTGTGATAGGTGCCATCATAGTCCCGATTTTCGGTCATGACAAAAATATTTTGCCTCAATAAAACCCATATAATGACAAGTAAAAGAAATAGCATGGGAGTATCAATTTAAGATGTTGGCACCTTTTTAAAAAATAATCAAATAAAGTATTTAAAAAATTATATTTTCATTGAACACCACTATAGGTTCATGTAACAAATGATTTTCAAACTTACGACTGTCAAAAGAAATAATAGTCTCCTCCATAGTGCAAAATTAAAAAATAAAATTTAAA
This sequence comes from Capsicum rhomboideum, assembly GCA_031232105.1. Classification (NCBI taxonomy): domain Eukaryota; kingdom Viridiplantae; phylum Streptophyta; class Magnoliopsida; order Solanales; family Solanaceae; genus Capsicum; species Capsicum rhomboideum. The sequence continues at coordinate 41,764,045 of CP124712.1, read as the reverse complement.
TTTATTAAATTACAAGACTTGAGTTTAAACACCCTAAGCCAAACAAGTCACCAAATTTAAGTTACAAATTTATGATGAACAAGCCTCCAAAATTATATATATAAGTGTAATATATGGATCATGTACAAGTCTTAAACCCCTACAAAACATAGATACTTATATGGAAATGTGATGTTCATAAAATCTCCAAAAAATCTACTTCAAATAGCCATCTTCAAATACCTTCCCAAACATCTCCTAAAATAAAAAACAGCTATCGCTAAGCATAAAGTTTTGTGGTTCATAAATTTTAGGTTTGGGGCCATTAGATTTTTCGATTCCCTTATAAGTTATCGGCAATTCAAAAGTGACACACACACACACATATGTATATAATCAAGTAAACAAGTATATCAAAAGTATTAAATATCAGACCTTGAACTAGTTCCAAATATCAATATCAATATTTAAATTCATGAAAGCTCATAGAACTATTTCAAGAGAGTCTGTCAATTAACAAATTTCACCCAATATGTACATCATGCTATCACACTCAATAATCATAATCAAATATCCAGATAGACTAAAGTCCAAAATCAAGTAGTATGGGCCAAAATTCAATAGTCAAGAGAATCAAAAATCATGTTTTTTGGGTAAATATCCACATTTTATTACCAAAGTAGTCTGTAGATCATAAAAGTAGGAAAATAAAACAAGCAGTAAAAAAAATAATGGACTACTCCACAGCTGGACATGTCCAGTGTGGGCTCTACACCACTCCACCTCTATCTACTTTACTTCTAGTCCATAACTACTACTCATTTAGTCAGGGTAGCTATTGAGCTAGTCTATATAATTTGCTAACTTCAGGTGCATGCTATCCCTTACAAGCACTTCTTAGATAATATTCTTCATTAAGGAGCCCTTTTGTCTTCATATCTGCTAAAAAACTTTGTGGTTTCTTTCCATCCAAAGCTCATATACTGCAACAACAAGGGTGGTTCTATAAATTATAGCCATGCCTCCTTACCTTTCCTCCATTGTATACACCATTAAACCTCCCCAGTCCATGTTAGTGGCCCTCTCATAACACCTAGCCTGTGTAGAAGTTTGCTCCAGACTCCTTTAGTTATTGGACATTGGAAAAAGATATGGTCGATGGTCTCCAGGGCAGTTTCACACAGTGGACACTTTCATGTTAAAATAGCTTTCTAGTTCATAACTAATATGGATAAGTTTTATAATTAAGAAGAACCACAAATCCAAAGTCAAGATGGCAAATGATCTGAATTCAGGGGCATGCTTATATAGTGACAAAGTCACTACCACAAGAAGGACAAAGTCCCAACAAGAATGCAAAATGATCAAGCAATCTATATAAGTAGGCAAGTTAGCTAATATCTTGCAATACTTGAGAAATACCAGTACAATGATATAAAGTGACGAGAAAGTAAGCAAAAGTTCAAGCTTATTATTGAAATATTCTAGCAAGCAAAGAGAGAAGACGTTCAAGTATATAGACAATCTTTGGTGTTTTAGTACATAATAAGTTCTATCACAAATTGAGGAGTTCAAATCTTCTATGTCATACACCAAAAAAATATGCCAAGTTCCTCAAATAATTTTCCTTAACTCGTATAAGAGTATATAAACCTTGAATATATAACTAAATACCTATTTATGTTTGGTGATTTCAGAATGTTTAAATTAATAAGATAGGTATCCAATGCGAACTTAATTGGTGAAAACAACACTGAATTTTATAAATAGTAAATCTGGATAGCACAACGTCTTGTATTGTGACTTACATTTGAAAAGGTTAACTCCATAATTAGACTTTTTCGTCTTGATAAAATTACAGGTATATATGTTGGAGTTCTAAAGAGTATAAAATCACCCCAACATGAGTTTCAGACAAAAATATATGTTCAAAATAGTAACAATAGTATAGTACATGGTAGATTTATAAGGCAAAAAGTCTAGGAAACACTAGTCCTATACTTCATCCCTCTTTTCCAGTCAATAACAACAAAACTAGTTTTTGGTTTACACATAAGAGTTGTTGAGATACAATTTAGATTTCTAGAACATATTTATTCACTTAAATAGAGTTCTACAGAAGGATATATGCAAAATTACTAATAACAACACAATTCAAAAATGGGTTTTGCAAACTTACCCAAAAAAAGAGAGTAATAAGTCTTGTTAATTGATTTCATGGGAGAGTATGATGAGAAGAGAATATGGGGGTTTCTTTGGATTGAAGAAAAGAAAATAAATGTGAGGAGGTGGAAATTTAGGACACAAAAGTGACATATATGTTAGTTGAGGCTAAAATTCATACATTTATACTATTATTTACCTCACATTTTATCTCTTTATAGTATGATTTGGAGCTTGCTTTATATGAATTATGCTTATGTAGCTTGTCTTGGTGTGTAGAATAAATTTGAATCAATTTTACATGAAATTGGAGCATAATTGAGCTTTGAAGTTTGCATAGGAGCAAAAAATATGATTCAGAGCAAGTCCAACGGTGTTAGACCAAGACGGGACCTTAACGGGAGTGAAAAAACAAGAGGAAACCCAAAATACACTAAGGGGGCACCGCCCAGTGTGCTGCTATAGCACAACTTAGTACCCTCAACCTGCCTCAGCAAGCTGGTTTCCTAGGAGGATTGGTATGCCACTTGGGGCACCACAGTAGTACAAATCTGGGCCAATTTTAACCTGGATTAATTTTAATGAACCAAATCTGAACTGAACCCTTTAGAGACTTAAGCCACCATTAGGTCATTTTTAAGGGGACAAATGCCTAGAGTAGAAAAGAGATGAAGGAATTCAAGTTTTGTAATCTTTTACTTTAGTTTTACACTCTTTAATAATTTTGACTTTAGCTTTGCATGAATTCTTTATCTTGTAATTAGTTCATGACTAGCTAAACTCATATTAATTAGGGTTGTGGTTGAACATGAATTTTCATGTTTAAATGATAATCTAGTTTGATTTGATTTCTAATTTGGAGTTATTTATCTTCTCTTGTGCTTAATTGTTTGGTAGCTTGATCATTTCTTTAATACTATCTATGAGGCTTAAATTGTACAAGGAATAGGAAATTTATGTTCAAAATAAGAGAAGGTAGGTCTTGGTTGTGAACTCTCTAGGAAAAGGGAAATAATTTGCTAACATTGATAGGGATATAGTCATTTGCCTTGCTTAGTTGATACGGAAGAGAAATCACTTAAACTTCACTATTGACTAACGACCATAGGAATAAAGGCATTAGGAATAGTCAAGTAGGCATAGAGTTATTAGGAAAGATGCTCAACATCATGAATATCAACCCACAACTAGTAACTCAGGTAATCATTTAGGCTAAGTATTTGATAACTAAACTAGACTGTTATAATACCGCAACCCTAGATCATTCAGTCACCTCTAAAATCACAGAACAACTAACAATCACTCTTAAGTTTTAGAGTCTTAATTAGTTTAGTAGTTATTAATCTCTCAGTCAACTTATATTTCTTATTTACCTGCTGAATAGTTAAGTATAAATGTAGTCTAGTCATCAATTTGTTAATTCTATGTGGGATCAATATCTATACTTACAAATTCAATATTACTTGTTAGACCTTGTACACTTTCATGTACCTTTGGAGCTTACAAATTTTTAGAGCTGTTGCTGGGGAATTGTTAGAAGTTGATACTATTTTGAGTATTATTAAACTATTCATATTTTACTTGTTTGTTTTTTTTGGTTAATCATTGGTTATAAGTTAATACATTTCAACACTAGGAGTCAAAGCAGTCCCTTGATTTCCATTGATCCTGAACTTGAACAGACTCTCACAGAGGTGAGAGCAATAGATGACTATCTGAACCCTCCAAATGAAAAAGTAGCCACCTATTCCACTACACACACCTGGGTTAAACTTTGTGAGTCTGAATCAACAAAATACCTCCCAAGCAATTTTTAAGTCAAATATCATGAGAAACTTCAAGTTGAAAGAAGGCATAGTACATTTAGTGCAGAACACTTGTCAGTAATGGGGTAAACCATACGAATATCTACATAAACACCTGCAAGATTATGTTGAGTTAAGTGATAAATTTAACTATAATGATGTGATCGATGTATCATGATCCAACAAGCCATATCGTGCGGACACCTACTCTAATCTACCTAGATAGGAGAATCCTTACCACCAATTTTAGAAAACATGTGGATGTTTTAAAAAATTTCATTAAAGATTTCAAAGTCTGATAAATATGACAACCTATTTCAAAAATATGATAAATGAAACACTTTTTCCAAGGACCTAGTACAGACATGTACAAGAGCTTCTAAAATAAAGGAAGAATAACACAAGACACAGCTTCCACCATGAGAATGAAAAGACAGAAGCTGTTAGAGATCCCTAACCACATCAAGCAAGAAACATCAACGATCCTGCAACCAGACTATAATTCAAAAAGGGTATAACAAAAGTAGTATCAGTATAACCACACGTACTGATAGGCATCATCGACCGACCTAAGTTAAATTACATAAACACAATAAAAAAATCCAAAATAAATCATGAACATATAATATACCAATTTAATTTCTTAATTTCATATTTCCAATTACCACTTTCCTTACCATGTCCTCACTACAAGGTTGTAATAATAAAAAATGACATTACACTGAATTAAGAGGTAGAAGTTGAACCTAGACTCCCTGTAGCTAAATTTTGAGGAATTCAGGGCTAGTCTAGTTTTGGATTAATTTTGAGAATGTTGTAGTTGAATAAAATATGGTATTGATGTGATTGGTAATAGATGGATTTGATATGATAACTGGATATCCAACGAGTATAGGAATTCATAGCAACTTTCAACACCCGAAACTGAGTTATAGAACTCCGGTTATAACATTTATCATGGAGGGGTTGGTTGTTGATGTTGAAATTTGTGGTGTGTGTTGTAAAATGAGGGAAACTGAGGAGAGGTCCCGAGTTTTTGTCTCGAATCACTGCAGCAGAAAAAGTAACTGTGGCAGCACTCATGAGAACAACAACGGCGGCCTCCAGTAAAATGGCGTGAATCGCTCTAGCCGTAATTATCTGCTGTAGTAGTAACACATAGTAAAATTTTAGTTTTAAAACCCAAAAAATATTTTCATTCCCCATTTTATGAAAAATAAGATGGAGCTCTGGGAAAAGGTGATTTTTGTAGGGATTTTAAAGTTTTTCATCTTTGGAGGTAGGTAATAACATTATAGAATTGAATTTACTTTGTTTAACCTTAAAAAATCACTACAAACGGATTAATGGTGGAAATTGGGGTTTAACCCTAGGTCATGGAAATTGATGAAAAGTGGTGGGAATGTAAATAAATTCAGCATATAATGATACTAGAGTGTTAGAAAACACTAAAAGGGCTAGAATTACGATTATTTATACTAATTCAAGTAGTGTTCATGAATTTTAAATGATAAGAAAACCCTAAGATGGTGAAATAGGGTAAGTTTATGGCTAAAATCAGTTATTTTTGATCCCTAGTAGTTAAAAAGGGATTAATTATTAAAATGTGTGTATCTTCTCTTGTGGTTGTATAGATCAAGAACGAATTCAACGAGAATGAAAAGCAAAAAGTGTGGCTTATAGGTGACTTTGAACAAAGAAATTGAGGTAGGCTATGGTTTTGTTGTAGCACTTAAACTTTCTTGGCTTTGTACTTGTTTATGATTTAAACATCTATGATTTCCTTCTAGCATAATTTATGATTTGATGACTGCATTGCAATTTCATTTGTATTGTGATGAGGTATTGAGACAATGGGTCGGGTAGCACACCGGTATAATATGATATATTGTGATAATGGATCGGGTACTACACCGGTACGATATGATATGTTATGATAATGGGTCGGATACCTCTCCGCTATGTTATGATGTTGATAATGAGGATGAGAAGGGTAAGAGATGAAGCACGCATCTTGCATACATTCACTCATTCATATGCATTGAGTGCTATTTTGATGAATATATATGATGATGAATTGGTGATGCAAATAACTAAGTATGAAAGCCTGTGAAAGTGAACTTGTGAGTGTTAAGTATATGATGATACATGACATGTTTGTCTAATTGATATCATTAGTTACGAGTTTTGTTATGATCGTTGTTGTACTTGTTTGACTTGCTTATTTGTACATTGTTAAGTTAGTCGACCTATGATGCTTACCAATACTTGTTGATGTACTGATGCTACCTGTACTCTTCCTTTTATTGAGTGCAGAACATCTTCCAGCGGTTGACAAGCGACCTAGGCTCTAGATAGTGTTCCATACTTGATTTTGAGGGTGAGCAAAATATTCAAGTAGCCTTTAGATCTTCTTATGATGTTGATGTCCATTGCTTCGGCACTATGATGATTTTCTCTTTTGTTATGATTTTGGATATTCGTGTTTGTTTCATTCTTAGTTTATTCTTAGATGTTCTTGTATGGTGAATTTAGGTCCTGGGGATTGTAATAAATAGAGGTTTCTACACTCTATTCGCTTTATGGATGATGGTGTCATTTCACTAAGATGTTTATTTAAATGAAAACCTTTTAGAATTGATTTAATGCTTGGGGAGTTATATAATGTGAATGTGAGAGTAACACTTACATGAGTAAAAGTTAGAGTAGTATGGTTTTCCCACCATAGGTTAGGGTGGGGGCTAATCATGACCGGTTGGGTTGTGACTAAAATGGTATCAGAGAACTGGGTTTGTAGATCTCGTCATACAAGAACAGGTCTAGTAGAGTCTTGTGAAATGGTATGGAGACATCTATACTTTTCTTTAGGAGGCTACAAGGCTTTAAGAAAAGAATTTCCTTTCTTTCTTTCTTTCTACTGTGCTATTACTTGATTCCAATTGGTATCTGTCGATCCAAATTAGTTTCTAATCCTTTCACTCTTGTTCGCAGATGGTGAATACTTGTTCCACCAGAGAAGCAACAACAACACCCATGGCAACACCCGCACTGGCCTCTGAGGCTGCAGTTCAGAGTAGGCCTCGAGTTAGGGGTGGAGCAAGAAGGGGAGGACGAGGAGAAACACTCGTTAGGGGTGATCACAGACAATCGGGATACCGGTACGACAATGATCACCGATTGCTCCCTCAGCGCAGGATGCTCCAGGCCATGCTCAAAATGAAGAAAAGGTAGTTGAGGAAGAATAAATGATAGCTTCAGAGAATGTGGTTCCAGTACCAAATGGGGAAGTGCAAGTGTCTTTGTCTGCAGAGGTGATTCAATAAGTGTTGGGGTTTTTGGGTGGTTTGGATGGCACTAGCTACACTTTAGTTGTTTTGACTATTCCGCCCGCATCTTTACAATATACCACTGCTGTAGCACTAAGAATGGATATAAACAGGGGATTATCCCCAACAGGTACTTGGACCAGTGATGACTGAGGATTAGCATGGGCTATTTTGTAAGTTCATAAAAATGAAGACCTCGGTATTCCAAGATATAAAATTTGAGGATGCTTTCGAGTTCTTATTAGATTTTCACGAACGTCTGTACAAGATGGGTATTGTTGAAAGGTATGGTGTGGAGTTTTTTTCCTTTTAGCTGCAAAACGAAGCCAAACAATGGTGGAGGTCATTAGTAGAGTGTAGGGCTATGTTACCGCCACTTACTTAGGCTAAGTTCCAAACTGTATTCCTTGAGAAATATGTTCCCTACACTTACCGTGATCAGAAAAAGGATGAGTTATTAAGGTTGGAGCAAGGTAACATGTCCGTGGAGACACTACAGTTGATTACCTCAGAAGTGGATAGGATCAGGTACTTTGTGAAAGGTCTTAATTCAGGGATTCGGTTGGTTATTTTATCTGTGGCTGTGGCTAGTAAGTCTTTTTAGGATGTTTTTGAATTTGCCACGAAAGCTGAAGCACTTGAGAACTAGGGAGAGGTAAAAACAAAAGAGAAAATGGCTCAGACCTCAAGCCAATTTAGTGATACTTTATCAAAGGGGTATGGTTCTTCTAAGCCCTACCATTCAGTTATGCCAGTATCAGTAGGGGGCCCATCTGGGGTCAGTTATTATCCTTCCCGAGTCGGTAGCTACACACCTTCTTCCTCTTCAATTCGAAGGCCTATTTTAGGACCCAAATGCTTTGAGTGTGGGGGTTTGGGACACGTCACGAGGTATTGTCCTAATTTTTCGTCTGTAGGTCAGCTAACATAGAAACAAACTTCTACTGCTCTAGTTCTAGCAGGTTGTGGTGGAGGAGGAAATAGTAGGGGTCGTCCACAAGGTGGGCGTGGTGGACAGGCTATGGGTGGCAACTAGGCCAACCAAGATAGAGGACAAGTTGGTAAAAATGGAGCTTAGGGTGGTAGGGGTGGCGACTAGGGTGGTGATAAGGCACATCTTTATACAGTTTTGGCTCGACCTGAGGTGGAAGCTTTCAATTCGATAATCACAGGTATTATTCTTATCTTTGATCGTATGGCTCCTATTTTGTTTGATCATGGTTCCACTTTCTCTTTTGTATCTATGAATTTGTTTTATAAGTTGGGTCTTGGACTGTGAATATCTTGATATTCCTATGTATGTGTCTACATCGATTGGGGTTTCTGTATATGTTAATTAGGTATATCGGGCATGTCCTATTATGTTCATGGTGTTTAAGACTCTAACAGATTTGGTTATTCTAGACATGAAGGAGTTGGATGTTATTTTGGGGATGAGTTGGCTGTCACCTTATCATGTTGTTCTTGATTGTTATGCAAAAATCATTATTGTAGCAATCCCTGGAGAGAGAAGTTAGAGTGGGAGGGTACCTTTAAGCTTAATCCTGTGAGGGTTGTGTCTGCAATTCGTGCCTAAAAATTAGTAAAGAAGGGGTGCAGGACATTTTTAGCCCATCTTTGGGAATAAAAATCTGTAGTCCCTCCTATAGTATCAGTTCCAGTTGTATGTGAATTCCTAGAAGTGTTTTTGAATGATCATTTGGGTATACCTCCAGATTGGGAAGTTGATTTTTGTATAGACTTAGAGCCGGGGACTAGACCTATTTCTATCCCTCTATACCATATGGCACCTGTAGAGCTGAGAGAGTTAAAATCCCAATTGCAAGAGTTGTTGGAAAAAGGCTTTATTCACCCTAGTGTCTCCCCTTGGGGTGCACCAGTGTTGTTTACGAAGAAGTAAGATGGTGGTATAAGGATGTGTATAGATTACCGTCAGTTGAATAAGGTGACCATTCACAACAAATATCCTTTACCTAGAATAGATGATTTGTTTGACCAGTTACAAGGAGATACAGTGTTCTCTAAGATTGATTTGAGGTCGGGTTACCATTAGCTAAAAATTAATTCAGAGGACATCCCAAAGATAGCTTTTAGAACTCATTACGGGCACTATTAGTTTCTGTTTAAGTCTTTTGGCTTGACCAATGCCCCAAATACTTTCATGAGCTTGATGAATGGAGTGTTTAAGTCCTTTTTGGATTCATTCATTATTGTGTTTATTAATGATTTACTTGTTTATTCTAAGAGTGAGAAAGAGCATGGAGCTCATTTGCGTGTTGTGTTAAAGACGTTGAAGGAGAAACAATTGTATGCTAAGTACTCTAAGTGTGAATTTTGGCTTTCCTCAGTGTTCTTATTGGGGCACATGGTTTCTAAAAAAGGGGTTATGATGGACCCACAAAAGGTTGAGTTAGTTAAAAATTGGGCCACACCGATGAATGTGATAGAAATCCATAATTTTATAGGGTTGGCCAGTTACCACCACTGATTCATTAAGGGGTTTGCTGCTATTGCTTCGTACCTGACCTATTTGACTTAGAATGAAGTTCCATTTGAATAGGATGACAAGTGTGAGGAGAGCTTTCAAAATCTCGAAACTCTGTTGACTTCGGCTCCAATACTAACCCTACCTATCGAGGGTAAGAATTTTATTGTATTTTGTGATGCCTCATGTTTGGATTTAGGTGTTGTGTTGATGCAGGAACAAAATGTGATTGCTTATGCATTGAGATAACTAAAGCCCTATGATAAAAATTACCCCACGCATAACTTAGAATTGGCAGCCGTGGTGTTAGCGTTAAAAATTTGGAGACACTATCTTTATGGGGTGAAGTATGAGGTATTCATAAACCACCACAGCTTGAAACATATGTTCACCCAGAAGGATTTGAATCTGAGGCAGAGGAGATGGATAGAGTTGATTAAAGACTATGATATCTCAATCTTGTATCACCCAAGTAAGGCCAATGTGGTGGTGGATGAACTAAGCCAAAAACCAGTGAGCATGGGGAGTTTAGCATTTCTGGAGGTGTCTAGATGCCCATTGGCTAGAGAGGTATAGTCTTTGGCTAATAATTTTATAAGATTGCACGAACTACAGAAGGAAAAGTGTTAGCACATGTGAAGGCTAGGTCCACATTCTATGATCAGATTAAGAATAGACAGTTTGAAGATATGAAATTAAACAACCTTTGAGAAAATATGTTACAAGGGGAAGCAAAGGAGGCCATTCTTGATGACGATGGGGCATTGAGAATCCCAGGTTGGTTGTGTGTACCTAGGGTAGGGAACCTTATCCCCACCAGTCTGGCAACGGCTCACAATTCCAAGTAATTCTACATCCGGGTTCCAACAAGATGTATAGGGACTTGAGGCAACACTATTAGAGGTGAAGGATGAAGAGTGACTCTGTAGGTTTTGAGGATAAGTTTCGAAATTGACAGCAAGTCAAATACAAACTTTGAAAGCCTAGTGGTATTTTTTAGCGGATGCCCATTTCAGAATGGAAGTGGGAATGGATAACGATGGATTTTTGGTTGTTCTTCCAAAAACCTTGAGGAAATACAATTCCATTTGGGTTATTGTTGACCGATTGACTAAGTTGGCTAATTTTATTCTGGTAAGAGTTGATTATAATTCGGCTAAGCTGGCAAAAATATATGTGAAGGAGATTGTAAGGCTATATGGTGTACCAGTGCCAATTGTGTCTGATAGGGGTACTCAGTTCACTTCTAATTTTTGGGAGAGGTTTCAGTCTGAGTTGGGTTCTAGATTAGATCTGAGCACAAATTTCTACCCGCAAATCAATGGTCAATTTGAGTGGATTATCCAATTGCTTAAGGATATGCTCGCTTGTGATATAGACTTCAAGGGTCAATGGGACCAATACTTACGATTGTGTGAATTTGCTTACAACAATAGCTACCACTCTAGTATTGACATGGCTCCTTTTGAGGACTTATATGGTAGACGATATAGGTTCCCCAATGGGTGATTTGACGCATTCGAGGTGAGTCCTTCGGGCACTGACATACTCAAGGACTCAATGGAAAAAGTGAGATTTATACAGAAGAAGCTCATAGAGGCTCAAAGCCGATAGAAGGAATATATGAATAAAAAGGTAAGAGACATGAAGTTTGAGAAGGGGGAGAAGGTACTCTTGAAGGTGTCACCCATGAAGAGTGTGATGCGATTTGGCAAGAAGGGCAAGTTGATCCTAAGGTACATAGGATCTTTTGAGGCGGTGAAGGAAGTGGGGTTGGTAGCATAGAGGCTGGTATTACCCCAAGTATGTTTGGGGTCCACCTCTGATGTGTCATGGTTTCATGACACTTTCAATGCTTAAAATAAGGAAAACATGCCATAACTTGGGTGTGTTTGGTTGGTATGACATGTTTTCTGTTCTATATTGCAGGAGAATAGGTTTTGAGGAAAAATGGACAAAATGGAAGAAATCATGCTCGAGAACGAAGTATCTGAAGATGAAAGAGCTGAGTCCAGTACCAGAGGAGTGACTAACGATAGGACTCACATGCCTTGAGTTCATTCACGTGATGTGAGTGTTTGTTGTGAGTCATCTTCAGATATGTTGAATGTTGTCTGATTCCCATGGAAGAAATCCACGTGGTGTGATTCCACTCATGTGAGGTGAGTTGGTGTCGTAAATATACTTCACAGATTTGTGTAGTGCTTCCTGATTCTCAGGACAGAGACCCACGTGAAGTGGCTTGTTTCCACGATACCAAGTCACGATACCGTGGAAAATTGCCGACTTTAGTCTCCTACTTTGTTTAGGATAGGATTCATCTTGTATCTATAAATACCCCTGTATTGTCCTATGTGCGGGAGTTAGTCATTACATTGTTTTGAGATAGTTTTTTTTTCATTATTTTGAGTTCATAAGCACATTTTTGGATTTTGTAATCTTGGAACATCAATTCCAGGGTTTTATTTATCATTGAGATTTTAGGGTTTCTTCATTATTGTGAGTTTAAAATTATGTTTTCATCCTTGAATTCTTATTGTGCTCTTGCGAACATGAGTAGCTAAACTCATTAACTAGGGTTGTGTGAACCATGAGGAATAAATGAAAAGGGTTAAGTGCAAAGCAATTCTGAACCGCTGTGAATTCATGTATTGTTATTTCCTTTGTTGTGATTGATCTTCTAACAGTTGCAAACGTTAGAGACTTGCCTCTATTCTAGACTTGCTCGAGAGAGAGGTAGAGATTGGGAAAAGGAAATAGCAATAGATATTTAAAGCTATAAACCTTCATCTAATAACTTGAGCCTTAGCAGGAATAGTTATCTGAGATCAAGGACAAGGGTTAGTAGTGCGACGCTCAGAGACCGAGAGGAGTAGAGTGAAATTCGTCTAACCAAGGTCGAAAGACGTTTAGATGAACATATCTTGTTAGATTTTTCATGCAACACAGAGGGACGGTTTTGTCAGCACAAGTAACCGGTGGAGTTAAGGAATCATCGGGAATCACAGTCCTGGTGTATTTCTCATATTGAAAACAACTTTAAAGAATCAACACTTGTTACTATCACTACTTGTTTACAAATATTTCCCCTTTTTTACTTATTTTCCAACTACTCGAACAAGAACTCAACCTACTTTTGTCTTATTCCCTGTGGGATTGACCCCAACCTAGTTGGGTTCTATATTTGATATAGCGACCTCTTTATACTTCTTAGGTGTCATATTTTGGGCGACATCAAAATTTGGTACAGTTGCCGGGGAATACGGTTACAGAGTTGATTAGTTTATTTGTTGGAGTTGATTGGTATTATTTTTCTATACTTTTAAGGGCACACGCCGGTGTATGCCTAATACTAGGAGTCAAGGTAATCCCCTGATTCCACTTGATGTTGAAATAGAAAGGACTCTGAGAGCTAATCAAAGAATGGTGAATACCGATGAAGTTCAGGATCCTGCCGCCTTGGGAGACATTCATAATCAACCAATTCAGCCAGTTGGTCATGAAACAACAGATCAAACTACGTCTCGGTTAACACGAGAAGAGCATGCTAGACAACCTGCTCTTAGGCAAGCAGAGAGAGATAATCGAGCTATGGAAGAGGCAGCCCAGCGACTGGATGAGGCTGAAGAGAGACAAAGAAGACTGAGAGCTCACCAACCACTTCAAAGACCGCATGTGCCAGTTTATGATGATCCTAAGGAAGAAGATGTGGCCTATTTCGAGCTAATAGAGACTGGTGCCATTATTCCACCAGAGTTACCTCAGGGCACTAAGTTTGACATTACCAATGCCATGATTCACCTGCTAAACTTGAAGGGTGTGTTCGCAAGTCTTCCTACTGATGATCCAAACATACACGTGATGAATTTTGTGGGGGTCTGCACTTCATATAATTTTCATAGAGTTGACCAAGAGGCTATTCGATTGATATTGTTCCCATTCTCTCTAACAGGAGAGGCGACTTTGTGGTTGGCAGAATTGCCACGAGGTTTCATTACTACTTGTCAAGAGTTAAGAAATTAATTTCTAGAAAGATTTTTTCCACCTTCCAAGATGATATAGTTGAAGGATGACATTTACAACTTCAGACAACTACATTCTGAAGCACTTTATGAGACATGGCTAAGGTTCCAGAAGAAGCTACAGAATGTGCCAAATCATAGGATGAGTGGTAGGAACTTACTTGAAATCTTCTACAGGGCTTTAAATGCCAACACGAAGGTGGTAACAGATACTATCACAGGTGGATCATTCATGAGTTTGAGATGGGAACAAGCTTCAGAGATATTAGATCGTATCATTAAGACCAACCGAGAATGGCATACTCGGGAGGCAGAAACGCCTACTGGCACATATGCTATTGGAGCCTCAGCAACACAATGGGCTTTGGACGAATCTGTAGCTCAAGAGGTCGCTCTGCTGAGGACAAAAATTGGTTTATTAGCTAAATAGATAGCGACCAGAGATGCTGAGAAGGTGTATGCTGTAGGTGCACAAGGTAAAGTGCCTAGAAATGAAGATTATGAATCTGATGAAGAGGCTAAGTATTTGGATTGAGAAGTGGTGAGTTTTCGAGCCAAGGGTCAAGGGTCTAATCAAGACTCTTGGAACTCGAGGCAAGGGAATCAAGGTTGGAACTACTATGGAGACAATTACAATAAGTCAGGATATAGAGATAGAGAACGAAATCATGACGGTGATAGGAGGCAGAAGGATGATTATAAAGAGAAGAGTGGCGTATATGTTCCACCAGGAAACTGCGATGCCGACTCTGGAAATTCAAGAATGGAATCCCTTCTAAATAAACTGGTGAAGGGATCAGAGAGTTAAGAACAGTGCCTGAAGGAAATTAGGTCAGACATCTCGAGAATAAGTCAGAAAGTAGAATCCCATTCGACTGCTATTAAATAGTTGGAGCAACAATTCAGGCAGATATCGGTGGCATTGAACCAACGTCAGCTAGGAACCCTTCCAAGCAACACCATCCAGAATTCGAAGAATGATAGTCATTGTCTAAAAATTACTACTAGAAGTGGGAAATACACAACAAATCCAACTATACCTATGGATAGTGGTAAGACAAGTGAGCCTATGCTTGTTGATGTAGAAACTGAGATAGATCCAGATAATTCAAAGGTCGAAACAGTTCTAAATCCTTATGATACTAGTGAAAAGGCAAAATCTGAGAAGAGGCAGGAAAAGAAGGTCCCACAAATGCTAAAAACTATCCCACGACCTCCTCCTCCCTTTCCTCAAAGATTGAAGAAGAAGGTTGAGAAAGGCAAATATCAGAAGTTTATTATAATGTTGAAAGAGCTATCGGTAAACATCCCTCTTGTTGAGGCATTGGAGCAGATGCTAGGGTATGAGAAATTCATGAAAGACTTGGTAACAAAGAAGAGAACTGTCAGTTTTGAGCCGATAGATAACTTACATCATTGTAGTGAAGTTGCTTCGCGTTCCCTAGTTGAAAAGAAGGAGGATCCAGGAGCTTTCACAATTCCTTGTACTATCGGGTCCTATAACTTTGCTAAAGCACTTTATGATTTGGGTGCTAGCATTAACTTAATGCCATTAGTCATTTTCAAGAAGTTGGGGTTGGGAGCACCAAAAACAACCTCTATGAGACTTCTCATGGCGGATAGGACTGTGAAAAAACCAGTGGGCATTTTGTATGATGTTTTGATAAAAGTTGCATCTTTCATTTTTTCGGCTGATTTTGTGATTCTAGATTGTGAAGTTGATTTTGAGGTTCCCATCATATTGGGAAGACCATTCCTTGCTACTGGGCGTGCATTGGTTGACATGGAAATAGGGCATATGAAATTCAGGTTAAATGATGAACATGTCACTTTCAACGTTTGTCGTTCCATAAAGCAATCGAAAGATATGTGGGTGATTTTGATAATAGATGCTGTTGAGGATAGCGATATTGTCGTGTCTCTTGAAGAAAGGTTGGGGGTAGAAGCTCTCGCGGCAGTGATTATGAATTTTGATAACAACGGTATTGAGGAATACGATGAGATGGTTAGTGCACTCACTGGTAAAGGAGCATACACTTATGCACCAAAGAAACTTGATCTCAATTTAAAGAATAGGGTGACCCCACCAGCTCATCCTTCTATTGAAGAGCCTCAAGTTTTAGAGCTTAAGGCTCTTTCGGCTCACCTTCGCTACATATTTTTAGGAGCCAACAACACCTTGCCTATGATTATTTCTGCTAAATTGGTAGAGTGGCAAGTTGAGGCTCTGGTTTCGATATTGAGAAGATTTAAGAGGGATATTGATTGGTCCATTGCTGATATTATAAGAATTCTACCCAATATTTGTACTCACAAAATTCAACTTGATCCTGAATGCATACCGAGCATTGAGCACCAACGTCGTCTAAACCCACTGATACAAGAGGTTGTGAAGAAAGAGATCATCAAGTGGTTAGATGCAGGAGTGGTTTACCCTATTACTGATAGCAAGTGGGTGAGCCCAGTTCAATGTGTACCAAAGAAGCGAGGAATCACTGTGGTTCCAAATGACAAAAATGAGTTAATCCCAATGAGATCGATTACTGGATGTAGAGTTTGCATGGATTATCGAAAGCTGAATTCTTGGACAGAAAAAGATCATTTCCCTATGCGCTTCTTGGATCAGATGTTAGACCGTCTTGCTGGTAGAGGATGGTATTGTTTTCTCGATGGCTATTCGGGGTATAATCAGATTTTCATTGCTCCCGAAGACCAAGAGAAGACCACTTTCACTTATCCATATGACACATTCGCATTTAAAAGGATGCCCTTCGGTTTATGCAATGCACCGGCCACTTTCCAACGTTGCATGATTTCTATTTTCTCCGACATGGTGGAAGACACTATTGAGGTTTTTATGGATGATTTTTCTATTGTGGGAGACTCATTTGATGATTGTTTGGCACACCTTGCTAATGTGCTGCAAAGATGCAAGGAGTTCTACTTAGTACAAAATTGGGGAAAATGTCATTTTATGGTCAATGAGGGTATCATATTAGGGCATCAGATCTCGAAGAAAGGTATTGAAGTTGATAAGGCAAAGATTGAGGTGATCGAAAAGTTACCTCCACCAATCTCCATGAAACGAATTCAAAGTTTCTTAGGTTATGCTGTCTTTTATAGAAGATTCATCAAGGATTTCTCTAAGATTACACATCCATTATGCAAACTTTTGGAGAAAGAGGTGAAGTTCTTGTTTAATGAGGAATGCCTATAAGCTTTCGAATGTCTAAAAGGTAAGTTAACTTCAGCCCCCATTATTGTCTCCCCAGATTGGACAATGTCATTTGAAGTTATGTGTGATGCTAGTGGAATAGCCTTGGGTGTTTTCCTTGGCCAAAGACGTGAGAAGATTTTACATCCGATTTACTATGCTAGAAAAGTTCTTAATCTAGCTCAAAAGAATTACACTGTGACTGAGCAAGAGTTTTTGGCAGTGGTCTTCGCTTTTGAGAAATTTTGCTCTTATTTGATTGGCACAAAAGTCATTGTTCATATAGATCATGCAGAACTTCGATATCTTATGTCAAAGAAAGATGCTAAGCCAAGGTTGATTCGGTGGTTACTTCTATTACAGGAATTTAACTTTGAAGTCAAGGACCGGAAGGGAACCGAGAATTAAGCTGCCGACCATCTATCACACCTTGAGGAGGAGGCCATGCTTAAATTAAGAGATAAACTTGAAATTGATGATACTTTTCCGGATGAGCAAGTACTGGCAGCATCACAATACTTAATCCATTGGTTTGCTGATTTTACCAACTTTTTGGCAAGTGATTTTGTTTTGAATGATATGTCTAATCAGCAGAGAAAGAAATTCATGCATGAGGTGAGAAAGTTCTTCTGGGATGAGCCGTATTTATTTAGGGTGTGTGCAGATGGCATGATTCGAAGATTTATTCCAGAGGTCGAGATGATGAGTATTTTGGAAGCATGTCATTCATCTCTAGTTGGGGGTCATCATGGAGGTGTGCGGACTGCCCATAAAATCTTGCAATGTGGGTACTATTGGCCCAGTATTTACAAAGATGCTCATGATTACGCTCGAGCTTGTGTCTAATGTCAAAGGCAAGGGAATATCTCACGCAGACACGAACTTTCCATGACAACTATACTTGAGCTTGAATTGTTTGATGTGTGGGGAATTGACTTTATGGGCCCTTTTGTGAGCTCACATGAGATGAAATACATTTTGGTAGATGTCGACTAAGTTTCTAAGTGGGTGGAGGGAATTGTTCTTCCTTTTTAACGAAGGAAGAAGTGTCACGACATTCTTGAAAAAGAACATATTTTAACTATTCGGTACACCCCGAGTTATCATTAGTGATGAAGGATCCCACTTCTGCAATCGTCTGTTCAAGACCCTGCTTTAAAAATATGGTGTTAAACATAAGGTGGAAACACCTTACGATCCTCAGACAAGCGGGCAAGTTGAGGTGTCAAATCGTGAGATCAAGTCTATTCTAGAAAAAACAGTGAATGCCAATAGGATTGATTGGGCTCGAAGATTGGATGATGCATTATGGGCATATCGAACTGCGTTCAAGACGCCAATTGGTGTATCACCATATCAGATAGTTTTTGGAAAATCTTGCCATTTGCTTGACGAACTTGAACATAAGGCTGTATGGGCTTTGAAAAGGTTGAATTTAGACTGGAGTGAAGCGGCAAAATTGAGACTTGAGCAGATGAATGAGATAGATGAATTTTGTCTCCGGGCTTATGAAAGTTTAGCAATATATAAAGAGAAGATGAAATTATATCATGATCGATGCATTGAGAAACGAGAATTTCACCCGGGAGATTTGGTGCTACTTTATAACTCCAAGCTTCGCTTGTTTGCTGGAAAGTTAAAGTCCAAATGGTTCGGACCATTCATGGTGGACAGGGTGTTCCCACATGGAGCAATTGAGCTAAAAGGAGATGATAATATTCTATTCAAGGTAACTGGGCAGCGTGTAAAGCATTATGTGGGAATCACGAAAGAAATAAGGACATGTGAAGAGCTTGATTTTGAAGAAGTCTAAGTAGTCAAGCTAGCCATGTCGTGCCGCGACATTAAATCAAGCTCTTCATGGGAGGCAACCCATGGTTTAGTTGGGGAAGTTTGAGTATCAAAGTTAATCGTGTCGTGCTGCGACATTAAATCAGGCGCTACTTGGGATGCAACCCAAGATCTGATGATGTTGTATTGAACTGATATTCACTGTATTGAGCTGAGTATGTGCCAGTACTGCCCACGAAAGTGATTCACGAGACACAGGTTCACCTAAGTAATACGGACTGGTATCGTAGAAGTCAGAGGAAAATTACCACCTGCGAAAGTTGACCTACGTCAGAGACCCACGTGACGTGGGTCAACCCATATGATCCAAACCCGAACCTTAAATCCAAATTTCTCTACATTCCCAAAGACCAACAAAACAAATAAATACGACCCAGACCTGAACCCATATGATCCAAACCTGTGAAACCGACCCTTCACAGACTCAAATTTGAAAACCCTACCCAAAATTCAACCTACCAGACCCAAATACCCCAAAATTCGACCCACTCAACATCATGCTCCCCAAACCAAACCCCAAACATGCCCAACTTGATTTTTCGTCAAGAATTCGAACAAACAATCCAGAATTTGCAACCCAATTGAGTGATGAACCGCCAAAGTTAGGAAAGAGTGGGTCCAAGGAGGTTTTTGATATTGGCACTGATGATCCTGTACTAGTACCTTGTACCACGAGGTTACAAACTCGGGCACAAGCTACTGCCCGAGCTGCATTTTAGCCCGTTCCACAGCCTATCCAGTCGACTGTTCCTGATCAGTCTTTTGAGTCCGCCCCCCAGTCTGAAGAGGGGTAGGATGATTCAGTATCGGGCTCTGTAGATAATACTATAGGATAGGGTACTTCTGCGGCAGAGGCTATAACATCTATTTTGGGCACTGGTGAACAGAGTGCCCCGAATCCCTCACAGAGAAGGGATATCCAATGATGGTGTGTTCAGGGCATGCGGGTATTTTATGATAGGGATGCCGAGCTTACTGAGCCGGGCATGTGTAGAAGAAGTATTATGGAGGAGCCTCGATATAGGATAGAGGAGTTAAAGGCATTGCTCGATATTTGGACTGTGTTTGAGCAATATGGGTTTGGATGGATAGCGGAGCCTCCTGGTTGCTATAACTTAGAATTGGTCTGAGAATTTTATACATCCTATGCTGCGTCTGTTGATTTGATCACACTCGTTGGGAAGCGGTATCGGGACCAAACACTATTGACTCACACTTTGGTTCGAGGGACCAAAGTTGATATATCTAAGCAGACCATCCACCAATTCTTGTTTGGTGTAGGCCGTCCATTGCCAGCTACGACTGCTGAGTTTGATCACCGTATGGAGACTGTCAAACATTAGATTAAAATGTGGGATGCAGATAAAAAGTTAGAGTTGCTGAGGTGGATTGCTGGTTATATAGCGGAGGACGGTGTTGATGCTAGTTGGGTGACTGGGAAGCTGGATATAAAGAAGTCCACACTCCATTTTGCTGGCAGGTTTTGATGGTTTGTTTTTAGGCATCGGTTGGGACCCACTAATGCTGATAATTCACTCACCTTAGATCGGGTTGTGGTGGTAGCTAGTATCATTACAGGTTATGATATTCATATCGCCAGGTACATTATTAGAGAGATCCATGAGTGTCCCTTTCGAGACCATACCAGTTGTCGCGCCCCATTTTTCTCGCGAAAAGCGGGATTCGACGTGACCACTCTTTTTGGGATTTAAGGAGTGAAGAGTCGCCACCTAACGAATTAAGGTGCGTTAGGGCACCGTTTTAGACTAATTAAGATTAATTAATTATTAGCCTATGTGAAACAGAAATTCGGGTAAGGGTTCAAGTTACCTCGAAAGGAAGGTGTTAGGCACCTTTCGAGGTCCACAAATGTGGGTCCCGACCGAACTTGTATATTATGTGGGGAATTCTATGTGATAAGCAAAAGGTCAATTATTTTTTGTTAACCTAATAGTAACTAAGCATTTAAACAAGAAGAATAAATAAATAAATAAATAATTATTTATCTAGATGATATACATTAAGAAAAAATAAAGTATTAGATAAGCAAGAAGAGAGAAGGACATAATTATATAACCAAATAATTTATAATAGCGCACCTAAACTACCCCAAATAATTCAAAACTAAGATAAAGAAAAGCCGATTTAGAGAAGCTTTTTGACAATGGATTAATTTTAGCCTATTCGGATCAGCGCCCGGCTTATTAACGGATGACAATGTCATATGTTGCATTGTCGAATTTTGCTCGGGGCGACTTACATCATTTCCGATTTTCTACCTACCCCACCTAGTTTGATTATTAGTCTTAAAGACGTTCTAAAGAAAACGATAAAACTAACGTTCCCTAAAATGTCTACCCATCCCAACTTAATGTCCAAGAGGCGTCGGACTTATTATTTTGGGTAAGGATCTAGACATAGAAAATGTCTTAGGCTTCCTAGTTAGAATCAGAGTTTACGTCAAACAAAACAAATTAGGACTAACAATTAGCACGTAAAGGTTTCAAATATGCCTCTTATTTAATTAGGTGATGACAGACTGAAAAAGCCAGTTATCCATTTTCACGTAATTGAGACCTATAGGCATAATTTCTAGGCGAGGTATATTAATGCTGAAAATTAATTTAAATATGCGAAAAAAATTAATTAAAATGTACAGAAAGCTAATTTAAATATGTTAAAATTAGTTTAAACATGCAGGAAATTAATGTAAATATGCAGAAACTTAACTTAATTGTGCAGGAATTTTAATTTAAATATGCAGGGAATTAAGTTTAATTGTGTAGAAAATTTAATTTAAATGTGCAGAAAAATTAATAAATTGTGCAGGAAATTCATTTAATTGCAGAAAAATTGATAAGCTGTGCAGGAAATTTAAAATTTTCAAATATGCAGGGAATTGAATTTTAATTGTGCAGGAAAATTTATTTAATATGCAGAAAATTAATGTAATTGCAGAAAGTTTTAATTTGAATATGCAGAAAAATGAATTTTAATTGTGTAGGAAATATAAGTTTAAATATGCAGGAAGTTTAATTTTAGGTATGCAGAAAAATAATTTAATGTGCAGGAAATTGCTTTACTTGCCGGAAATTGATTTTAATTGCTAAAAAAAAATGAGTTTTAACATGTTGAAAATTTGTTAAACATGCTAGGAGTTAGTTGAGCACACCTAAATTAAATTAACGTACTCAACTTAGTCTAATACGTCCAAAAGTTATTTAGTGATCCTAAAACATGATTTCTAAGCGACAAAGGCAATTGATTAATTATCCTAGATTATTTGCCTAAGTGATAACATAATTTTAATTAACACATGAGATTTATTTGGATGATCCTACAAGCATGGTTTCTAAACGATGAAACACTTAGCGCATAGAATCCCCACCCCCAGCATCCCCAATAAATTTTTTTTTTTTTTATTATGCTATAAAGTTTATACAAATTTATTACATGCCACTGAAGGATATGAAAGACAGTAAATAAATAAGAAAATAAGGGTTGTTTGGACAACCTTAAACACAACCCCTCCGACCCAAAACAACTCTTCATCTGTCCCGAATAATACCTGTAAAACAAAATCAACATACCCCAGGCACACGAAACATAGACATCTAATAATCCTACGACAAGCATTCACCCAAATCAAATAATGACCTCACAAATAATCATATTAAACAGCTTAAGAGTTTAGGAGACAAATAGGACAAGCATTAAAGCATCCATAATTAACATGTCATAATAAAATACATAGTCTAGGGAGCTAACCAGTTTTGACGACAATAATCAGTCAAGAGAAAACCTTGAAGAAGTAATATTTTTAACACACTTGCGCCAATAAAGCAATCAGCAGACCGAATCCCTCTTCTTAGAATATTAGCCCAATAAAACTTGAGAAGTATTTTTTTTTCGTCGGAAGAGTGATACTCAAAAAAGTCCCCCCAGAATGAAAGAAAAACCCTCTTTATATAGTGAGAGGTCATAAAATTAAATGGAAGGGAGAATCCTTTGTGGATCAATTGCTGAAAATTCTTTTCCTTAAACGAAAGGGCTGAATCAATTCCATGTAAAAATAACCTCCATTTACCATAAATAAGTACGTAAGAATGAATTTTAAATTTAAAAATAAATAAATAAAATAAGGGATGTTTGGATTGCTAAGTCATTAGAATTAATTAAGGAAAGAAAATATACTAGAATAAAAACTCACCAATAATGAATACGGATTCTCAAAATCACGTCATACAGATCAAACTAATTCAAAACTTGCCATAATTATGTGAATACTGAAAATATTTTAGAGAATCCAAATCAAATAAGGCAAAGCAATCGTCAATGTTGTCAATAACATATGATTGTTGAAGTTGTCCGGAATCAATGAATGAAACGAAGTGCAGAACATAAGGATTTCACCATAGCCAATCACCAAACGAATCAGTTTTGAATCATTTAAAGAAATAAATTTTTCTTTCAAAAGATTGCGCAAATCAGTGTTCAAATTCTTAGGGTTAAACGAATGTTCATAACAATTGGGGCTTTCAACATATGATAATATAATCAACTTAACAACCCCAAATCACAAGGAATTGACCCAAAAATCTCAACCAATCGTCCTTAATTTCAAATCTAAGAATTTGTCGGAACAAAAATAAGGAAAAGGGGTAGGAGACAGTTGGAATTTAGATGTAAAATTAAGTAAGAAATGAAACCTGAGATGGATTCATCACAAAACTTTAATATTTTCAGGTGGCATTTGAACGGAGCACGAAGCAGCGACGCGGGTCTTGATGTGGGGTTCGCCGGCTCGTGGTTTCCTATCGGGATACGACATGGGTTCGCCAAGACCATATTAGAATTGTGGCGGCAAGGTCAATTTGAGATGGGATTTCCACCGGCCAGTGATGGTGAAGTGGTGGCGGGGGCGGCGCGATGGTGCGGTGGAGGCGGAGGCGGCACTGGTTCTGTGACTGGTGGTCGGCTGTGGTGGTTGGCAGTCCACCGGTGGAGAGAGAGGGAGATCGAGAAGGTAGAGGCGGCTGTTGTGTGAGGGAGAGAGCGGAGGGGGCTGTGTGGCTATTGGAGGGGGAGAGAGGGTCTGCGCCGATGGAGGTTCGCCGGTCGGTGATGACCGGCGATGGTGGCGGCGTTAGAGCTGAGGAAGAGAGAGGATAGAGAGATGGGAGCTGCGGCTGTTTGTGAGAGAGAGTGTGAGAATTAGGGTTTGGGGGGTGGTTATGTGGTAAAAAGGAAAGAAAGTGGGGAATTGATCTCAGCCGTTGGATCAATTTTGATCAACGGCTGGGATCAAATATTTACAAAAAGGGCCAGAAATTAAGTTATTTAAATTGGGTCTAATTGAGACAGAATTGGGGGTTTAAAATTGAGCCAAAGTGAGCTCAATTTAGGCTAAAATTGACACGAAATTGAATACAAAATGGCTAGATTTTAAATAAATTGGAAAAAATTAAATTGAATTAGATTGCTATTTAATGAATTAATCAATGTTATAAAATCACTATGAATAAGTTACGTAAGTAAAATAATGACACGTAATATATTATTTAGAATTGGCGATAAATAATAATTTGAAATAAATGATGTACTTGTAGATTATGCATGCGAATTTTACAAATGTTATTATTATTATAATAATAATAATAATAATAATAATAATAGTTATAATAACAGACTACATATTTGTAAATTATGAGAATGCATATTTGAGGAAATAATTTAATAAATATTTACAAAAAATTATGTAAAATATTGTATTTAAATTAGTAAATTATATATATTATATTAAAAATGTAAAATTAAATGTAAAAATAAATTGCATACCTTAAAATCATGAATACGAAATGTCAGGATTTATTTGATACCAAAATAGTAGTTAAAAATTCAAAACTAATATTTTTGATAAAATAGCAGTCTGGGAGGGTATCGGGAGGTCAAAATTGGGTGTCAACACCAGTATCTCTTTCCCCTATTTCATTCAGAGCCTGTGTGATAGGGAGAGTTTGGTTAGGCTACCTACCATCGATCACTATATCGAGGTGACCCGCATAGCAGATATTAGGTTGATGCAGCAACGGGGATCTAACCCCATTGTTCAAGGAAGGTCTTAACCTTTTGGGTCGTCAGGAGCAACTCTTTGTGAAGGGCCGGGAGATAGCAAGGAGTCGGTGAGTACCACAGCACCAGTGAGTATGCCCGAGACAGTGCATGTACCTGCTGAGGGCATAGGACTAATGATTGATGATGAGGCTCCAGGCACTATCGTACCACAGTTGAGGCTGTAGAGGCTAGAGTAGAGGCCCGTATGTCTGCGTCTATGGATAAATTCATGAGAGAGGTGCATGGACGGATTGATAGCTTTGAGGCATGGATGGCTACCCAGTTGGGTTCAGAACAAAATCCTGGTATGACAGCATTGACACAGGAGGTAGCTACATTGGGAGAGGAGGTTCGAGCTTTAGCATCGAGAAGTGCTCCTGTTATTCCACCTATGCCTATGCAGGCTCCGATGCGGCCAGTTTTTGAGGTGGATTTGTTTGCCGATGAGGAGCCTCCTATTGATAGAGGCAAACATCCACGCAGTCATGAGGAGCAGGTGGATAGTGGCGATGAGTTTGAGGGTGATCTCTGGAGAGTGGTTAAGGCCTCCAGGATAGAGTACCATACTAGTCAGATCACCCAGGAGCAAAGGGCATGAGGTGCATCCTCTAGTCAGGCACCCCCTCCATCGGATGCACCTAGCAGAGAGCCCAGAGAGTATACTGATGATCCCGCTACGGGCGAGCCCACTTCCGGTGCCTAGGGCACCGCAGGTATGTCTTCACTCCCTTACATGTATTACATTATTAGCCATGCACTAGGGGTAGTGCACCATTATTTAGTTGGGGGTGGGGGTATACCACCCCTTGGGGGTTTTTGTTGCTGTGTTTCTTTTCCCCCAAGTGTGCTATCATAGTAGAACTGGCATATCTAGGTTGTTATTTATAGTATTTATGTGTTTTCTTGTTGAATTAGGAGAAAAATAGGGAAACCATAGTGCAGTCTAGTTTTGAACAAGTTATACTGTTTGATTATTTAAAAGATACCCCTCCGAAAGATTTAGTTTTAAAAATGTGTGTGTAGCATGGTAGTTTGTGAGAACTGTTGGATCTTGTTATGGCATTAGGATTATAGACAAAATAACTGTAGCTAGCATTGCATGAACTCAGATAGGAAGTTGTTGATAACGTAACCCTATGCTATGTGTGTGTGAGGTCATTACTTAGTGGACTTTGTGTGTGCAATCCAGAACTTTCCCGGTTAGTCTTGCCTAGGTTAGAGGATAGTGGTTAGGAAAGGATCATAGGCTATTTTTGAATAAGTCCACTTGTAGCCTAAATGCCTGACCAAATATGCAATGAATATCCCTTGAACCAAATTTTGATCCTTACTTGACCTATTTCTTTCAGTAGCCTATTCACCTTCCCTTTTTGATTTATAATGAACCTGTCTTGGCCCTGGTCCCTCCTTGGACATTGTGAACCTTAACTAAGACGAATCGCCAAAGTTAAGGGTGCCTATTATAGGGGTGCATAGATTGATTTGGGTATGAAGAAGGGGTAGTAAAAGAAAAAGAGAACAAATTTGGGTGGAAGAAAAAAAAAGAAAAAAAGAGAGAAGAAAAAGATTTTTTTTTGTTCTGTAAGTATGAAGAAAATCACACCTAAAATCTGAAAATAAATGAAGGAGAATAAGGGAGAATAAAATGAGAATGATTGGAAAATGGAGCTAAAAATAGTGTAGATTCAAGGAGGGCTGAGTCACCATATCCATATGTACCATTCCCGTCCCCAAGCCTACATTACAAGCTGATTAAAGTCCTATAGTGATCCTAATCCAACTGTCCGAAAAAAACTAAGTCATAGAAAATAAGGGCAAGCCTATGGTATTTCATGCACACTGTTTGAACTTCTTTGTGAGAGAGAGTGTTTTGACCGAGTCCCTAATTTGAGATTCATTAGTATACTGTGAGTGTATGGGACTTCTTTGCTGTGAGAGTACATGGGTTGTATTGTTAGCTGCTATTTGTTCGGATAATGTCATTTGCATATAAGCTTAGTTGTTTGTTCATAATCTCATGCCATCACTTGATCCCTGTTATGTAATGATAATATGCTGCATGTATGCACACAGTGCTTTTGATTTGCAAGTAGGAGGGGCCAGAAAAGTTTTGAAGTCAAAAGCAATGAGTCGATTGTCGTAGGTCCCTTAGGTTTCTCTTAGTTAAGCATCGTATATGTTTGTTTTGTTTTGTTCGCCTGAGGACATGTAAACGTTCTAAGTTGAGAGTGTTGATGTGTCATGGTTTCATGACACTTTCAATGCTTAAAACAAGGAAAATATGCCATAACTTGGGTGTGTTTGGTTGGTATGACTTGTTTTCTATTCTATATTACAGGAGAATAGGTTTTGGAGGCAAAATGGAAAAAAGGAAGAAATCATGCTCGAGAGCGAAGTATCTAAAGACAAAAGAGCTGAGTCCAGTACCAGAAGAGTGAGTAACGACAGGAATCACGTGTCGTGAGTGTCTGTCGTGAGTCATCTTCAGATATGTTGAATGTTGTCTGATTCCCACGGCAGGCATCCAGGTGGCATGATTCCACTCACGTGACGTGAGTGGGTGCCGTAAATATACTTCAGAGATTTGTGTGGTGCTGCCTGATTCTCATGACTGGGACCCACGTGAAGTGGCTTGGTTCCACGATACCAAGTCAAGATACCGTGGAAAATTGCTGACTTTAGTCTCCTACTTTATTTAGGATAGGATTCATATTGTATCTATAAATACCCTTTTATTGTCCTATGTGCAGGAGTTAGTCATTAAATTGTTTTGAGATAGTTTTTTTCATTATTTTGAGTTCATAAGCACATTGTTGGATTTTGTAATCTTGGAACATCAATTCCAGGGTTTTATTTATCATTGAGATTTCAGAGTTTCTTCATTATTGTGAGTTTACAATTATATTTTCATCCTTGAATTCTTATTGTGCTCTTGCAAACATGAGTAGCTAAACTCATTAACTAGGGTTGTGTGAACCATGAGGAATTAACGAAATGAGTTAAGTGTAAAGAAATTTTGAACCGCTATGAATGCATGTATTGGTATTTCCTTTGTTGTGATTGATCTTCTAACAGTTGCAAATGTTAGAGACTTGCCTATATTCTAGACTTGCTCAAGAGAGAGGTAGAGATTGGGAAAAGGAAATAACAACAGAGATTTAAAGCTATCAACCTTCATCTAATAACTTGAGCCTTAGCAGGAATAGTTATCTCAAATCCAGGACAAGGGTTAGTAGTGCGACACTCGGAGACCGAGAGGACAAGAGTGAAATTTGTCTAACCAAGGTCGAGAGACATTTAGATGAACATATCTTGTCAGATTTTGCATGCAACGCAGCGGGACAATTTTGTCAGCACAAGTAACCGGTGGAGTTAAGGAATCATCGGGGATCACAGTCCTAGTGTATTTCTCATATTGAAAACAACTTCAAAGAATCAACACTTGTTACTATCACTAATTGTTTACAAATATTTCCCCCTTTTTACTTATTTGCCAACTACTCGAACAAGAACTCAACCTATTTTCATCTTATTCCCTGTGGGATTGACCCAAACCTAGTTGGGTTCTATATTTGATACATCGATCGCTTTATACTTCTTAGGAGTCATATTTTAGGCGACATCAACCCCGTATTCCATGTATCTATGTTAAAGAAGAACCATGGAGATGGGGACAATATTATTCGTCGGGACCCAAAACTGTTTGATAAGGAATTGTCCTATAAAAAGGAATCGATTGCTATTCTAGCTAAAGATGTGAAGAATTTGAGTACATGAGTTATTCCTTGTGTGAAGGTTCAGTGGAGGAACCGTACTATTAAGAAAGGTATATGGGAGATAGAAGCGGACATGCATAAGCGGTATCCGCACTTGTTCATTGGCCAAGGAACACTCTATCCCAGTTGTTATGTCTCTTTCAAACCAGTGGTCATTCGAGAATGAACAAGTGGTAAATTGGTAACTAAGTTGATGACCCAAAATGTTGTTAAACTGAATTAAGATGTAGAAGTTGCACCTAGACTCCCCTTAGCTAAATTTTTAGGAATTCAGGGCTAGTGTAGTTTTGGATTAATTTTGAGGATGTGGTAATTGAAAAAAATATGATATTGATATTATTGGTAATAGATGGGTTTGATATGATAGTTGGATAGCCAACGAGTATAGAAAGTCGTAGTAACATTCAACACCTGAAAAGGAGTTATAAAACTCTGGTTATAGCATTTATCATGGAGGGGTTGGTTCGCG
Source organism: Capsicum rhomboideum (assembly GCA_031232105.1). NCBI lineage: Eukaryota > Viridiplantae > Streptophyta > Magnoliopsida > Solanales > Solanaceae > Capsicum > Capsicum rhomboideum. The sequence goes on along the minus strand of CP124712.1, from coordinate 41,734,841 downwards.
ATGTCGAAATTCGTGGTGTGTGTTTTAAAATTAGGGAAACTGAGGAGAAGTACCTAGTTTATGTCTCAAACTATTGTATCAGAAAAAGTAACCACTGCAGCGGTCATGGAAATCGCAGCGGCGTCCTCCAGTAATATGGCGTGAACCACTACAACAGAAATTTAACCACTGCAGTAGTACCGCTGTAGCGGTAATTATCCATTGCAGTGGCAACATACAGTAAAATTTCAATTTTAAAACCTAAAAAATATTTTCATTCCCCACTTTTCGAAAAATGCAATAGAGCTCTAGGGAAAGGCAATTTTTAGGGGGATTTCAAAGTTTTTCATCTTTGGAGGCAAGTAATTACATTCTAAACTTGAATTTGCTTATTTAACCTTAGAAAATCACTAGAAATAGATTAATGGTGAAAGTTGGAGTTTAACCATAGGTCATGAAAATTGATGAGAAATGGTAGGAATGTGAATAAATTCAGCATATAATGATCCTAGGGTGTTAAAAAACACTAAAAGGACTTGATTACGATTATTTATGCTAATTCAAGTAGTGTTCTTGAAATTTAAATGATAAGAAAACCCTAAGATGATAAAACAGGGTAATTTTATTGCTAAAATCAGTGACTTTTGATCCCTAGTAGTTTAAAACGGATGAATTGTTGAATTGTATGTATATTCTTGTGGTTGTATAGACCAAGAGCGAATTGAAAGTGAATGAAAAGGGGAAAGTGTGGCTTAAAGGTGCTTTGAGCAAAGGATTTGAGGTAGGCTATGGTTTTTTTGTGTCACTTAAGACTTTCTTGGCTTTGTGCTTGTTTGTGATTTAAATATCTATGATTGCCTTCTAGCATGACTTATGATTTCATGACTGCATTGCATTTTCATTTGCATTGTGATAAGGTGTTGATATGATGGGTCTAGTACCACATAGGTACAATATGATATATTATGATAATGGATCGGGTACTACGCCAGTACGATATGATATGTTATGATAATGGGTTGGATACCACTCTGCTATATGTCATGATGTTGATAATGAGGATGAGAAGAGTAAGAGATGATGCGCACATCTTGCATACATGCACTCATTCATATGTATTGAGTGCTATTTTGATGAATATATATGATGATGAATTATTGATGCAAATGACTAAGCATGAAAGCCTGTGAAATTGAACTTGTGAGTTGTAAGTATATGATGATACTTGACGTGTTTGTCTAATTGATATCATTCGTTATGAGTTTTGTTATGATCGTTGTTGTACTTGTTTGACTTGCTTACTTGTACATTGTTAAGTTAGTCGACCTATGATGCTTACCAGTACTTATTGATGTACTGATGCTACCTGTACTCTTCCTTTTGTTGAGTGCAGAACACCTTCCAGCGGTTGATATGCAACCTCGGCTCTAGATAGTGTTTCATACTTGATTTCGAGGATGAGCACCATATTCGGGCAGCCTTCAGATCTTCTTATGATATTGATGTCCCTTGCTTTGGGACTAAGACGATTTCCTCTTTTGTTATGTTTTTGGATATTTGTGTCGATTTCAGACTTAGTTTATTCTTAGATGTTCTTGTACGTTGACTTGAGGTTCCGGGAATTGTAATAAAAAGGGGTTTTCGTACTCTATTCGCTTTATGGATAATGACGTCGTTTGATTAAAATGTTTATTTAAATGAAAACCTTTTAGAGTTGATTTAATACTTGGCAAATTATATAATGTGAATGTAAGAGTAACACTTACGTGAGTAAAAGTAAGATTAATATGGTTCTCCCACCATAGGTTAGGGTGGGTACCAATCATGATCAGGTGGGTAAGCAAGATCACATTTATGCATATTAATACTCAATTCATTGTCAACCCACAATAAGAGCTCGTAAGTCAAATCAGTTTGCCATTACTTTATCAACATCTTAATATCTTTCAGCCTTAAGAATTACAAATGTCAAAGACAATATATAGCATTAAGACTATGCCACCAGTTCACTCAAGGAACCCAAAGAAATATCAAAACCAATGGTTCACGCAAGAAACCCAATATACATTTAACAAAACACAACCCGGTTCACTCAAGAAATCGTCAAACTCTCCAAAATCACCATGTACACACATGCTATGGGTCTTATGGTTTTCCACTAGCCATGACCTGCAGGGGACGAGCTTAGTCCATGTACCAAAGGTACTAGACAACTAGTGTCTTCCCATCCTTATCCCAAAATAAGTGTTATGCTACCCTTATCTCAACATCCCCACCCTTATACAACGTCGAATCCACCAATTCAAGCACAACCAACATTTACCAAATCATCTCACAGCAATAACCAAGTACTATTTACAAGTATAATCACATAGTAAGTTCAAATCAACAACACTTGCATATCAACAGGTCCTTTATTTTATTAATTACATTATAATTTGTCAATCCCAATAATTGTATTCAATATTCAATAGGTTCATCATTTATTAGCATATTTTGTAACTAAATAAACAAACAAACAATTAAACCTTCACACATGCAATTAAATTGAGCCTTAACTCCAATCATAACATACTCAATATATTGGTGTCGGAGGACCATGAAAAAGATAATCAAGGAACATACATATGATCATGTGGGTTTAACCTCCTATTTTACAAGACACACGGGAGTGTACATGATTTCTCATAAGCTTCTTCATTTTAAATTAGCATTCAATCCTAACCATAAACTACTATATTTTAATTTTTGTGCATATTCTGCTACCACAACCAATTATCAAGACATGACCTATTCTACATCCCAACTCCTATCTTATTCTAACACCACAATTATTTGTGTTACTACCCAACTTCCTATAATTTTTTTAACCTAAAACACTAACACATAGAATTTATCGATTATTATAGAGAGCATATCACATGAGGCAATCATCAATAAGTTTGGATATTAAATGACCTTAAAGTCGGACTAAGAAAAGAACAAAGCCACATGCAGGCATCAAACCCAACTTACTCAGTCAATTACACTTACAATAACTTAACTCATGCCATAATTAATCCTTTTTATCCACCAACACCTTGTCCATAGGCCTAAACATGAAATCTCTTTTTAATCATAGTCTACAACTACTTAATTAAACCTAGCCTACTTGGCCGCCATGTTGCTATTACAGAGGTATGACATCTCGTTCCTTGACCCATTCTAGTAATTTCTAATGCAAATTCCATGAGAAAAGCCTCAAGATTTGCCTCTCTAAGTGCGCTCCTTTGTTTCAATCATTCTTAGGCCTAGGGACAATTCTAGGGTGTTTTTAGAAGGAGGAAACATCATAAATTTAAAACTAAGAAAGAAAAAAGGTTTTAAATTACAGAGTGACTGCCTGTTGTTTCACTATAGCAACCTGGCTACTACTATCATGACACCGCTATAACAGGTAGTGTCCCGCTATGGTGGGGTGATGTCAGTCCACTTCCCCCAAAATTTACAACTTCTGAGTTTGTCTACTAATTATTTTTAATGGATATCTAAGAAATCTTAAAATTAACCAATAGCTCATGCCTCATGGATGCAGTGATTATAGTAATGACTCGATGGGTTATTACACGATAAATACATTCAGTTGACATTATTTCTATTCTCATTCATTGGAGAAGCCAAGAAGTGGTTAAAAATTAATCCTACATGGTATATTACTAATTGGGATTCTTTATCTAAAAAGTTTCTTAATACATTCTTCTCCTCTAGAAGAATAATATATCTTAAAGGAAGGATAGTAATTTTTTTGCAGAAAGATTATTAGTCCCTTGCACATGTTTAGGAATGATACAAGGGATATCTGCGAGATTTTCCATACCAGCAGCATCCTAAGGAGATTATTTTGCATAACTTTATTAAATGGTTGAGGCAAAACTCTAAGTCTTTTTTAGATGCTATAGCTCAAGGGCAGGTTTTTTCTAAAAGCTATGATGAGATAAAGGCTATCCTCAACCTTATATCTACAGGACATAAAGATTATTCAGAACCTAGAAGAATATTCATATATATATATATATATATATATATATATATATAGTAAAAACTAGGTAAACTAGAGATGGATGATATGTTAGCCATACAAGCAGGCATTAGTAAGCTATGCAACTTAGTGGGACAAATTTTGATGGTTCAAAATACTAGTCATACATAATAGATTTAGGTAGCTAAGCTGACTTATGAAAAGTGTGGTGAAAACCATGCTTACTCAGGATGTTCTCTGAATTTAGAATTCATCTATTATGTGGGGTAGAAAAATATGGGTCAAGGTTACAAAAACAAAAGTTATGACCTGAAGTACGAAAACCACAGAAGACTACACAAGTGAGTATCTCTCTAGAAGAAGCATAGAAGTTGTTCATGACCCATCAACCAAAAACACAGCAAGCCTAAGCTCAGATAAATGTTGAGATTAAACAAACCATCACAAAATTAAAATTATAGTTAGGACTACTGACAACTACACTTTATGACAGACCTCAATGTGTTTTACATAGGGACCAAGAGAAAAGCCCTAAAGAGAATGTCAATATAGTCACTTTGAAAAGCAAAAAAGAGCTAAAGGTAGAACCCCAAAGAAGTGAACAACAGAATGAGAAGTTGAGATCTAAAGTGGTTGATGAATTACAAAAAGAGAGAAATAAGAGGAATGAGAAACCATCTGAAGATTTGGTAACTAAGACACCACCACCATTCCAACAAACATTTTAGATGTAGAAAGCTGATAAAGCATATAAAAAGTTATTGGAGGTTCTGAAAAAAGTTCACGTAACCATCCATTTAGTGGAGTTGCTACAGGATGTGCCTAAATATGCTTAGTATTTGAAGGAGATAGTCGCTAATTAGAGGTGCCTGACTGAAATTTGAAAGTTTTGCACTCATTGAGGAGTGTAGTTTGAGAATTAGAAGTAAACTCCCACCAAGCTAAAGGATTCAGGTAGCTTCACCATTCCAATAAGTATTGGAGACTGAGAAGTGGGAACTTTGTAATTTAGGTGGAAGTATCAATCTGATGCCAACCTTATTTTTCAAAACTTTGGGGCTTGGTTAATCGAGACCTACTATAGTAACTCTACAACTAGAAGATCGATCCATAACTTATCCCAATAGAATCATTAAAAATGTTCTAGTGAAAATGGGACCATTTATTTTACCAATATACTTTATTATTTAGATTATGAGGCTGAGAAAGAAGTTCCTATTATTCTTCAGAGGGTTTTTTTTAGCTACAACTGATGCAATGATCCGTGTGATGTTTGGTGAATTATCCTTGACTGTTGGAGAGAAAAAGGCAAAATTTAATGTGTTAAAGGCCATAAGACTGCCCTCTTACTATGAGGAGATAACAGGGATCTTCGAAGGATTCCCACACTTAACTAAAGCTGAATTAGAATATTTCCTAGCTCAAAAAGATCCATTGGAGAAAGACTTAATTTATGGTGAAGACTTGATTGATGATGATAAGGTATAAGAGTGATTTTACATGTTAGACACTTATGGGTATGTGAGAGGCAATCATCTATTTGAATATTTAGATATACCTTCTAATTGGAAGAAGCCAAAGCCCTTAATCGAGGAAGCACTAGTTCTTGAACATAAACCTTTACCCTCTCATTTAAATATGCTTTTTTAGGTAGTGATAACATACTACCTATAATCTTATATACATTTTTGACTAATATACTGGTTGAGAAGGTGTTAAAAGCACTTCATGACAATATAAAAGTTCTAGGATAGTCAATAGATGATATAAGAGGTATCAACAGATCCTTTTGCGTGTATAAAATTGGGTTCAAAGATGATGCCCACCATAGTATCAAACAATAGTACAGATTGAATTCTATCATGAAAGAAGTGGTGAAGAAGCAAGTTATCAAATGGCTAGATGCTTGTGAAATCTACGTCATCTTAGACAGTCATTGGGTGATCCTAGTGCAATGCATTCAAAAAAAGGGTTTATTACAGTGTTTGAGAATGAAAAAGGTGAATTACTACCCTAGAGAATGGCTACAGGTTGGCAAATATGCATTACCTTTAGAAAGTAGAACACCACAACATAGGAGGACCATTAATCTTTACCATTCTTGGATCAGATGTTGGATCGACTGTCTGGGCATGATTATTATGGTTTTCTTGATGGATACTACTGTTACAATGATATCATGATTACTCTAGAGGACCAAGAGAAGACCATATGGTGCGTTTGCTTTATGAAGAATGCCTTTTGGATTATGTAATGCACCTGGTACATTCCAAAGATGCATGATGATGATCTTCACTAATATGATAGAAAAATATGTTGAATTATTTATGGATTATTTCTCTGTCTTTCAGTGTCATGACCCAAATTAGAGTCCGTGATGGCACCTGTCACACCCTTCTGTATAGGTAAGCCTATCCCAACCCAAACTCAATAATCAACACAAAAATGACATGGAAGGTAAAGATTAGAAATAATCCCAAATGATACGGAAAGAAATACAATCTCAATGATACATCCCAGGTCTGGTTGTCACTAGTACAAGGTTCTAATATAGAATATGATCAAATAATGTAAGATATCTTAAATGTAAATAAAGCATAAGATGAGATAAGGAGAGATCTGGGTAAGCTCAGAGACCTGTCATCCACTACCTTGATCTCGATAAAGCCAACACTAAGAGAACAAGACGTATGCTCCGCTACTCAAATCAATACCTACACGGGGTACAAAAAAAGGAAAGGAAAAGCAAGGGTGAGTATAAAACACGTGTACTCAACAAGGATCATCAATAACCGACCCTAATCCAAAGTGATGGCGAGGACCACCATACCTACCATCCTATTTACCCTAAGTAAACATGCACTCACAAAAGTCCCAGCCTATCCTAGGAGATATCACATTTATCAAGATAGTCAAATTAGTACATTAAGGTAGGCACATACAGGTTCAAGATCAGCGACAATAGATATAGGTTACATCATAAGAAAATCTCACCAGCATGGTATATGATATAAACTCACCATCTCAAACCAATAATCCCAGCTAAGTTAGAGGGGGTGCATCTCCTACAAGCACTTGATGTGATACAATAGTCTCAACAATCAAGCCATAACAATACCCCACATCTCATAATATCTCCACCAACAAAATCACCATAGATATGGTACAATACAATATTATGTAATAATATGATATGCAAAATACACAATATCACAAACAAGATTCAATTACAATAAATACAACACAAAAGGAAATAACCAGATGCAATATCAATCATACAAAGGAATGCAACATAATGCAATGAAGTGGTAATGTTGTATTGTCTTAATGTCTCCTCATATACTCCATATGAGCAAAAGATTCAAAGATAGGACACCATAGAAGGTTCACAACCATATAACAAATTACAATCTGGGGTTTGCAACCTGTATACCAATCACAATCTCATCAATCAACCTTGCCGGCACATCTTTCGATCAAATGGTTTTGTAAAGTGTTTCATTTTCTTTCAAAAATTAGGGCTTCTTAGTGGTACCAATTCCATGAATATAAATGATTGAATGAAATAAGGATGCATTCTCATAGCCAAATCAATATCATACAATGTATTAACTCAACAATGGTATAAATGAGCTCAAAATCTCCTCCAATCTCAATAGATTATGATATAAGCTATCGCATGGCACGACAGTAATGAAGAGTCATGTAAGAGATCAATGATATTAACTCAAAGCCCCACTCGGGCATCACAGTCATAATAAAGGTAATTAATACCCAAATAAGACCAATACCAACTCCTGCACGAGAATCTAAAAGTTAATAATCTCTCAAGTTAATAATATGGTCAACACAAGCCTCCACTCGAACATCACAATAATAATAAACAATTCAAACAACGTAAGCATAGAGAAGTTACCTAAAGCCTAACTTGTTTCATATGATAAGTTCCATCTTTACAAAGCATAACACAATTAGACTAAATTACTCAAAGGACTATACTAGTTAACAACAAACCCTAAAGTTAATCTTCATCCTCTTACCTAATAACTAAGATAAGATTCCTTCCTTAACTACTTAACTATACGAGCATCAATTATATCCTAAGAGATTTGTAAACCCCATTAATTACATCAACTATTACAAATCTATTTATACCCTAAGTGCTTACTAACTCCTAATTATTTCATTAATAACATACTAACATAATTATCCCTTAATTGGTTACTAAGCCTCAATATTTCCAACAAAAACCACTAAAATAAATCAAGCTACTAAATAGATACTTACTATCAATTTACTCAATATCAATAAGTCATCTATCTACAATTTATCATAAAAGTATATACAAGTAGAGAAACAAGCAAAACTTCCATTTACTTACTTCAGCCTATCAGTAGTCTTTGGTACCCATGAGATGCTCACTATCTTATCTAAGAGGGACCTCCAAAACCTTATTGAATCAAAAAACACAAGTAATAAGCATAGAACACATAAATACCTCAGAAAATAGTCAGGTACATCTCAACTTGCCTTAAAGAAGATCTGCAAAGCCAAAGCACAGTCCGAAGAATCAATCAGAAGATCTACTCCCTCGAATAATCAGAAAACGTAACCAATCTAACCAAATATGAGATTTAATACATAAATACAAAACCAACGATACCCATATTGACACACTTTAGTTCGGGATCCAAAATCACCCAAAAAATCAACCCTAGAAATAAAAGAGTAAATCTAGAATTTTACTAAAAATTGCTTTACTGATAGTTTAAGGGTTCTAAATCTAAAATCTCATTGAAAATGGATTTGAAATGGGGTTAGAAATCATTAAAATAAGATTATTTCACTTTACAGGAAAACCCCCAAAATTTCAAGTTTAAAATCCAACATTTGAAGGTGAAAACACAAATTAGTCAATGGAAAATATGAACTACTAGTTTTAGAAACTCACCCAAGGTTTAAATCTATAAAACCCACTTGAAATAGCTTCAATCCTACTGCCCAAGCTCTAAGAATGGTGAAAATGGCATTTTGATTCTCAACTATTGGTAGAAATCATGAAAAACGAAATAGAAGTTCTTTGTAAATGGGTAAAATAGCGGTAGAGTCACATTCCCAATGATTATACAAGAAAAAAAGGACCAAGAATTGCCTCAAATAGTGCTGCCTAACTCCCAAAATATCAGAAATACTAAAAATTTGAGATCTACCGAGTTGAGCATTGTCCAGGTAAAAATTTTGTTCTTCGCGTTCGTGGGACCCCTACTACATTTGCGAGACCCCCACCGTGTTTGCAAAGAATAAATTTTTGCATTGACCAGTCAAAAAAATGGTATTTATTTACGTTCACGGTGTACCTATTGCATTCGTGAAGAAGAACCTCCGCACCAGAAAACCAGCAATTGCTGCCCGTACTAAAAGGGCCATATCTCTCTCATACGGACTCAAAATTTGTCAATTCTTTTTGTGTTGTGTTGCATCCCAACTGCACACACAAGTGTATGTGGTCGTTAAAGTAATAATGTGGGTCTTATGAGCCGAATAACAATCTTACAGGGACATGGTGTTTAGCAGACTATTCAACTTAAGTATTTCTATTGAATTTAAACAAGTGCGATTTGTAACCAAAAGAGTTTGAGTTTTATTTTTATAAAATAAGTAAAAGAAATAAAAATGATACTAAATTCATATTGTAAACAATATAGGGAGAGTTCCAAGGTTGAGGCATTTACTTCAAATTCATGCATAACTATGATTTCTTGTCGGTGTCGGTGTTTATCTTGATTATTGATCTACGGAGTTGATATAACAACTTGGGAATGGTCATACTCTAATTCATCTACCCAAATTAATCTCACAGCTACATCATTGAGAAAGAATGTGAGTTTTTAAATCGGATGCATTAAACTATCTTCCCATTTTATTAACCAAGTGGGGCGTTTAAGTATATCACTATCCTAACCGCAAATCATCCTTTAACAATTACTATATAAAAATTAAAGACATGATCCACACTCCCTATGATCTTCATTACCTCTCTCAACTCTTATTTTCAATTCATTTTGAGACTTAGATTTATCCTAAAGTTCATGATGCTTTAGAATAGTAAAATAAGAACGCAAGAATAATCACATAACTTGATAAACATATAAACCAACTATAAAACCATAATTAAGAAATCATGTTGTAGCATAAAACCTAGAAATAGGGTGTTTATCCACTTATATTCATACAAAAAATCACTATTATTGACTTCATAAGTAAACAACAAGAAAATTAGTAGTAAAAGAAGCAAAACCCTAATGTAGAGCCTTCGTTGCCTTCTCCTCCTCCCCAAATCATGTGTATTCCAATGATGATGTTTAAATGTGTCTAATTACACTTTATATAATATTTTAGATCGTCCTTAGTCTGCTCCATAGGAAACATATGCATTTACAACCTCACCCCCACTTAAATAACATAAAAACGAACTTTTAGACGTTCTGGGAGGGGGGGGGGGGGGAGGGGGTTACCCCACATGGACAATCGCATGGACAATGGGTGTGTGGGGAAGGCCCATAGAACGACCCATTAAGTGTTCCCTTGTCCTAGGGTATGATTCGTATGTCCCCCTCCCATGCTATGGGGGTTGCAGCACATGGCTGCCCCCACAAGGGAAGGTTTTGGCCAATCTTTGCTCTCTTCTTCTCGTGCACTTGTTCCTTGTTTCTCCACTCCATGTGGATTATTGTAGTATTTATTTATCTTCAATTGTTCCTCCATTGGTCTCCTACAACAACTCATAATAAAAATTAGTTCATACAACACAATAAAGCTCATCAAAGTACACTAGAAGAAGCATAGCTCAAGCTAGCAACACTAGTTTTCTTGTCTAAGCTCTATTTGATCATTTTTACTCTTGACTTGTTTCAAATGCACCTTAAACACTCTAAACATGTACCTTAGCATAAAAATACACAATTACACATTTTATTCTTCATTAAGCACATCAAATTATCCTCAAAACGAAGCTAAACCCACATAGATAGTGACACTTAGGTGTATAAATACGCCTAAGATCACCACCTCACACTTAAAGTCTTGTTCGTCCTTGAAAAAATATTTACAATCAAGTAAGACTCTAATATTACTACTTAAGTAAAACACTCAAGACAGAACTACAATGACTACATGAATAGAAGTTCTACACTAGGCATGACATATTACAATTTAGAACACATGAATACTACTTCAAGATTCCCTAGCCTCAAGCATTGACTCTACCAAGTTGTCAAACTCATGCATATTACTCAAAAAAGAAATCATACTAGTCACCTATCCATCATTAAACATGGGCCCTTACACAAGACATATACCCATATTTACTCACATTAATGCAACTTATTACAAGAATGGGTGTCATAATCAAATTTTGCTCACTCTTATAGAGAATTCACATGTGACATAAGATGAACCATAAGCTTGCATTTAGTGTAGTACTCCGCTAATATAAGAATATCAAATCTCAAGATCAAGTAGGACTTTATGGGTTGTAATGTAGGCTAAGGGATGGGTAGGATTATTTTGGTCAGGAATAGTGACTATATTTCCCAAGCGCAATAATACATCACACTTTTTATTAAGCTCATACTCAACCATCCTATTTTTCACCACTTTTCTATTCCACAACTCTCTTTTGTTTTTCCCCATCTCTTTAAGTTAGCTTGCACATATTTTGTAGGGAGTTTTTGATTATCTTTTTCAAAACACTTTACTATTTTTACTTTAATCCCTACCAACAACACATAAAAATTTTTAACATACCAATAGCTACTACTTTGTGGCTTCAACTTCACTCTTTCTCTTCAACTTTCACTCCTTCACAAATTTTATTTTTTAACTCAAGCTCTTAGGAGTTTTAGAGCAAGTTATGGTCTATTGAAAGAAAAGGAGTAAGCTACACATGAGGCTACCAAGGAATAGGCTAAAGGCTCAAAAGAGCTAGCTAAGATCATGCATAAAGGGTAGATAAAGCCGGTGTAAAACATGGCTATCAAAGAAATACCTATGTCATCTCCTAAACTCAACATTCTTTATTTCACTTTGAAAATACACCGAGCAAGTTCTAGACATCAATATGCAAACATGCAGTATAATAAAAACCTCACTCACACTTGGCACATGTTAAAATCAAAAAGATCCCTATAGAATCTCAATCAAGCAATTGCAAGAATTCAAATTTAAGCCAACATCATATAAGAGTCAAATAAAAGAGCTTAAGTGTATCATAGAAGTCATTCAATTTTTCACCATATCCCTTAGAATTCAACACCAACTTGTATCACATAATTATTTGTAGCACCCAGCAAGAGCATCAAATGATAAATTTTTTAAAAATTACTCCTAAAAATCAAAAAGGATACTGGTTTGCCTCAACAGGTCAACACAAAACAAAAACCAAAACCCAAGGTGATACCAAAGAAATAAAGAATTAAAAACAAACTACCTTAACTTGGTTTACCTCCCAAGAAGCACCTGATTTATTGTTGCGGCACGACTCACATCATAACTATCATCCATATTCTCTCATACTTTTACTCCTTATTAGGGACCATCTTTTCCTTATTTTATGACCTCTTGAGTACTCACAATTAAGGTCTGTAGCTTTTCTTACACTCACTTTTTCAGGATTTCCTTCAAGTTTTTCCAACTCTGGCTTATTTGTCTATTTGGGCAACTCTATGAGAGAGTCCAAGAGGCAATGGCAGGTTTTCTGTCCCCCACCCCATACTTATCCACTTCCATTACTATGATCATGTATAAATATTTATAGTGTGAGGGTGTGTTGAGTGCTTTGTACACTCTGAAGACCACTTCTTTATAATTCAATCTCATCTTGAGCGTGCTCTCTCTAACATCTATCAACGCTCCACCAGTAGACAAGAATGGACTTACAAATATGATTGGTACCCTATCATCTGCATCATAGTCAAGAACAATAAAATCAATAGGAATAATGAACTTACCAACCTTAATGAGAACATCCTCTTTAATTTCTTTAGGGACCACTCTAGTTCTATCCGCCATCTGGAGCACAACTGACGCAGGCCTTGACTTCTCTAATCTAAGAGTAATAAACACAGAAATAGGAATCAAGTTGATGATATCCCCTAAATCACTCAAATCTTGAACAACATCGCCTTCACTAATTTGTATGGGAAGGGTGAAACTCCCAGGGTCCTTGAGCTTTTTGGGCATCTTTCTCATAACCATAGAACTACACATTTCCTGAGTGCTACAGTCTCAATATCACCAAGCCTTTTTTTGTTTGCTACTACATCCTTCAAGTACTTAGCATACTTGGGCATTCCCAGCAAAACATCTAACAAAGAAAGATTAATGTGAAGTTCTATGAAAGTGTCAAAGAACTTCTTAAAATAAGCATCTTCTTTGGCTTTCTTAAGATTTTAAGGGAATGGTGGTGGTAATATGCTTTAGGTTTGCTCAACTGACTTTTCATTTGGGGTATTCAAACTTCCCCTTTTTGTCAGGTTCTTTTGACTCAAATTGTTTTTTTGTCTGCTCGGGTGTGATCCACTCTTCTTGGACCTCATGATTTTTCGTTGGAGGTGCATTAATCAAATGTCTACCACTTCTCAATGTGATTTCCATAACTTGCTTTGGAGCATGCTCTGTATCACTAGGTAGACCCCCTTGAGGTCTTGTGTTTTGTGCCTGAGCTAACTGACCCATCTGTGTCTTTAAATTCTTTTGAGCCAAGTGCTAATTTTTGATCTCTGCAGCCATTTGTTCTTAGTTGGCCAGAATCTTTTTCAAAGTCTCTTATATATTACTAACGTGAGTGTTGTTTTGAATACTTTACTGCTACTGAAATTGCTGAGGTTGAACCTGATTATTTCCCCTAGAGTAGTTAGGCTGACTCTTCCAGTTACGATTGTAGGCATTACCATAGTTTTGATTTCCTTTTTCTACATTGCCCACAAAATTTACTGACTTCATATTAGCACCACAAAGGTCTTCATAATGATCACTTTCTCTACAGACTTGACACCAAATCTGAGCTTGTTAAACCTGCTGCACTGATTGCGTAATATTGGATGACGCTTGGCCCTGAGCCAAACTAAATTTATTCAACTGAATCATCATCTGATTTTTCATGCTAGCCACTTGTGCAGTCAATGCTGTGATGGCATAGCTTTTTGATGTACTTGAAACATATTTCACTACACCTCTATAAGCATTACTATGCCAATTTGGGTTACTCTGTGCAAGTCTTCCCAACAAAGTGTAAAGCTTATCATAAGTTTTCTCTAAAGCTTGACCACCTGCAGCTGAATCTAACAAAATTTTAGTATTTGGGTCAAGACTTTCAAAGATAGTGTGAGCTAACACTTCATTATACTATTGATGATGATCCCAAGCCTGGTACAAATTTTCTTTGAGCTTTTGAGTAAAACCCACTATTTCACTTCTCAATTTCGCAGTCATACCAGATTTGAAGAATCAGATAAGGAACTTTCTTGCAAGATCATTCCATGAGGTGATGGAATTTACAAGCTCTCCATTTAACCACTTTTTTGCTTCTCCCAAAAGTGAAAATGGATAAAGTGTAACTCTCACTTAATCAGTGGAGACCCCTGTAGAAATGAACGTGTCACTGATCTCTAAGAAATTCTAAAGATGAACCTATGTGTCCTCATGAGACTGACCAATGAACTATCCACTCGAGTGCAATAATTGCACCATAATCTATTTTAGCTTAAATCTACCTCTAGGTTCTAGTTTACGAATGGCGAAGGTAACGTTAGTTACGAATGGAATTTCCACAAAGCACGCTATCCTTGGTTCTTCCATGCCTTCAGGAACAACCTCGACCTGTTGATCCTTCTCAACCTATGGTATTGGGTAGAGAAGTGCTGCTTCTTTTCTCATATGGTTTAAGCGACGCTCAGGCTTAGGATCTGGTTGGACCAAATCCTAATCCCTTTCTAGCTTACTAGCTTCACAAAACTGTACCTGCAAGATGAGTAGCTCATACCAAGTCGTTAACACTTATCAAACAGAATAGTAAAACTAAAAATCAGAAGGTTTCTAATTTTTAAGTCCCCGAAAATGGCACCACAAACTTGTTGCGTCCCAACTGCCCACACAAGTGTACGTGGTCGTACAACTAATAAAGTGGCTCTTACTAGCCAAATATTGATCCCACAGGGACTTGGTGTTTAGTAAATTATCCAACTTAAGTATTTCTATTGAATTTAAACAAGTGTGATTGGTAACCAAAAGGAGCTTGAGTTTTATTTTTATAAATTAAGTAACAAAAATAACAACAATACTAAATTCAGATTGTAAACAATAAAGGGAGAGTTCCAAGGTTGAGGCATTTACTTCACATTCATGCATAACTATGGTTTCTTGCTGGTGTTGGTGTTTATCGTGATTATTGATCTACGGGGTTGATATTATAACTTGGGAATGGTCATCCTCTAAGTCATCTACACAAATTAATCTCACAACTTCATTGTTGAGCGGGGATGTGAGTCTTTAATTCGGATGCATTAAACTATCTTCCCGTTTCATTAACCAAGAGGGACATTTAAGTATATAACTATCCTAACCGCAAATCATCCTTTCACAATTACTATATAAAAATTAAATACATGATCCACACTCCCTATGTTCTTCATTCCATCTCTCCACTCCTATGGTTAATTTGTTTTAATACTTAGATGTATCCTAAAGTTCACGACGCTTTAGAATAGTAAAATAAGAACGCAAGAATAATCACATAAGTTGATAAACATATAAACCAACTATAAAACCATAATTAAGAAATCATGTTGTATCCTCAAACCTATAAAGAGGGTGTTTAGCCACTCATAGTCATTCAAAGAATCACTATTAATGAATTCATAAGTAAACTACAAGAAAACTAGAAGTAAAAGAAGCAAAAACCCTAGCGTAGAGCCTTCGTTGTCTTCTCCTCCTCTCCAAATCATGTGTATTCCAAAGATGATGTGTAAATATGACTAAGTACACCTTATATAGTGTTTTAGTTCATCCATAGTCTTCCCCCGACAAAACACATGCATTTACAATCTTACCCCCACTTAAATAACAAAAAAAAACAACTTTTAGACTTCCTGGGGGGAAGGGGGTTGCGCCGCATGGCCAAAGGGGGTGCGCCGCATGGCCAGTCGCATGGCCAAGGGGGGTGCACTGCAGGACCATAGAACCACCCAGGAAGTGTTACCTTGCACTAGGGAGTGTGGTTCATGGAACCCTTCCATGCTATTGGGGGTGCAGCGCATGGCTGCCCCCACAAGGGAAGGTTTCGGCCAATCTGCACTCTCTCTCGTGCACTTGTTCCTTGTTTCCCCACTTCTTGTGGCTTGTTTGTAGGCTTCATTTAGCTTCCATAGCTCCACCATTGGTCTCCTACAGCAACTCATAAAAAAACATTAGTTCATACAACACAATAAAGCTCATCAAAGTACACTAGAAGAAGCATAGCTCAAGCTAGCAACACTAGTTTTCTCATCTAAGCTCTATGTGATCATTTTGACTCTTGAATTGTTTCAAATGCACCTTAAAAACTCTAAAAAAGTACCTTAGCACACAAATACACAATTACACACACTTTTTAATTCATTAATCACATCAAATTATCCTCAAAACCACCCTAAATGCATATAGATAATGACACTTAGGTGTATAAATATACCTAAGATCACATTGGTTCCGAATTTTTGAGACATATCTAATGGTACCAAACACATACCCAAAATAACTCATTCAATTTAGGTGATACTATTAAAACTCAATGACATAACACTCTAAAATCTGAACAAGTATCCAAAACTCATCCGAGACCTCTCCAACATAAACCAATAGTGCTACTAGGCTAATTTTGACGTTTCAGACTCAATGGGACCATTGAATTTACCAATGGAGATCATTATAAATAAGTTACCTCAAAAAGCAACTCTAGGCAAATAAAATAAATATTCCCACCAAATGTTCAAATTCACAAAAGGGTATTGGAACCCGAACCAACCACGCTACTATCCCAAAATTGACATTTCAAATCTAACGGAATAGACAGAAATATCATCCAATGCCCGGATCACAAAATGTTGACCAAAGTTAAATATATCACTTTTAAGGCTACTCAAAACCACAAAGTCATATAAATCCCTCTCGAATGCTTTGGGGATCATACAAACCATTCCCACAACTCATAAATAATATAAAGAAACAACGGGGAAAGGCAAAATGGTCAAAACAAGAAAAAATCTAAAAATCAGAATGAGGGTTGTTACATTATCCACCACTAAGATTCACGTTCATCCTCAAATGTATAGGTAAGAAAAGTACCAAAAACAGACAAGGGACCAAAAATGCCCTTGTAACCCTCATGCAAGCACTCTCAAGTAGAGTCATATCTATAGAACTATTGGTCTCACTAAAGTAACCAAAGATTCTTCACATTATGATGCTCAAGTTCACAACTCTAGAATCTGAATCCAAATCTCTCTATGAAGCCAAGTTCCTTTATTTCTGAACTTTCTCTAAACCCAAAAACTGAGATGATCACAATAGAAGTTATGAATATACCCGATTTACCTGAATCTATCAAAGACACTACAAATTACTAATTGTACCACTAAACCAACATTATTGAGCCAACAAAATACCAAAGAACCTATGGAACCACATTGAAACTCTCCACAATAGTTAATCATGCCTTCCTTGATCTCAAAAAACTTTTCACTATTTCCAAGTCCACTTTACATATTTTCTGACTGAATCAAACTTACTCAAGGCTGATACCATAATTGTCGAATCGAATAGTAATATATTTTCAAGCTGAAGCAACTAAGTCAAAAATCAATACCATTTCCATACAAAACCTCAAAAGTCACACATAGTACACTTCAATCACTATTTAAATAGTTGTATTCTCATGCTCAACCCTTAGAGGAAACCGTGAATCATCACAAAATTCTCTATACCACAATCATGAACACTTTCAAAGTCACCAAATTCTCATGCAACCTATCACAATAATACATGTAGTACCCAACACCCAAACAGTGTCAATCAACCCGAAGTCCTCAAAATTGGGTAGAACAAAAATCCCCTTTCGATCATACACATGTAAGCAACCTATCAAAATAGAAATACTTCAACCTATAGAAGAAATGCAAGATTACTATATATCACTGATTGATACCCAAAACACAAATTGAATCTACAAAAAGTCATCATTGATCTCCTCATAAGCCACTGATGAACCACACTGTAATGACTTCAAATTTCCAACTCGTACCTATAGCGTAATTCTAAAAATTGCAAAATTCATTCTGAATCCTTTAACATAAGAACCATAGAAAAATACTACATACTCTAAATAAAAACTCTTTAGCAAAATACTTCATTAAGCCCTTTAACTTCTAATTTAATAAATGCTACAAATCAGGTGTCTTTCCATTCATAAATCAAAAGCAAGAACCCTTACAAGTTGGATTCCTTCAAGTCTAACTAGCATGGTACTCTACATTGGAGGCCTTAATCGCTCTCTGAAAATCACCCTTGAACTCATCACCACTATCAGTCTGATCGTCTAGACTATGTGGTTGCTTGCCTGTATCAATAAGAGGCTCTTCTTCAGTAAACAAATCCACCTCAAAAGTCGGCCTCATTGGAGCCAAAATAGGCATAGATGGAATGAAAGGAGTGCTACCCGGTGCCAAAGCTCTAACCTCCTCTCTTAATGTAGCCACCTCCTGTGTCAATCCTTCCATATCAAGAATCTGTGCTTTACTCATCTAGGTAGCCATCCGTGTCTCAAAACTACCAATCCGCCTATGCAGCTCTCTCATAAATCTATCCATAGCCACAGTCATTCGGACCTCCACTCTAGCTTCTGAAGCCTCTACTGTGGTCTGAACCCATGCCTTAAGCTGGGATACCAACTTAGCCATCTGAGCCTCTGTGTGAGCCTGCTTCTCAAACATCTACGTTTGCCTATCAAATAACTGCTGCAGAAAGTCCCTTGGGACTCAGACCATACCAGAGGGGGGCGGTGGTGCTGTAGTGCCTGTGACCCCATCGTCAATCACCGGGCCTATGCCCTCAGCAGGTATATGAATAGTCTCAGGTACACTCACCGGTGTTGGAGTACTAATTGGCTCCTCTCTATCTCTAGGCCCTTCAAAAAGAGCTGCTCTTGATGATACAAAAGGTTGAGACCTTCATAGACAAATTGGGTGAGCTCTCCGCTGCTGCATCAACCCTATATCAGCAATGCGGGTCACCTCAATATGATGATCTACTACAGGCATTGTGAACACATTAGCACTCACACATAAACCATGAATCAGACAGGGGAAAGGGATGCTGGTAAAATCTCTAAAGGCGCATTCATGAATTTCCCTAATGATGTAGCGGGCGAATATTGATGTCATATCTGGCGATGATGCTCGCTACCAGAACAGTTCGGTCAAGAGGAAGTGAATTATCAGTATTTGTAGGACCCAAATGGTGCATCACAATAGACCACCAAAATCATCCAACAAAATAAAGCGAGGACTTCTTAATGTCCAGCTTCCCAGATACCCAACCAATATCAACACCATCCTCTACTATATATCCCGCAATCCACCTTAGTAACTCTAACCGCTAATCAGCGTCCCTCATTTTAGCCTTATTTCTCATAGTCTCCATACGGTGATCAAATTCTGCAGTACTAGCTAGAAATGGACTTTCAGCACCAAACAAAAACCTGTGGATAGTCTGCTCAGATATGTCTACTCTGGTCTCCCGAACCAAAGTGTGAGTCAATGGTGGTTACTTCTGATATCGCTGCTCATTGGGTGTGATCAATTCAATAGAAACAACATACGAAGCATAAAACTCATGGACCAACTCTGAGCTATAGTGCCCAGGAGGCTCCATCATCCACCCGAATCCATAATGATCAAATACTACTTTAATCTCGGGTAGTGCCTTTAACTCATCTAGACGATACCAGGGATCCTTAATGATACTTTGTCTACACATGCACCACTCAGTAAGTTCGGAATCCCTTTCATAAATGTCCCTCATACCATGAACAAACCATCGCTAGTTTTTCTTTCGAACTGCAGCTGCAACCCGCCGTGCAGCCACCTGTCTCTGTGAGGAAGTCGTGGAGTTTTGACCACCAGTGCCAGAAATAGATGTTGTCGCCTCAACCACAAAATCATCCAGACCTTCAATATTTTCCTCAGACCCAAGTACATCAACCTCCTATTCATCACCGGTTGCCAAAGCATCCTCCCCCTCTTCAGACTGGGAGAGCAATCGGAAGACTGAACAGGAGCCACCGGTTTGGCAGGTTTTGGGGGCTGTGAAGTAGGCTGATGTGTAGCCTGAGCAACAACTTGTCCCCTAGCTTATAGCCTTGTGGTACTAGGTACCATTGTCGAATTATTGGTAGCAAGCTCGTATACTTCTTCGAACCTACTTTTATTTGAACCCAAAGGTTCATCAAGCAACCTAGTCATAAATTTAGGGTTTTTAGTTTGGATTCTTGATGAAGAACCCATGTATCCACATTTGGGGTTTGATTTGGGATGCATTGGGTCACTTTTGGGTCGGGTGTGTCTGTTTTCGATTTGATTTGAGGTTGAGTGGGTTGAATTTGGGTGCTAGGGTTTCAAAAATTTTAGGGATTATGGGGTTTAGGATTTTGGAAATTTTAGGGTTATGGGGTTGATGATTTTCGTCTATATGGTGGTAGTGTGTTGATTAATTTCGAAATTGGTATGGGGGAATTTGAGAAATTTGGATTTGGTATGTGAGAATTTGGTGAATTTTTTTTTTTGAAGATAGAGCTTATGTTAGGATTTGGATTTTAGAAGGTTTAAGTTCGAATTTGAGGATTTTTTGTTTGGATTTGAGGTCGGATCGTATTTGAGGGGGTATATCAAAATAAATATAGTTCGGTCGGGTCGGGTCGAATCTCGGGTTTAAGTTGGTCTCTGATTTTTACGGTACCAACCCATGTGACGTGGGTTGACCTACGTCACGTGGGTCCATGGCGTGGGTCAGGTTTTACAGGTGTAAAATTTTATCTGATTTCCATGGTACCAACCCACGTGATGTGGGTTGACCTACGTCACGTGGGTCCATGGCGTGGGTCGAGTTCTGCAGGTGTAAAATTTTTTATGATTTCCATGGTACCAACCCACGTGATATGGGTTGACCTACGTCACGTGGGTTCATGGCGTGGGTTGGGTTCTATATGTGTAAAATTTTCTCTGATTTCCACGGCACCAACCCAAGTGACGTGGATGAACTTACGTCTCGTGAACCCGTGTCGTGGGTTGTACTGAACATATTCAGTTCAATATTGTAAATTCCAGCTAACTTATCCTCCGACGATCATATCACAACCAAATTAGAACTTGGGTTGCCTCCCAAGCAGAGCTTGATTTAACGTCGCGGCACGATATGGCTATATTGGATACTCAGACTTCACCAACCAACCCATGGGTTGCCTCCTATGAAGCTCCTGATTGAATGTCGTAGCACGATATCACTAGCTCGACTACTCAGACTTCATTAAGACTAAGCTCCTTACAAGTCCTTATCTCTTCCGTGATTCCCACATTGTGCTTTACACGCTGCCCATTGACCTTGAATAAAACAATATCTTTACCTTTTAGCTCGATTGCTCCATGTAGGAATACCCCTAACAACCGTGAATGGTCCAGACCATTTATACCGCAGTTTTCTAGGAAAAAGGCGAAGACTGGAGTTATAGAGCAGCACCAAATCTCCCGGATAAATCTCTCATCGTTCAATCTTACGATCATGATACAGTTTCATCTTTTCTTTATAAAGTGCTGAACTTTCATAAGCTTGTAGACGTAATTCATCCATCTCATTCATCTTATATAACCTCAACTTAGCCGTTTCACTCTAGTTTAGATTTAACCTCTACAATGCCCATAATGCCTTATGTTCCAGTTCGACATGCAAATGGCAGGATTTTTCAAACACCAACTGATATGGTGAGGCACCAATCAGTGTTTTGAATGTAGTTCGATATGCCCATAAAGCATCATCCAATCTTCTCACCCAATCAGTTCTTTTGGCATTCACCATCTTTGCCAAAATAGACTTAATATCACGATTTGACACCTCAACTTGCCCACTTGTATGAGGGTGGTAAGGTGTGGCCACCTTATGTTTGACACCATATTTTTCAAGCAGGGTTTTGAACAGTCGATTGCAGAAGTAGGATCCTCTATCACTAATGACTACTCGGGGTGTACCAAATCATGAAAATATATTCTTTTTCAAGAATGCTGTGACACTTTTTCCTTCATTATTGGGAAGCGCAATTGCCTCCACCCACTTAGAAATATAGTCAATAGCTACCAAAATGTATTTCATCCCATGTGAGCTCACAAAGGGGCCCATAAAATTAATTCCCCATACATCAAACAATTCGAGCTCAAGTATAGTTATCATAGGAAGTTCATTTCTGTGTGAGATATTCCCTTGTCTTTGACATTGGTCACAGGCCTAAGCATAGTCATGAGCATCTTTATAAATGGTGGGCCAATAATACCCGCATTGTAATATCTTGTGCACAGTTCGCGTACCTCCATGATGACCCCTAACTAGAGATGAACGACATGCTTCCAAAATACTCATCATTTCGGCCTCTGGGATACACCTTCGAATCATACCATATGCACATACCCTAAACAGGTAAAGCTCATCCTAGAAGAATTTTCTCACCTCATGCATGAATCTCCTCCATTGCTGGTACGACATATCTTCCGAGACTACATCACTTGCTAGAAAGTTGGCAAAATTTGTAAACCATGGGATTAAGTCTTGTGATGTTGCTAACACTTGCTCGTTTGGAAAAGTATCATCAATCTCACGATCATCCCTTAATTTGAGCATGGCTTCCTCCTCAAGGAGTGATAAATGGTCTGCAACCTGATTCTAGTCTCCTTTCGGTCCTTGACCTCAAAATCAAATTCTTGTAGTAGAAGTACCCACCGAATCAGCCTTGGCTTGGTGTCCTTCTTTGATACAAGATATCTAAGTGCGGAGTGGTCTATATGTACAATCACCTTCATACCAATCAAGTAAGATCAAAATTTTTTGAAAACAAAAACCACCGCCAACAGCTCTTGCTCAGTAACAGTGTAATTCTTCAGGGCTAGTTTAAGTGCCTTGCTGGCGTAATAAATAGGATGTATAATCTTTTCATATCTTTGGCCAAGGACTACACCCAAGGCTACTCCACTAGCATCACACATAACCTCAAATGGCATCGTCCAGTCTGGTGTGACAATGATAGGAGCTGAAATCAACTTTTCTTTCAGACATTCGAACGCTTTTAGGCACTCTCCATCAAATATGAACTTCACCTCTTTCTCAAAAATTTTGCATAAAGGATGTGCAATATTAGAGAAATCCTTGATGAATCTTCTATAAAAGTCGGCATGACCTAAAAAACTTCAAATCCCTTTCACAAAAATAGGTGGGGGGAATTTTTCAATCACCTCAATCTTTGCTTTTTCTACTTCGATACCCTTCTTTGAGATTCGATGACCCAACACAATACCTTCTTTGACCATAAAGTGACATTTCTCCCAATTTAGCACCAAATTACACTCTTCATATCTTTGTAACACATTAGCAAGATGGGCCAGACAGTCGTCAAAAGAATCTCCCACTACAGAAAAATCATCCATGAATACCTCAATAGTGTCTTCCACCATGTCAGAGAAAATAGATATCATGCAATGCTGAAAAGTGGTTGGCGCATTGCATAACCCGAACGACATCCTTTTGAATGTGAAAGTCCCATATGGACAGGTGAACGTGGTATTCTATTGGTCCTCGAAAGTAATGAAAATCTAATTATATCCTGAATAACCGTCAAGAAAGCAATACCACCCCCTTCAAGCGACGGTCTAACATCTGGTCCATGAAAGGCATGAGAAAGTGATCTTTTTCGATCCAAGAATTTAACTTTCTATAGTCCATGCAAACTCTCCATCCGGTGACTGGCCTCATTGGGATTAACCTATTCTTGTCATTTGGAACCACAGTGATTCCTCCCTTCTTTGGCACACACTACACTGGGCTTACCCACTTGCTATCAGTAATGGGGTAAACTATGCCTGTATCTAACACTTAATGATTTCTTTCTTCATAACTTCCTGCATAGGTGGGTTCAGACAACGTTGATACTCAATTCTTGGTACACACTCAGGAACAAGTTGAATCTTATGAGTGCAAATGTCGGGTGAAATTCCTATAATATCAGCAATGGACCAACCTATGGCCCTCTTAAAACTCTTCAATACCTAAACCAGAGCTTCTACCTTCCATCCCGCTAACTCAACAGAAATGATTATAGGCAAGGTGTTATTGTCTCCCAAAAATGCATAGCAAAGGTGAGAAGGAAGATGCTTAAGCTCTAAGACTGGAGGCTCCTCAACAGAAGGGCGAGCTGGTAGGGTCACCCTATTCTTCAAATTGAGATCAAGTTTCTTCGGAGTATAAGTGTAGGATCCCCTACCAGCAAGTGCTCCTACCATCTCATCGTATTGTTCAATACCATCACTATCCAAATTCATAACCATAGCCGCAAGAGCTTCTACCCCCAATCTTTCTTTAATTGGAACGACTATGGCACTCTCATCAAGCATATCAATTACAGAAATCACCTGCATATCTTTTGGTTTCTTCATAGAACAACAAATATTGAAAGTAACATGTTCATTGTTTAACCTGAATTTCATCTGCCCAGTTTCATATCAACCAACGTATGGCCAGTGGCAAGGAATGGTCTCCCCAGAATGATAGGAACCTTGAAATCAACTTCATAATCTAGAATCACAAAGTCAACTAGAAAGATGAAAGATGCAACTTTTACCAAAACATCATATAGAATGCCCATCAGCTTTTTCACAGTTCTATCTGCCATAAGAAGCCTCATAGAAGTCGGTTTTAGTGCTCCCAACCCCAACATCTTGAAAATGGCTAGGGACATTAAGTTAATGCTAGCACCCAAATCACATAGTGCCTTTGCAAAGTTGTACGGCACGATAGTACAAGGAATTCTGAAATCTCCTGGATCCTCCTTCTTTTCTACTAAGGAATGCGAAGCAATCGCACTATAATAATGTAAGTTATCTGCCGAATCAAAACTGGCAGTTCTCTTCTTTGTCACCAAGCCTTTCATAAACTTCGTATAACCGGGCATCTGCTCCAATGCGTCAACAAGGGGGATATTTATCGATAGCTCTTTCAACATCGTAATAAACTTCTGGTACTTACCTTCCTCAGCCTTTCTTTTCAACCTTTGAGGAAAGGGAGGAAGAGGTCGTGGGATAGTTTTCAACATTTACGGAACCTCCTTTTCCTGCCTCTTTTCAGATTCAACTTCCTTATTACTACTGTTGTCCTCTACTAAATTTTCTGGCTCAATCACACCCTCTTCATCACCCACCACTGGCTCATCTTTCTTATCATTATCTGCAGGAATAGATGGGTTGGTCATGCTCTTTACACTTCTTGTAGTAATGGC
This sequence comes from Capsicum rhomboideum, assembly GCA_031232105.1. Lineage (NCBI taxonomy): Eukaryota > Viridiplantae > Streptophyta > Magnoliopsida > Solanales > Solanaceae > Capsicum > Capsicum rhomboideum. The sequence goes on along the minus strand of CP124712.1, from coordinate 41,709,228 downwards.
TAAACAATGACCATCATTTTTAGGATTTTAGATGGTGTTACTTAGAAGAGTGCCTAGTTTACGTTGGTTATCTGCCCAAACTGTTGCTCCAACTATTTTATGGCAGTTGAGTGAGATTCAACTTTCTGACTTATTCTAGAAATGTCCGCCCTAATTTCCTTCAAGCAATTTTCTTGGTTTTCTGATCCTTTTACCAATTTATTAAGAAGGGTTTCTATTCGTGAATTTTTGTAGTCAGTATCACAGTTCCCTAGTGGGACATAAGCATCGCTCTTCTCCTTGTAATTATCTTTTCATCTCCAATCTCCATCACGATCTCGTTCTTTATCTCTATATCTTGACCTGTTGTAACTGTCTCCATAATAGTTTCGACATTAATTTTCTTACCTCGAGTTACAAAAGTCTTGATTAGACCCTTGGCCCTTGGCTCGGAAACCCCATACTTCTCGATCCAAGTACTTAGCTTTCTCATCAGATTCATAATCGTCATGCTTAGGTTCTTTACCTTGTGCACTTACGGCATGCACCTTCTCAGCACCTCTAGCCGAAATAGGTTTGGCTAGCAACCCAATTTTTGTCCTCAGCTGTGCAACTTCTTGAGCTACAGATTCATCCAAAGCCTGTTGTGCTGCTGATGCTCCAATAGTATACGTACCCGAAGATGTCTTTGCCTCCCGAGTATGCCATCCTCGGTTGGTCTTAGTGATACGATCTAAAATTTTTGAAGCTTGTTCCCACCTCAGACTCATAAATGCTCCACCAGTTATAGTATCTACTACAGCCTTGGTATTTGCGTTTAAAGCCCTGTAGAAGATTTCAAGTAAACTCCTACCACTAATTCTATGATTTGGAACATTTTGTAGCTTCTTCTTAAACCTTAGCCATGTCTCATAAAGTGCTTCAGAATGTAGTTGTCGGAAGTTGTAAATCTTATCCTTCAACTGTAGCATCTTGGAGGGTGGAAAAAATCTCTCCAAAAATTGATTTTTCAACTCTTGCCAAGTAGTAATGGAGCCTCGTGGTAATTTAGCCAACCACAAAGTTGTTTCTCTTGTTAAAGAGAATGAAAAAAATCTTAACTGAATAGCCTCTTGGTCCACTCCTGGCAAATTTTATATGAAGTACAGACCTACACAAAGTTCATCACATGCATGTTCGGATCATCCGTCAAAATTCCGGCGAATACGCCTTTCAAGTTAAGCATGTGAATCATGGCACTTGTAATATCGAACTTAGTGCCCTAAGGTAATTCTGGTGGGATAATGGTGCCAGTCTCTACCGGCTCAAAATAAGCCACATCATCTTCTTCTGTATTATCAAAAACTGGCACATGTGGTCTTTGAGGTGTTTGGTGTGCCCTCAGTCTTCTTTGTCTTTCTTCAGCATCAGCCAGATGTTGTGCTGCTTCTTGCATAGCTCGATTATCTCTATCTTCTTTCCTAAGAGCATCTCTTGCTCTTCCCGTGTCAATTGAGTGGTAATTTGGTCCGTTGTTTCATGACCAACTGGCTGAATTGGTTGGTTAAGAATGTCTCCCGCGGCTGCGGGATCCTGAATTCTGTCGGTATTCACCATTCTTCGGTTAGCTCTCAGAGTTCTTTCTATTTCAGGATCAAGTGGAATCAGGAGATTGCCTTGACTCTTAGTATTGGGCATACACCATCGTGTGCCCTTAAAAGTATAGTAAATAAAACTAATTAACTCCAACAAGCAAAATACTAAACTCTATAATTGTAATCCCCGACAACGGTGCCAAAATTTAATATTGCCCAAAATATACCTCCAAAAAAGTATAATGCAGTCGTTGTATCAAATATAGAACCCAACTATGTTGGGGTCGATCCCACAGGGAATAGGATGAAATTATGGAGAATGCTAGTCTGAGTAATTGGCAAATTAGTAAAACTGGGGGGGGGGTGTAAATAAGTGGTAACAGTAGCGATTGTTGGTTTACGGATTTGTAAACAATATGAGAAATACACTAGGACTGTGATCCCCAATGATTCCTTTACTCCACCGATTACTTATGCTTGCAACACTATACCGCTGCGTTGCATGTAAAATCTAACAAGATATGTTCATCTAAATGTCTCTCGACCTTGGTTAGATGAATTTCACTCTTCTTCGCTTGGTCTCCGAGTGTCGCACTACTAACTCTTATCCCAGATCTCAGATAACTATTCTTGTTATGGCTCAAGTCATTAGATGAAGGTTGATAGCTTCAAATCTCTGTTGTTATTCCTTGTTCCCAATCTCTACCTGTCTCTAGAGCAATTCTAAAATACATGCGAGTTTCAAACGTTTGCAACCGTTAGAAGATCAATTATAAAGAAGGCAATAACAATATATGCATTTCTAACGGTTCAGATTTGCTTTGCACTTAACCCGTTTCGTTAATTCCTCATAGTTCACATAACCCTAGTTGATGGGTTTATCTACTCATGATTGCAAGAACATAAGAAGTATTCAATAATGAAAACATAATTGTAAACTTACAATAAGAAGAAAACTCTAAAATCTCAATATGAATAAAACCCTAAAATCGATGTTCCAAGATTACAAAATCAATAATATGTTTATAAACTCAGAAACAATGGAAAATATCTCTCAAAACAATGTACTGACCAACTCCTGAACATAGGACAATAAAGGGGTATTTATAGATACAAAATGAATCCTATCCTAAACAAAACAGGAAAACAGAGTCCGCATCTTGTCACGGTACCGTGACTTGGTGTCGTGGAACCAAGTCACGACACGTGGGTCCTGTCGTGGAAATTATTCTGCCTCAACTAGCTATGGGAGTCGACCTAAGGTACAGACCCACGCCACGTAGGTTGACTTACATGACGTTGGTCTTGCCGTGGGTCACTGCTCTAGTTTAGGACCTGGTTCATTCATCTTCAGATACTCCATTTTCGAGCATGATTCTTCCTTGTTGATTATTTTGCCTCCAAAAACCTATTCTCCTGCAATATAGAATAGAAAACACATCATACCATCCAAACATACCAAAGTTGTTGCATATTTTCCTTGTTTTAAGCATCAAAAGTGCCATGAAACCATGGCGCATCAATGGTACACAACAGGGTCGTGGTCTAGTTATTGCACCCAAAGATTAATCTACTAAGGATCCTTACTAAATGTCTATTAGTATTGTATTTTGGTTGTGGAATATGCTGCACTTTATGGCTGAACTATCAAATATGGTTGCTAAAGTGGTTTGCATTAGACTAACTTAGGTACTGTGAAGATCTAATTGTATAATAACTTTCCATTAGTTGCAAGTGGAAAGACTTCAACTCTTCTTAAAACCATGTTATGATCAATTATATCAACTTTTTGGTAAAAAAAAAAACCCATACTTGTGATCACTGTATCCGAAGCTCCTACCTCGAGTGCACCCTGAGGAACATAATACTGAGCCATGTCATCTCCCCGTGTTAATGATGATGCAACTCTCTATTTATGCTTCTGGCAATTCCTTCTATAGTGCTCGAGATCTCCACATATGAAGTAACCCAAATGAGTAGAAGCCTACTGAACTGAATGTGAAGGATCTGAATGACTACTATGGCCTAACACCTCTGAGAATAACATAAGAAGTCCATATATATCTCTGCTACTGTCATACTAAAAAGTAGTAAAATCTACTCTATTAGAGTCTACCAAGCCTAAAACCTCTTATGGCAACCAACCAAACACTCATAAGCACCAGCACTAGGATCTTTATCAAAGCAAGGGGGATATGTCTTCATGAACCCTATAAAATACCTCATGTCCCTCTATGGACATAATATGTAAGGTCATAAAAATTTGAGCAACACTTGGTAATATCATATCACACTAGAGAAATCTGTAGCAGTAGTCAACTATGTAACTGGAGTTTGAAACCCGAAAGTAACACGCTGAATGAAAATATAAGCCATACCCTCTGGGAATTCAACTACCATACAAAGCAATCCGAAAGCGTAGGCATGGACGTGATCACATATGGTATCTATATCGAGCTCAACCCTTCTATCTCAATAGTCCAATCCTCATGAGTAACTCTCGAGTCTAAGAAGGCAACTCCATCTTGACCTCTGACTGGCCCAAACGCCCTAGTCCAACCTCTACCCCTGCCACACATTGAAGGCATGAGTTCTAAGTCTCTAGCCAATGAAGAAAATGTCCTCACCATCAGTAAGAGTGAATAAGAAACTTTTGAGTTGCTCTAGACCGTGAACGTACAAAACAAAATGAAAAAATAGATTTATCCTAAATTTCTGTAGCCTCTTGAAGATAGGTAACAAACATCTCCACATCGATTTGCAAGACTCTACTAGACTCTGTTTGTACTAATGTGACCAATGAACCTGAGGCGCTGATACCAATTTCTCATGATCCAAATTAGAGTCCGTCCTAGTACATGTCATACCCTTCGGCACAGGTAAGCCTATCCCTAACCAATCTCAATAATCAACACAAAAATAAAGTGGAAGGAAAAGAATAGAAATAATCCCAAATGATATGGAAAGAAATATAATCTCAATGATACATCCCAAGTTTGGTTGTCACTAGTACAAGCCTCTAATACAGAATAGGATCAAATAATCTAAAATATCTTAAATGCAGGTAAAGAATAAGATGAAATAAGAAGAGATCCTAGTAAGCTCAAAGACCTGTGAGCCACTACCTTGATCTCTATAAAGACAACGCTGAGAGAACAAGACCAATGCTCTGTTACTCGAATCAATACCTGTATGGGGTGCAAAAAAAGAAAGAAAAAGCAAGGGTGAGTACAGAACACGTGTACTCATCATGCATCATCAATAACTGACTGTAATCTAAAGTGATGGTGAGGAAAACCATACCAATCATCCAATTTACCCTAAATAAACTTACACTCAAAAAAGTCCCAGCCTATCCTAGCAGATATCACATTTATCAAAATAGTCAAATTAGTACATTAAGGTAGGCACATACAGGTTCAAGATCAATGGTAATAGATATAGATTACTTCATAAGAGAATCTCACAAGAACGGTATATAATATCAACTCACCATATCAAACCAACAATCCCGGCAAAGGTAGACATATCATCATATCTCACAAACACTAGATGTGACACAATAGTCTCAACAGATTAAGCCACAATAATACCCCACGTCTCATAATATCTCAACCAACAAAATCACCTAAGAGATAGTAAAACGCAATGTGATGTAGTAATATAATATGCAAAACACACTATATCACAAACAAGATTCAATCACGATAAATAGAATACAAAAGGAAATAATCAAATGCAATATCAATTATACAAAGGAATGTAATGCAATGCAATGAAGTGATAATGTTGTAATGTCTTAATGTCTTCGTATACTCCTTTCGAGCGAAAGATTCCAAGATAGGACACCATGAAAGGTTCACAACCCATATACAAAATCACAATCTGGGGTTTGTAACCGATATACCAATTACAATCTCATCAATCAACCTTGTCGGCACATCCCTCAGTCAAGGGGTTTTGTAAAGTGTTTCATTTTCTTTCAAAAATTAGAGCTTCTCAGTGGTACCAATTCCATGAATATGAATGAATGAAATAAGGATGCATGCTCATAACCAAATTAATATCATGTGATGAATTAACTCAACAATGGTCTTAATAAGCTTAAAATCTCCCCAAATCTCAATAGATTGTGATATAAGCTAACACATGGCACCACAATAATGAAGAGTCATGTAAGACATCAATGATATCAATTTAAGCCCCCACTCGAGCATCAAAATAATAATAAATGCAAATAATACTCAAATAAGAATAATACTAACTCCTGCACGAGCATCTCAATGATAATAATCTCTCAAGTCAATAATATGATAAACACAAGCCTCCACTCGGACATCAAAATAGTGATAAATAATGCATATAATGTAAACATAAAGAATTTACCCAAAACCTAGCTTGTTTCTTATGGTAAGTTCTATCTTTTTAAAACATAACACAATTACACTAAATTATAGAAAGGAGGACTATACTAGTCAACAACGTACCATAAAGTTCACCTTTATCCTCTTACCTAATAACTAAGCCAAGATTCCTTCCTTAACTACTTAACTAAACTAACAACAGCTATATCCTAAGAGATTATTAAACTTCATTAATTACATCAACTATTACAAATCTATTTATACCCTAAGTGTTTATTAACTCCCAATCTTTTCATCAAATAATAAACTAACATAATCATCCCTTAATTGGTTAGTAAGACCCAATCTTTCCATCGAAAACAACTAACATGAATCAAGCTCCTAAATAGATACTCACTATAAATTTACTCAAGATCAATAAGTCATCTATCTACAATCTACCATAAAAGTATGCATAACTAGAGAAAGCAAGCAAAATGTCCATTTACTTAATTCAACCTATCAGTAGACTCTGGTACCCGTGAGGATTCTCTCCATCTCATCTAAGGGGGACTCCCAAACCCTTATCAATTCACAAAATACAAGTAATAAGAACATAACACATAAACACCTCAGAAAGAGTCAAGGTACATCTCAACTTGCCTTAAAGAAGATCCACAAAGCCAAAGTACAGTCCGAAGAATCAATCGGAATCTCAATTCCCTAAAACCATCACCAAATGCATTAAATCTAACCAAATATGATATATACACATAAATACAATACCAATGATACCCATATTGACACACTTTTGTTCAGGATCCAAATATCACCTCAAAAATCATCCTTGGAAATAAAAGATTCAAATTAGAATTTTATTAAAAAAATTATTTATCGATAGTATAAGGGTTCTTAATCTGAAATCCCATAAAAATGGAGTTCAAATCGGGTTAGAAATCATCAAAATATGATTATTAAAACCCCAAAATTTCAAGTCTAAAATCAAACAACTGAAAGTGAAAACACAAATTAATCAATAGGAAATGATTAAGCACTAGTTTAATAAACTCACCCAAGGTTGAAATCTATAAAACTCACTTGAAATCGCTTCAATCTGAGCTCCCAAGCTCTAAAAATGGTGAAAATGGTATTTCAATTCTCAATTTTTGGTAGAAATCATGAAATACGAAACAGAAGTTCTTAGTAAATGAGCAAAATGAAGGTAGAATCACATTTTTAATTATTATATGAAAAATATTCACGATGAATTTCCTCAAATGGAGCTTCCTCGCTCCCAAAATATCAAAAATACTAAAATTACAATATCTGTCGATTTAAGCATTGTCCAGGTGGAAATTTTATTATTCACATTCGCGGGACCCCCACCGCATTTGTGAAGAACAAAATTTCACATTTACCAGTCAAAAAAAAATTCCTTCTTAGCGTTCACATTGTACCCATAGCTTTCCCAAAGAAGAACCTCCGCACCAGAAAACCAGCAATTACTGCCCGTACTGAAATGTCATATCTCCCTCATACGAACTCAAAATTTGTCAATTCTTTTTGTGTTGGTTCTAAAATTTTGATACGGATCTAATGTTTCCAAATACATACCCAAAATAACTCATTCAATTCAGGTGATACTATTAAAACTTAACGACATAAATCTCTAAAATTCAAACAAGTACCCAAAACGCATCCTAGACCTTCTAACACAAACCAATAGTGCTACTAGGATATTTTGATGTTCCATACTCAATGGATCCATTTTATTTACCAATGGAGATAGTTATCAATAAGTTAGCTCCAAAACCAACTTTAGAAAAATAAAACAAATATTCCCACCAAACATTCAAAAATCACAAAAGGGTCTCAAAACTCAAACTAACCATGCTACTAGCCCAAAATCGATATTCCAGATCTAACGAAACTAACAAAAATACCATCTGATGCCTGGATGACAAAATATTGATTGAAGTCAAATATATCTCTTTAAAGGCTACTCAAAACCACAAACTCTTATAAATCACCCCTGAACACTTGGAGGATCCAGCAAACTATTTACACAACTTATAAATGATATAAAACAACAACATGGAAAGGAAAAATAGTCAAAATGAGGTTTGTTACATTGGGGATTCATTTGATGAGTTTTTAGGGCTCTTGGATGTAGTACTTACTAGATGTGCAGAGACTAACTTGGTCATAAATTGGAGAAGTACCACTTTATGTTTCACAAAGGAATTATGCTTGGGGATAAGATCTCACAGGTAGGGACTGAGGAGGACAAGGCAAAGGTAGAAGCTATTGAGAAATTGCCACCTCCCTTATTAATAAAAAGGGTGCATAGTTTCCTGGGCCATGTAGAGTTCTACTGATGATTTATCAAAGACTCTTCCATGAATGCCTCTTTTATGTGCAAACTGCTAGAAAAAAAAATACAAATTATGAATTTGGTGAGGCCTATCTAAGGCTTTTCATGAGCTGAAATAGATGTTGGTAACTGCACCAGTGATTATTGCACCAGATTGGATAGTATCATTCATGCTTATATATGACACCTGTGACTATGTTGTGGGTACATTACTTAGGAAAGATATAGATAAGATGATTTACCCCATCTATTATGCTAGTAAAACCCCTGATGCAGCCTAGAAAAACTACATTGTCATAGAAAAAGAACTGCTAGCCATAGTTTATGTGTTTAACAAGTTTCGGTCTTATTTTGTAAGCATCAAAGTAATCATCTACATGGACCACATGGCTATAAAGGACTTGTTCACAAAGAAGGATGCCAAGCCTAGATTAATTATATGGATTCCAATGCTACAGGAGTTTGACATAGAGTTCAAAGATAAAAGAGGATAAGAAAATCAAGTAGCGGACCATCTATCCAAATTAGAGGATAGGAAGCATGTAGTTGATGAAGGAATAATCATTAAGACCTTCCTGGATGAGAATTTGTTTGTAGTAAGTGATCTTGAGCTGCCATGGAATGTGGACATGGTCAATTTATTTGTTAACAATATCTACCCACCTGGTGGTACTCGGAAAAGTAAGAGAAGACTTAGGCATGAAAAAATCTTTATATGGGATGAGCCATATCTATAAAATTTAGGACCAGATCAATTGACAAGGAGATGTGTGGCACAACAAGAGGTTATAGAAATTATAGAATGTTGACATTCATCTCCTTACACGGGTACAAATTCCTCAATCAGGCTTTTATTATCTAACAATATTAAAAGATACTCATTTTTTTGTCAGAAGGATTGGGCTATGAAGTTGGATGATGAGCTACGGGCTTATAAAACAACCTGCAAAACTCATATTGGGGCATATCCTTGTAAGTTAGTTTTTGGGAAGCTTGTCATCTACCTGTAGAACTAGTGCATAGAGCTTATTTGGTAGGAAGGAAGCCAAAGTAGGATATGGAAGCAGCTAGTTCAAAAAGACTTCAACAGTTTTAAGAGTTAGATGAAATTAGTTTTGTATCTTATGAAAATTGAAAGTTATATATAAAAAAACAAAGACATGGAATGAAAAGAGAATTCAACATAAGGTATTCTAACCAAGACAATGAGTGTTGCTGCATAATTCTAAACTGAAAGTATTTTGAGTAAAGTTGAAACTATTTGGGTGTTGCTGCATAATTCTGGACCTTATGAAAAAGTGAGGGTTACACCATATGGGGCATTAGAGTTGAGAACAAATACATCTGGCAACCAGTTCATAGTGAATGGACACAGAGTGAAGCATTACATTGGAGGCATGATCAATAAAGAAGCAACCTCCATGCTCTTAAGGACAGATGAAAGTTAGCATTGTGGCACAATATAAAATTAGGTGCTAATTGGGAGGTAACCCAATCTTCATTATTATAACTTCTTAGTCTCATTTACTTTTAGTTTTTGTTTGTTTTTGTTTTTGTTTTGCAGAGTTTTAGGGGAAGTCTGAGTACCCAATATTGAAGCTAGGAAGCATGGTTCAAGAATAAGTATGGGTCCATTCATCCCTTAATGGAAATTTTTGAGAAATACATGTTGTTAGCTAGGCACTAGAGGGCCTCAGGGAGTAATCCTGACCTTTAGTTTACTTTATTTGATGCTTTGTGGACAAAGTATGACCTTATGTGTGGGGTGTGATATCATCTGATATTTATTTAGCGTAAAGTATGCTATAGGATTTTGGAGTTGTTTTATTTGTGGTTAGTGCTTGTTTAAGTTGAGAAAAAGTGTGGGGCGGGGGGGGAAATGAAGGAAAAAGTCTCAAAATCCAAAGAGAAAAGTTGAAAAACAAAATGAAGGAAAAAGTCTCAAAATCCAAAGGGTGTTTTCTTTTATTCTTTAGTTATGATAATTTTTATTCGCATGTAGATTTTTTAGTTCTTTTGTAGAGCACAATTCACCCACCCCTTAATTTTTCTTTTTGATTCTTTTCTGAGGGGACCCTTTGAACCAACTATCCTTTTAATTTGTAGAATAGTTTTATTTTATTTTTAGGAAGAGTCCTTAGGACCAAATTGATTGCTAGGTGCTCTAGTTAAGTGTTATAATTAAATGAATAAAGTAAGTTATTTTTTGAACTTAAAAGCATGTTACGTGAAAAGTGAATGAATTCTTTTGAGATACCTAGGCTCTTTTTCTTGACTTTCATATAATTTTTGGCTTAAAAATTAAACTCTTGTGGTTTGCATGATTGAGAGTCTTGGTGGATCTTTCTTGAGTGGAACATGTGCCATGTGTTCTAGGTGTTTGGTGATATTCCATATCTTCATATTGATATCTAGAACTTGTACAGTGTGCTTGCAAAGCAAAATGAAGAATGTTAAATTTAGGAGGTGATATAAGCATTTTTTTTTAAATAGCCTATTTCTATCCCTGGCTTTTCCTACCACAATTGGTTATCCTAGTTAGCCCCTTTGAGACTTTAGCCTAATAGCTTAATCCTTTTGTTTCAAGTGACCGTTAATTTGATCCAAAACTCTTAAGCTAGAGTTTAGCCATAGATTCTCAAATATTTTTGGCAAGTTATTTTTGGGTGACGTTACACCATGTGTGGCCATAGTTTTTGAAAAAAATATTTGACTTTTTAAAGAAATATGATTTATGCCCATAAGTTCTAAAAACTATTAAAATTATTCATAACTTTGTATTATCATTTTCCATGATAAAAAAAAACTCATAAATTATAAGCTCCAACCTGCTTATAAACAATTTCACACATTAGTGTAGGAGCTACAAATGTTTACTCAACCCACAAAGGAGCATCCAATTTTTCTATTTACATTACTTTTAACAAGTGATACGCAACAATACTATTACATATTTGAGTCAAATAAAAAGGTTTATTATTGGGGTTGGTTGGCAAATAGATATTCGTTAGGATTAATAAATGGTGGGCTATTTTTATAAAATATAAGTGTTTGGGGTAAAGATTACATTCTTAAAAGTTCCCAAATAATAGAATTTGACCCAAAAATTAGTTTTTCTAGTTTTTGGGAATTTGGATTATTTATCAAAGATATTTACCAAATAATGACAAATTGTATTACCAAATACTTTTTACCAAATTTTTCCCCAAAAACTACTTGGGATATTTATGTCCAAACGGGTCCTAAGTACTTTAATTGAAATATAAGAGTTGGAAGAAGTGAAGATAAAAAAAAAATTGAAAGAGTTGAAGTGGAAGTAGAAAGACTAATGGTGCAAATAGTAAATATTCATCTGCTATTGGTAGAGAGTGGAAAAGAAGAAAACATAAAGAAAGAAAAAGAAAAAAATGTGTGTTTGATTTCTCCTTGATAATAGCATGTGGCCTTGCTAACAAAGCTAAGAAAACAAAGATTATCTATTATTGAGAAGAGTGGAAGAAAGAGAGTAGTTGATTGTTTTTTTTAGCTAAACAGGTGGGCTTAGAGGCCCTATAATAAAACAAAAATTATTTACATGGCCGGGCATAAAAGTGACCCTGTACAAATATCAACCAAAAGGGGACGCTGTTTTCACAATAATCGAATTAGGAAATAAGAAAAATTTGAGGAATTCTCTAGAAGCACTGCTTCATCTTCCTCTTTCTCTCATCTTCCATAATGTAGCTTTAACTCTCCAATTGTTGATTAATAAAGAAGTTGATTGAGGAAGGTGCTTAATGAAAAAAATTGTGATGTATTAAAGTGCTTAGGAAACATAGTCACTATTGCTAGCTAGAATAGTTCCTACTTGTCCCTTAGCGTACAGTACATCTATGAAAGTCCTACTTGATCTTAAGTTTGATATTCTTATATTAGTTGAGTAGTACACTGAGGAAAAGCTTATGATTCATCATATGTTGCAAGTGAATTCTTTGTGAGAGTGAGCATAATTCTAGTCTTATACCCATTCATATGATATTATATATTCTTGTGAGTGATTATGGGCAACTCTCTTGTGGTAAGAGAAAATGGCTGATGAAAGATAGACGATGCGTTTGATTTTGTGAGTAGGTGATCTATGAGTATTTGCGAATATCGTAGAGTCAGTTTTTGAGGCTAGGTGGTCTTGAAGTAGTTGTTCATGAGTTTTGAATATCTGGATTGATTGAAGCATATTGTATTAGGAACTTGTCATCTATAATTGTTGTAGCCTTAGCTTGAGTAATCTTGTTTCAATTGGTATAGTTGTAGTAGAGTCTAAGTCATAAGTGAATAACTTACTCAAGGGTGAGTAAGAGTTTAAGTGTAGGGTATTGATGTGATGTTAAAAATCATGCATTTATACTATCATTTGCCTCACATTTTACCTCTTTATATTATGATTTTGATCTTAATTTATATGAATTGCGCTTATGTAGCTTGTCATGGTGTGTAGGATGAAGATGAATGGATTTTGCACAAAATTAGAGCATATTGGAGCATAATTGAGCTTTGAAGTCTGAGTAGAAGCCAACAAACATGATTCGGAGCAAATCCAAAGGTGGGAGATTAATGGGAGATAAACGACAAGAGGACACCAAAACAGCATGAAAGGGGTCTCACCTAATGCTCCGTGCTAGCACAACTTGGTACCCTAAACTCGCCTTAGCAGTATACCTCCCTAAAAGGCAGGGTGTGCTGCCTGGGGCACTGTAGTAGTTCAAATCCATACCAGTTTTAGCCTGGATCAATTTTAATGATCTGTATCCGACCCGAACCCTTTAGGTACTTATAAAATAAAACCTTAGGTCATTTTTAAGGGGAGAGACACCTAGAGTAGAAAAAAGATGAAGGAATTCATGTTTTGTAAGCTTTTACTTTATTTTTACAATCTTTAATCATTTTAACACTAGCTTTTCATAAATTCTTTATCTTGTAATTAGTTCATGAGTAGCTAAAATCATAGTATCTAGGGCTGTGGTTGAACATGAAAGTTGATGTTTGAATGATAATCTAGTTTGATTCGATTTACAATTTGGAGTTAATTATCTTCTCTTGTGCTTAATTGTTTGGTAGCTTGATCACCTCTCAAAAACTATCTATGGAGTATAAATTGAACTAGGAATGGGAAATTTATGTTTACAATACGTGAGGGTAGGGATTCTGAACTCTATAGGGAAGGGGGAACGATTCACTAACGTGGATAGGAATATACCCATTAGCCTTGTTTAGTTGATACACAACATAAATTGCATGCACTTCACTATCATACAACGATCATAGGAATATATGTCGTAGGAATACTCAAGTAGGCATAGAGTTGTTTGGAAAGACACTCAACATCATGAATATTAACCCACAACTAGTAACTCAGAAAATTAAAAAAAAGGTAACTCAGGAAATCAATCAGACTAATTATCCGATTACTCAACTGGATTGTTACAATCCCTGGATCATTAAGTCACCTTTGAAATCACAAAACAACTTACAATCACTCTTAAGTTTTAGAGTCTTAAAAAGTTTATTAGTTAGCAATATCTCAATCAGCTTATATTTCTTATTCACCCGTTGAATTGTTAAGTAAAAATTCAATCTATTCATCAATTTATCAATTCCCTATGGGATATATGTTTGGACTTACTAGTCCACTATTTCTTGTCAGACCGCATACACTTTCATATGCATTTGGATGATAACAATATGTCACACCTCGAGCCTATATCCTGGGCATGACCGACATATGATGCCATTGCTGGCTCGAGTGTACCCATGCATGGCATGAGACATGAGCATCAACTAAGATATGTGGAAGATATAAGTAAGAAAACGAGAGAGATATTTTGTAAAGAAAACTTTATCCATTTACTTGAAAACTTACAGTTTCATAAATATGGTAATACAAAGGTGAAGGCTGAAATAACATGAAATATCTACTAACTGTCTATAAAGCCTCTAAAATCTGAGAATAATATGTATGGGGACAAGGATCCAACATACCTTTATTAAGCTAAAAATAAGAAAATTTCATAGACTAAGCCCCTATAAAGTAAAGAGGGCTCACCAAAAACTGAGAGTGAAGAACTTAAAGATGCACTTGATTGCAGGCCTGATTACCTGAATCTGCATCATAAAACAATGAAACGTCAAATGGAGTAAGGACATGGAATGTACTGTATGTAAAATTTTATGAAAAAAGCATAGAATTCATATACATAGGGAAGGAACATATGATATAGATAAAAACATGACATGAGAGAGAAACATAAGATTGAACCACAACTATTTGGAGTCAAGTATTTTTATCCACTTTCAGTTCATTATGGGAGTAAGCACTGCAATGTTATATACTATTATGTGAGCCTATTGAGTCTGATCTTAACTCGAGTAACTAATCCATTCTATACATTGTCGAGCATGGGACATACATGACATGATTTATCTGCAAAGAATCCATAAATAGCCCAATTATGGATACATGAAGGAGTAATGATCTTGGGCGTATTTGTACAACCAAACACTACATTTTGCCCATATTTTAGCTAAGTTTTGAGAATAAATTAGTATACTTTTTTGTGCTTTTTTTTATGATCGATATAAATGAGCTAATATACATGGTTAGTAGTTTTCAGGTGGAAATGCAGCAAGAAGTGAACCAAAGAGATAGAGGAAACATAAGACAAGCTTGATATATAATAGTAGAGTAACTCAGATGCTGAAGGAGCCCATATACTGCACAAACGACCCACCTCCATTGAACTCTTCACATCGTAGCCAAAGAAAATGAGCTACTGCCTAACTTTCACTGGCGGTGGCGCACTGCACATGCTTAGTTTGCATGTTGCCCTCTGCACTGCACACCCCTATTTCATTGGGATTTTGTTTTTTAATGAGCCCAATCCTAATGGGTTTGGGATTAAATGGATCCACTTCTATAAATACCCAAAGGGGGACTTTCAGTTGAATATGCATGATTTTGGGAGGAGAAAAAACATCAAGGAGGTTCTAATTAGGGTTCTTATTTCTTTACATTCCTATTCTTTATTTCTACATGATTAATTACAACTTTGTAATTTTGTGTAAGATTATGAGTGTCTAAAAGCCCTAATTTTAGGGTTGAGGCTAAAAACATGATTGCATAGCAATAGTCTAAGTTGGTTTGGATTTGTTTATAAAGTATTGGTTGTTATTAAATTCTTGCTTTTACTATTTTAAAGATTCAAGGCCTTTAAGATAAATCATTGATCTCGAAGTGAACTAACTAAGGGATCAGAGGGTTAGAACGAAGAATGTGAGGAATGGGATCTCATCTTTAGTAATTAAGGGCTTGATTTGCTAATAGGATAGGAATATACCTAATTTTCCTTATTTGGTTTCTATACATGAAGACATTTAAATGCATTTTAATTAGATCCTCCCATCCCCTCTTAACGATGTAGTTGTAAGGCTAGTTTAAATAGACGATTAGAGGATGACCATTCCTGAATCATGTTATTAACCTCATGAATCAATAACCAAATTAGACAATTAAACTAATGAGAGAGAATTGCTATAAATGATT
This sequence comes from Capsicum rhomboideum, assembly GCA_031232105.1. Lineage (NCBI taxonomy): Eukaryota > Viridiplantae > Streptophyta > Magnoliopsida > Solanales > Solanaceae > Capsicum > Capsicum rhomboideum. Next base: position 41,693,382 of record CP124712.1, on the reverse strand, counting down.
GTGAATTGCTTTTTGACCCTGGAATCCTCCTTAGTATTATTTACAAACCATTTCATTAAGTCTTTGCTTTTATTCTTCGTTTAGAAATATTGAAAAACAACCTATCGTTGGTCACAAATTACACTTGTTTAATCTTATAGTATTACCAGAATTGGGAATTTGGTAAATCCACGAGTCCCTGTGGGTTCGACATCTATATTGAAAGGACCATTGTATTACTTGTACGACCACGTACACTTTCGTATATGTTTGGACGAAACAAGTTTTTGGCACCATTGCTAAGGGCTTGATGTAGAAATTAGCAAATTTCTAGATTTTAGTTTTACTATTCTATTTTATAAGTGCTAACAACTTGGTTTAAGCAACTGAATTTGTAGGTAGAGGTTTGAAACTATAGCAAACTGACAAGAGAAAGGGATTTGGTTGAACCATATCTTGAAATTGAGAGACACTTGCATCAGTTGAGGAGAGAAGTAGAACTTCTCTATCCCATACGACAAGTTCAGCAGGATCAACAGGATGAGGTTGTTCATAAAGTAATGGCAGCAAGACTAGTTCACGATGAGGAAATCCCACTTGCTACAAATATCACCTCCAACATCCACAAATTGAAGCCAGAAGGTAGATTTGAACTGAAGCAGAGTATGGTGCAATTACTGCACATGAGCGGGCAATTTACAGGCTTGTCATATGAGGATCCATAATAGCATCTAAAAAATTTCTTGAAAATCAGTGACACATTTATTCCCCCTAGAGTCTCTATTGATTATGTGAGTCTTACGCTTTTCCCATTATCAATATTAGGAGAAGCCAATAAATGGTTGAAGGTAAAACCTTCAAATTCAATCACTACTTGGGACGACCTTGCTAGGAAGTTCCTGATATTATTCTTCCCGTCTTGCAAAACTGCAAGGTTAAGAAGTGAAATTTTGAGTTTCAAATAGAATCCAGATACAAATTTGTATCATGCATAGGAGAGATTCAAGTCTCTTCTAAGAGATTGACCACACCAATAATTGATGAATGAGGTATTAGCCCACACTTTTGTTGAAAGTCTTAACCATAACACAAAGATTTTGCTAGATTCAGCTGCAGGTGGTCAAGTATTGGAAAAAACCTATGATGATCTATATACCTGTAACACCCCGTACTTTATAACCTCACTTGATACCTTGGGATCATATCTACATAGGTGTTGAGATGCCATGCATATGTGTTTTATAGTGTCATTGGGGAAACATTTGATATCGGACGTAACATGTGCGATTAGATCGTCATAGGAGGTGTGTTGTGATTTCATGGAGCATAAGAGTCAAACACTTCACTACACTCCTACATACTCCTACATGATCAAATCATAAAATATGAATAGTGATCCAAAATGTTCAATGAAGCCAAGGGCGACTAGAATTCCAATTTTTGCGATCGAAAGGACGAATGAGAAATGTTTAAAAGAATATTGTCGTGACATTATGGAATTATGTAAACATGATATATAAGGTGAATAATACATGAAAATTGGTGGGTTACATGGATATGTGTTATTGGGCCCAAAATTAGGGCCCAAAATGGAACAAAAGATAAGGCCCAAAGGCAAAAATGACCCATTCTTTCAAAAATTGACCAAGTGAACATATCATGTAATGTCAAGTGTGGCTAAGGCTTCCTTGAGGTCTATATAAAGTCCCCCAAAATCAGATTTTTATTTCCCAAAGTCTCTCATCACTTTTGGAGAATATCACAAATATTTCCTTTATTTCCAAACCCTAAAGCAAATAAACCCTAAGGCATATTTGGACAAGATCATCCTATTCCAAGCTTTGGTAAGTGTTTATTTTCATGGATTAACATATTATATGCATAAAAGAATATGTATATCATGTTGGTTGTGCTTGGAAAAGTTGGTCATGGTACTTGGTGATTTTGTATGAGATTTGTGGTATATGGAATTCAAGTGTGAATTAGGCCTTGTGACTTTGATGAAAAAGCATGGTATGGACAAAATATGAACATGTATGGTGTTATTTTTGGCATTAAATTTGTTCTTGGCTAAAAATGGAAATTTTGGGATTTTGGCCGATATGTGTTATGAGTTGAATTAAGGTGCTTTGAAGGATTATTTGTGATGTATTATGGATAAGAAAGTGTAAAGGAGAAGTATTGTGGTGAAATGTATTGATTTTCATGTATTGGTCAATGTTGGGAATTTTATGGAATTTTTGGAAGAATGGTATATCAATAGTTTTGTCGAAGGAAAATGACATGTTTAAAGGCAAACATGTAATTCATTGACATTGTATGCATTTGTAAAGTAATTCGTGGTTAACGGGAATTCGTTATGTATTTATGTTGTAGAGTGACACATAAAGAAGGAGAGGGACTATTGTATACGCATCAAAGGTGGTATATTCGTATTGTGAATCCAAGGTATGCAAGGTTATTTTGTCCGTATCTTTCTACGGCCAATAGTGTTCACAATTGACATTTCTTTAGTTCTATTCCGAAATGTACCAAGGTATCCCATATGCACTTATTTATGGTCATTGTCATATATTTCCTACTCATTGATCAATTGTGAATCTCATTTCTCATATTCATGATTAATGTTCCGAAAGTTCAAATAAGGTTATATTCCAATATTCCAATAGTGCCTATACTTGTGTCTCTTGTTCATGGATTATTGTCCAATGGTTCCAATGGTATCATGGTGCTAGTTATGTTATATTTCTCATTGATATTTGTTCACATGTTCTTCACTTATTGGTCAATGATTCAAAGTTTCCAACAATGTTGTGTTCCAAAGTTCCAAAGTGATGTTATGATTATCAAAGTATCAATCTCAAAGTAATGAACAAAGTAATGCAAATGTGGTCAATGATCAAGTACGGGTGGCAAGTCTAGGGGCGTAAGCCTAGCTCGACTCGATCCCGAGATATGGATTTATGGGTGGCAAGTCTAGGGGCGTAAGCCTAGCTCGACTCGATCCCAAGGGTGGCAAGTCTAGGGGCATAAGCCTAGCTCGACTCGATCCCTATATGATGATATGAAAGACCCACTGATCAGTCGGGGCCCGGGTACATTGTGTTATGTAATGACATGTGAGCATTGAGATAAAGAAAGTAATGAAAAGAATGAAAGCAATCCACATGGTTTCCAAAGAATAACATGGTGACTTATTCACATCGAGTATTCATATGTTTTGAGTTCATTGAAATATTCATGTGTTGTACAGTTTCATCTGAGCCTTGCATACTCAGTACTTATTTCGTACTGACCCCTCTCGGGGAATTTACTTTACTTGCTGCAGGCGCAGGTCCCAGTAGGCCTCCTTAGTAGATTGCCAGTGTTAGCGGCTCTTTGGTGAGCTCCAGCTCATTCGGGGCTTCTCCGAGTCAGAGTGTATATATGTTTTGGTATTGTATATATTGTGTAATGCGGGGACTTGTCCCGACTTATGGTTTATTTTGGTCAATGCTCTTGTTAGAGGCTTTTGTAGACGGATGTGGGTGTATGAATGTAGAAGGGATATGTCGTCCTTGACTTGGTGGCCTCAACGGCCAAGTTTCGCATATATGTACATATATCATGTTCCATGACTTCCATTGTCGGTCTTGATAGTTGATATGTGTTTATGGGTTTTTTATGGCATGCATATGATTGAGTAAGTAAAGATTGGTTCTCTCGGGCCATGTCGGCTACGGGTGCCAATCACGCCTCGTTGGGATTCGGGGTGTGACAAAAGTGGTATCAGAGCAGTCGGTCTAAGGATGTCTACAAAGCCGTGTCTGAGTAGAGTCTTACTTATCGATGTGTTGTGCACCACATTTATAAGTAGGAGGTTACGGGACATTTAGGATGTTGTTTCTTTCCTTCACTCTAGATCGTGCAATAGAGCCAATGTTGTCAGTTGTATTGTATCTGATTTTGGTAATTGTTTTTCTTTGGTATAGTCAAAATGCCGAACACTAGAAGAGGAAGAGGAAAAGGTAAAAGTAAGCTGATCAATAGAATTGCTGGTGAAGGAACAAGTAGACCACCGCCTGAACAAGTTGCTCAAGGTTGGGCTGAAACTGAGTTCGCAACGCGAGCTTCTTCTACTTCTTCAGCTCCAGAAGAGCCGAGAAGAAAGGAAGTGCCCGTGGAACCACCGACAAATGCCACAGATCAGGATCTTAGGAATGCTATACAGATGTTGAAACAGTTAGTGGCGGCACAAAGCCAGGGAAGAGCTGGTGCTATGGCACATGATGATGATGAGGCTAGAATGGCAAGTCGCAGAACACAGGATTTCTTGAAACTGGACCCTCCTATATTCACAGGGGCAGATCCAAAAGCAGATCCACAGGACTTCGTGGATCAAATTCAGAGGGCATTGGAAGTTATGCATGTGACAGGGGTAGAGACAGTTGAACTTGCTGCGTACAGGTTGAAGGGAGAGGCAATATTGTGGTATGAGGATTGGAAGAAATCCCGTGACATTGGTGCAGATCCACCTACTTAGGAAGAGTTTAAAGTGGCTTTCCTTGATAATTACTTGCCCTATGAGATCCGTGAGGCACGTGCAGATCAATTCCTAAATCTCCGTCAAGGAAATTTGATCCGAGAATATAGCTTGCAATTTAATTCCTTGGCTCGATATGCGCCAAATGTTGTGGCTACGATGACAGACAGGGTCCATAGATATGTGGACAGACTAGAGCCATACTTGGTAAGAGATTGCACTATTGCGGCCTTGAATAGGGACATGGACATTGCTCGCATACAAGCCTTCGCCCAGAAAATGGAGGATCAGACAAAGACGCAGGGTACATGAATTTGATAGGGGACAGTCCAAAAGGGCTAGACCTATGGGACCACCTATGATGTCCCAAGGAGGATCTAGGCCCCGCATGTTTCCTAGACCACCTAGACCGTCGTTCTCTTATTCCACAGGTGGTGCTTATTCGCAGTCTCGAGGGTTTAGAGGTGGTTCAGCAGGGCAAAGTAGTGGGGTTCATGGATCACAGTCAGCAGGTTTCCCTCGTCAGCAGTGTCAGCACTGCGGGCGTATGCACACAGGTACATGTCGGACAGGGACGAATGTCTGCTTTTGGTGTGGTATGCCGGGACATATAGCGAGAGAGTGTCCACAGCGGAGCATGGGTGGTATAGCACGACCAGCTGGGTCGGCTGTTGCGTCTTCAGCATCGGTTCCTTCACAGGGCCGAGGGGTGCAGCCTATTGGTCGAGGTAGAGGTGCCAGAGGAGGAGCCAGTACTAGCGGGGTCCAGAATCGCACTTATGCTTTGGTGGACCGCCAGAATTCAGAGGCTTCCCCAGATGTCGTCACAGGTACATTATCCATATTCTCACATAATGTATATGCATTAATTGACCCAGGCTCTACATTTTCCTATGTTACTCCATTGGTTGCTGCGAAATTTGCAACGACACCGAAAATATTAATTAAGTCAATTGAAGTGTCTACACCGGTTGGTGAATATATTGTTGCAAAGAGAGTGTATCATAACTGTGTGGTAACTGTGTGTGGTCATGATACGTTGGCCGATCTTATTGAATTGAACATGGTGGATTTTGATGTAATTATGGGAATGGATTGGTTGGCCTCTTGTTATGCTACGGTAGATTGCCGGGCCAAGAAGGTGCAATTTTGTTTTCCACAGGAAAATGTTCTAGAATGGCAGGGTAAGGTAGGGGCACCACGAGGAAGATTTATTTCCTATTTGAAAGCCAGAAAAATGATTGCCAAGGGATACATATGTCATTTGGTACGAGTGAAAGATAATGATGCAGAACCATTAACTCCACAGTCTGTACCGGTCGTCAATGAATTTCTTGATGTATTTCCAGAGGATCTTCCAGGTTTACCCCCAGAACGGGAAGTGGAATTCGGCATTGATGTGATTCCAGGCACTCAGCCTATTTCTATCCCTCCATATAGAATGGCTCCAGTGGAACTGCGTGAATTGAAGGAGCAGTTGAAAGATTTGCTGGATAAAGGCTTCATTAGGCCTAGTATGTCCCCGTGGGGTGCACCGGTATTATTCGTGCGAAAGAAAGATGGCACCTTGAGAATGTGCATCGACTATCGTCAACTGAATAAAGTAACGATCAAGAACAAATATCCCCTCCCTCGTATTGATGATTTGTTTGATCAGTTACAGGGTGCCAGGTGTTTTTCAAAAATCGACTTGAGGTCGGGCTACCATCAGGTCAGAGTTAGAGAGGAGGATGTACCCAAGACAGCTTTTCGAACACGGTATGGCCATTATGAATTTTTAGTTATGTCATTTGGACTAACGAATGCACCGGCTGTGTTTATGGATTTGCTGAACAGGGTGTTTAAGCCATTCCTAGACGTGTTCGTGACAGTATTTATAGATGACATCCTTGTTTATTCGAGATCACCAGAAGACCATGCTTATCACTTATGGCAAGTGTTGCAAATTCTCCGTGAGCGTAAGTTGTATGCAAAATTCTCCAAATGTGAGTTTTGGTTGAAATCAGTTGCGTTCTTGGGTCACATTGTATCAGATAAAGGCATACAGGTTGATACCCAAAAGATTGAAGCAGTGAAAAACTGGCCAAGACCTACGACACCCACAGAGATTCGCAGTTTTCTGGGTTTGGCAGGTTATTATCGGAGATTTGTAGAAGGGTTTGCGTCTATTGCAGCACCATTGACAAAGTTAACTCACAAGGCAATTAAATTTCAATGGAATGATGCATGTGAAAGAGGGTTTCAAAACCTGAAAGATAAGTTGACTTCTACACCAGTGTTAGTTCTTCCTGAAGGCACAGAGGGCTATGCAGTGTATTGTGATGCTTCCGGGATTAGTCTCGGATGTGTATTGATGCAGCCTGGCAGGGTGATAGCATATGCCTCACGACAGTTGCGGCCACATGAGAAAAACTATCCCACACATGATCTTGAATTGGCAGCGGTAGTTTTTGCTTTAAAGATATGGCGTCATTATTTATATGGTGTTCATGTTGACATCTATACGGATCACAAAAGCTTGCAATATCTTTTTAAGCAGAAGGAACTCAATTTGAGGCAACGAAGGTGGTTAGAGCTTTTAAAAGACTATGACATTGATATTCTTTATCACCCAGGCAAAGCAAATGTAGTAGCTGATGCATTGAGCCGTAAGGCAGTAGAAAGCACTAGTGGTCAGTTGAATAAAAAGCGTGAGATAATCAAAGACTTGAATCAATTAGCCAGCTTGGGAGTTCGCCTTATTGAAACCGCAGATGATAGAGTTATGGTGCAGAATGCAGCAGAATCCTCCTTGATAGCTGAAGTGAAAGAGAAACAGTATGCAGATTCTATTTTATTGCAGCTAAAGGAGAATGTGCAGCAGAATTTGACCAAGGCATTTGATATTACACCGGAAGGGGTGCTTCAATGTCAAGGGAGAATATGTGTACCGGATGTAGATCAGCTGAGGACACGAATAATGACAGAGGCGCACCATTCGCGCTATTCCATTCATCCAGGTGCTACTAAAATGTACCATGAATTGAAAGAAGTGTATTGGTGGGGCAACATGAAAAAGAACATTGCAGAATTTGTCGCGCAATGCCCAAATTGTCAACAGGTGAAAGTGGAACATCAGAAACCGGGAGGTTACATGCAATGTATCAATCTTCCAGTCTGGAAGTGGGATATGATTAATATGGATTTCATTACGGGTTTGCCTCGTACATTGCGGAAGTTTGATTCCATATGGGTCATAGTGGACCGACTTACTAAATCAGCGCATTTTCTACCGGTCAAGACGACCTATACAGCTGAGGATTATGCAAAGTTGTATGTAAAGGAGATAGTACGATTGCATGGTATTCCACTTTCTATTATATCAGACAGAGGAGCACAGTTCACAGCACACTTTTGGAAATCTTTTCAGCGGAGTTTGGGTACTCAGGTGAATTTCAGTACGGCTTTCCATCCTCAGACTGATGGACAAGCCGAACGGACTATTCAGACACTTGAAGATATGCTACGAGCATGTACGTTGGATTTTCAAGGTAGTTGGGATGACCATTTGCCTCTTATTGAATTTGCATATAACAATAGCTATCATTCAAGTATTAAAATGGCACCTTATGAAGCCTTGTATGGAAGAAAATGTAGATCACCAATTGGGTGGTTTGAAGCAGGAGAAACTGCTTTACTTGGGCCAGATATTGTTCACCAAGCCATGGAGAAAGTTAAAGTTATCCAACAACGATTACAAACGGCTCAAAGTCGTCACAAGTCATATGCCGATGTGAGAAGAAGAGGGCTTGAATTTGCCATAGGTGATTGGGTATTTTTAAAGGTGTCACCAATGAAAGGGGTAATGCGATTCGGAAAGAAAGGAAAATTGAGTCCACGTTACATAGGCCCATATGAAGTTATTAGAAGATTTGGGCAAGTCGCATATGAATTAGCCTTACCGCAAGAATTTTCCTCCGTCCATCCGGTCTTTCATGTGTCGATGCTCCGGAAATGCATAGGAGATCCTTCACGTATTGTGCCCGTAGAAGATGTTCAAGTGGCAAAGGATCTCACTTATGAAGAGGTGCCCATTGCTATCCTAGATCGACAAGTAAAGAGATTGAGAAATAAAGACATAGCATCCGTAAAAGTCCTGTGGAGAAATCAACAAGTAGAGGAGATCACGTGGGAAGAGGAAGAAATGATGAAATCCAAGTATCCCCACTTATTCCAAATGGACCAAGAAGTTCACAGTGCGGAGGTGGAACAATAACAAGTAAGTATTTAAAAGCATTATGTGAATGTGTATAGGTATGTTAGAGTAAAGATGTATTTGTTGTATATAAGACACTGTTGTTAACATTCGAGGACGAATGTTTCTAAGGGGGGAAGAATGTAACACCCCGTACTTTATAACCTCACTTGATACCTTGGGATCATATCTACATAGGTGTTGAGATGCCATGCATATGTGTTTTATAGTGTCATTGGGGAAACATTTGATATCGGACGTAACATGTGCGATTAGATCGTCGTAGGAGGTGTGTTGTGATTTCATGGAGCATAAGAGTCAAACACTTCACTACACTCCTACATACTCCTACATGATCAAATCATAAAATATGAATAGTGATCCAAAATGTTCAATGAAGCCAAGGGCGACTAGAATTCCAATTTTTGCGATCGAAAGGACGAATGAGAAATGTTTAAAAGAATATTGTCGTGACATTATGGAATTATGTAAACATGATATATAAGGTGAATAATACATGAAAATTGGTGGGTTACATGGATATGTGTTATTGGGCCCAAAATTAGGGCCCAAAATGGAACAAAAGATAAGGCCCAAAGGCAAAAATGACCCATTCTTTCAAAAATTGACCAAGTGAACATATCATGTAATGCCAAGTGTGGCTAAGGCTTCCTTGAGGTCTATATAAAGTCCCCCAAAATCAGATTTTTATTTCCCAAAGTCTCTCATCACTTTTGGAGAATATCACAAATATTTCCTTTATTTCCAAACCCTAAAGCAAATAAACCCTAAGGCATATTTGGACAAGATCATCCTATTCCAAGCTTTGGTAAGTGTTTATTTTCATGGATTAACATATTATATGCATAAAAGAATATGTATATCATGTTGGTTGTGCTTGGAAAAGTTGGTCATGGTACTTGGTGATTTTGTATGAGATTTGTGGTATATGGAATTCAAGTGTGAATTAGGCCTTGTGACTTTGATGAAAAAGCATGGTATGGACAAAATATGAACATGTATGGTGTTATTTTTGGCATTAAATTTGTTCTTGGCTAAAAATGGAAATTTTGGGATTTTGGCCGATATGTGTTATGAGTTGAATTAAGGTGCTTTGAAGGATTATTTGTGATGTATTATGGATAAGAAAGTGTAAAGGAGAAGTATTGTGGTGAAATGTATTGATTTTCATGTATTGGTCAATGTTGGGAATTTTATGGAATTTTTGGAAGAATGGTATATCAATAGTTTTGTCGAAGGAAAATGACATGTTTAAAGGCAAACATGTAATTCATTGACATTGTATGCATTTGTAAAGTAATTCGTGGTTAACGGGAATTCGTTATGTATTTATGTTGTAGAGTGACACATAAAGAAGGAGAGGGACTATTGTATACGCATCAAAGGTGGTATATTCGTATTGTGAATCCAAGGTATGCAAGGTTATTTTGTCCGTATCTTTCTACGGCCAATAGTGTTCACAATTGACATTTCTTTAGTTCTATTCCGAAATGTACCAAGGTATCCCATATGCACTTATTTATGGTCATTGTCATATATTTCCTACTCATTGATCAATTGTGAATCTCATTTCTCATATTCATGATTAATGTTCCGAAAGTTCAAATAAGGTTATATTCCAATACTCCAATAGTGCCTATACTTCTGTCTCTTGTTCATGGATTATTGTCCAATGGTTCCAATGGTATCATGGTGCTAGTTATGTTATATTTCTCATTGATATTTGTTCACATGTTCTTCACTTATTGGTCAATGATTCAAAGTTTCCAACAATGTTGTGTTCCAAAGTTCCAAAGTGATGTTATGATTATCAAAGTATCAATCTCAAAGTAATGAACAAAGTAATGCAAATGTGGTCAATGATCAAGTACGGGTGGCAAGTCTAGGGGCGTAAGCCTAGCTCGACTCGATCCCGAGATATGGATTTATGGGTGGCAAGTCTAGGGGCGTAAGCCTAGCTCGACTCGATCCCAAGGGTGGCAAGTCTAGGGGCATAAGCCTAGCTCGACTCGATCCCTATATGATGATATGAAAGACCCACTGATCAGTCGGGGCCCGGGTACATTGTGTTATGTAATGACATGTGAGCATTGAGATAAAGAAAGTAATGAAAAGAATGAAAGCAATCCACATGGTTTCCAAAGAATAACATGGTGACTTATTCACATCGAGTATTCATATGTTTTGAGTTCATTGAAATATTCATGTGTTGTACAGTTTCATCTGAGCCTTGCATACTCAGTACTTATTTCGTACTGACCCCTTTCGGGGAATTTACTTTACTTGCTGCAGGCGCAGGTCCCAGTAGGCCTCCTTAGTAGATTGCCAGTGTTAGCGGCTCTTTGGTGAGCTCCAGCTCATTCGGGGCTTCTCCGAGTCAGAGTGTATATATGTTTTGGTATTGTATATATTGTGTAATGCGGGGACTTGTCCCGACTTATGGTTTATTTTGGTCAATGCTCTTGTTAGAGGCTTTTGTAGACGGATGTGGGTGTATGAATGTAGAAGGGATATGTCGTCCTTGACTTGGTGGCCTCAACGGCCAAGTTTCGCATATATGTACATATATCATGTTCCATGACTTCCATTGTTGGTCTTGATAGTTGATATGTGTTTATGGGTTTTTTATGGCATGCATATGATTGAGTAAGTAAAGATTGGTTCTCTCGGGCCATGTCGGCTACGGGTGCCAATCACGCCTCGTTGGGATTCGGGGTGTGACAATACCCTTCTTAACCGAATTGGATAAGGTAATCTTGATTGGCATTGTGATGCAGCTAGGATTTTGGTAAAGAAGCCTGAAGGTATGCTAGAGGTGGATAGTATCACAACATTGGCTACACAATTGGCTTCTTTTTATAACCAAATGATGACCTAGTTCAGCAAGTTGAGTGTTGCTCAACCTCAAGCCCCAGTAAATATAGTTCAACAAATGCAGGCTTGGTGTGAAATTTATGGATTTAGTGGTCATTCTACATATCTATGTGGAGCAAATCAAGAGTCCATGAACTTTGTAGGTAATGCATAAAGAGGAATCAAAATTTTGGGAATGCCTACAATCGTAACTGACAGAATAAATCCAACTCTAATAGGGTGGAAACCAAGGACAAAATCAACAGTTTTAGCAATAGGCTTAGGGAGGCAATGCTAGTTCTCAGTCTAGCAACATAGAAGAGATGCTGAAAAAGATCATGGCCAACCAAGAGCAAATGGCTACGGAAATAAAGAATAAACAAATTTCTCAAAATAATTTGGAAAAGCAAATGGGTCAGTTAGCTAAGGCTCAAAATATAAGACCTCAAGAAGGTTTTCCTAGTGACACAGAACCAAATTCGAGGTAAGTTATGACAATCACCATGAGAAGTGGGAAAGAATTAGATGGAGCACCCACAAAGAAGAAAATCATGAGGTACAAACATAACTAAGTAGACCAAGCCTGATTGCAAAGCAGGTTGAAGAGAAGGCAGTTGTGTAGAATATGGCCAAGCCAACACAAGAAAAGAGACTCCTACCACCATTCCTGCAAAGGCTCTAGAAAAGCAAAGAGGATGCATGTTTACATAAATACTTTGACATCTTCAGAGAACAAGACATAAATCATTCTTTACTTGATGTTTTACAGGAAATGCTTAAATATGCTAAGTACTTGAAGGAGGTGGTGACAAATAAGAGGTAACTTGTAGACTTAGAGACTGTAGCACTCACTGAGGAGTGCGGTTCTAGGGTGATGCGCAAACTTCCCAAGAAGCTCAAAAACCCTAGGAGTTTCACCCTCTCCATACAAGTTGGTGAAAACGAGTTGATGTAGGCTTTGTATGACTTGGGGGAAAGTATAAATTTGATTCCCTTAGCTGTGTTCAATACTTTTAGCTTGGAGAAACCAAGGCCTTCCAAAGTAGTTGTACAACTTGCTGATAGATCTAGAGTGGCTCCAGAAGTGATCATTGAGGATGTTCATATAAATGTCGATAATTTTGTAATCTCTGCTAATTTTATTATTGTTAAGTATGAGGTCAATGATAGGGTGCAAATCATATTAGGACGTCCATTCTTAGCGACTGGGGAAGCTTTGATTTATGTGAGGGGGAAGGCAACTTGAAGATGTAAGTGAATGATGAGAAGGTAACTTTTAGAGTGTATAAAGCCCTCAACACGCCATCACACTACAATGATTTGTGTATGATCACAGTGATACTACCACGACCCAATTCATGGATCTTGTGGGCACCTACCCATTTCTATCCTAGATAGGAGAACCTTTACCAACCAACTATTCATTAATGTGGAAGTCAATCATTTATATATCTAAAACAAAATCATTTATTTAATTCATAAAAATCTCTTATTCAATATAATTGATAAGTAAATACAATGCAACAAATAACCAATAGTGAATCCCCAGAACCTAGTTTAAACCAGTATAAGAGCACTAGACAAGAAACAAAAAACTCTAAGACACATTCGTGCATGATCGAGATGATAGGAGCTGGAGCAGAGTGGTCACCATCACTTCTATAGAAACCCCAACTGACATGCATTATGGTAATACCCCCAAATAGAGGTATAGTAAGTATAACATTAGTACAATTACACGTACTGGTAGGTATCATCGGCCAACCAGGGTTAGAAACAGATAACAACAATAGCAAATAGGAAGAAATTATGACATTAATTAAGGTTCTAATTACTAACTCTTATTCTGTCATTTAACGTTAAAATGTACCTTTATCCTTTGACAAGTCACTCTTTCTTACTACCTCTAAGTCCTATCATATCTTTACTAATCCTGTGATCCTACTTCTAACCATTTAGGCAGACCTATGGACTTTACTATATCCCTACTCTAAAAACACTAAATTGGGTAGCCCAATTCCTCATCGCTTATAAAAAAACAATCTAACTAACCACGACCCCAAGTTACCAAGCGAGGCCTTACTACTCTTATACCTTTATTATTCTAATGACCTTTATCTAATTCCCTTATGCTTATATGGAGATTATTCTTAGGCTACCATCCAATATGTTTTATCTACTTAAGCAAGCTCTTTTATGACTCTTTAAATCTATTCATTCTATTAGTTTAACTCTTTCCCCAGACTTACACTCTCTTCTCATTCTCTAATTCAATTTCATGGAGTTTTCTCAAGCCTAACAAATGACCTGTCTTAACCTTAAAGTACTCCCATCTCATTCCATAATCTAACTCACCCTCACACTATTCCCCTAATACCCTTATACTCTTCTAACTCATTTTAATCTTCACAAGAACTATCAATTTAGGTCACCAAGGGTTGCACAGCTCCAAATAATAACAACTTACCACATAATTAAAGCCTAAATCAGTTATTATCATTTCCATCCATCCAAACACCATGCCCAAAGGCCTAAGACATGAAAACACCTGATATTACTATCATTATAACATGAATTTGGCCCAATTCTACTATAATTTAACCAAAACCTATCTCGTAGATGAATTATGCTGCTACTGAGAGGAGGAAGTTTTCCTACGTACTAAGCTTCTCCCCATGTTGGATTCTCATCGGGAGTGCCTCAAAATAACCCTTATATATCGTGACCTTTGAAACCTCATAGCTTTAGGTATGGGGGTTTTTCCTAGATGTTTTTGGTGGAAATGGATGACCTAAAGAGGCTGGAATAAAGAAAGGTTTTAAATAAAATTCTGCCTGGCTACTTCCCAGGTTATCGCTGCAGTGATTGAATTACCTCAGCAGTGGCTAATTTACCACTGTAGTGGTAGGTAGCAGGTTGGCCCATTTTTCTTTAATTCTCAGCCCAATTATGTTGGGCTCTGCTTTTTTCCCACAAATTAAATTCTATCAAGTACGATAAGAGGAGTTTATTTATCAAAACAAAATTCTCAAAATGATTTTTGACGTAACAAAGTTTTGGATCGTTACAAGAAAATAAGTGTGGGGTGGAGGAGTGTGAGCTTAAAAATGTTCCCAAGTTGCTGAAAGAACTTAAGTTTGTGCTAGAGAAACCTGAAGGTGATCTTAGAAGGGATTTGAAGATTAGAATGAGGGAAAATCTCGATAGTGATCCCTCAAGAATTAAGAAAAGAAGAAAGTTGAACCCGAGAGGCAAGAAGAGGTTAAGAGAATCTTGAGATTGGTTATGACATGAATCGTGCCACAATGTTAAATCAGGCATTGCTTGGGAGGCAATCCAAGTTGTAATAAACTTAGATTTTTATTTATTTTTTATAGTGTCACCTTTTTTTTGTTTTTTCTTTGTTGGTTTTCCAGATAAGGGAAAGTCAGAGTACCCAAAATCTAAGATAAGGAGCATGGTGAAAGCATAAGTGTAGGGTCCTCCATCCCCTATGATGGAAATTTTAGAGAGTGACATGTTGTTAGCTAGGCCTAGAGGCCTTAGGGAGTATCTCAAACCCTTGTTTTAATTTTGATTTATGCTTTAAGGACATAATATCTTTTCAATTGTGGGGTGCGAATCTTCCGATTTGTTCAAGGTGAAGTTCGCTATAGGATTCTATTAGGATTTATTTGCAATTTTTTTACTAAATCCAAAAATACCGAAAGCTTTTTATTTTGTTTGTTTTTTGTTTTTTGTCTCTTTAGTAGAAGCACACTTCACCCACCCCTTGGTTTTTCTTTTTGGTTCTTTTTCGAGGGGAGCCCTTTGAACCCAATATCCTTTTTCATTTTTTTAGGAGTATATTTAAAAAAAATTCAGTCTTATTTAGTGACTTTTCCCAATGATGGATGGATGACGACTGTCTTGAGGGAAAATTAGTCTTTAAGAATAAATAGAACCCTTCGACGATTGAATGGCAGGTGCTCTTGTTAGGTTCTACACATGACTGATTGATTCAAGTTGGTTTTGAATTTAAAAGCATGTTGTGAACATTGAATGACTGCATTTTGGACACCTAGGTTCATTTACTTGACTCTTGTGTGATTTTGCCCTAAATTTGAACTCTTGTGGTTGCTTGATCGAGAGTCTATATTGATCCTTCTTGATCTAAACATTTCCTATGAGTGTTAGGTAATTGAGATATTCCATTCTTTCATGTTACTTTCTAGAACTTGCCCAGTGTTTTTATAAAGTAAAATAAAGAATGTTGGGTTTAGGAGATGATATAGGCATTTCTTTGATTAAACATATTTTTATCCCCTATTTTACCTACCCTAAAAGATGATCCTAGTTAGCCCCATTAAGCCTTTAACCTATTCTTTGGTAACCACATATGAAGCTTAATCCTTTTCTTTTAATTGACCATTAATTTGATCCAAAACTTCTAAGCGCTTGATTGAATAAATAAATGTTAAAAGGAGTGTGAATTGAAAAAGGGAGATAGTTGATTTGGGAAGTCTGTAGAACAGATTGATGGTGCAAGTGATAAAATAACTTTAGGCACTAGTGGTAGGGAGTAGAAAAAGAAAATCAAAAAAACATGTTTGGTACTTGAATACTTCTTACCAGTGATGTGTGAAATTGCTTAAAGAAATGGGAAAACAAAGGGAGTCTTTCGGTGAGAAGATTAGAGGAAGAAGAAGATGATGGATTGAAGAGGGTGCTAGATAAAAATTGTGATGTGTTAAACCACTTAGGGAAGACGGTCACTATCACTGGCTAAAATAGTTCCTACCCAGTCCTTAGCCTACATTACAACTCGAAAAGTCCTACTTGATCTTAAATTTTGATATTTTAATATTAATGGAGTAGTACACTAACAACAAGCTTATGGTTCATCGTATGTAGTATTTGAACTTCTTTGTAAGAGAGAGCTTAATTCTATTTTTATACCCATTCTTTTGATAAATTATATATTTGTGAGTGAATATGGGTAACTCTCTTATTGTCAGGGCACATGGTTGATGAAAAAAAGGTGACATATTTCATCTCTTGTTTGGGTAACTTGCATGATGTTTGCTAAGATCATATAGTCAGTTCTTGAGGCTAAAAGGTTTTGAATTTATTGTTCATGAGTTTGAAATTGTTCGATAAGACACGTGTGATAAGAACTTGTCATCTATGTTAGCCGTTGTAGCCTTAACTTAAGTGTTGTTGTATCGATGTAACGACCCATTTCTTCATTACCAAAAATATTTATGGTAAAGTAATAAGAACCTCATTCATCATAAGTTATAGGACTAATTCTTTAGTATGAGAGTGGATTGGACATATACTAAGGTCATCCAATACCCCTAGCATAAAGTTAATTCTTAAGTGTTCCTACTGATTGAATTTTGAGTTAAGTTTAAACTAGGGTCAACTTCAAATCAGCATATCTCCTAGAATATAAATAGTTATGGGGAAAAATACCCACCAAATGAAATATCTTTGAGTCTTCTTTGCAATGCATCCAACTGTTTGTTAATCCTCCTTCAAAGTCAAAGGTTATGACCATTTTACTGAACATTATTCGAGCTGAGAAATTTACCACTGCAGCAGTAACAGACAGTATTTAATGTTGATTTTGATGAGTTTCAGCCCCAAAACTCAAATATTTTGTTCCTAAGCTTTAGAGAGGCGATTTTCTCATTGTTGGGTGAAAATTCTTTGTTGAAGTAAGTTCCTTTTGTCATCTTTTTTGTATTTCAATCCTTTAACATCCTAGAATCCTTAGAACAATCTTTAATGGTGAAATTCTTGGTGATTTGAACCCTAAGTTCATAAGATTTTGGGAAAAACTTATGAATTGGGTTAGTATCACCTAGAATCACTTCTAAATATTCCTTAACAATTCTTAGCATGAATTAGTGATTTTAAAACATGAAGTTGATGGTTGGGGACCTTGAATTCTTTAAAATGGAATCTTTAGCTTTCAAACTCCATTGATGGAGATGGGTTGAATATGATAGAGCCTTTTAATGGGTTATTAACCTTTGGGTAATGTTTTAGAGTATGAATAAGGGTAGAATTAGTGTACTGAATTCCCAAATTAGTTATTCAAAGAGTAATTGCTTAATTACTCTTATAATTACATGATTTCTATATATTTGGGCTAATGAAAGCATGAAGGAAAGAAAAGAGCAATCTTGGTGCATCTTGCTTGTTCTGAGATCTTCGGTCGATGTTGGTTGAGGTTACCTTCTAGCAACTAGACTTGATCTAGATGCACCTAACATTAATAATGATATCGAGATTTTCATGCATTAGGCCTTCAGGAATAGAGTTGGATGGATGGACATGTTTAAATATCCGGTTAGGATCGAATATGTGGAATTATTGTACATTATATTAATGATTTGATTGTGATAAGGGACAGATAGAATGGTGGAGTAAACGTACCTAGCTTAATATCTTCCAAGGTTTGAATATAGTGAAAGGTTGTATGAGATAGTGTGGAATAGTAAAGAGGGGAAATTAAGGGAACTTGTTTAATTTTAATGTCCTAACGGTCAGATTGCACTGTAAGAAGTGGCTAAAAGATATGGCATAATAAGCCAAGATTAGTCATTTGCATAACCAATTCCTGTGACTGAGTAGTGAACATAAATGAAAAATATTGTGAAGTAAATAATAGAATTCCCATTATAAGTAGTTAGGGAAGATTAGAAGGTAATGTGAAAAACTTGAAGTTGGGTTACAGTTAGAGAGAAAGTACGTTATAATGTGAACTTGGGTTATGGAAGCCCCATAGGGGTGTATGGTAAATTATGGTTGTGAATATATATGTGAAGACTAAGGTCACTGATTTAATGAATTAGATGATTGATGTAATATTCGACAGGATTGACCCGTGTTGGGTTATGGACTGAGCATATGTGATTATTTTTTGCATGAATTATGATTTATTTATATCATGCACACATTCATACGCACTGGGATAGTACGGATACGATATGGTTGGGTACCACACCGATACATATATGATATGTTATGATATGGGTTGGATACCATGTCGGTATGGATGTGATATGGGTCGGGTACCATGTCGATATTATGTGATATGGTTTATCTTGATGATATGAATTAGAAGGGATAAGGAGAGATAACGCACACATCTTGCACATGTATTCATTCATATGTTTGAAATGTAATTCTATTTTATTTTGTTCTCTTGCATGTTCTTGTTGTTGTAAGTGAGGAAAGAGGGTACAAGTGTATGTTAGGTCCCTAGTATAGGCTGGTTGAAGATGAGATTCTATGGTCCCCCGGGGGGATCAGTTATGGTAGAATATGATTAGTAGGATTCAGATTTTCCCGGAATATGGTACTGTGATATCTGTGATAGTGAGTACCGAAGGGACTTGGGTGGATGTAGATTAAGGAATTGAAGGTACCATAAGAATGAGTTGGAATGGGAGGAAGTGGTATAGGCTGGAATAGGTGGTCATAGGAAAAAAATATATGAAAATATTAAATGACAAGTAGGTCACAGAGATGCCAAGGGTGGGTCATAGATATACTAAGTGTAGGTCATAGAGATGCTAAGTGTAGGTCACAGAGATGCTAAACACGGGGTGCTAGGATTTGTTAATGCGGGATTCAAAATCGAAACTTTACTTGATGTTATAATTTCTCCCTATTTATTATTAATGTTATTTGTTTCTAATCCTGGTCTGTCGATTATGCTTATCAGTGAGTATGGTTGTACTGGTACTACACTTACTATATCTCTAATCAAAGGTACAGCCATAGTACAGGTTAGTTGGAGTTTCTATAGCAGCGATGTCGATCACTCAGCAGCAGCTCCTGTCATCTCTATTTTGCATGGATATTGCGTTATGGATGTCCCTACTTTTTCTCTAGTGCTCTTGATCCAGTTTAGCCTAGGTTCTGGGAAATCACTAGTAGTTATTTTTCACTAGAAAATCACTTGTAGTTACTTTTCGCATTTACTTTTCATATCTAATATATTAAAATAGGTTATGTGATAAATTGATTGGGTAATTATACTTCAACTATTTGTTAGTTATTCATATGGCAGACATAAACTGACTAAGTGAATATTATAGTAATTTCCACATCGTGTGAATGGTGAGTTATTCAGGGTTCTCCTATTTGGGGTAGGTATAGATAGGTGTCCAACATGATCCAGTGGATTGGGTCATGACAATATGGTATCAGAGCCTAGGTTATCGGTCTCCCAGTACAAGAGCAAATGTTGATTAAAGTACTACAGATTTGTGTGTTGACGTCCACATCAAATCTATAGGAAGCTACAAGGCATATAGGAGTCTATCTTACTCTCTTCTCTCCAATCGTGTTATCTCAATGTTGTCTCCCTGAGTTGAGTCTAATTGTTATCTAGAAGATTCCAATTGGTGTATAAACCATCACAATTGGGACTGGTTGGTCCCAATTGGTATCTTGAGAATGTTTGAAAAGTTGGAATAATAGTATTCTAATCGGTAGAGATCAAAATGAGGCATAGGACTTGTATTCTAATGTTGTGAATTCTATTTTGCATGAGTGATATGTGCACATTTTAGGTGGTTATGCTATTTGATATAGTGAGTATTGTAGTTATAAATGCCATTGGTAGGCGTAACTCTTTTGTTAATTGATTGATTATGCTTACTAGAAAAATACTTGTGCTTTAATTATTTTTTATTGAGATATGATAGAATGCGACGTGTATTACTTATATGGATGGTTATTCTTTGATCATACTATTACCTAGTTGTTTGATTGTTAAACTTTTTATGTGCAAATGATTATTAAAAGTAATATGAGATGAGTGGTTGCAATAGTATATTTGGAAATCATAAAGACTGGGTATGATTTCGAGGTATGCCATCATTTCTAAGATTTGAAATATGTATTGAATTTCCATGATTTAAAGTATGCCTTTATTTCTATTAGGTCCTCGATGATATGCTTAGATATCCATATATGGTCCAATCATTGATGATAAAAATATTCGAGATCCTTATGTGGTCTGGTTTTGACAATGATATTTGAGATCCTTGTGTGGTTTGAGTACCGACAATGATAGTTGGGATCCTTGTATGGTCTGATTAATTATAATATACTTAGGACCCTTATATGGTCCAAACTTTGATGATTATACTTAGGATCCTTATGTGGTCCCAATCTTTGATGATTATAACTGGGATCCTTGTGTGGTCAAAACTTTGATGATTATAACTGGGATCCTTGTGTGGTCCAAGCCTTTGATGATTATTCTTGGGATCCTTGTGTGGTCCCAACCTTTGCTGATTATACTCGGGATCATTATGTGGTTTGATTTTTGATGATTATATTTGGTCCTGGAGTGCTGTTAGGTCATGCTTGTGTGAATAACCCAGTAATAAGTTATCCTGCTAATGATGCTTTTATAAGTAGTTGGTTAAACTGAAATAGACTTAGTTGTTTTACACCCCCTTGGTGACTTAAATGTGAGGTAAGTGGTGTAGTTGATATCACTAATACAAGGTAAATGGACTAGGTGTACAAAATTGATTGCTTACTATAATATGATAAGGGGAGATGGTAAAATAGTTTTACTTGATATGGGTAATTTGAACCTTAACTGTGTGATTGACAATTATGTAGCTTATTCGGTTAAGTGACTGGAATGATCTTATGAGGATAAGGGCGCTAATGACCTAAAGACAGGCTAACCAGTTGTACCAAACCCGTGGTGGATATGAATGAATATAATGGGTTAGGTTTTAAGGATGAGAATAAAGTGATAGTTAAATAATGTTCATAGGTTTAGTGGGTAGGTAGGGCTAATAGACTGACCTTGTAGTTGGTTGATTATGGATTGATATTGCATAAATTCTTAGGGTATGGGAATAATTTCGATGAATAGTATCCCTCGAATGTATTATAGTTGAGTTGATAAGGTTTGTGAAATAAGTTAGCTTGATTTTGGTTGATGATCTTTAGTTGCAAGGTCGATCAAGGGAGTAGATTTATTAGATGAGTTTTGGCATATTCATATCCCTCTTGTTATTACATAATAACATTTGGTTGGTATTGTCTCTTGAGTGGTTGAGGTATGCTATAGGATCGAATAGACTAATATGAGTTGTGGTGGAGAATATATGCTATGGTGAAAACCCATAGTGGTATGATAGGTGGTGTGGTGATGTTATGGAATTAGGTAGGGTGTAAGTACGCCACTAAAAAATATTTCCTACTATAGGAATGACAACCTCAGAGTAGTGTGGTTTTGGTTAAAAATCTAGTGTTGTGTGTATTAGTGTTCAATTGTTGATCATGGTGTGTTTATTGGTGGATTTTAGTAGTTAATATGTTAGAGGACGAGTTTAGAAGGTCATGGAAACTTTTGGTGCGTAAAATGCATTGGTAGAACTCTTTTTATAGCAATTACCGTTAAAGGGTTAGTTTCTAATATCAAATTTTGAAAATTGGGTTGTGAAATAACCTGAACTGGGACCAAGTCTCAAGTTACTGCCTCGGGCCACTGCAACAGAAGATTTATTGCTGCAGCGCTGAAAGTGCCACTGCAACGGTAAAAGTGCCACTGCAGCAGTACATAGTTTCATTCCCCGTTATTTCCTCTATCGCCCCAAATATTTGTGAGTCGTAATATATTGTGGTGTTTATGGTATAACAGATGACCTATTACATAAATTTCATTTCAAATCATATTCCTTGGGTTATAGTGATCGTGCTTTGTGCCGAGAGCTTAGTGGCCTATGGTGCATAGGCAGGTTGAGTATGCTAAGTTTTGAAAATCATGCTAAAAACTCTTCTCTTTACCAATGACCATTCGGGGATGAATGATGGGTAAATTGGTATCTAATGTAATGATCCATTTTGTTGTAACTAAAAAAATTTGTGGTAAAGGAATAAGAACCTCATTAATCATAAGTTATAGGACTAGTTATTCAGTATGAGAGTGCATTGGACATGTACTAAGGTCATACAATACACCTAGCACAAAGTTAAGTTGAAAGTGTTCCTACCGATTAAGTTATGAGCTATGTTTAAACTATGGTCAACTTTAAACTAGCATATCTCGTATAATATAAAGAGTTGTAGGTCCAAATACCCACCAAATGAAAGATATTTGAGTCTTCTTTCTAACGCATCCGACTGTTTGTTAATCCGCCTTCAAAGGAAAATGTTATGAACCTTTTACTGAACACTGTCTGGGCTGAGAGATTTACCACTGCAGCGGTAATCTAACCGTTGTAGAGGTAACATAGAGTATTTAATTCTGATTTTGACGTGTTTAAGCTCCAAAACTCAGATATTTCATTCCTAAGCCCTAGAGGGGCGATTTTCTCATGGTAGGGGTGAAAATTCTCTGTTGAGGTAAGTTCCTTTCGTCATCTTCTTCATATTTCAATCCTTTAACATCCTAGAATTCTTAGAACAATCTTTAATGGTGAAATTCTTGGGGATTTGAACCCTAAGTTCATAAGATTTGGGGAAAAACTTATGGGTTGGGTTAATAGCACCTAGAATCACTTCTAAATATTTATTAATGATTCCTAGCATGAATTAGTGATTCTAAAACATGAAGTTGATGGTTGGGGACCTTGAATTCCTAAAAATGGAATATTTATCCTTTAAACTCCATTAATGGAGATGGGTTGAATATGATAGAACTTTTTAATGGGTTATTGACCTTTGGGTAATGTTTTAGAGTATGAATAACAATAGAATTAGAAGGCTGAATTCCCAAATTAGTTATTCGAAGAGTAATTACTTAATTACTCTTATAATTGTGTAATTTCTAGATATTTGGGCTAATGGAAGCATGAAGGAAAGGAAATAGCAATATTACTGCGACTTGCTTATTTATAGATCTTTGCTTAAGCTAGGTTGAGGTTACCTTGTAGCAACTAAACTTTGGCTAAATGCATCTAACGTTAATAGTAATGTTGAAAGTTTCATGCATTAGGCCTTCAGGCATAGAGTTGGATGGATGGACATGTTTATAAATTCGGTTAGGCTCGAATATGTGGAATTATTGTATATTATATTAAAGTTTTGATTGTGATAAGGGACGAATAGAATGGTGGAGTGAACGTACATAGCTTAATATCTTCCAGGGCTTGAATATAGTAAAAGATTGTATGAGATAAAGTGTAATAGTGAAGAGGACAAATTAAGGGAACTTGTTTAATTCAAATGTCCTAATGGTCAGATTGCACTATAAGAAGTGGCTAAAAGGTGAGGCATAGTAAGCTGAGATTAGTCATTTGCATAACCGACTCCTATGATTAAGGAGTGAACATAAATGAGAAATATTGTGAAGTAAATAATAGAACTCCCATTAGAATTAGTTAGGAAAGATTAGAAGGTAATGTGAAAAACTCAAAGTTGGGTTGCGGTTAGAGAGAAAGTGTGTTATAATGTGAACTTGGGTTACGGCAACCCCGTAGGGGTGTATGGTGGATCACGGTTATGAATATATATATATGTGAAGACTAAGGTCACTGATTTAATGAATTTGACGGTTGAGGTAACATTATATTGGATTGACCCGTGTTGGGTTGTGGAATGAACATCTGTGATTATCTTTTGCATGAATTATGATTTATTAATTTCATGCACACATTCATATGCATTGGGATGGCATGGATGTGATATGGGTTGGGTACCACACCTGTACAGATATCATACATTGTGATATAGGTCGGGTACCACGCTGGTACGAATGTGATATGGGTCTGGTACCACGCTGGTAGGGATATGATATGGGTTGGGTACCACATTGATATGATGTGATATGATTGATGTTGATGAGATGGATAAGAAGGGATAAGGAAAGATGATGCACACATCTTGCATACATGCATTCATGTATATGTTTGAAATGTAATTCTATTTTATTATGTTCTCTTGTGTGTTCTTGTTGTGTTAAGTGGTGAAAGAGGGTACAAGTGTATGTTAGGTCCCTAGTGTGGGCTGGGTTGGGGATGAGATTCTACGGTCCCCCGAGGGAACCGATTACAGTAGAATATGATTGGTAGGATTCAAACTTTCATGGGATGTGGTATTATGATATCTGTAATGGTGAGTACCGAAGGGAATTGGGTGGATAAAGATTAAAAAATTATAGGTACCATAAGAATGAGTCAGAATCGAAGGATGAGGTATAGGCTGGAATAGATGGTCAAAGGACAAAGATATACGAAAATATTAAATGACAGGTAGGTCACAGAGATGCTAATTACAGGTCACAGATATGCTAAGTGTAGGGCATAGAGATGCTAAACATAGGGTGCTAGGAGTTGTTAATGTGGGATTCAAAATCGAAACTTTACTTGATGTTATGATTTCTTCCTATTTATTATTCATGTTATTTGTTTCTAACCTTGGTATGTTGATGATGCTTACCAGTACGTGTGTTTGTATTGATGCTACACTTATTATATATCTAATTGGGGTTATAGCCATGATGCAGGTTAGTTAGAGTTTCTATAGCACCTATGTTGATCACTCAGCGGTAGTTCCTGTCATCTCTATTTTATATCGATGTTGTGTCATGGAGGTCCCTACTTCTTGTCTAGTGCTCTTGTATTGGTTTAGGCTAGATTTTGGGGAATCACTTGTTGTTATTTTCCACATTTGCTTTTCATATCTTATGTATTTAAACAGGTTATAGGACGAGTTGATTGGGTAATTATACTTTAACTGTTGGTTAGTTATTCATATGGTAGACATAAAGTTACTAAATGAATATTATAGTAATTTCCACTTTGAGTGAATGGTGTATTTTTTAGGGTTCTCCTATTTGTGGTAGGTGTAGGTAAGTTCCCGGCACGATCCGATGTGCTGGGTCATGACAATCGATTATTAATGTTAAAGCTTTCCTCATAGCATGGGATACAAAAGAGTTGTTCGAGGACGAACAAGGATTTAAGTGTAGGGTGGTGCTCTTTGGCGTATTTATAGACCCAAACACTGTATTTTGCCCATGTTTTAGTTAAGTTTTGAGAATAAACTAGTATACTTTTATGTGCTTTGCATTATGATCGATATAAATGAGATAATATACATGATTAGTAGTTTTTCAGGTGGAAAAGCAGCAAGAAGTGAACCAAAGCAATAGAGTAAACATGAGACTAGTTTGATATATGATCTAAGGGTAACTCAGATGCTGAAAAAACCCATGTGTTGCATAGCAGAGCCACCTGTGTTGCCCTCTATACCATGCAACCAAAGGAAAAAAGCTATTCCCTAGCTAAAGTTGAGGGTGGCCCGCCATACAGGCTTAACCTGCGCATTGCCATCCCCGCCGCACACCCCCATATCAATGGGATTTCATATTTTTAATTAGCCTAATCCCAATGGTTTGGGATTAAATGGACTCACCTCTATAAATATCCCAAGGGAAACTCTCAGTCGAATGTGCACGATTTTGGGAGGAGAAACACATTAAGGAGGCTCTAATTAGGGTTCTTATTTCTTTACTTTTCCATTCTTTATTTCTACATGATTAATTAC
Organism: Capsicum rhomboideum; assembly: GCA_031232105.1. Taxonomy (NCBI): domain Eukaryota; kingdom Viridiplantae; phylum Streptophyta; class Magnoliopsida; order Solanales; family Solanaceae; genus Capsicum; species Capsicum rhomboideum. The sequence continues at coordinate 41,667,253 of CP124712.1, read as the reverse complement.
AACTTTGTAATTTTTGGTAAGATTATGAGTGGCTAAAAGCCCTAATTTTGGGGTGGAGGCTACAAACATAATTATATAGAATTAATCTTAGTTGGTTTATCAAGTATTGGTTGTTTTTACATTCTTCATTTTACTATTTTAAAAATTCATGACCTTTAAGATAAATCTTTGAGCCCGAAGTGAACTGACCAAGGAAATGGAGGGTTAGAACAAAGAATGTGAGGAATGGGATCTCGTCTTTTGTAATTAAGGGCTTGATTTGTGATTAGGATAGTAATATACCTAATTCACCTTATTTGGTAGCTACATGAGAAGAAATTTAATTGCGTTTGAATTAGATCCTTATATCCCCGCTCAACGATATAATTGTGAGGCTAGTTTAAATAGACAATTAGAGTATGGCCATTCCCAAATCATGTTATTAACCCCATGAACCAATAACCAAATTAGACAATTAAAAGAATTGATATACATGATTGTGAATTGTTCCTTGACCCTAAAATCCTCCTTAATATTTTTTACAATCCATTTCATTACGTTTTTTCTTTTATTATTCGCTTAGAAATATAGAAAATCAACCTATTCTTGGTCACAAATTGCACTTGCTTAATCTTATAGTAGTACATGAATTGGGAATTGGCTAAGTCCACAAGTCCCTATAGGTTTGACATCCAGGTTGAAAGGGTCACTATGTTACTTGTATAACCACGTACACTTCTGTGTGCGTTTGGACACAAGAAGTAACCCAAATCAATGGAATCATCCATAACCAAATTCAAAATATATAGTTTTAGACATTCATCATTTAGAATTAGGCTTTCTCGATAAGCTATCTACCTCCCTTAAGATCATATGATTATAACTTTAGTCCTTTTTGACTCATGTTCATAAACACTTTAGGCTCATTTTAAGATATTAGCCACTATAGGCTCATGTTCAGAGATAAGACACTTTAGTCTCAAGATCTAAGGTTTTATCAATCATTGATATTATTTGTCACGCCTCAAATCCTATTGGGGCGGACATGGCACCCGTAGCCGTAAGGCCCGAGAGAACCAACCTATGATCATGCACATTCATATGGATGACACTAAGTGAATAACATTCTTTCACATATAGATACAAGATATCAATGACGGGAGTCATGCAAAGACATTCAAATAGATATGAGACTTGGCCATTAGGGCCACCACGTCAAAAGGGTAATACATTCCTTCGTTTGACTTAAAATGTCTAAAATGCCTCTAACAGATACATAACCATGCCTAAAGTTGGGATAAGTTCCCTCTTTATACAACTATTACAAAGTACCAAAACAAGTGTATACAAGTTATTCAGAAAGCCCCAAACCAATCTGGAGCTCACCAATAGCCTACAGATGACCCGTATCCTACTATGAAGGTCTACTAGATCTTGTGCCTACAACAAGTGAGGTAGGTACCCCAAGGGACGTCAGTACCAAAGAATGTACTGAGTATGTAAGGCTATAAGTAATTGTATGAAATATAGGAACTCAAATGGAATCAAGTACAAGTGAACAAATAATACTGATATACCACTGCACTGTATATGTGGAGCCACGTACATTACATTCATTTCTTTCCTTTTACCTTCATATCAATATATATCATACAATGCTCGGGACCAACTGATCAGTGGTAAATAACATTGGGATCGGCTCGAGCTAGACTTTCGCCCCCAGAGCTGCCCCCTGTACTCAACCAAATATGCATTACTTCATTTCTTTACTTTTTTGTGAGATTGTTACATTGGTGGTCATAACATTATTGGAAATTTGGAACAATAGTCAACAAATAAGATACACGTGAATAACAATTGCTAACAACCTGAAATGAGATACTTTAAAATATTTCAGAGTGGAAACAAGTTCGGTAACGATGTGAATAATAGGTACTGCCAAAGGATAAGAAAAGAGTAACCTTACATACCTTATCCTTCCAACGTGTGACTTTAATAGTTCATCTCTTCCTTAAATTGTTACTCTACAATATGAATACATAATGGAGCTTACATTAAAAGTAAACTACATTACAAGTTCACAAGGTGATAATAAACTACTCGACTTCCATATAACTTCATTAAACTACTCGACTGCCATATAACTTCATTCCACCCTCCTACAATACAATTTACTGCCTCACCATACCAACAACACCAAACCAGTCCACACATCAACCTAGATATCACAAACCGATTGGACTTCACACCAAGTTTATACTTTACATTTCCTCTTCAACATATCGTCACATTTACTCCATAAAGCCACTTAAATACCTTTCACAACAACACATTAAAAACAATCCACAATTGGTACAATCCAAAATGCCTTCGAACTACCCCCTTAGAGCTCTCCAAAGGGTACCATCAGTTGGTGAGTGCATCTAAGAAGGGTAGGGGGGCCTTGGAGGGTCAAAGAGAAGCAAAGACAATCCAAAAGAGGTTCTGGAAGGACCTGCGGAGCAACCTGCGCCGTCAGGTGATGAGGTGCGGCCGCAGGTGCCCTCTTGGCCTTATCCAAAGCCACCTGCAAAGTGACCTGCGCGGGCAGGTTGCTCATCCGCGAGGGCGGATGCCCGAATTAGCTGCAATGGGTCACTTTTGGGTCCATCTTTGTAATAAATGGACCATGTCCATAAGTGAGCTTCTCTTTTAATATTTTAGGTTAACTTTGATGCCAATGGACAATTATAGTTTCAAAATGCACATGAACATCACAAGACTATATTCTCTTTTCACTACACCATAGGTTCCATGCACAATTTCATAAAAACATTTCCATGTGTCATACACAAGGAGGAAACAAGTTAGGGACATAACCACATCCTAACATGTTGAAATTCCATCCATATAATTCACTTCCTTCAAGACCTTAAGTCCCCTTTCGAGTTTAAACCACATAGAGGGCAAATCTTTTAATAAAGAAGCAAAAGTAGACTGTTTCACAATAAGTGGACTGTTCAACACTTTTTAAACATAACCAACATGATATACACAACCCCTCATGCATATAATATATTAATACATAAGAGTAAACACTTACCAAGGCTTGCAAGGGGAAGATCTTGTCCAAAGGGGTGGTTGCTTAGGGTTTAAGAGAGGAGAAAATATCTCTTGGAAAATCTGGAAATTTGCAGGTGTGTTATGGTGAATAAGAGCTGAATTTCAGCATTATATAGTCCCTCCAAACCACCTCTCTTTATTTTCATCCTTAGCCAAACTTTTGGTCAAAGATGATGTGTTTTCTTGGTCAAATTCTAAATGGATCATTTCCTTTTGGGCCATCTCTTATTTGCTTAATTTTTGGGCCTCAATTGAGCCCATTAGCACAATATTAATTCATCCCAATAAATTTAGTGGGTAATACACCAACTATCTCAAGTTTAAATAATTCCATAAATTTTAAGGTATTCAAATGAGTTCGGAAATGTACGGGGTGTTACATCCTTCCCCCCTTAGGAACATTCGTCCTCGAATGTTAGTACCATTATCCAATTTCAACAAGTTCAAGTCTAAGTTCATTCTTCATATTATCAGATAAACATAATACTTATATATACTTACTTGTTATTTCTCCAATTCCGCATCTTGAACTTTCTCTTCAGTTTGAAATAAATGCAGGTACTTAGATTTCATCATTTCCTCGGCTTCCCATTTGATTTCTTCTACTTGTTGATTTTTCCAAAGCACTTTTATAGAAGCTACTTCTTTATTTCTTATCCTCTTAACTTGTCGATCCAGAATATCAATAGGTACTTCTTCATAGGTGAGATCTTCTATAATTTGTACATCTTCAGTGGGAGCAATACGAGATGGGTATCCTATACACTTCCGAAGCATTGAAACATGAAACACTAGATGAACTGTGGAGAGTTCTTGGGGTAGTTCTAATTCATATGCAACTTGACCAAATCTTCGGATAATTTTATATGACCCTATATAACACGGACTTAGCTTTCCTTTCTTTTCAAATCTCATTACCTTTTTCATTGGTGATACTTTTAAGAATACCCAATCACCTATAGCAAATTCTAGCCCTCTTCTTCTAACATCAGCATATGATTTGTGTCGACTTTGGGCCGTTTGTAGCCGCTATTGTATCACCTTAACCTTCTCCATAGCTTGATGAACAAGATCTAGCCCGTATAAGGCAGTTTCACCCGCTTCAAACCATCCAATTGGTGATCTACAATTTCTTCCATATAAAGCTTCATAAGGCGCCATTTTGATACTTGAATGATAGCTATTATTGTAGGCAAATTTAATAAGAGATAAATGATCATCCCAACTACCTTTAAAGTTCAATGTGCAAGCTCGTAGCATATCTTCAAGTGTTTGTATGGTATGCTCTGCCTGTCCATCTGAATAAGGATGAAAAGTCGTGCTTAAATTCACTTGGGTACCCAAACTCTTCTGAAAAGACTTTCAAAAAATTACAGTAAATTGAGCTCCCCTGTCCGATATAATAGAGATAGTAATTTCGTGCAATCGAACTATCTCCTTAATATACAATCGCGCATAATCTTCAGCTGTGTAGGTAGTCTTGACCGGTAGGAAGTGTGCTGACTTGGTAAGCCTATCAACTATTACCCATATGGAATCAAATTTCCAAAGTGTACGAGGCAAACCTGTGATGAAATCCATGTTGATCATGTCCCACTTCCAGATTGGAAGATTTATACATTGCATATAACCTCCAGGCTTCTGATGCTCTACTTTTACTTGTTGACAATTTGGACATTGGGCTACTAATTCTGCAATGTTCTTCTTCATGTTACCCCACCAATACATTTCTTTCAAATCATGATACATTTTGGTGGCTCCCGGATGAATAGAATACCGTGAATGATGTGCCTCTTTCATAATCTGTCTCCTTAGCTCATCTACATCAGGTACACACAATCTACTTTGGAACTGAAGCACTCCCTCTTGCGTAAGATCAAATGCCTTTGTCAAACCTTGTTGCACATTCTCTTTCAGCTGTAATAAAATAGGATCCGCATACTATTTTTCTTTCACTTCAGCTACTAATGAAGATTCTGCCGCATTTTACACCATAATTTCTTCATTTGTAGTTTCAAGAAGATGAACCCCCAAGCTGGCTAGTTGATGTAGATCCTTTACTATACCTTGCTTTTCCGTGAGCTGTCTATCTGTTCTTCCTATTGCTTTGCGGATTAATACATCGGCTACCACATTTGCTTTTCCCGGATGGTATAAGATATCGATATCATAATCTTTTAGTAGTTCTATCCACCTCTGCTGCCTCAAATTTAGGTCCTTCTGCTTGAAAATATACTGCAAACTCTTATGATCGGTATATATGTCAACATGAACCCCATACAAGTAGTGGCGCCATATCTTCAAAGTAAATATCACAGCTACTAGCTCAAGATCATGTGTTGGATAATTTTTCTCATGTGGTCGCAACTGTTTTGTGGCATAAGCTATTACATTACCGTGCTGCATCAACACGCATCCCAAGCCTACTTCTGAAGCATCACAATACACCACATACCAATATATGCCTTCTAGAAGTACCAATATGGGTGTAGAAGTCAATTTATTCTTCAGATCTTGGAAACTCTTCTCACATGCATCATTCCACTGAAACTTGGTTGCCTTGTATGATAGCTTTTTTAAAGGTGCCGAAATGGAAGAAAACCCTTCAAAAAATCTTCTATAATAACCTGTCAACCTGAGAAAACTACGAATCTCTGTAGGCGTTGTAGGTCTTGGCCAATTCTTCGCAACTTCTATCTTTTGAGTATCAACCCTTATTCCTTCATCTGACACAATATGACCCAAGAATGCTACAGATTTTAACCAAAATTCACATTTAGAGAACTTTGCATATAACTTACGATCACGAAGAATCTGTAACACCTTCCGTAAGTGATTAGCATGGTCTTCTTTTGATCTTGAATAAACCAAAATATCATCAATAAACACTGTCATGAACACATCTAAAAATGGCTTGAACACCTTATTCATCAAATCCATAAAAACTGCTGGTGCGTTTGTTAGCTCAAATGACATAACTAAAAACTCATAATGACCATACCGTGTTCGAAAAGATGCCTTGGGTATATCTTTTCTGTAACCCTTACTTGATGATAACCCGATCTCAAGTCAATCTTTGAGAAGCGTTTGGCACCCTGTAATTGATCAAACAAATCATCAATTATGGGGAGGGGATATTTATTCTTGACTGTTACCTTATTTAGTTGTCGATAATCAATACACATTCTCAACTTGCCATCTTTCTTTCGTACAAATAACACTAGTGCACCCCAAGGGGATATACTATGCCTTATGAATCCCTTGCCCAGCAAGTCTTTTAATTGCTCCTTCAATTCCCGTAACTCTGTCGGGGCCATTCTATACAGAGGAATAGAGATAGGCTGAGTGCCTGGAATCACATCAATACCAAACTCTACTTCCCGTTCTGGAGGTAAACCTGGAAGATCTTCCAAAAATTCATCAAGGAATTCATTTACCACTGGAACCGATTGAAGAGTTGGTGGCTTAACATTGGTATCTTTCACTCTTACTAGGTGGCATATGTACCCCTTGGATATTATTTTCCTTGCCTTAAGATAGGAAATAAATTTACCTCTCGATGCTCTAACATTACCCCTCTATTCAAGGACGGTCTTTTGTGGGAAATGGAAATGTACCTTCTTAGCTCGGCAATCTATCGTGGCATAACAAGAAGCCAACCAGTCCATACCTATTATAACATCAAAATCTACCATTTCCATCTCAATAAGATCAGCCAATGTATTATGATCACAAACAATGACCATACAATTACGATACACTCTCTTAACTATAATAGACTCACCCATGGGTGTAAATACTTCAAATGGCTTAACTAATAATTCTAGTGTTCTTTTGAATTTTTCAGCAATCAATGGAGTGACATATGATAGGGTAGATCCCGGATCAATCAATGCATATACATTATGTGAAAAGACGGATAATGTACCTGTAACCACATCAGAAGAAGCCTCTAAATTTTGCCGATCCGCCAAAGCATAGGTATGGTTCTGGACTCCACTAGAATTAACTACTCCTCGAACACCTCTATCACACCCCATAGGCTATACACTCGATGATGATGATGCAACAGCTGATCCCGTAGGTCGCGCCATACTACCCGTGCCCCTTTGTGGGCACTCTCTCATCATGTGCCCTGACATACCCACCAAAAGCAAAAATTCATTCCAAACCGGCATTCACCTAAATGAATATTCCCGCAGTGCTGACACGGCAGATGAGAAAACCTCGATTAGCTTATTCTTCCTTGATCCTGATATTCAACTGTCTGTGAACCCTAAACCCCACTACTTTGCCTAACTTGACTACCTCTAAACCCTCGAAATTGGTATGGAGTACCTACTGTAGAATAAGAAAATGATGGTCTAGGAAGTCTATTAAAAATTTGAGGCCTAAATTCTCCTTGGGACGCCATGAACTGTCCCATAGGTTTTGCCCTCTTTGACGGTCCTCTTTCAAATTCTTGCGTCCTTCTCCTTTGCCTCTGATCTTCCATCTTCTGTGTAAAAGCTTGTATCCTGACTATATCCATATCTATATTCAAAGCAGCAATAGTACAATCCCTAACCAAATATGGGTCCAACCTATCCACATACCGATGAACTCTATTGGCCATAGTAGCTACCACATTAGGAGCGTACCTGGCCAAAGAGTTAAACCGAAGACTGTACTCTCTGATGCTTATACTACCTTGAAGAAGATTTAAGAACTGGTCTGCACGAGCCTCTTGGATCTCATATGGAAGGTAATGATCAAGGAATGCTGCTTTGAATTCTTCCCAACTAGCTGGAAGTGCACCGATACCCCTAGATCATTTCCAATCTTCATACCATAATATAACCTTTCCTTTTAGTCTATATGCTGCAAGCTCAACTGTTTCTGTACCAGATACATGCATAACATCTAAAGCCCTTTGAATTTGGTCCATGAAGTCTTGTGGGTCTTCATTAAGATCTGACCCGGTGAACGTGGGAGGATCTAATTTCAGAAAATCCTGTGTCCGTCGACTAGTTGCCCTAGCCGCACCGTCATTACTTGTCGTTGGGCCAACTTGTCCTTAATTTTGTGCGGCAACTATACGAGTAAAAATTTTCACCGCATTCCTTAAATCCTGCTCAGTAGCATTAACAGGTGGTTCTGAAGGTACTCCTGTCCTTCCTGGCTCTCCGGGAGATGGAAGAGTAGAAAAAGCTCGCGATGCAAACTCGTCTTCAGCCTCACCTTGATTAGCTTGTTTAGGTGGTAATTTACTGGTCCCTTCTCCAACAATCATGTCTACCTTCTTAACTCTACCCCTACCTCTACATGTAATCGGCATTTTGCTATACTGAGGAAACAAAAACATAAAACAAGTTCAGTGATTGGATATGACTCCACCTACAACTTTGGCTCTATTGCACGATCTAGGAAATGAAAAAAAGAGATGACTCTTAAATGTCATGTATCCTCCTACTTATAAATGTGGTGCACAACATATCCATAAGCAAGATTCTATTCAGACACGGCTTTGTAGACACCCTAGGACGACCCACTCTGATACCACTTTTTTCACACCTCAAATCCTATTGGGGCGAACATGGCACCCGTAGCCATAATGCCCGAGAGAACCAACCTATGATCATGTACATTCATTTGCATGTCACTAAGTGAATAACATTCTGTCACATATAGATACAAGATATCAATGACGGGAGTCATGCAAAGACATTCAAATAGATATGAAACTTGGCCGTTAGGTCCACCACGTCAAGAGGGTAATACATTCCTTCGTTTGACTTATAACGTCTACAAAGCCTCTAACAGATACATAACCATGCCTAAAGTTGGGACAACTCCCCTCTTTATACAACTGTTGCAAAGTACCAAAATAAGTGTATACAAGTGACTCGAAAAGCCTCGAACCAATCTGGAGCTCACCAATAGCCTGCAGATTACCCGTATCCTACTATGAAGGTATACTAGCTCCTGTACCTGCAGCAAGTAAGGTAGGTCCCCCAAGGGACGTCAGTACCAAATAATATACTGAGTATGTATGGCTATAAGTAATTGTATGAAATATAGAAATTCAAATGGAATCAAGTACAAGTGAACAGATAATACTGATATACCACTGCACTGTATATGTGGAACCATGTACATTACATTCATTTCTTTCATTTTACCTTCATATCAATATATATCATACAATGCTCGGGACCAACTGATATGTGGTAAATAACATTGGGATTGGCTCTAGCTAGGCTTATGCCCCCAGAGCTGTCACCTATAAATCAATAAATCAGGTTCGGCTCGAGCTAGGTTTTCACCCCTAGAGCTACCCCCTGTATCCAATAAATCAGGTTCGGCTCGAGCTAGGCTTTCGCCCCCAGAGCTGCCCCCTGTACTCAACCAAATATGCATTACTTCATTTCTTTACTTTTTTGTGAGATTGTTACATTGGTGGTCATAACATTATTGGAACTTTGGAACAATAGTCAACAAATAAGAGACACGTGAATAACAATTGCTAACAACCTGAAATGAGATACTTTAAAATATTTCGGAGTGGAAAAAAGTTCGGTAACAATGTGAACAATAGGTGCTACCAAAGGATACTGAAAGAGTAACCTTACATACCTTATCTTTCCAACGTGTGACTATAACAGTTCAGCTCTTCCTTAAAGCGTTACTCTACAATATGAATACATAATGGAGCTTACATTAAAAGTCTACTACATTACAAGTTTACAAGGTGATAATAAACTACTCGACTGCCATATAACTTCATTCCACCCTCCTACAATACAATTTATTGCCTCACCATACCAAAAACACCAAACCAGTCCATACATCAACCTAGATATCACAAACCGATAGGACTTCACACCAAGTTTATACTTTACATTTCCTCCTTAACATATCGTCACATTTACTCCATCAATCCACTTAAATACCTTTCACAACAATAGATTAAAAATAATCCATAATTGGTACAATCCAAAATGCCTCCGAACTACCCCCTTAGAGCTCTCCAAAGGGTACCATGAGTTGGTGAGTGCATCTAAGAAGCGTAGGGGGGCCTTGGAGGGTCAAAGAGAAGCAAAGACAATCCAAAAGAGGTTCTGGAAGGACCTACGGAGCAACTTTGCCCGCAGGTGATGAGGTGCAGCCGAAGGTACCCTCTTGGCCTTGTCTAGAGCCACCTACAGAGTGACCTGCGCGGGCAGGGGCTCATCCGCGAGGGCGGATGCCCGAATTGGCTGCAATGGGTCACTTTTGGGTCCATCTTTTTAATAAATGGACCATGGACATAAGTGAGATTCTATTTTCATATTTTAGGTTAAATTTGATGCCAATGAACAATTATGGTTTCAAAATGCACTTGAACATCACAAGACTATATTCTCTTTTCACTACACCATAGGTTCCATGAAGAATTTCATAACAACATTTCCACATGTCATACACAAGGAGGAAACAAGTTAGGGACATAACCACATCCTAACATGTTGAAATTCCATCCATCTAATTCACTTTCTTCAAGACCTCAAGTCCCCTTTCAAGTTTAAACCACATAGAGGGCAAATCCTTTAATAAAGAAGCAAAAGTGGACTGCTAAACACTTTTTAAACATAACCAACATGATCTACACAACGCCTCGTACATATAATATATTAAACCATATGAGTAAACACTTAACAAGGCTTGAAAAGGGAAGATCTTGTCCAAAGGGGTGGTTGCTTAGGGTTTAAGAGAGGAGAAAATATCTCTTGGAAAATCTGGAATTTAACAAGTGTGTTATGGTGAATAAGAGCTGAATTTCAGCCTTATATAGTCCCTCCAAACCACCTATATTTATGTTCATCCTTAGCCAAACTTTTGGTCAAAGATGATGTGTTTACTTGGTCAAATTTTGAATGGATCATTTCCTTTTGGGCCATGTCTTATTTGCTTAATTTTTGGGTCTCAATTGAGACCAATAGCATAATATTAATTCAGCCCAATAAAGTTAGTGGGTAATACACCAACTATCTCAATTTTAACTAATTTCATAAATGTTAAGGTAGTCAAATAAGTTCGAAAATGTACGGGGTGTTACGTTATTTGAGGATCCATGGAAGATAGTATCATTATCGCATGGTTCCTAAGATTAGGATTTTTCATAAAATTATGGAGATTTGTGGAACGTTCATGTCATTTTACCATGGTTTATGAATGAAGAGTTTATATCACCATACCAAGAGCATAATTGTAAAGAGAGTTCACATCATAGGTCATAAATTATAAGGGAAATCATATCAAAAAATGGTGAGTATGTATTTTTGAAGAGAATTCACCATATGGGATAATAAGGGTCATAGGATTCATAAATTAATTATTCTTTTGAAAATTATCAAGACATGATACATAGTAAGATGGTTTCATATTATTCATTTATATTCATGAGTTCATATCGGAAATTCCATAAAAATCACATAGACAAGGTTTATCATGGAGGATGGGATACATGTATGGAGATTTCATGAAGTTTACATAAGGAATAAAGAGATGTCGAGTCATGGTTTTTTTTTACCTTAACCCTAGTCTATTCATAAGACCATTCAAATACCATAGGTATAAAATCTATAGGAAGAACACAATGAAGGATAGTCTTACATACCTTAGACGATACAACTCTTGAAGAAGGGTTTGCATTTTTTTTTGTTATAAAACTAAGTGTCTTGTACTAAACAAGGATAGCAGCTCAACTTCTTACATACCACATAGTCTTTACAACTCTATCATAAAAATCAAGACACACTAGTCCAATTAAAATTTATGACAAAAATGATCAACCCTAACCATACCTCCTGTCTAACTGCAGTCGACAAGAAATTTTGCTTTATAACAACACTAATTTTCCTACTACCTCATTATACATCTCTTTCCCTAAACAATGTTCATAACCTTTTGGAAATCACAGATCCTCTCTTCAACTCATAAAGTGTCATCTAAGTTAGCCAATTTCTTAACCATCTAAATTAGCCGATTTATTAACCACTCTATCTTTCTGTTCACAAACTAGACTTGATCCTTACTAATGCAATAACATACTCTGAGTCATCTTAATGAGAAACTCTTTCTCTATATACTACCATGAAATTTACACAACACTTATTACCCTTAGTTAACACCTAAGGTCATATCACATCATTGCTAACTTAATGGATACATAACTCTATCTATATACGTTAATTAATCATTATCTCGACCTTTCTTGTCACTACACTTATAAATTCATAACTCTAACTCTGAGGTCATTCTACTGCTTATTAATCATAATATCCCAAATCACAATATCTTTCGGGTGACAAAATTACACATGAATTTAGATACATACTTCCTCATAAGGGTGTTATCTTTAATAAGGTTTCAAAAGAGGTCTGAGAGCATATCATACTTTGGTAATGGACAATTCATATGAATAAGAAAAAGGATGAATTCTTCCAAATTAACAGACATAAACGCACTAATAGGCTCCCTTCAATCCCTTATGAAATCTCTTAATTGTCTAATGGCTCTATATGAGAGCACCACATTGATAGGAGTATGAGCTTTCTACTTCCACCACCTCGAAGATGAGGGCATAGCTGGAGGAATTTGGAGCAACACACAAATCTACACAAGTTTCTTAGGGGACAACTCTATTACATGATCTAGAGTATGAAATAACATAAACTTTTATTAAATTCTGTAGTCCCTTATTTATATAAATGGGGCCCTGAAAACCATAAATAAGATCTGACCGACACCTCTTCATAGACTCCCCAGAACACTTGAATTCTATGCTCTGATACCAAGTTTTTCATGACCTGAATGTACACTCAAGTTTTGAGCCATAACTAGCTGCTCACAAGTGATCAGGGAGAAACCTTTGCATAGCATGTCAATAGAAAATAAATACCGAAACTGGAGCGGAAACACAAACTATAATAAGGGGATAGATCTGAAAGAGAGAATCATTACTGAGGCATAACTGAAGCAAACGAAAGACTGTCCTACTACATAATTGTTGTCTAGTGAAGCCTCTACTAATAAACATAAGAGTTAACTGGGACAAGGCCCCATAAGTACCTTTACTGTAACAAATGTCTAAAATAGGCCAAGGGAAAAGCTATAATCAGCTCTACATCTCCTAGATGATAGGAGAGCTCACCAATCCACTGAGTGTCAGATACTATTGAACATCTAGTAGATAACCTTAGGCTCGGGTACCTAAATCTACATCATAAGAAGATATAGTGTAGAACACAATCAATAAAATGGAATGTATTGTTATGCAAGGTATATACACACACATATATATATGTAACAAAAAAGTTGATCATGAAAACATATAGAGAGTAGCTTAAAACAATAGTTAAGATTTGAGATACGAGTCATAAGAAAATTATTTAAAATGCCTCAACTAACTAAAAACCCAAGAAAAGTCATGATAGCTAAAGTCTTAATAAAAAGTGTTTCATGAGTACATAGATAATAATATAATAGGGTTTACACATCTGGGGAGTTTCTTATAACTGACAAACACCATGTGTGCTCATGATGCCCAACGTCTTACACCCACACTAGAAAAGTTGTCCCAACCTACCAAAGTATAGGACCATAAACATTTTGATCCAAAATTGAGCATCTTGGGATAAATCCTAAGGTGGAAACGTAGTTATGGGGCATGTGTTATCTAAACCTGTATTCTCTCGATGCTAAATAATGTAACACCCCGCACATTTTCGAACCTATAAGACTGCGTTAGCATTTATGGAATTATTCAAAAATGACAGATTTGATGAATTATACATTAATTTGTTGGGAATTAATGATTCTTGTGTTGGGCCCAAATGAGGCCCAAAAATCATAAGAAGACATGGCCCAAAACAAATGGAAATGATCCATTCTTGTGTTGACCAACCAACCATGCATTTAATGCTTAAGGATGTGGATAAGTATGACCATTAGGCACTATAAAAAGCAATAAAAATCAGATTTTATTGATCAAAACCCACATGTCATTTGGTAGAGTATTCAAGACATTTCTTTTATCTCACACAAACCCTAAGCTTCATTCCTTTGGCCAAGATCACTCCTTGGAAATCTTTGGTAAGTGTTTAATCTCATGGTTTAATATATTATATGCATGTAATATGGTGTAGATCATGTTGGTTATGTTGGTGAAGTGTGAGAAGTTCACTATGTGTGAAACAATTTATGTTTGCTTAATCGGTGAAGGTTTTTGCCTTGTAAACTTGAAAATGGACTTGTAGTCTTGAAGGAAGTGAACTTTATGGGTTAAATATTGACATGTGAGATGTGATTATAGCCTTAACTTGTTTTATTCTTGTACATAATGTTTGGAATTGTTATTGCAAAATTGTGCATGGATTTGGTAGTGTATTGAAGGAAAAGTGTGGTTTTGGTGATGTTTATATGAGTTGTGAAACCATGGATGTTAGTTGGAAGTTAATATGATCTAAAATATGTTAACAGAAGGTTAGTTATGATCATGGACCATTTATGACAAAAAAGGACCCAAAAGAGACCATTTTTGGTCGAAATGGGCACCCGCCCTCGCAGATGAAGCACCTGCGGGCGTAGGTGACTTAGTAGGTGCCCCTAGATACTGACAAGGGTCACATGTGGATGCAGTTCAGCCACCTATGGGTGCAGGTGGCTTGCAGGTCAGCCCATAAGTTTGTTTCGGTTGTTTTTGCATCTCTTTGACCCCCCAAAGCCCCTATACCCTTTATGGATGCAATTATCAACTTATGGTACCTTTTAAATGACTATAAAGGAGTATCCCGGAGGTATTTTGAATGGCATAAAATATGGATTGTTGTTAATGTGTTATTGTGAAAGTTATCAAGTGACTTGACGGAGAAAAGGTAACGTGGTGTTAATGAGGAAGTGTAAAGGGTAAACTTGGTGTGAAATGTTATTAGTTTATGATGTCTTGGTCAATGTGTGGAATGTTATGGTGTTTTTGGTATTTTAGTGCAGTGGATTGTATTGTGAAGGACGAAATGATGCTATATAGCAGTCACGTAACTCATTGTGACACTTTTACAGTTGTAAGGTAGTTGATTGTTAACGTACGCCCATTATGAACTTGTGTTGTAGAGTGACACGTAAGGAAGGAGCTGGATTACTGTATTCACATATAGTACTATGTATTCATATTGAGAATATAAGGTATGTAAGGTTACTCTTTCTGTATCCTTCTGCAACATATCGTTCATATTGGCATTGTACTATTTCGATTCCGAAATGTCCAAAGGTATCTCATTTCAGGTTGTTACCTATTGTTAAGTCACATATTCCTCATTCATTAGTCGTTGTTGTTCATGAGTTACATAATTATGGGCACGGTTCCAAAGTCTCAATAATGTTATGTCAAGTGAATGTACCAATCTCTCACAAGTGAATATACCAATCTATCACAAGTAAAGGTATCAATCTCTCAAAAGTAAAGAACGGAAGTAATGCATAGTTGCTGGTTGCAAGAGTACGGGTGGAAGCTTTGGGGGCATAAGCCTAGCTCTAGACTATCCCAAGATTATTGGATCAGGGGGCAGTCCTAGAGGCATAAGCCTAGCTCGGACCAAACATGACAGGGGGAAGCTTTAGAGGTATGAACCTAGCTAGAGCCGAACCTGACACATTGATTTATGGGTGGTAGCTCTAGAGGTAAAAACCTAGCTCGAGCCGAACCTGATATATAGATTCACAGGTTGGCAGCTCTAGAGGTATAAGCCTAGCTTGAGCCAATCCCAACATAATGTTATGTTATGTAAAACCCACTGATCAGTCGGGGCCTGGGTATCACATGACACAGGAAAAGATGAATAAGCAAAGAAGCAAAGAAAGTATTGAAAGTAAAGTACATGATTCCAAAAATACAGATTGATGGTTTATCCATATTTTCTATTTTACTACATTTGTTTCCATTGATGTTCACATGTATGTTATAGTTGGTTATGGCCTTACATACTCACTGCATTCTTCGTACTGACCCCCTTGGGGGGATTTACCTTACTTTCTTCTGGCATAGATGTTAGTGGACCTCCACAGTAGAGTGCGGGTCATTTGCAGACTTTTGGTGAGCTCCAGTTGGTTTGGGTCTTTCCATTCATAGTGTATATTGATTTTGGGGTTGTAAATATTGTATAAATCAGGGACTTGTCCCGACTCTAGCTTGGATATATATGTGTATTTGTAGAGGCTTTGTAGACATATGTGGGAAGAGGAATGTAAGAGTTGCATGTCCAGTTTGACTTGATAGCCCTATCGGCCAAGTTTCATATATATATATATATATAGTACATGTTTCCATGACTTTCACATAATTGTATGAGATACAGCGATGTATTACACATGCATGCATATGAATGTTTGTGAGCACAGATTGGTTCTCTTGGGCCTTGTCAGCTTTGGGTGCTAGTCCGGCCCGAATGAGATTTGGGCCGTGACAAATGTGGTATCATAGCAGGTCTTCCTAAGGGTGTATACAAAGATGTGTCTAAGTAGAGTCTTGCTTATGGATGTGTTGCGCGCCATATTTATAAGTAGGAGGCTACGGGACATTTAGGAGTTGTTTCTTTTCTTCGCTTCTAGATCGTGCAATAGAACCAAAATTGCAGGTGGACGCATATGTATGCATTGACATTGGTTTTCTTTTGTATAGTCAAATGTTGATTATCAGACAAGATAAGAGCAAAGGTAAGCAGGTTGATATGCCTGCCGATGAAGAAATCAGTAAATCACCACCTGACCAAGCTAGTCAAGGTGGGGCTGACATGGAATTTGCAATATGGGTTTCTCTTAGCCAAAAGGTATAGCAGTACCCGCAGAACCACCTATAAATGCCACTGCATAGGATTTAAGAAATGTAGTGCATATGTTAACTCAGATAGTGTTGTACAATGTCATGGGCGAGCTGGCCCAATGACGAGTGATGATGGTGAGGCTAGGGCAGCTAGTCGTCAAACATAGGATTTTCTAAAACTGAAACCCTCCCACGTTCACCAGGTCGGATCCGAATGAAGACCTACAGGACTTTATAGACCAAATCAAAAGGGCTCTAGATGTTATGCATATGACTGGGGCATTGAGGTACATCCAGCTAGTTGGGAGGAATTTAAAATGACATTCCTTGACCAGTACCTCCCATATGAGGTCCGAAAAGCTCATGCGGACCAATTGTAAAATCTTTGCCAAAGGACTATGAGTGTCAGAAAGTACAGTCTTCGGTTTAATTCTTTGGCTAGGTATGCTCCAAATGTGGTAGCAATTATGACCGATAGAGGGCATCGGTATGTGGAAAGATGGATTGTACTATGGCGGCCTTGAACAGAGATATGGATATAGCCAGAATACATGCTTTTTGCACAGATAATGAAGGATCAGAGGCAACAGAAAAGGACACAAATATTTGAAGAAGGGTCATTAAAGAGGGCTAGACCTATGGGACAGTTCATGGCGTCCCAAGGAGAATTTATCTTGGGTGTTTAACAGACCACATAGACCATTAAATCCTTAGTCTATAGTAAATGCTCTACCTCGATCCCAAGGGTTTAGAGACAATCGGTTTGGGCAAAGAAGTGAGATTCAGGATTCATGTGCAATGGGGTATCAAGCACAAGAACATAGAAAGTAGGAACCAACCGAAGTTTCCTCGTCAGCCGTGTTAGTGCTGCGGAAGTTATCATCTAGGTGAATGGCGGTTGGGGTCAAATGTTTGTTATTGGTGTGGTATGTAGGGCCATAAAATGAGGCTTCTCCTAATGTAGCTACAGGTACCGTATACGTATTAATTGACCCATATTCGACACTAGCATATGTTATTTCATTAATTGCTGAAAAATTCAAAAGAACACCAGAATCACTAGTTGTATCACATGAAGTCTATACATCAATTGGTGAATCTATTGAAGTTAAAAGAGTATATCATAAGTGCATAGTAATTTTTTGTGGTCATGAGACACTTGTCGTTTTCCCCAAAAGAATGTTTTTGAATGGCTAGGGAAATGTGGGGGCACCCAAAGGAAAATTTATTCCCCATCTTAAAGCAAAGAAAAGGATACTCTAAGGGATATATATGTCACTTAGTAAGAGTGAAAGATATTGATATGAATCCACCAACCCTTCAATCCATTTTGGTGGTAAATGAATTCCTCGATGTATGAGTTGGTATTAATGTGATGTCAGGTACTCAGCCTATTTTTATTTCTTCATATAGCATGGCCTCGGTAGAGTTATGGGAATGAAATGAGAAATTAAAAGACGTGATGAACAAGGGATTCATAAGACCTAGTACGACCCCTTGGGGTGCATCAGTGTTCATAGTACAAAAAAATGGCACATTGAGAATGTATGTTTACTATCGACAACCGAATAAGGTGACAAGGAAGAATACATGTCTTCTCCCCGGAGTTGATGACTTATTTAATCGGTTATAGGGTGCCAAATTCTTCCCAAAGATTGACTTAAGGTCAGGAGATTATCAAGTAAGGGTCAGTAAAAATAAAGATACCCAAAATAGAGGTATGGTTGTTATGAATTCGTAGTTATGCCATTTGGGTTAATAAATACACCAGCTGCGTTGATGGGTTTGATAATTAGGGTGTTTAATCCATCGCTAAGCGTATTCATGATAATGTTTTAGATGTTGTACTAGATTACTCAAGATCACAAAAGGACCATGTTAATCACTTGTGCCAGATGTTACGGATTCTTCGTGACCGTAAGATATTTGCAAGTTCTTTAAATGCAAGTTTGGTCACAATCCGTATCATCCTTAGCACACATTGTATAGAATGAAGGAATAAGGATTAATATACACAAAAGAAGTGGCCAAGGCTTATGACGCCTACAGAACTTCGTAGCTTCCTTGAGTTGGCCAGTTATTACAGAAGAATTGTTAAAAAGGCTTTCTGCCATTACCCTTAACAAAGCTAACACGCAAAGTAACTAAGTTTCAGTGGAATGATGTATGTGAGAAAAGTTTGCAAGATTTGAAAGATAAATTGACTCCTACACTTTTACTAGGACCTCCCAAAGGCACGTAAGAGTATGCAGTGTATTGTGATATTTTAAAAGTTGGTGTGGGATGTGTATACATGCCGCACAACAATGTGATAGCGTATGCCTTAAGACAATTGCGTCCACATAAGATAAATTATCCCACATATGATTTTAAGTTAACAGTTGTGACAATTGCAGGTAACAGATGGCACCACTACTTGTATAAAATTTCAGATGAAAGAATTATAGTGTCAAATATAGCGGAATTTTCATTAGTATCTGAGATAAAGGAAGAGCAATATGTATATCCTATTTTTAGTTCAATTGAAAAAGAATGTACAGCAAAGTTCGACAAAGGTATTTGAGCAAACACAAGGGAGAGTACTTTAAAGCCAATGTAGATTGTGTGTACCGGGTATAGACTAGTTAAGGAAATGAATTATGACAGAAGAACATCATTCATGGTATTTTATTCATTCGGAAGCAACCAAAATGTACCATGGTTTAGCAGAGATTTCTTGGTAAGGTTACATGGAAAGCACATTGTCGAACTTGTAGCTCAATGTCCAAGTGGTCACTGATTAACAGTATGGCATCAAAAATCTATATGTTTTATGCAATGTATTACCCTTCCAGTTTGGAAGTGGAACATGAATAACATGGATTTAATCACAGGGTTGCCTCGTACACTGCGAAGGTTGATTCTATATAGGTAATAGTTGACAGGCTTACCGAGTCAGTGTATTCCCTACCAGTTAGGACCACCGATACAGTTGAACATTATGCAAAGTTGTATGTTGCAGAGATAGTATGATTACATGGGATTCCACTCACTTTTATATCAAACAGGAGAGCTCACTTTATTGCACAGTGTTGGAAGTCTTTTCAGTAAAGCATGGGTACATAGGTGGATGTAAGAACGGCTTGCCATCCTCAGATGGATGGACAAACAGAAAGTATTATATGAACATTTGAAGATATGCCACGAGTTTGTAAATTGTACTTTAAAGGTAGTTGGGATGAACATCTATCGTTTATTGAAATTGCTTACAATAAAAGTATCAAAAGGCACCTTACGAAGCTTTTATATGAAAGAAAATATAGATCATCAACTAGATGGGTTACAGCTGATGATATTTGCTTTGCTTGGGTCAGATTTTTTCATCAAGCTATAGAGAAAGTGAAGGTGGTATAACAGCAGCTACAAATGGCCCAAAGTTGATACAAATCATATGCCGATATTAGAAGAAGGGAATTAAAATGTGCCATAGGTGATTTAGGTATTTTTTATAGTGTCATCAATGAAAAAAAAGATAATGAGATTTGGAAAGAAAGGGAAATTGTCCAAAGATTTGAGCAAATTGCGTATCTAGTAACACTAGTCCAAGAAATCTTCACAGTTCATTCAGTATTTCATGCTCGATGCTTTGAAAGTGCATAGGAGATTATCTCGTATTGCTCCCAGTGGAGATATACAAGTTACAAAAAATCTCACATATGAAGAGGTAGCGCTTACTATTCTAGATCGATAAACGGAAGCAATGAGAAATAAAGAAGTAGCTTCGGTAAAGGCACTATTGGAGAAATTAGCACGTAGAAGAATTCACAAGGGAAACCAAAGAAATACTGAAATCTAACATACTCGTAATTGTTGTAAACGGAAGAAAAAGTTCAAGATACGGAATTGGAGGCATAATAAGTAAGTATTTACAAGTATTATGTGTGTATATGATAATGTGAAGGATTCACTTCGACATAAGTTGGTATAATGAGACAATGTTACTAACATTCGAGGACGAATATTTCTAAGGGGGGAAGAATGTAACACCCCGTACATTTTTGAACCTATAAGACTGCGTTAGCATTTATGGAATTATTCAAAAATGACAGATTTGATGAATTATACATTAATTTGTTGGGAATTAATGATTCTTGTGTTGGGCCCAAATGAGGCCCAAAAATCATAAGAAGACATGGCCCAAAACAAATGGAAATGATCCATTCTTGTGTTGACCAACCAACCATGCATTTAATGCTTAAGGATGTGGCTAAGTATGACCATTAGGCACTAAAAAAATCAATAAAAATCAGATTTTATTGATCAAAACCCACATGTCATTTGGTAGAGTATTCAAGACATTTCTTTTATCTCTCACAAACCCTAAGCTTCATTCCTTTGGCCAAGATCACTCCTTGGAAAGCTTTGGTAAGTGTTTACTCTCATGGTTTAATATATTATGCATTTAATATGGTGTATATCATGTTGGTTATGTTGGTGAAGTGTGAGAAGTTCACTATGTGTGAAACAATTTATGTTTGCTTAATCGGTGAAGGTTTTTGCCTTGTAAACTTGAAAATGGACTTGTGGTCTTGAAGGAAGTGAACTTTATGGTTCAATATTTACATGTGAGATGTGATTATAGCCTTAACTTGTTTTATTCTTGTACATAATGTTTGGAATTGTTATTGGAAAATTATGCATGGATTTGGTGGTATATTAAAGGAAAAGTGTGGTTTTGGTGATGTTTATGTGAGTTGTGAAACCATGGCTGTTCGTTGGAATTTAAGATGATCTAAATATGTTAAGATAAGGCTATTTATGATCATGGACCATTTATGACAAAAAAGGACCCAAAAGAGACCCTTTTTGGCCGAAACGGGCACCCCCCTCGCAGACAAAGCACCTGCGGGCGCAGGTGACTTTGCAGGTGCCCATGGATACTACCAAGGGTCACCTGCAGGCGAAGGTGGCTTCACAGGTCAGCCTGGAAGTTTGTTTTGATTGTTTTTGCATCTCTTTGACCCCCCAAAGCACCTATACCCTTTATAGATGCAATTATCAACTTATGGTACCTTTTAAATGACTATAAAGGAGTATCCCGGAGGTATTTTGAATGGTATAAAATATGGATTGTTGTTAATGTGTTATTGTGAAAGTTATCGAGTGACTTGAAGGAGAAAAGGTAACGTAGTGTTAATGAGGAAGTGTAAAGGGTAAACTTGGTGTGAAATGTTATTGGTTTATGATGTCTTGGTCAATGTGTGGAATGTTATGTTGTTGTTGGTATGTTAATGCAGTGGATTGTATTGTGAAGGACGAAATGATGCTATATAGCAGTCACGTAACTCATTGTGACACTTTTACAGTTGTAAGGTAGTTGATTGTTAACGTACGCCCGTTATGAACTTGTATTGTAGAGTGACACGTAAGGACGGAGCTGGATTACTGTATTCACATATAGGACTGTGTATTCATATTGAGAATATAAGGTATGTAAGGTTACTCTTTCTGTATCCTTCTGCAGCATATCGTTCATATTGGCATTGTACTATTTTGATTCCGAAATGTCCAAAGGTATCTCATTTCAGGTTGCTATCTATTGTTAAGTCACATATTCCTCATTCATTAGTCGTTGTTGTTCATGAGTTACATAATTATGGGTACGGTTCCAAAGTCTCAATAATGTTATGTCAAGTGAATGTATCAATCTCTCACAAGTGAATGTACCAATCTCTCACAAGTAAAGGTATCAATCTCTCAAAAGTAAAGAATGGAAGTAATGCATAGTTGCTGGTTGCAAGAGTATGGGTGGAAGCTTTGGGGGCATAAGCCTAGCTCTAGACTATCCCAAGATTATTGGATCAGGGGGAAGTCCTAGAGGCATAAGCCTAGCTCGGACCGAACCTGACAGAGGGCAGCTCTAGAGGTATGAACCTAGCTAGAGCCGAACCTGACACATTGATTTATGGGTGGTAGCTCTAGAGGTAAAAACCTAGCTCGAGCCGAACCCGATATATAGATTCACAGGGTGGCAGATCTAGAGGTATAAGTCTAGCTCAAGCCGATCCCAACATAACGTTATGTTATGTAAAACCCACTGATCAGTCGGGGCCTGGGTATCACATGTCACAGGTAAAGATGAATAAGCAAAGAAGCAAAGAAAGTATTGAAAGTAAAGTACATGATTCCAAAAATATAGATTGATGGTTTATCCATATTTACTATTCTACTACATTTTTTTCCATTGATGTTCACATGTATGTTATAGTTGCTAATGGCCTTACATACTCGCTACATTCTTCGTACTGACCCCCTTGGGGGGATTTACCTTCCTTGCTGCAGGCAAAGGTGTTAGTGGATCTCCATAGTAGAGTGCGGGTCATTTGCAGACTTTTGGTGAGCTCCAGTTGGTTCGGGGCTTTCCAGTCATAGTGTATATTGATTTTGGGGTTGTAAATGCTGTATAAAGCGGGGACTTGTCCCGAATCTAGCTTGGCTATGTATATGTATTTGTAGAGGCTTTGTATACATATGTGGGAAGAGGAATGTAAGAGTTGCATGTCCAATTTGACTTGATGGCCCTATCGACCAAGTTTCACATATATATATATATAGTACATGTTTCCATGACTTTCACATAATTGTATGAGGTACAACGATCTATTACACAGGCATGCATATGAATGTTCGTGAGCACAGATTGGTTCTCTCAGGCCTTGTCGGCTTCGGGTGCCAGTCCGGCCCGAATGGGATTCGGGGTGTGACAAATAATTCTTTATAAACATTCAAGTTCTCATATCATATCATGTAACATAGATTGTAATCATAATTTGAGTCTTGCTCAACATGTCTGTAAAACTGTACTGCTGTGAGCCTAAGCTCAATCTCAACTTATGAATCATGTGTTGAAATCTTGTATCTAAAACATATATCTTTGCAACATAGGGTTCATAGTTCATAAAATAATCTTAAAATCATAAATTTCAAAACATAAATTAGGAGTTTACATAATATTCATAAGATCATAAAAATTCTTTCATAAAAGTCAGGTTAAACATATAAAGAAAACAACTTTAATGGTTTAAGCATAAAACCCTAGCTTTGAGCATAATCTAAACATAGCTTCAAAATACTTGGACGTAAGGAAGAAAGGAATCCATCACTAATTTCTTGCGTACCTTATATGAAAAAAAACTTTGAAGGACTTGAAGGATAATTTGAAAGAGCTTGGTAAAAACCCTAACTTGAACTTTGGAGAGGACTCTTTGTTTTCTTAAAGTTTTAGAAGAAGAGAATGAAAAAGAACAATGATATTTTCTAAGTCCTTGGTGTTATAATGGATGCAAAATTGTGTCTTGGGATTTATATGAGGGTAAAATATAAAAGCACCCTCATTAGAATGGTAGAAAAGTGAAATAATTCCCGTATAGGAGGGCCAAGCATGGCACAGAGGCCAGCACACCAGTAAGCGCTCGTGGCATGCTATTGGGATGCCCTTGTAGACTTATGGAACACTTTCCAGTATGCTAGGCTACAGGAGTTGCCCTTCTAGGCTTCTTCTCAGCCATATTGTAGATCCAAATGTGTTGGACCATAAGATATGATGCACAATCAATATTTGATATCATAAACTACCATCAAAACAACAAGACACTTCCCAAATGATTTCCATTCCTTTTAAAGGTAAAAAAACATCAAATCTAAGCTCGAAAGTGCCTGAAAATAAAAAAATCATGCTATGAATTTTGGAGGTATTTTACAACATCTCCTCCTTGTAATCATTTATCCTCGAATGAAGTTCAAAGCTAGAATGAACATATGAATAGAATAAACTAAGATTTCTTTGGGGTTATCCATGCTATGCAGTGGTGTAGGATCAGATCCCAAAGATAGTAAGTATTTCTTTCTTATGAAACAAAGTCTTTATCAAAGATTCTATATAAATTAATCTATGTAACCAAGATAGTTACCTTTCAGAAAATTCTAATAGTAGTTGTAAGTAGTTTCAATGTTCAATGCTAAGTCGAGGTACTAAGTGCTACCCATAAGGTGACAATACTAATCATAACTACCAAATTCTATATTCTATATCTCCTGAGAAGCTTTCATCCTAAAAATACTACTTCTTCTTACCACCTCAAATATCTAACTCTGAGCTCTAATCAAGATGTCACTAGTACATAACTAATCCATTCGTCCACATGTATATCGACACAACATTCAAGTCTATCACATAACCACTTAATGGACATCTAGGTAATAAAACTCTCTAAGAATTTTCCCATCTTCCCTAACCTCTTTACAAACTGTAATTTCATGAAATACTACAAACAGATATATCAAATATTCTCATATAACAATTTCATATACCAAATCCTTGCGTTAATCTCTAACCTTAGGGGAATAAGCATACTATGATCTTCATAATAAGTGGAATTTACCCTCTCATCTAACCATCGCTCAACTTCTATCAATACGATGATCGTAACATAAGAAGGATCACTAAAGGACTAGAGTATGAGGATGTCGGATAAGAGGGATATTGCTCAACTATGACTTATACTTATCATAACTATGACACTCAAATAGGGTCTGAGAATAAGGTATAATAGGCATGAATGCTTTATTTATCAAGCACATGAAACATAAATAGAGTGTCGTTCTAGCCATAGGCATGTCATATTCATCCATTACCATGATAAGTGGACATATGTAGGGATTAGATCAAAAAGATTATAGCACGAATTGTTCAAGAAATATGAACTGAGAACATACATGACGTAGCATGGTTTCACTAGCCATTAAGGGTATATCATGAGTTCATTGGACTAATCATAATACGTAACATCAGTGCATATATCATGAGATATATAATATAAGGTTGGAATTCATAGATTCATGCAGTATAATTTAGTCTGCTATTTTAAAGATATTTCTTGTTATTCTACAAACTGAGCATGGATGTGAATTTGTATGAAGTGCATGAGTATGGATCAAGTAAGACATGAGTATGGTGTCATAAAGACTGAAATTTGAGGAATACGCTAAAGTAGGAATGGATTTCTATCTCATCATAACTCTTTCTGAAACACATCACTATCTGATTCTCAAGACCTGATTTGGTTATCACCCTATCATCCTCCTCATTGATCAAAAGCCAACATTCTAAATCTCTGGACCTATTTTGTATTCTCTAAACTGAGTTATATTCACTTTACTCAAACGGTCGAGGTATCACTATACACATGAGTGTTAAGCTCCCCTTGATAGACTATATTTGTAGATACAAAACCCTTGCTAGGACTTCCTTCTAAGATACTTCTCTTAACTTTCCCTAGCTTCTAAAATCACCATTCTATAACTTCTACTCTTATTGGGGTACATAGCCACCTCCTCTAACACTTAAAAATCTGGTATCTTCTTCCTAGTCTACTAACATCCAACCTCTAAATTCATATCTACCCAAATCCATGAAAATAAAACTATACTAAGGTAATCAACATCGTCTATCTAAAATCCCTCAATTTAGTTGTTAAGAACACCATATAGTATATAATTAGTCTTCTACACTCTTAGCAACTCAAGGTACTAACTAGGCATACACAACACTAAATAACTTAGAATATCATTAAACCACATACTACCTTGGGTACACATCTATCTATCTAATGCTTAAGGCTCTCTTTTATATAATTACTTAGACTTCATTCACTTAATGCAAATTAAAACTTAAACTCCTGCATACACTATGTCAATCCTAAAATATCAATTCCATAAAAATAGCATCACCATCTCAAAACTATCATTCTTTCCACTCTAGTGATCATCCACAGTTCAAACATAGTGTCTTGTGCTAAACTCGGACAGCAGAGCAACGACTCACATACTACACAGGCTTACAACTATATGATAAAAATCAAGACATACTAATCCATTAAAAATTTAGGACAAAAATAATCAACCCTAACCTTACCTCATGTCTAACTACAGTCTACAGGCAATTCTGCTTTATAACAAAACTGCTCTTTCTACTACTTCATTATACATCTCTTTCCCTAAATAAGGTTCATAACCTTTTGGAAATCACGGATCCTTTCTTCAACTCATAAGGTGCCATCTAAGTCAGCCAATTTCTTAACCACTCTATCTTTCCATTCACAACGTAGACTTCATCATTACTAATGCAATAATATACTCTGAGTTATCTTAATGAGAAACTCTTTTTCTATCTACTACCATCAAATTTACACAACACTTATTACCCTTTATTTAACACCTAAGGACATATCACCACATTACTAACTTGATGGATACACAACTCTAAATATATATATATATATATATATATATATATTAATCAATCACTATCCCCACCTTTATGGTCACTACACTTCTAAATTAATACCTCTAAATCTAAGGTCATTCAACTACTTACTAATCATAACATCCCAAATCACACTATCTTTTGGGTGACAATACTACCTAAGAATTTAGATACACACTTCCCCCTTAAGGATGTTATCTATAATAAGGTTTTAAAGGCGTCTAAGAGGATATCATACTTTGGATCAATGCACGCTTCATTTGAACAAGAACAAGGGTGTCTTCTTACTAATTAACAAACATATATGCATTAATGGGCTCTCCTCAAGTCCTTGCGCGGTCTCCTAACTGTCTAATATCTATATGAGAACACCACATTAATAGGAGTCTGAGCTTTCTCCTTCCACCACCTCGAAGATAAGGTATAGTTGTAGGAATTTGGAGTAACGTACAAATCTACATAAGTTTCTTAGAGGACACTTCTATTGTACGATCTTGAGTATGAAAGAACATAAACTTTTCTTTAATGTCATTAGTCCCTTATTTATAGAAGTGGGACCCTCACGACCATAAATAATATCCTACATGCACTGCTACATAGAATCACTAGGATACTTGAACTTTGAGCTCTGATACCATGTTAGTCACAAGCTAAGTCTATACCCAAGCCATTAGCCATAACTAGCTACTCATTAGCAGTTGTAGAGGACCTTTGGCATAGCATGTCAATAGAATAAAATAAAAATCAGAACTGGAGAGAAAACACTAACAATAATGGGAAACATTTAAAGGAGACAATCTATATTGAGACATAACTAAAGCAAACAAAATATTTTCAACTGCTACATAATTGTTGTCTAGTGAAGTCTCTACTACTAAACATAACAGTAATCCGGGACAAGGCACCATAATTGTTTTTACTATAACAAATGCCTAAACTAGGCTATGGGAAAAGCTATAATCAGCTCTATGTCTCATAGATGAGAGGAGAGTTCACCTATCCACTGAGTATCGGGTGCTACCAAATGTCTAGAAGAAAACCATAGGCTCAAGTACCTTAATGTACATCATGAGAAGAAATAGTGCAAAATGAACTCAATAAGATGTAGTGTATTGGTACGCAAGGTAAACATACATACATACGTACATACATAGAGACATATATATATATATATATATATATATTATAAAACTTCAAATTTGATCATAAAAACATATAGAGATTAGATTAAAACAATAGTTAAGATTTGAGACATGAGTCATACAAAAATCATTTAAAATGTCTCAACCAACTAAAAACCCAAGGAAAGTCATGATAGCCAAAGTCGTTGTAAGAAGTGTTTTAGGAGTACATAGATAATAATATAATAGGGTTTACACATCTGGGGAGTTTATTATAACCATCAAAGATCATGTGAGCTCATGATGCCCAACGTCCTACACCCACACTGGAATAGTTGTCCCAACCTGCCAAAGTATAGGACCATGAACATATAGATCCAAAACTGAGCATCTTGGGCTAAAACCTTAGGTAGCAACATAGTTATGGGGCATGTGTTTTCTGAACCCATATTCTCTCAGTTTTAAATAATCCTACAAAAACATACTAGTGGTCACATCATATCATGTAACATAGCTTGTAATCATAATTTAATTCTTGCTCAATATGTTTATAAAATTGTATTACTACGAGCCTAAGCCCTATCTCATTTCATGAATCATGTCTTGTTTCTTATCATATATCTTTACAACATAGGGTTCATAGTTTGTAAAATAATCTTATAACCATGACTTTCAAAACATAAATTAGGAGTTTACATAATATTCATAAGATAATAAAAATTCTTTCATAGAAGTCAGGTTAAACATAGAGAGAAAACAACTTTAATGGTTTGGGCATAAAACCCTATCTTTGAACATAATCTGAACATAGCTTCAAAATACTTAGGCATGAGGATGAATGGAATTCATCACTGAATTCTTACATACCTGAGAAGAACAAGAACTTCAAAGGACTTGAAGGAGAATTTGAAAGAGTTTGGTTGAAACCCTAGCTTGAACTTTGGAGAGGACTCTTTGTTTTTTTAAAGTTTAAGAGGTAGAGAATGAAAAGACCAATGACATTTTCTATGTCCTTAATGTTACAAAGGGTTCAAAAACGTCTTGGGGGTTATATTATAGTAAAAGGTCAAAACACTCTCATTAAAATGGAAGAAAAGAGAAATAATTTGAGTATGGGAGGGCCAATCATGGCATGTAGGCTAGAGCACCAGCCAACCCTCATGGCATGATGTCAGGAATGCACTTGCTACCTTGTAGCACACTCTCCAGTGTGCTAGGCTGCAATAGTTGCCTTTCTGGGTTTCTTTTCAGCCATGGCGCAGGTCCCAATATGTGGGACCCTAAAACGTAATGCATGGGCAATATTTAACCTCATAAAATCTTACCTAAACACTGAAATTCTTTCTAAATGATTTCCTTTCCTTTTAAAGGTCAAAAAACATCAAATCTAAGCTCAAAATGCCAAAATATTACTAGATCATGCTACAAATATTGGAGGTGTTACAATATCTTCTCCTTGGGATCATTCTTCCTCTAATGAAGGTCAAAGCTATAATGAACATATGAATAAAGTAAACCAAGATTTCTATAGGGCTCTATATACTAGGCCCACTAGCATGAACTGAAATGTACTAACAATAAGGTTTTGGCACCTAACTAGTAGTAAATGCAAGGGCACTAGCCATGAGTTTGGGGAAACTAACTCAGGCATGAAGAACTTAAGCAAGGACTTGAGTTTGGCCTCTATTGGACATTGTAAAATGTGAAAAATGGAACTCTTATTACATTTTGAGGGAGGGAATCATAGGCAAGATTCATGTGAGACATCTAACATGGATTCATAGAGTATGAACAACATAGATTTGAATATAGGTCACACACTGTGTGAAGCTATATGATATGAAACATGAGTACATTTAGTAAAAAGTAATAATGGGAGTGTTCTCGCCTTAAGTGATATGACTTATAGCCTTTAGACTTAGCAACACTTCCAAACTATGCTTCTTTTTCAAAATATGACAATTCATCATTTCCTACTTACAATCCCTGTACAAACACATAAATACCAGAGCCTAAGTCTAGCTGGGAGTTGTTTCCATGTTCAAGCCTAACTCAAGATACTAGGTGCTACCCATAAAGCAACAACATTAGTCTTGTGAGCTTACACCCTGGATATAACTGGCACTAAGACCCATAAGTGGACCAAGAGAACTACTTGGCTTGGCATGAAACATAAAACCTAAACTGAAAGACATTATGGAAGCTACAACATGATCTGAACTTTTAAAATAACTAAATCAAGGTTTTATTAATTGAGATAAGGAGTAATTTAAAAATATATTACAACTAAACTGAAATGATTGATTATTTATCTATGAAGCCTCTAATACATACTAAGTAATGTTTACCAGTACAAGGCCTTGGATACCTTTATGTAATAAAATAAACTACCCCCAAGGATGAAACTGTGACCAAATCTACATCAACGATATGCAAGGAGGACTCACCACAATTTGGATAGGTAGGGCTAATGGAATATCTGACTGTTGACTTAAGTCTGAGCACTAGAATCTACATTATAAAAAGATGTAATGCAAGAGGAGTATCAATATAATTAAATGTATTGATATGCAAGATAAAAACTGTAGATACAATATAGCCAAAAATTTTAGATCAATAGATAAACAAAAATCTTAATGATAACAATCAAAGCTGGGACATGAGAAATAATCACTTAAAATACTACATAAACTAATGATAGAAGAAAAGATCTTTAACTGAAATTTGGAACATATACTATAGCTAAATAGCTTAAGTAGAATCATAACTATGTTCGCAAAAATGATCAAATTAGTACTTTAGTAAAATTATATACATTTCTTTAACTAAAAGCTAAAACTAGATAACTGGATAGCTAAATGACTGAATCATAAACTGAACTGACTATCTAAAATCATAAGTTGTACTGAATAATGAATCTTAAAGGAAACATAACAGAAAACATTATCAACCAACTTTTCTTGAAACGGGAGGTTTTATTACAAAATAATATTTCTTGAAAATAATAAAGTTTTTGTTTTCTAATTTGGGGAGTTTCTTGCAACCGACGTACACCAATTGAACTGTAACACCCCAAAAGTCCCAAAGATCAAGTCTTAGGCTTAGTATAGAAAACCAATTAGAAACCAATAATTTTCCTCATAGAACTACCCAAACAATGAGTCGTGGTTAGTTTCAATGAATCATTGGGTGACTCTTTCTGAGTAGAAGCCAGAAGTTCTAAAACTTGACATTTCATCCCATTGGCAACAGTCAGTCCTAACGATCTATTGTATGGTAGGATAAACTGTACTATCACTCATCTTGTGTATATGTCAACTACTAAGAATCCATATATATAAGTATGATGATTGTATTAGATGTGATTCAAGGTCACAAGAAATCCCTAACATCTATTTGAATTGAAAACTCCTCTTTCGACCAAGTTTTAGTGCAGGATTCTTCTTAGGTAAACTTCAAACGATCATTACTTCTAGTATATAAAGAGTTAGGTGGTATAATACCAACCAAATTAAAGGTATTTGAATCTTCTTTCCAACTCCACCAACCATTCAGCAATCTGATTTTGGAGGAAAACATTATGGGTGTTTTAGTAAAGCACTGTCAAGCTATAAGACACGATGACCCATACGACAGACTGTTGTTTTTTAGGACTAATCTTACTATATTCTTGTCCTAAAAAGCAGGCAAAAGTCCTGAAGGTGGGAAATTTTCATCCTATATACCATGACCAGTGGTATGTTAGGACAGACTGTACCTTTCAGCATTTTTTTGGAACGGTTTTGTCAGGGGTATATTAGTCCTTTCCCACTATTTTAACCCCTAAACTAAGACATTTTTAGTATTTTAAAATGTGATATAAAATCCTAATCCACCCTTAATCCCTCATTATCTTAAAATCACATTTCAATCAGAGAAAAGAAACACTCAAGCCTCCAAGTCAGTTTTCTAAGGTTCTTCACCAAAGGCTCTAGATTTCAAGTTTTAAGTCCCAAATATTCCAAGTAATCAGGTATGGGAGTATTCAATGAGCTTCTCCTTCCACTCTCATGCCCAAATTTACTTTAAAAGTTTAGTTTTTATGAAATTCATGAATTAAGGCAAGTTCTCAAATATCCCAAATTTATGATTCTTTCAGTATCCATGTCTCAGAATATCTTATGATTATGAATAGTATTTTTATGCATGAATTTAACTATGGATTTCATATATGTTTGGTGTGTTATGAACACACGATCCTAGATTCTTGTAAAAGTTGCATGAAACATCTAATTGAAGCTTATTTTCATATGATTATTCATTATACCATGTTTCCCATAATTTTTATAAGATAGTAAAGTGCATATAACTAGTTCTATGATTTCAGTCATATCCAGTAACAGTAAATTAAACTAGTTCATATATTTTACTCATATTTTAATATAACTATGAGCATATGTATATGATTATAAGAGTACACTTAGAACTGAAAGGCTAGGGGTTCAGACAACCCAAGTCCCAAATTACGTGCCACCATAGGTTAAGGGGTCCTTTCCAGGTGAGAATGTCTCCTTATGCTCGTATGGGCCCATGAGTGAATTCACGCCAATCATGGTTTTTACCCTTGAAAAGGTATAAAACACCCTCCCAACTTTGGTTACAAGTTAGATTCCATGTTGCTCACATGGTCTATGTCGGTTATGAGAACCTTCTATAGAATCAAAATCAGTATTTGTACATGACCCTCTGTTCAGTTTTACTTACATTTAAATTATGACTTTTCAGACTATCCTTCCATATCAGTATTTGTATATTTCATAAGGCGTCATTGTAATATAGTTTAGCTCTTTGCATTCAGTTTTCATTTAGCACAGTTTAATAGTATGTTCAACATTAGTTTTAAATCAGATGAAATATGCCCCTATAGCTTTCCAGTCTTAAAAATGTTTTAGCTCATGATTTTGAGATTGCTTTATGTGTCACAGCTTTTCAATACAAACATGATTTAATTCATATTACAGTAATGGTTTATGTCCTCAATTTTAAAAGCATGGCTTAAGTATTGTTCATGATTATTGCATATCTCACATGCTCAGTACATATCAAAGTATTGACTGGATATTTTCTTTGCAGTACATTATTTTATAATATAGGTATCAGTTCTAGCTCACAAGATCATGGTCAGAAAGATCGCAGCTTCCAGTCAGCAGGTGATGATTTCTCCTTATTTG
Source organism: Capsicum rhomboideum (assembly GCA_031232105.1). Lineage (NCBI taxonomy): Eukaryota > Viridiplantae > Streptophyta > Magnoliopsida > Solanales > Solanaceae > Capsicum > Capsicum rhomboideum. The sequence continues at coordinate 41,633,701 of CP124712.1, read as the reverse complement.
TGAGCTCCAGTCAGTTAGTAGTCATATTAGTCTTTTCAGTTTATATATATTAATTAGGGACAACATGGGGTCATGTCCCGGGTAACTGTAATCAGTATAAGTAGAGGCTTCTTAGATAGTTAGTCAGAACTATTGTATTCAGTTTCATACTCTTTTTTTGGTAATACAGATGTTGTAAACTTTTCGCAGTGATGTATTAAACAAGTTAAATCCATAATTTTTCTTCCACACAGTGTTGTTTATATCCATTTTCTAGTTTATATTTTTCAGTTCAGTTACTCATTAATTATGCCAATATCAAGGGTTAACTTGGGGAAACTTATGGTTCTAAGCACCGTGTTACATCCAGGGTGTAAACTTGTGTCATGACATAAGCTCATGATTTCAAACATATAATCCTAGTTGGGAGGGTTATCCAATACCTTGTTGAAGTATAGAACCTATCTATTTATATGTGGGTCAACTAATGAGCCTCTTGGGCGAAGGAGAGTCACCTCACTTGCGGTGCTATCCTTATTCCTACGGTTGCAACATAGTTATGGGACATGTATTATCTAAACCATATCCTTGTGGTGCTAAATAATCCTCCCAAAACCATTTTTATAATCATATATGCTCATAAAAATATCAGGTGAAATATATATGAAATCATGGTATGAGACTTTTCTCAAAATTTGTTCTACTATGAGTCTATTCTCAATTTTCTGAACTTCATAATAACTAAATTTTCTTTAAACATACTCTATGAGATAACTAAAAGGAAATTCCATGAAAACATAACTTGGACTTTTAAGAAATTCACAAAGTAAACTTTCGTTATTCATAATAGTGCAAAGCATGTTCTAAAATATCCAGGGTTTGAGGAAAGACAACAAATTTCATATCTTGCTATAGCTTTTCATGGTTAAATAACAATAAAATCAATCTAAGAGAAATAATAAATCAATTTATAGACATGGGGTTAAAAACCTTAACTTTAAGCACAACTATCAGGAATGTCAAATCATTGTGTGGGGAAGGACGAATTTCCCTCACTGAATTCTTACGTACTTGAGAAAGATGATAATACTTAAGGAAGAACTTGGATTGGAACCCTTAAGCTCGACCATGGAGAGAAATTTTGTTTTTTTAAAGTTTTAGAGGAAGTGAATGATGGATTTTACCAAGTCTGATATTTTTTTAGAGGTTAAAGCTGGGTTTGGGAGGTTATTTATGGGTAAAAGGTCCAAAACACCCCTAATAATTAATGGAGGAGCGAGACCTAATGCCTAGTAGAGGTCGCGCGTGCATACCTCTAGCCGCATGGGAGTGTCTGCCATGACACACCTCCCAGTTCAGAGGTTAACCAATGGCTTTTTACAATGTGCTCAGTAGTGCAGAGCCCAACTTGGCCCCCACTCACTAGGCGCACGACACTCTTCTTTGTTCTAAAATGTACTTCCATGTACCAAAATAAAACCCAAATGATTTCCAACCTTTCTAAGGGTCAAACAACATCATATCTAAGCTCAAAAGCGCATGAAATACTACAAAGTCATGATACAAATTTTGGAGGTGTAACAATATCTCCCCTTTGGGATAATTCATCCTCAAATAAAGGTCAAAGCTAGAGTGAATAGATTGATGGAGTAAACCAACATTTCTTTGGGCTATTTGTGCTACACATACTAGTATAAACTAAATTGTACTAACAATAAGGGTCTATCAATTAATACAAAGAAATGTGAAAGCATGAGCTATGAGTGCAAGAGATTATCATAGGCATGAAGACTCACAGAAGGGCATGAACTTGGCCATGAATAAGGGAAATCTCTCCTAAAGCTCAAATTTATTGATACAACTGATAGCATTTAAAACTCCTTCTCAATGTTATACTTCATCAGTCCCATCTTACAATCCTCATGTGAACACATGACTACTACAACCTAATTCCAACTGCAAGTTGCTTCCATGTTCTATCCTAACTCAAGGTTCTAGGTGCTACAAGTAAGGCGAAAATATTAGAATAAATCATAGGATTCTATATTCTATATCTTCTCAGTATCTCTGATCCCAAGAATGCTACTTCTTCTTACCACCTCAACTACTAACTCTGAGATCTAATCAAGAAGCCACTAGTGCACAATGCATTTGTCCACATGTATATCAACACAACATTCAAGTCTATCACTATAACTACTTCATTAACTTCTAGGAACCCGGACTATCAACAAATATTTTTGGTCATCCCTAACATCTCTACCAACTAAATTTTTCACGAACTACTGCAAAGAGACTCACCAAATTTTCTCATCTAAGTATTACATTTAAAAAATTCTTGTCTTGATCTTCCTCTACACTTAAAACTTTAGGTTGGATAAGTATACTACGATCTTCACACTAAGGGACATCTACCCTCTCACCTAAGCCATCACTCAGCTACTATCAATAACACTATCATAACATAAGAAGGGTCACTGAAGGACTAGAAAATAAGGATCTTGGATAATTTAGATACTGCTCAGCTATGACTTATACATATCGGGACCTTGTCACTCAAAAATAGAGCCTTTGAGGTAGGGTACAATAGGCATAAATACTTCATATATTAACAAATATAGTGTGAGTAGAGAGTTGTTCTGGGCATGGACATGATATAACCATCCATAAATTTTGTAAGGACCCTTTCCATCATTATAGTAAAGTCTAGTATGCTAAAATTAGAGTTAAGGTTTTCCCTAGATTAGGAGTTAGAAATTTTAGGCTAGGCTAGTCTTGGATAAAATTCAATTGTGGTATGGTCTTGGGCAATCCATAAATGGATTGTTTAAAGGTTAAGTGATTTGATGTAATTTTAACATAGCTAAGATGATAAGAAAATCATAGGAATTTTCAGAAGTAATTTAGGGTTAGTAGAACTCACGATATCGGATTTGAAGTAAAGGGGTTAGTCTAGGATGTCGAAATCTGAGTATGTGTTCTGAAAATGGCAAAACTAGAAAAAATCCCAAGTTTCTTTCTCACCTACCCCACTATAGCAAGTGGTAGGCCGCTACCACTGCCCCGCTATAGTGGGAATATTTCCTTAATAGCGGGAGTCAGCCTTGGTTAATCCTACCATAGCGGGAGAATCCTTTTATAGTGATGTTACTATAGCGGGATACGAACTAATTTATGCAAAAAATTCACAATTTTTTGCATTTTTATTCCACATTTGTCCAAGGACAGAAAGAGGCAATTTTTAGGCAAATCCAATCTATTTTCCATAAATTTCCTTGGTTAAGGTAAGTTAATCCCTCCCATTAACTAGTTTTTTGATAATCAATCCTTAAAATCACTAGTTTTCAGATTATGGGAAGGATTTGACTTGACCTAGGTGAATTTTATGGTGAAATTAGGTGAATTGGGCGGAAAACCCTTGGGTTTTGGTTAAAGGTTGTAAAATTGTAATTCCATGCTTAGAATTCACTATTATATTCATGAAATTGGTAGAATTAAGGTAGAATGATAAGAGAAAACCCTAGAATTGGAGGAATTATCATAAATTTGACCTTGGGATTAAGGGATTGGATTGTAATCCTAGAATACGTTAGGTCGTTATCTAAATTACGTTTGTATTATTGTTTTAAACCACAACCAAGTTGAAATTTCACAAAAAGGCAAGGTTCAAGCTTATTAGAGTGGTGTAAGCTTGGACAGATGTAGATGATGGTTAAATGTAGTTGAAAATTCAACTTGGTTTATGTGTGCATGTTAACTACGTTGACTTACACTTGACTGAATTTTGTGGTGTTGTTGAAAAAGGCTAATTGTCATGTACTTGAGGTAAAGTTATTTGGTAGGTGTTCATGGTTTTACTGGGTTTTTTAGTTATGGTTATTTGTTCACATTTATTATTTTGGGTTGGCCGATGACCCTACAAGTACATTGTGGCTTTCTACTGATACTACCTATGCTCTTCTTTTTGTTGAGTGCAGAGCATCTTCTGGCAACTACATCAAGACCTCAACTTTAGCTAGGAGTACATTTTGACTCAAGGGTGAGCTATATATTTCGGACAGCCATGAGTCCTCTATTTAGATCTTATCCATTTGTTTTGGACATGGACATTTTTATTTTGTTTTAGGTTGAACCCGTTGTTGACAATTATTAGAGTTTTGGTACAATGACTTTCAATTCTTGGGGTATTTAGACATTTCCATTTTTTGCATTTGTTTTGTTGCTATACTTTTGAAATATTGGTTTCTTTGATGGAATGACTAGTTTCTCTTAAATTTGACTAAGTGTAGGTATTGGTCGTAACAAAGTTGGTATTAGAGTCCCAGGGTCGTTCATCTCGTTGAACAAAAATAGGTCCATTAGAGTCTTGCAAAATGGTACAGAAACATCTGTACTTTTCTTCGAGAGGCTATAGGACTTTAGAAAATTATCACTAGCTTTCTTCCTTCATGCTATAACTTGATTCCAATTGGTATCTAACCCCTTCACTCTTTTATCCACAGCTGGTGAACGCTAGAGCTAATAGAGCCAGGGCAGTAGCCCCTGCACTAACAACTTTAGCTATAGAATTAATTATTCGAGATAGAGAAAAGGGTAGGGGAGGAGGGAGATATAGATCAACACCCGCCAGGGGTAGAGCTAGGGTGGCAGCTAATCCGTCCTGATAGATACCTGATACACCTTCCCCACCCTAGTATCATTATGAGGAGTTTATGAATAAGAATGTTATGGAACAGGAAGAGACAGCACCAGCTGAGGGTGAAAATCTTTCTTTGATGTCTTCAGAGGTAATACAGTAGGTTTTTGCTTTTTTGAGCAGGTTGGCAGGTACTGGAGCCACTCCTGCTAGGACTGCTTATCAATTTCAAGGTGCTTAGCCCAATGCTACTTTTGCTCTTAGGATGGGTGAGACTTTGGGGAATGAGATTTTCCCTCACCTGGTGTTCGGTCCTATCATGAATTGGACTAAACATGACATACTGACTAAATTTCTAAAGATAAAACCTCCTACCTTTGTTGGTTCTAAGACTGAGGATATGTTCGAGTTCATAGTTAATTGTTATGATAGGCTACATAAAATAGGTATTATAAAGTAGTATGGGGTTGAATTTGTAACCTTATAACTACAGGCTGATGTAAAACGGTGGTGGAGGGCTTATGTGGAATATCGGTCACTAGCTTTACCTCTATTAACTTGGGCCTAGTTCCATAACTTATTTTTAGAGAAGTATGTACCCCTTACTTTTTGTCATAGCAAGAAGGCTAAGTTTATGGCCCTTGAATAGGGCAATATATCTGTTATAGCCTATAAGGCTAAGTTTTATGCTTTTTCCCACTATGTTACTCAGTTGCTTGGTACAAAAAAATAGAGAATTTGGTTGTTTATGAAAGGTTTGAACACTAACTTGTAGGTATTCACAGTACAAATAACTTATGTTGGAAAGACTTTTAATGATATGGTTGATTATGTGAAGAAGGTAGAAAGGGTCAAATAGGTTGGTCAGGCTAAGGATTTAGTAAAAAAGTCCTAGAATGTCAGTAACTTTAGTAGTTCTTACTTCAGGGGTCATAGCCATCAAGCCTATCCCACTCGCCCTATTCAGTCAGCTTTACCAGTTTCTATAGTGGGTCTGACAAGGTCCAATCAGTAGACCTTTATTGTGAGATGCCAAGGGGCTTCATATTCATCTTCTAGTAGTCTTTCCCTAGATCAAGGTTGCTATACTTGTGGTGCCGTAGGAAACTTCAAGAGAGAGTATTCTCAGAGACAAATTGGTTTTCAGGTGCAATAGTAGGCTAGAGCTATGGTTCTGCTGGTAGAGGTGGTAGAGGCAATGATAGAGGTCATCCATGGGATAGGCGAGCTAATCCTCAAGAAAGTTGTAGTGGAAATCGAGGTGGTGGTAATACAAGAGAGATGGTACACAACCTACTAAAGAGGTTATCTAAATTGATGATAGAGCTCATTTTTATGCCTTCCCATGCAAAGCCAAGGTTGAGGCTTTTGATGCTTCATTACATGTACTATTCTCTTCTGTGATCGGATGGCTACTGTCTTGTTTGATTTAGGTTCCATTTACTAGTATATTTCTGTTATATTTGCCTTGGGATTGGACATAGTTTGTGATATCATTGACTCTCTTGTATATATGTCTACTCCGATTGGAGGCTTTGTGGTAGTAACCCAAGTGTATCGTACTTTTTTTGTTTTGTTTATAGGTTTCCAGACTTGGGTAGTTTTGATAATCTTAGATATGCTTGATTTTGACATCATACTGGGTATGACTTGGTTATCTATATAGCACGCTGTGCTAAATTATAATGCTAAGACTATAACCTTGGAGATGTCAGGGATGGATAAGTTAGAATGGGAAGGTATGTATAATCCAGGACCTGTGAAAATTATATCTTTTGTTCAGGCTAAGAAGTTAGTTGGGAGGGGGTGTTCGGCCTTTCTAGCACATCTTTGAGATGTTAGTGCAGAGTCCCCTTCAATTAAGTTAGTTTTCATGGTATCAAAATTTCAGGAGGTATGCCCCACAAACTTGTCTGGTATGTCTCTGGATTGGGATATAGACTTTTACATGGATTTGGAGTCGGGAGCTCACCCAATTTATACTCCACCTTATTTAATGGCTCTGGCTGAGTTGAGAGAACTCAAAATTCAGTTGCAGAAGTTATTTGATAAGGGATTCATTAACCCTAGTGCTTTACCTTGGGGCGCTTAGGTGTTGTTTATTAAGAAAAAGGATAGTAGCATGAGAATGTGTATTGACTACAGGCAGTTGAATAAGGTTACCATCAAGAATAAGTATCATCTGCCCTGGATAGATGATCTTTTTGACCAATTATAGGGTGATTTAGTTTTCTCCAAAATAGACTTGAGGTGAGGTTATCATCAGTTAAAGATTTGGCCTGAGAATATACCCAAGATAACTTTCAGGACTCGATATGGCATTATGATTTCTTAGTGATGTCCTTTGGGTTGACCAATGCACCAGCAGCCTTCATGAGTTTGATAAATGGTATTTTAAAGTATTTCTTGGATTTATTTGTGATTGTTTTTATTAACAACATTTTGGTTTACTCTAAGAGTAAAGAGGGACATGAGGGACATCTTTGTATAGTCTTGGTATTTTAAAGGAGAAGCAACTTTATGCTAAGTTCTCTAAATATGAATTTTGATTTTCTTCTATTGCCTTTTGGGGTATGTGGTTTCAGAAAGGGGGTGATGGTAGATCCCTAGAAAATTGAGGTTGTCAAGATTTGGGTTTGGCCTAGCTCTATGACTGACATTAGGAGTTTTATGGGTCTTGCTAGTTACTATCGCAGGTTTGTCAAAAACTTTGCCTTTATTGCCTCTCACATGACAAGACTAACCCAGAAAGAGGTGTCATTTGTGTGGTCTGACAAGTGTTAGGATAGCTTCCAAAAGCTCAAGTCTCAGTTGGCCACAACTCATATTCTTGTCTTGTCAATTAAAGAAAAGGACTTTTTTGTGTTTTGTAATGCTTCACGTTTTGGTTTAGGTGTTGTGTTGATGTAGGACAGGAATTTGATTGCCTATGCTTCAAGAAATTGAGTCCTCATGAGAAGAATTATATGACCCATGACTTGGAGTTGTCAGCAGTGGTATTTGTACTTAAGATTTGTAGACACTACCTCTATGGTGTCAAGTGTGAAGTGTTTACATACCATCGCAGCTTGCAACACGTTTTCACCAAAAAAGATTTGAACTTGAGGCAGAGGTGGTTGATGGAATTATTGAAGGATTATGATGTGACTGTTCCATACCATCCGGGCAAGGCCAATGTGGTGGCAGATCCATTGATCCAAAAATTCATAAGCATGGGTAGTTTGGCATACTTAAGTATGTCAAGGCGACCTTTCGCTAGAGAGATTCAAATTCTAGCATCTTAGTTCATGCAGTTTGGTGTTTCTGAAAGGAGTGGAGTGTTGGCTAGTATAGAGGTAAGGTTAACATTCCTTGATCAAATCAAGGCTATACAGTTTGAGGATGTGAAACCTAATAAAATTCAAAACAAAGTGGTGTGTGATGAAGCTTCTGATACCACACTTGATGCATGTGGGGTGTTGATAGTGAAAGGACGTGTGTGTGCACCTCTTGTTTGTGATATGATTTAAAGTTTGCTTGTAGAAACTCATGGTTCTTGATACTCTATTCATCAAGGTGCAACCAAGATGTACCGTGACTTGAGGCAACTTTATTGGTGGGCCGAAATAAAGAGAGATATAGTGGAGTATGTGTCTATAGGCCCCAGTTATTAGCAGGTAAAATACGAGCATCAAATACCTACAGGTTTACTTCAAAGAATGCCCATTCCCAAGTGGAAGTGGGAAAGGATAGCCATGGATTTCAAGGTGGATCTTCCTAAGACCTTGGGGTAGCATAACTCAATTTGGGTCATAGTATATAGGCTAACCATGTTTACTTATTTCATTCAAGTTAGAGTAAACTACAATTCGAAGCAGTAAGCTAAGATTTATGTCAAGGAGATATTGAGGTTGCATGGGGTGCCAGTTTCCATTATTTATGATAGAGGTACGCAATTCACCTCTAAGTTTTAGGACAGATTACATGAAGAGTTGGGCACCAAGCTTGACCTTAGCATTGTATTTCTTCCTTAGACTGAGGGGTAGTCTGAGATGATCATTCAGGTGCTTGAGGATATATTAAGGGCCTATGTGATTGATTTTGGTAGTCAAAAGGATAAGTTCTTGTCTCTGTGTGAGTTTTCATACAATAATAGTTACCATGCTAGTATTGACATAGCTCTATTCAAAGCACTCTGTGAGAGGAGGTGTAGATCACCCATAGGTTGGTTCGAATTTGGTGATATACAACCTTTAGGAACAAACTTGGTGAAGAAAGCTCATAATAAGGTGAGGTTCATTCAGGACAAGCTGTTGGCAGCTCAAAGTAGACAAAAGGAGTATGCAGATTACAAGGCAAGGGATATGTCTTTCAAACCTGGTCAGAAGGTGTTGTTAAAGGTATCTCAATTGAAAGGAGTTACGTGATTTGGCAAGAAGGGTAAGCTTAGCCCTTGGTATATTGGTCCATTTGAGGTCCTCGATGATGTAGTCCCAGTAGCTTACAGGTTGGATTTTCCACCAAGCCTATCAGGGGTCCATCCAGTACTCTATGTGTCAATGCTCAAGAAATACCATGGGAATGGTGAATTTATCATCAAGTGGTATTCAATTTTGCTGGATAAGAATCTTTCATATGACGAGGAGCCAGTTGTGATTCTTGACCGGATGTTCGAAAATTAAGAACCAAAGAGATTCATTCTGTGAAGGTTCAGTGGAAATATCATCTTATTGAGAGGCTACTTGGGAAACTAAGAGGGACATGTGTGACAAGGACCCTCATTTATTGAAGGATATAGGTACTCCCTTATTTCTTACTTGACTTGTTTTCTTGTTTGATCATTTGGGGATGAACGATGGGTAAATTGGTATCTGTTGTAATGACCCTTTTCATTGTTGCGATTAAGTCTAGAGTGCCAAAATTTGAGTTAAGGTTTTCCCCAGATTAGGAGTTAGAAATTTAGTCTAGGCTAGTTTTAGACAAAATTCAAGCATGATATGGTCTAGGGCAATCCGAGAATGGCTTAGTTAAAGGTTAAGTAATTTAAGGTAATTTTATTATAGCTAAGACGATAAGGAATTCATAGGAATTTCAGAAGTGATTTTGGGTTAGAAGAACTCCGGATATCGAATTTGACATAAAGGAGTTAGTTCGAGATGTCAAAATCCTGAGTTTCTGCCTCACCTAACCTGCTATACCAGGAGGCTATCCGCTACTACTACCCCATAATAGCAGAAATATTCCCTCAACAGCGGGAGTCAGCCTTGTTCAATCTCGCCATAGTGGGCAAATCCCGTTATAGCGATGTCGCTATAGTGGGATAGGGTCGCTACAGCGGGAACAACACTAATTTATGCAAAAAATTCCCAAAAATGTTATTTTTCATTCCACACTCGTCCAAGGGCTGGGAGAGGCAATTTTAGGCAAATCCAACCTATTTTCCATCAATTTTCTTAGTTAAGGTAAGTTAATTCCTCTCATTAACTAGTTTTTCAATAATCAATCCTTAAAATCACTAGTTTTTGGATTTGGGGAAGGATTTAACTTGACCTAGGTGAATTTTCTGATGCAATTAGGCCAATTGGGTGGAAAACCCTTGGATTTTTGTTAAAGGTTGTAAAATTGTAATTGCATGCTTAGAATTCACTGTTATATTCATGAAATTGTTAGAACTTAGGTAGAATGATAAGAGAAAATCCTAGAATGGGAGGAATGACCATGAATTTGACCTTGTACTTAAGGGATTGGATTGTTATCCTAGAATCTGTTATGTCATTGTCTGAATTATGTTTGTATTGTTGTTTTAAACCACAACCAAGCCGAAATTTCACAAAAAAGCAAGGCTCAAGCTGGTTAGACTGGTGCAAGAATGGATTCAGGTAGATGATGGCAAAATGTGGTTAAAAATATAACCTGGTTTATGTGTGCATATTAATAGTTTCTTAGTATGCTTGTTATAATGCATGTCCAAAGAAAGTAAATTGTTGAATGATATCCTAAGTGTTAATCACAGGTAATGAGGTTATATTAAGGTCTTGTTGTTTACTTTCACTGTGATTGTGATTGTTGTGATATCTCTTATTATTGCGGGATGAGTCGGTAAAGGTCATCTTTATGGGATTTATTATTATTATGAGATGAGTCGGTAAAGGATATATTTACAGGGTTTATTCTATTTATTGTGAGATGAGCTAGTAATGGACATCATCACGGTATTGGTGGATATAAGATTGGCAAACACTAGATGTCTTAGATTTGTGGAATATGGATAAAGCTCGTCCCATACATGTCATGGCTAGTGCGCGACCATAAGACCCTTAGCATGTGTGTACAAGGTCTAGGTGAGTTTGATGGTTCCTTGAGTGAACTGAGTTTGTAATTATTATTATTATTATTATTATTATTATTATTATTATTGTTATGGAATTGGATCCTTGAGTGGTTTGGGCTATATATAAATGAATGGTATATCATCCATGGTTGTCTATTTTCTTATGTAATTAAGGCAAGGGGTAACACATTGTTGTGGGTCTGGAACTTGTTAACTTGGTCTTTTGTGGTTAGTCATGTTCTTGACTTGGTATATTACCTATGTTGACTTATACTTGATTGAATTTTGTGGTATTGTTGAAAAAGGCTAAGTGTCGTATACTTGAGGTAAAATTATTTGGTAGGTGTTCATGGTTGTACTTGTTTACTAAGTTATGGTCATTTGTTCACATTCATTATTTTGGGTTTCTCGATGACCCTAACAGTACATTGTAGTTTTCTACTCATACTACATGTGCTCTTCTTTTTGTTGAGTGTAGAGCATCTTTCGGCTTCTACTGTCACGCCCCGAATCCCATCGAGACATGATTGGCACCCGTAGCCGATAAGGCCCGAGAGAACCAACCTTTGCCTATGTTCAATCAAATGCATATCATAATCATAACCACTACTGTGTAAGAACATGCAAGACGAATAAAGGATAACATGGGACATAGTTATACATGTACATGAAACTTGGCCGTTGAGGCCATCCAGTCAAAATAACATATGTCTTTTACACTAATACACCCACATACGTCTACAAAAGCCTCTAACAAGAGCATTGACCAATACAAACCAAAAGTCGGGACAAGTCCCCGCTTTATACAACATGTACATCATCAAAACATATAGCTACTCTGACTCGGAGAAACCCCGAATTAACTGGAGCTCACCAAGGAACCGCTAACACTGGCAATCTACTGAGGAGGCCTACTGGGACCTGCGCCTGCAGCAAGTAAGGTAAATTCCCCGAGAGGGGTCAGTACGACATAAGTACTGAGTATGTAAGGTGTAATGCTCAAATGAAACTTTGAAACACATGAACATATCAATGAACTCAATACAAATGACTAGACAATGTGAGTAAGTCACCATGTTGCATTTTGGGAACTATGTGAATTGCTTTCATTACTTTCATTACTTTCTTTACATTCAATGCTTGCTTGTCAATACATGTGTCACAATGTACCCGGGCCCCTACTGATCAGTGGGTCTTTCCATGACTTATCGTCATGTTGGGATAGGGTCGAGCTAGGCTTATGCCCCTAAGACCTGCCACCCATAAATCAATGCATCGGGATCGAGTCGAGCTAGGCTTACGCCCCTAGACTTGCCACCCATAAATCAACACATCGGGATCGAGTCGAGCTAGGCTTATGCCCCTAGACTTGCCACCCATAAATCAACACATCGGGATCGAGTCGAGCTAGGCTTACGCCCCTAGACTTGCCACCCATACTTGATCATTGACCACATTTGCATTACTTTGATCTTTACTTTGAGATTGCTATTTGATAGTCATAACATCACTTGAACTTTGGAACATAACATTATTGGAAACTTTGAACCATTAACCAATGAGTGAAAGACATGTGAATAACTTGGCAACATAACATTATTAGAATCATAACACCATGGGAACTATGGGACAATAATCTATGAACAAGAGGCATAAGTAATATCACTAGTGGAATATTGGAACATATCCTTATTTGAGCTTTTGGAACATTAACCATGATTACGAGACATGAGACTCACAAATGATCCATGAGTAGGAAATATATGACAATGACTATTGATAAACGGATATAGGATACCTTAGCACATTTCGAGGTAAGACTAGTGAAATCGCAATGTGGGTACGTTTGGCCGCAAAAAGATACGGACAGAGTAACCTTACATACCTTGTACTCTCAATACGGATATACAATCCTAGATGTGAATACAATAGTCCCGCTCCTTCTTTATGTGTCACTCTACAACACAAATACATAACGGAATTCACATTAACCACAACTACTTCATAAATGCATGTAACGTCAATGGGGTACATGTTTGCTTTAAAACATGTCATTTCCCCTTGACAAAACCATTGATAGCATCATTATTCCAAGAATCCTCCAATATTTTCAACATTGACCAATACATAATAATCATTGCATTTCACCATAACAAATCTCTTTTACACCTCCTTATCCATACCACATCACAAACAATCCATCAATTCACCTTAATACACTTCATAGCACATATCGGCCAAATTCCCACAATTTACACTTATATACAAGAACAAGTTTAATAACAAAAATAACTCCATAGATGTTCATATTTTATCCATACCATGATTTTTCATCAAAGGCACAAGTCCTAATTCAAGTTCAAACCCCATGGATCACACATCTTATACAAAAGCACAAAATACCATATCCAACATTTACAAGCACAACCAACATGATTTACATACTCTTTCATGCATATAATATATGAATCCATAATAATATTCACTTACCCAAACTTGTAAAGGGATGATTTTGCTCCAAAATTGCCTTTTGAGTCTTTAGGGTTCTTGAGAGAATAGTGTAGAATATTTGAGAAAATGTCTAGAAAGCATGAGAGGTTAGAATGAATAAAAATCTGATTTTGTGGGTCTATTTATAGTCCTTGGGTCATCCTTAGCCTTTCTTGATATTTAATGCCTTAATTGACCAAGTCAATAGAAGATTGGGTCATGTGACCCATGCCTTTTATCACATTTTTGGGCTTTTATTGAGCCCAAATCACTTAACCCAATAAAATCAATAATTTCTCGTCTTTAGACGTATTACAATAATATTCCCACTCATAATATTCATATCCGTAGCTTCGGTCCCAAAAACAAGTGATTCTAGCCATGTTTGGCTTATTTTGACCTTAGGGGCAAAACTGTCATTTTGACCCCAAATTCGTTCTCGAGTAATTTTATCATACCAATGTAATATGTCATTCATTTCATGTATATACTCTTGGTTGTATAAGAAACGTAGCAAAAATTGGCTCGGTACGTCCCCGGATACCCTTGGGACTTAGAAATTTCCAACTTTCGAAAAAGTGGAAAACCCAAGGTGGCACGCTCCTGGGCGTGCCAAATTGCTGCCTCTGGGCTAAAAAGTTTAGCCCAGAGCAGTGTGGCACGGTTCCAAACACGCCACTCTTTCATTTTTTCCGAAAATTCCATTTTTCGACTTCTCTTCGCGGGTTTGGTTAAATACTTCAATTCCTATTCTATAACTCACTTCTTAACCTTATAATACTTTGTTTAGAGGTCTTCTTAGCCTCATTTTGAACCCCACAAATGCGCAATGAAAATTTCAAAAGACCTTCCATGCAAGTTTAACCACATAACAAGAGCCAAAATTCAATTATCTCATCAATAGCCTTACCAAATGCATACTCATAGCTCTCGATACCTACGTACATATTATTTAATGTCATCAAGTAGGGTTGGGAACGTACAGGGTGTTACATCTACATTGAGACCTCAGCTTTAGATCGGAGTGCATTTCGACTCAAGGGTGAGATACATCTTTCTGGAAGCCATGAGTCTTCTACTTAGGTCTTATCCATTTATTTCGGACATGGATATTTTCATTTTTTTAAGGTTGAACCCGTTGTTGACAATTATTAGAGTTTTGGTACAATGACTTTCAGTTCTTGGGGGTATTTTATACGTTTCCATTTTCTGCATTTGTTTCGTTGCTAGACTTTTGAAAAAATGGTTTCTTTAATGGAATGATAGTTTCTCTTAATTTGACTAAGTGTTGGTCTTGAGTAGTTTGGGTTGGATATTTCTCCCATCGGACGGTTAGTGTAGGTGCCACTCGCAATGGGTTTTGGTCATGACAACTTTCATAAATGGGCGTATGTATGGCTTAGAGTAAAAGATCATAAGCACAAATTATACAAGAAATCTAATCTACAAACATACATGACATAGAGTGGTTTTCACTATTTAGTAAGGGCATGTCACAAGTTGTTTAATGTAAGGCTAGAATTCATAGATTCATGAGGGAAGACTAGGATCGCAGGGTGAAGCTATTACTTCTTTTACTGGAAATTGAGAATGAACATGAATCGATATGAAGTGTTTGAGCATGGTTCATGGGCGTGGCACTAACACTCAAGATATAAGTAGGGTGTCATATTGAATGAAATCTGAGGAGTACGCTAACGTAAGAATGGATCAATGTCTCATCATAACTCTTTTCAGGAGCTCATTACTATTTGAATCTCAAGATCTTATTTGGTTCTTCACCCTATCATCTCCCCCTTACATCAAAGTTGACATACTAAGTCTATGGACCTCTTTAATGATCTGTAAACTAAACTATAATCACTTTACGCTAAAATTTGGGGTGTCACTATACACATAAATGTAAAACTCTCCCTGATAGACTATATCCATAGATACAAACCCTTGCTAGGAATTCCTTCTATGATACTTCTCTTAACTTTCTCTAGCCTCTATAGTCGTCACTTTATAACTTATGCTCGTATGGTGAAGTTAACCACTTCCTCTAACACTTCGCAAACTGACCTTCTATTATTTGTCCATTAAAAATCACGCCTCTAAGTTCATATTCACCTGAATCAATTGAAATTAAAACTCTACTAGGAGACTCAACATTGTCTATATATAATCCCCTCAATTTAGCTGCTAAGAAAACCATATACCATATAATTAGCCTTATCCACACTTTAGCAACTTTTCACGACCCGAGTCTACATCCTAGGTGTGATTGGCACTTAGGACCACAAGTGATCCCAAGTGGATCCTTGGTACTGGCATGCAGTAAACAGATCAACTGATAAAGCAAACATGAGAAAAAGCTTTAATAAGACTGAGATGAGAAAAAAAAATTGTTTCAACTGAAGCAACAATTGAAAATCCAACATGTCGAAATATCTAATGTCTGAATAAGCCTCTAATACATGAGATGAGTTGTTGGGACAAGACCCTCAGCTAACTCTATACCAACTAAAAGAAAACTAAACAATGTCTAATAGAATGAACAACTAAACAACTAAGTTCCCGAATAAGGAGGACTCACCAATTGCTAACTTGATATGTTTTAATCTGGCAAGCCATTAGTCTGATAATAGGCACCTGAATCTATATCAATAATAAGCTGTAGAGTAAAGAAATGGTATGCGATCAGTACATATGAATGTACTGAGTATGTAAGAATATGTTAATAATATGAAACAACATTTAAATCATGCTTCAATACTCAAAAGATGTAATAAGTAAAATCATGTAAGCGCCATATCTATACAAGCATTTAAGAATGCATTATCAAAAACTGGAGACATAAATCATTTTTTGTGTCAAGAACTAAAACATTTCTTAATTGGAAAACTATGAATCTTAACACATAAAATGACATAAAACTTTTACTAGGGAGTTTCTTACAATCGACATACACTGTGTGAGCTCATAATGTCCAAAATATAATTTCAATTAGGAAGGCTATCATATTCCTTACCAGGGTATAGAACCTATCTGTCTAATATGGATCCACTATTGAGCCTATTGGTCTAAAGAAGGTGACTACTTAGTGGTGTGCTCAAATCCTATGGTGGCATGTTGTTCTAGGACTTGGGTTTTCTGAACCCACATCCTCTCAGTGCTAAATAATCCTCCCAAAATGATTTTATAATCATAGGCTCATACAACAACAATACCCAGTGTTGTTTAAATCTGTCTACCTGTCAGAAGTAAACTGTGGAACCTTGGCTATAATCACTTTTCTCCTAAAATCTGAATTCAACCATAATAGTAAATTTTTTGAGTTTTATCCAAGTTCATGATCAACACATATAGTTAAAGGCAAAGCTGTAAAAACATGTTTTTCTGATTTCAAACTAATAAGAAAAAAATTAAGAGTAATTAAAGCTAAAAGCAATGAAACTTTAAATATATGGCGTAAGAACCCTAAACTTGAAATCACAAAATCTATAAAAACCTTTTTCTAAAATCTTGGGCATGAGGATGAAAGGAAATCCTCATTGAAGTCGTATATACCTTGTAGAGACAAACATTCAAGACTAAAAGCTTGGATTTGGAGCCTTAGAGATGAACCTTATATTTGCTTCTTGAGAAAATGGAATTGTGTTTTGAGAGTTAGAGCGTGAAGACAAGTGGAGAATTGCTTGATTTATATGATATAACACCTCTTTTAGAGTTTAAAAGTCTTAGTATAGGCTTAGTAAATAGGGAAAAGACAGAATTGCCCCTTAGAAATTGTTTTAAAATTTCTAGAAATGGTGACCCAAGAGTTATTCCAAGAGTCATGGCTGGTTCCACAGATCATGGTTTGGCTCGTGGTCTCTTGGCGAATATTTACACGTCTTTTGGATTTACTTTCATGATGCATAGTATGGCTCATGGTATAGTTCCACAACTCATACTGTCACTCGTGGTAATGAAGGAAATATGTCAACTTGTTGATATTGTTTCAGGACTTGATAGTATGATCTGTGGTCCTTATCCATGAGTCGTATGATGACTCGTGGTACTTGGGACTAAACTATTTTGGAGGATGACCTTCATTAGTCACTTCACGACTTGTGATTTGATTCCATGTTTCGTGATATGACTCGTGTTGCACTAGGGATTTTGACTTTGTTTTCATGATTTTGTCTACAAATCATGGACTTTGTTCATGACTCATAAACCACCTCGCGGAACACTGGAAGACATAATGTAATATGGTTCTTTTCTGAGCTAAGTTCTAAATGTTTATGAGCTAAAAATATGTGGTGTTACAATATCTCCCCCTTGGGATCATTTTCACCAAATGAAGACAATAGTTGAACTGAATAAGAAGGGAATTTTCTAGAATTTTCTGTCTGATTTTCTAAAACAAAATTTCAAATTTGATTTTAACTGGTTTAGACTAAGAGTGAAAACTCAACTGAAGTACATGTATCATGATTATATACGTAGAATAACACAAAGGACATGAAACTTAGTAGGGTAACTACAAGATGAAAAAAATTACCTCTCATTGTCTTGGTGTTAGAAGGGAATAAGTGAGGATATTTATCCTTCATCTCTTCTTCGGCTTCCTAAGTAGCTCCTTCAACCAATTGATTTCTCCATAAGACCTTAACTGATGCAATTTCCTTATTCCTTAATTTGTAAATCTGTCGATCTAGTATCTTAACTAGAACCTCTTCATAAGAAAGATTTTCCTTTACCCCAACACTTTCCAATGGGACGAAAAGCGATAGATCACTAATACATTTATTCAACATAGATATGTGGAACACCAGATTCTTCGTTGCCAACTCCACAGGAAACTCTAACTCATATGCTACTTTCCAAATACTTCTCAAAATCTGATAGGGACTAATGTACTGGGGACTAAACTTTTACTTTTAACGAAACCCCATCACCCCTTTCATGGGTGAGACCTTTAGAAATACCTAATCTACTACTTTAAATTCTTGGTCCCGCCTCCTTACATCCGAATAAGATTTATGGCGACTCTCAGTAGTCTTCAACCTTTCCCAAATCAGCTAAAACTTCTCCATTACTTGATGAAATGAGTTTGTCCCTATCAAAATAGCTTCACCCACTTCAAATCAACCAATAGGAGATCTACATCTCTATCCATAAAGAGCCTCAAATGGGGCCATCTGGATGCTGGAATGATAACTATTGTTGTAAGTAAATTCAATGAGTTGCAAGTGCTCATCCCAATTACCCTTGAAATCGATTATCCAAGCCCGCAACATATCCTCTAAGGTCTGAATGGTATTCTTTTCTATCCTATCTACCTATGGATGAAAAGTTGTACTAAGATCCACATAGGTACCTAAACCCTTCTAAAAAGACTTCCATAAATATGTTGTAAACTGAGCACCCCTATCTGAAATAATAGACATGGTAACTCCATTAAATATGAGCAACTCTCAGATATAAATTATGGCGTAGTCCTCTACTGAGTATGTAGCCTTCACAGGCCAGAAGTTAGTTGACTTAGTCATCTAGTGTATGATCACCCAAATAGAGTCATACTGACCGCACGTATGAGGAAATCCTGTAATGAAATCCATGTTGATCATTTCCCATTTCTAAGTAGGAATACTGATATCTTGAGCTAAACCTCTAGGTCTTTGATGTTCAACCTTCACCTGATGGAAATTTTGACACTTAGTTATGAATTTTACAATATATTTCTTCATGCCATTCCACCAATAGACCTCTCTCAAGTCTTCATACATTTTGGTGGAACTTAGATGAGTAGAGTGTCTAAGACTGTGAGCCTCTGTCAAAATTCATACTCTCAACCCATCTATGTCTGGAACACATAATATGCCTAGGTAACAAAGCACACCATCTCCCCCTCGGGAGAAGACCTCTACTTTCTGATTGTGGACAACATCCTTCAATTGGTGCAAAACAGGATCATGGTCTTGTTTTTCCTTAATTTCAGCCACTAATGAAGACTATGACCCATTCTGAACTATCGCACCACCATCCTATTAATTTGAAAGACGAACTCCTAGACAAGCAATCCTGTGAACATTTTTATCCAATTACTTATTTTCTTCCTCAACCTGGGCCACACTACCCATGGACAGCCTGATAAGAGTATCAACTACTATATTGTCCTTACTTCGATGGTTATGGACACTCATGTCATAGTACTTGAGAAGCTCAAACCATTTTCTCTGACAAAGATTCAACTCCTTCTAATTGAATACATGTAGTAGACTCTTATGATCTACAAAGACATGTAAATAGACCCTATAAAGGTAATGCCGCCAAATCTTCAAAGCAAACACTATAGCTTCTAACTCAAAGTTCATGAGTCGGGTAGTTTTTCTCATGGGCCTTAAGGTGTCTGAAGGCATAATGACCTTACTATCTTGTATTAAACAAAACCAAAGTCAACTCTAGAAGCATCACAATAAACCACAATTATTTGTACCCTCAGGCAAATTCAGAACTGGAGCAGAAGTTAAACAAGGCTTCAACTTCTAAAAGCACTTCTCACAAATCTCATACCATTAGAACTTGACCTTCTTCTGTGTCAACCTGATCAATGGGGCAATAATAGACAAGAACCCCTTAACAAATCTCCTGTAGTAACCAGCTGAACCTAAAGATCTCCTAATGTATGTCAGAATAGTGGGCCTAGGCTAGTTCTTTACCATCTTAATATTCTGAGAGTACACTTGACTTCCCTCACTAGAAACAACATGCCTAAGAAATGCAACTTATTTCATTCAAAACTCACACTTTGAGAATTTTGCAAACAACTGACGTTCCTTAAGAGTCTGCAACACAATCCTCAAATAGTATGCATGCTCCTTCTTACTATGGGAGTAAACCAAAATGTCATCCATGAAGGAAATAACCAAACATGTCTAGATACTACTTGAATACCCTATTTATAAGATCCATGAAAGCTCTAAGAGCATTTGTTAGTCCAAAAAACTTAATTATAAATTCATAGTGACCATACCGAGTTTTGAAACTGTCTTTAAAATGTCACACTCCCTGACCTTCAACTGTTGGTACCCAGACCTGAGATCAATCTTAGAAAAACACATGGCACCCTGAAGCTAGTCAAATAGGTCATCGATTTTGGGAAAAGTATACTTGTACTTAATTATGACCTTGTTGAACTAATGGTAGTCAATACACATTCTGAGAAAAACATTTTTCATATGCACGAAAAGGATTGGAGTACCCTACAGGGAAAAAATGGGTTGAATAAAACCCTAATCTAAAAGGTCCTTCAACAATTCTTTCAATTCCTTAAGCTCAGTTGGAGCCATTTTTTATGGATAAATACAAATGGCCTACTGATACACCTAAATTACACCTCTTAAACAAAGTATAAAGCAGTTGTTGTTCAAATATAGAACCCAATAAAGTTGGGGTCAAATCCCAGAGGGAATAAGGGGAGAAGTAAGTTAATGTGGTTATTCCACTAATAGCCAGTTATTTTCAAAAGGAGGAGTTTTTCATGTAAGACAAATTGTTAACAATCAATGTGAACAAATAAGAATCAAAATGTAACAAGATTGTAATTAATAATGAGTGATGACTAGGTTTATGTTCCCCATGGTTTCGTAGCACGACTGGGGTCATAAATTATAATAGTTCCTTCAAATGTTATGCTTGAAAAGCTATCATACAATTACTTCATCCAAGTATTTTTCAACCCTCTTAGATAATTATCACTCAAATCCTATCGGACTACGAGTGATTACAATATGAGTTACAATAATCGCCTCAAGTTGGTTAACCTAGCAATAACCTTAACCATTAGACGAGGGTTAGAAGCCTCGAATCCTTGCCACTAGTTACTTTTCCTAGCCCTAACCTCTTTTATTAGGCAAGTTTATACATTAGGAAAGTTCTAGTATTTGCAACCATTAGAATATGATTAAGATGAAGAAACTAGTAATACTCATTATAAAACCAACCGAAACTACAAAATTCATGCCCCTAAACATGTTAATTCACCATGGTTTCCAAAACCTTTGTTGTGGGGTTTAGCTACTCATGACTTTGCAAACAACAAAAGCAAGAGAATTATCATCAAAGTAAGTTCTTACGAGAATGTAATCAAGAGAAATTGAAACTATATTGCTAAAATCTAAGAAATCACAAAAACCTAAATGAACACAAGTAGTATCATTATTTTTCTTCTCCAAAAACATGAAGTACTAAAATAATACCTAATATAATGTATTTATAGTCTGTGAAAATTCAAATTCTAAATAGAATGGGATAACTTCGTTGTATCTCATCTTACGGTTGATTCTGCGGTTTGTTGCTTAAGCGACGGCTCATCGAGTGACCCTTCATTTTGTTCCAATGTTTCTACTTTACTACTTCTTTCCCAAAACTTGATTGATGATCCATCGAGCAGATAATAACCCATTGGAGGACTCATCACCTCAGTATGCCTTGGCCTTGTTCACTTGTTCAGCTCCACAACTCATCAAAGGGTTGACGACATGTCCCATAATTCGTACCATGGCTCATCATCACATTATTTTCAATAGATTTCAACACTTTTACATCTTCGGCTTGTTTCCCTGCATATGTAACACAAACATAATCAAATATATTAAAATTTACTTAAAAACTTGCAATAACTCATGGTTAAAAGCAATGAATGTTCTATTAAATGCTGGTAAATCAACACCCCCAACTTAGAATTCTTGATTGTACTCAAGCAACTTAAATAAGACTCAAACTATGCAAACACCTAGGCATCAGAAAATCAAGAAGTCCATAGTAGTTCCATTTAGCATTAACCAGCCAAGCATCCACAAATAAGTGCCCCTCCATGATTTCACAATAGTGTGTAAACATTCAAGGCTAACAAGCTAACATTGTAGGGTCAAACACTGACATCATGTTATTAGTAGACATTTTAGTACCAAACTAGTATCACACAAAATCTCAACTAACAAATACTGAATTTCACCCTTTTTCCTCACACAAAGGAGGTCCCTCACACAAGATAATGATTCAACCATGACCAAATCAACACACTCTTATACTTACAAATAATTTTAGATATTGTCAATATAATACCATTGAATTTTCCTTATTTTCTATGCTTACGGTCATTGGAAAATTGGGCTACGATCATTATAGAGATTTTCTTGGCTTTTAATGTAGGTTTCGGGATGGGTAAGGTACATTTGGGAAAGTGACTCAACCCTCCTTGTACACTATACTTTCCAAGTTCTTACCAGCCCTGCCTTTTCTTTTCCCACTTTATTTCTTCTACCTCTTTTGGGTGTGGTTTATTCCTTAATAACTACTTCTTCTTTTTGCTGCACATTTTCCATTCCATTTTTTTAATACATATCATACCTACTTTTTCGTAAACTAGTTACAATACCTTATTACTCCTACTTTCTCCTTGTTCTCCCAATCCTCACCACCCCAACTTAGGTATTCTCCTATGTTTTAAATACTAGTGTACAAGAAGGGAAATGGTATCAAATGAGGGTTTACTTGTAGAATGAATGGTACCAGGTCTTTGGTTAGTCAAGAAAATGTCTCATGACTCTCGGGGAACTAGGGATAATGCTTACATTAGGTAGACCTTTTTACATTTAAATGAGGTTTGATAATGAAGTCCTAAGATCCTTTCCTAACCTAGCTTTTCCTCTAACATCTTAAGCAGGACTAATCAGGAAAGTTTTAGATCAAACCAACAACACATAAATCAATGAGTACCTCACACACACATGGAAAAGAAGTTCCATAATTAACCATCAATCAATCAAATAGTGCCCTAGTCTAACGACACAAATTGTCAGTACCAATATCATCATGTGGTCAAACACTAATTTATATAGGTCAACAAGAAAAGCACAGTTTTAGAGGGGTTAGCATTTTACAAATTTCATGCACAACTGGTTTCTACAAAGCGACCACCCAAATCTCCCTAACTATCTTTTACCTATTTATAGACTCAATAAAACATGAAACATACTCTAAACTAAAACACATAACATATTAATCTATACATGCCAGTTCAATAGAAATAAAACACCCTTGGGAAAAGAAACATGACAAGAAAAACCCTCAAGTGACATACACAGAAACCCCTACCCCCTACAAGAAGAACATGCATTGTCCCCAATGCATCAAAATACAAAACAATGGAGGTGAGAACATACATGTGGAACCTCGGGCATTGTCGGCTAATGTATGGATGGAGATACAACCCCAATCTCCTCAGTAATAAGAGTGGTGTCCTGATAAATGGTAATAGTTTGTGTAGTGGTCTGTGGTGGAGGAATCATTATAGCATCCTCCCCAGTAGTGATCGATAGAGTGGTTATTGTAGTAGTTTCCTCCGAAGTAGTGGTTGGCCGTGGAGTAATTAGAGTCAAAGACTTTACATTTGCATCAATTTCTTCGGTCTGTCTGATATCCTCATATGCAATACTTAAAGAGGCTTCACTAACTTGAGCCCTTATATCCTTCTCTAATATGTGTTACATCTTTTTAGACTTTTGTTGGGATGCTTTCATCTTTTTCTTCTCCTTTCTTTGGGCTCTATTTTTAGCTCTTTTTTTATCCTTTTCATTCTCATGTACTCTGTTTCCCGTAGCTTTGGCAGTGCTACCCAACAAATTGAGCAGTGGTTCCTCATCCTCTTACTCCTCCAATATAATTATGTCGATCATGACCATAACTCAACAACCTCAGCTCTAGTCTATGACAACACTTCAAAGAATCTTCTCATATCAAGAACGACAATGGATTTCAAACTCTCATTCACCTGTGACTCCATATCATCTATTCGACTATGAAGTGTCAAGTATAAAACAAGTGCGGTAGATATATAAGCACATAAATGGCCCGCTCTATAAATGGGCTCAGTAGCTATGTAAAAAACACCTTCTGCCATTCCCAACTCTCAGCTCTCTTAACCTACTTCATAAAGTTTTGGGAGTAAATACATAAGTTGAGATATGGGCTATAGTAGAAGTGTGTTGTCAGAATTGATGACCAAGGTAGTGAAAACAGCAGTGAATGTAGAAGGTGTGAAGTAGTA
Source organism: Capsicum rhomboideum (assembly GCA_031232105.1). Classification (NCBI taxonomy): domain Eukaryota; kingdom Viridiplantae; phylum Streptophyta; class Magnoliopsida; order Solanales; family Solanaceae; genus Capsicum; species Capsicum rhomboideum. The sequence continues at coordinate 41,609,203 of CP124712.1, read as the reverse complement.
GTTGGAGCTTTTATTGGAGATAAGTCAATATCGGTGGCTGCTCCTAATACCTCTGTGGTAATAGCAGGCTCCCCCACTATGGTGGTAGCAATAGTGACCTCGGTCTGACTACCAGACCCAAACATCTGGGGCACTGTCTTATGTTCCTGAAGCTCATTTTTAATCTCATCTCTTGACTTCTCAAAGTCCTGAGTCCTAATAGTTGTTATTCGATCATCTATCCCTACTAACAGAGGCAATCTGGCCTCTTTTCATAAGCAGGTCACAAGGCATGGAAAAGGTAGCGAAGTGTTAGGCCTTTACGCTCGATCCCTCATTTCATCTACTATTATTGTCACGCCCTGAATTCCAATAGGACGGACTGGCACCCGAAGCCGATAAGGCCCGATAGAACTAATCTTTACTCCTATACATTCGATTGCATGTTATTAGAAACATCACCACCACATAAGGACATAAAATGCTAATAGCGGAAATCATGGAACATGTGATATATACATATAAGAAACTTGACCGTTAGGGACATCAATTCAAAATGGGCATACGTCTCTTTCATTCATATACCCGCATATGTCTACAAAAGCCTCTAACAAAAGTACATACATGACCAACCTAAATTCGGGTCAAGTCCCCGCTTTATATAACATTTACAATACCAAAATCAATGTACAACTGTGACTCAAAAAGCCCCGATCCAACTGGAGCTCACCAAAGATCTACAAATGATTCTCAACCTACTGTGGAGGTCTAATAGCACCTGTGCCTGCAGCAAGTAAGGTAAGTCCCCCAAGGGGGTCAGTACGAAGAATGTACTGAGTATGTAAGGCCATAAGCAACTGTATCGTACATATGAACATCAATGGAATCAAATATGAGAGAATAATTAATACAGATAATTCACCGGTCTGCATATGTGGAACCATGTACATTACATTCTTTACTTCTTTTGTCTTCACATTTATTCATCTTTATTGTTCTACCCATGCTAGGTTGTTCTGTCGCTCCTGGGATGAGATTAACCCATACTAGGTATTTTAACCCCTGGGATGTAATTGTAACCCATGCTAGGTACTTTGACCCCTGGGATGTTATTATAACCCATGCTAGGCTTTTGTGTCGCCCTGGGATATTATTAACCCATGTTAGGTACTTTGACCTCTGGGATGTTATATTAACCCATGCTAGGCTTTTGTGTCGCCCTTGGGATGTTATTAACCCATGCTAGGTACTTTGACCCCTGGGATGTTATATTAACCCATGCTAGGCTTTCTTGTTACCCCTGGGATGTTATTAATATATTGGGATCGTCCTATGCTAGGCTTTTCAGTAGCCTCTGGGATACCACCTATGATATTGGGATCGACCCATGCTAGGTGTTTCTTCCACCCCTGGGATACCACCTAAGAATACTCATCAATTATACATTACTTCTTTCTTTTATTATAAGGGTAATACCTTATTTTATTTCTTTACTTCTGTGAGATTGACACATTGAGGATCATGACATTATTGGAAGCACATATATATGCATTATTTTACTTTTGATAGATTGATACATTCTCTTGAGAGAAATTAATACACTCATCGTCATAATATGGTAGGAACTATAGAATGTGACTATATTGTAAATGCTACTCAAGAATGAATAAATCCTCTCTACATCATTACTTCCCTTGAGATAATTCTTTTAGTAGTTACAATATTATGAGATCTTAGGAACTTCAGTCAATGGCTAAGAGACATGTGAACCACAATTGGTCTAAGAATAGGAAACATGTGAATAATAATAATTAATAACCGGAAATGGGATACCTTAAACCCTTTCGGAATAGAACAAGTACAATGACAATGACAATGTGAACAATATGTTCTACAGAAGGATACGGTAAGAGTAACCTTACATACCTTATCTTCCCAATATGAATATACAATCCTAAATGTGAGCACAATAGTCCAGCTCCTTCCTTACGTTTCACTCTATAACACAAGAACATAGCGGAGCTTACGTTAATAACCAACTACCTTACAAATGTATACGATGACAATGAGTTACATGATTGCCTTAACATGTCATTTCCCCCTTGACAATACCATTGATGACATTATCATACCAACAATACCACAACATTTCATACATTGACCAATACATCATAAACCAATAGCATGTCACACCAAGTTCATACTTTACACTTCTCCATCACCACAACATCTCAATTACTCCATCAAGTCACCTCAATACACTTCATAACAACATATCGACAACAATACCACAATTTATACTCATAGAAAAATAACAAAGTAAGTAACATAAACACACCATACATGTTGATATTTCATCCATACCATGCACTTTCATCAAAACCTCAAGTCTCCTTTCAAGTTTAAATCCCATAGATGACACATCTTTTAGCAAGAAGCAAAAATGCACTGTTTACACTTTTAGACACAACCATCATGATCCACATACTCTCCCATGAATATAATATATTAATCCATAAGAATAATCACTTACCCAAGCTTGCAAATGAGTGATCTTGTCCAAAGAAATGGCTTAGGGTTTGAGAGCTTGAGAAATATCTTGTAGAATTGTCTAGAATGGCATGTGTATTTTGTGGAAATAAAATATGATTTTTGGACACCTTATACATCCACTCAAGTCATACTTATCCACTTCTTGGTATTAAATGTCATGTTCCTTTGGTCAAAGAGGAAGAATGGGTCATTTGCCCCTTTTGGGCCATGTCTTTATTCCATTTTAGGCCTTAAATTGAGCCCAATTTCACATATTAGCTTAGCCCACCAAATTCCCTCTATAATACTCCCATTATCTAATTTTTAAATAATTCCATAAGCACTAAGACAATATTCAACTCATAAAATTCGTGTTCGTAGCCTCAATCTCAAAAATAAGAAACTCTAGCCACTCTTAGCTTATTTGAGCATAATTTAAAAAAATACTTATGACGAAGAGTTAACCCCAACTCGGATGCTAAACGCGCTCAAGAGTAGTCTTACTATGATGTAATAATGATATCATAACCTAAGAGTCCTCTTTATAGACTAATAATCGTAGAAGAAATCGGGCAAAAAGCACCCCGGCACGTTCCCGGGCGCCCTAGACACTTAGAGAAATTTTTAGCATTTGAAAGGTGTGCAAGGATGGCCTGGCATGCTGCCTGGCGTGCCCCCTTGCTTCCTGTAGCCTGAAAATTTCAGGTCAGAGAGGCCTGGCACGCCCCTGGGCGCGCCGGGCCCAAATATTTTGAAAAAATTCCTTTATTCCACTTTTCTTTGAGGATTTGGTTAGATACTTTAAGTTCTAATCTTTAGATTGCCACTTGTATTTAAGAACCTTTATTTAGGAGTCATTCAAGCTTTGTTTGTCACTCCTAAAATGTTTCAAAAGTTTCCAACTCCTCATACAAGAGTCTAAACACATTGACTAGTACGATATCAAATGTTCCATCAACAACCACTACAACATACATACTTAGTGCTCTCGAAGCTAAGGTTTATAACTACACCCTAGGTCACCAATAAATCAAATTAGGGTCGGGAATATACGGGGTGTTACATCCTTCCCCCCTTAGAAACATTCATCCTCAAATGTTAGCAACATCGTCTCATGTACAACAAATGCATCTTTATATTATCATATCTATACATATACACTCATAGATACTTACTTATTCTTTCTCCACTTCCACACTTTGAAATTTTTTTTTCCTTCCATTTGAAAGAAATTTGGGTACTTTGATTTCATCATTTCTTCATCTTCCCAGGTGATCTCTTCGACTTGTTGATTTCTCCAAAGAACTTTTACGGGCCAATTTTCCTTTCTTTCTAAATCCCATTACCCTTTTCATTAATAACGCTTTAAGACTACTTAGTCATCTATGATCACAAACATCTACTATACCATTACGATATGTTCCTTTTACTCTAATAAATGCACCAACAGGTGGAGATATTTCAATTGACTTAACTAATGACCCCGGTGTCCCATTAGATTTCATAGTAATCAATGGAGTGGCATACGATAGGGTATATGTATCATTCGAAAATATGGATAATATACCTGTATCTTCATCAGGAGATGCCTCCGCATTCTGCCGGTACACTAGAGCACAGGTATGATTTTGGGCTCCACTGGAACTAGCTGCTCCTCTAATATCTCTACCATAACCAATAGGCTGAACGCCTCTGCCTAGGGAAGGAACCGATATTGATGATGAAACGGTTGATCCCGTAGGTCGTGCTATACCACTCGCACCCCTTTATGGGCATTCTCTCATTATATGCCCCATTGTGCCACACCAAAAACAAGTATTTGTCCCCAATCGGCATTCACCTAAATAATACCTTCCGCAATGCTGACATGGAGGACGAGAAAATTCTACTGTCTGTGAACCTTGCACTCTACTACTCTGTCCAGATTGACTACCCCTAAACCCTCGGAACTGGAGTTGAGTGCCTGTTGTGGAATAAGAGAATCAGGGTCTAGGCGGTAACATTCGAGTTCTAGATTCTCCTGGGGACACCATAGACTGCCCCATAGGTCTAGCCCTTTTTGATGGCCCTTCCTCAGATTCATGTGTCCTTCTTCTTTGCCTTTGGTCCTCTATTTTCTGTGCGAAAGCCTGAATTTTGGCGATGTCCATATCTCAGTTCAATGTTACAATAGTACAATCCCTCACCAAGTATGGATCCAATCTGCCCACATATTGATGAACTTTATCTATCATTGTGGCCACTACATTTGGAGCATATCGAGCCAAAGAGTTAAACTGCAAACTATATTCTCTAACACTCATATTTCCTTGACCCAAATTTAGAAATTGGTCTGCACGTGCCTCCCGGATCTCATATGGGAGGTAATGATCAAGGAATTCCATTTTAAATTCTTCCCAACCAGATGGGAGTGCATCAATACCCCTTGATCTTTTCCAGTCCTCATACCATAATATAGCATCACCCTTCAATCTATAAGTTGCTAGCTCAATTGTTTCTACACCTGTTACGTGCATAACATCTAAGGCCCTTTGAATTTGTTCCATAAAGTCCTATGGATCTGCTTTCGGATCTGACCCTGTGAATATGGGAGGGTCTAATTTTAGAAAGTCCTGTGTCCGCCGACGAGCTACTTTAGCCGCGTTATCTTTATTTACCATATGACCAGTTCGTCCCTATATTTGTGCAGCCACTAACTGAGTCAACATATGTACTGCATTTCTTAAATCCTGATCAGTGGCATTCATAGGCGGTTCTGCAGGTACTTCTCTACGTCTTGGCTCTTCTGGAGCTGGAAAAGTAGAGGAAGACTGCAATGCAATTTCAGCATCAGCTCTATCTTGACTAGCTTGGTCAGGTGGTGATTTACTTGTGCCTTCGCTGAAAAGCCTATCCACTTGATTACCTTTGCCTCTACCTCTTCTTGTCATTGGCATTTTTACTATGAACAAGAAAAAAAAATTCAATGATCAGATACGATTCCACTTACAACATTGGCTCTATTGCATGATCTAGAATGAAAAAAAGAAACAACTCCTAAATGTACCATATCCTCCTACATATAAATGTGGTGCACAACACATCCATAAGTAAGACTCTACTCAGACACGGCTTTGTAGACACCCTTAGAATGACCTGCTCTGATACCACTTTTGTCACACCCCAAATTTCAACGGGACGGACTGGCACCCGAAGCCGATAAGGCTCGAGAGAACCAATCTTTACTCCTGTCCATTCGATTGCATGTTATTAGAAACATCACCACCACATAAGGACATAAAATGCCAATAGCAGAAATCATGGAACATGTGATATATACATATAAGAAACTTGGCCGTTAGGGCCATCAAGTCAAAATGGACATACGTCTCTTTCATTCATATACCCACATATGTCTACAAAAGCCTCTAACAAAAGTACATACATGACCAACCTAAATTTGGGATAAGTCCCCGCTTTATATAACATTTACAATACCAAAATCAATGTACAACTGTGACATAGAAAGCCCCAATCCAACTGGAGCTCACCAAAGATCTGCAAATGATCCTCAACCTACTGTGGAGGTGTAATAGCACCTGTGCCTGCAGCAAGTAAGGTAAGTCCCCCAAGGGGGTCAGTACGAAGAATGTACTGAGTATGTAAGGCCATAAGCAACTGTATCATACATATGAACATCAATGGAATCAAATATGAGAGAATAATAAATACAGATAATTCACCAATCTGCATATGTGGGACCATGTACATTATATTCTGTACTTCTTTTGTCTTCACATTTATTCATCTATAATGTTCTACCCATGCTAGGATGTTCTGTCGCCCCTGGGATGTAATTGTAACCCATGCTAGGTACTTTGACCCCTGGGATGTTATTGTAACCCATGCTAGGCTTTCGTGTCGGCCTTGGGATATTATTAACCCATGCTAGGTACTTTGACCCCTGGGATGTTATTATAACCCATGCTAGGCTTTCGTGTCGCCCTGGGATATTATTAACCCATGATAGGTACTTTGAACTCTGGGATGTTATATTAACCCATGCTAGGCTTTCGTGTCGCCCTTGGGATGTTATTAACCCATGCTAGGTACTTTGACCCCTGGGATGTTATATTAACCCATGCTAGGCTTTCTTGTCACCCCTGGGATGTTATTAATATATTTGGATCGACCCATGCTAGGCTTTTCAGTCGCCTCTGGGATACCACCCATGATATTGGGATCGACCCATACTAGGTGTTTCTTCCACCCCTGGGATACCACCTAAGAATACTCATCAATTATACATTACTTCTTTCTTTTATTATAAGGGTAATACCTTATTTTATTTCTTTACTTCTGTGAGATTGACACATTGAGGATCATGACATTATTGGAAGCACATATATATGCATTATTTTACTTTTGATAGATTGATACATTCTCTTGAGAGAAATTAATACACTCATCGTCATAATATGGTAGGAACTATAGAATGTGACCATATTGTAAATGCTACTCAAGAATGAATAAATCCTCTCTACATCATTACTTCCCTTGAGATAATTCTTTTAGTAGTTACAACATTATGAGATCTTAGGAACTTCAGTCAATGGATAAGAGACATGTGAACCACAATTGGTCTAAGAATATGAAACATGTGAATAATAATATTTAATAACCGGAAATGGGATACCTTAAACCCTTTCGAAATAGAACAAGTACAATGACAATGTGAACAATATGTGTTGCAGAAGGATATGGTAAGAGTAACCTTACATACCTTATCTTCCAAATATGAATATACAATCCTAAATGTGACCACAATAGTCCAGCTCCTTCCTTATGTTTCACTCTACAACACAAGTACATAATGGAGCTTACGTTAATAACCAACTACCTTACAAGTGTATATGATGACAATGAGTTACATGATTGCCTTAACATGTCATTTCCCCCTTGACAATACCATTGATGACATTATCATACCAACAATACCACAACATTTCATACATTGACCAATACATCATAAACCAATAGCATGTCACACCAAGTTCCTACTTTATACTTCTCCATCACCACAACATCACAATTACTCCATCAAGTCACCTCAATACACTTCATAACAACATATCGACAACAATACCACAATTTATACTCATAGAAAAATAACAAAGTAAGTAACATAAACACACCATACATGTTGATATTTCATCCATACCATGCACTTTCATCAAAACCTCAAGTCTCCATTCAAGTTTAAATCCCATAGATGACACATCTTTTAGCAAGAAGCAAAAATGCATTGTTTACACTTTTAGACACAACCATCATGATCCACATACTCTCCCATGAATATAATATATTAATCCATAAGAATAATCACTTACCCAAGCTTGCAAATGAGTGATCTTGTCCAAAGAAATGGCTTAGGGTTTGAGAGCTTGAGAAATATCTTGTAGAATTGTCTAGAATGGCATGTGTATTTTGTGGAAATAAAATATGATTTTTGGACACCTTATAGATCCACTCAAGTCATACTTATCCACTTCTTGGTATTAAATGTCATGTTCCTTTGGTCAAAGAGAAAGAATGGGTCATTTGCCCCTTTTGGGCCATGTCTTTATTCTATTTTAGGCCTTAAATTGAGCCCAATTTCACATATTAGCTTAGCCCACCAAATTCCCTCTATAATACTCCCATTATCTAATTTTTAAATAATTCCATAAGCACTAAGACAATATTCAACTCATAAAATTCGTGTTCGTAGCCTCAATCTCAAAAATAAGAAATTCTAGCCACTCTTAGCTTATTTGAGCATAATTTAAAAAAATACTTATGACGAAGAGTTAACCCCAACTCGGATGCTAAACGCGCTCAAGAGTAGTCTTACTACTATGTAATAATTATATCATCACCCAAGAGTCCTCTTTATAGACTAATAATCATAGAAGAAATCGGGCAAAAAGCACCCCGGCACTCTCCCGGGCGCCCTAGATACTTAGAGAAATTTTTAGCATTTGAAAGGTTTGCAGGGATGGCCTGGCACGTTTCCTGGCGCTCCCCCTTGCTTCCTGTGGCCTAAAAATTTCAGGCCAGAGCGGCCTGGCACGCCCCTGGGCGCGCCTGGCCCAAATATTTTGAAAAAATTCCTTTATTCGACTTTTCTTTGAGGATTTGGTTAGATACTTCAAGTTCTAATCTTTAGATTGCCTCTTGTCTTTAAGAACCTTTATTTAGGAGTCATTCAAGCTTCATTTATCACTCCTAAAATGTTTCAAAAGTTTCCAACTCCTCAATATCAAATGTTCCATCAACAACCACTACAACATACATACTTAGTGCTCTCGAAGCTAAGGTTTATAACTACACCCTAGGTCACCAATAAATCAAATTAGGGTCGGGAATATACGGGGTGTTACATCCTTCCCCCCTTAGAAACATTCGTCCTCGAATGTTAGCAACATCATCTCATGTACAATAAATGCATCTTTATATTATCATATCTATACATATACACTCATAGATACTTACTTATTCTTTCTCCACTTCCACACTTTGAAAAAAAAATTTCCTTTCGTTTGAAACAAATTTGGGTACTTTGATTTCATCATTTCTTCAGCTTCCCAGGTGATCTCTTCGACTTATTGATTTCTCCAAAGAACTTTTACGGGCTAATTTTCCTTTCTTTCTAAATCCCATTACCCTTTTCATTAATAACGCTTTTAAGACTACTTAGTCATCTATGATCACAAACATCTACTATACCATTATGATATGTTCCTTTAACTCTAATAAATGCACCAACAGGTGGAGATATTTCAATTGACTTAACTAATGACCCCGGTGTCCCATTAGATTTCATAGTAATCAATGGAGTGACATACGATAGGGTATATGTATCATTCGAAAATATGGATAATATACCTGTATCTTCATCAGGAGATGCCTCCGCATTCTGCCGGTACACTAGAGCACAGGTACGATTTTGGGCTCCACTGGAACTAGCTGCTCCTCTAATATCTCTACCACAACCAATAGGCTGAACGCCTCTGCCTAGGGAAGGAACCGATGCTGATGATGAAACGGTTGATCCCGTAGGTCGTGCTATACCACTCGCACCCCTTTATGGGCATTCTCTCATTATATGCCCCATTGTGCCACACCAAAAATAAGTATTTGTCCCCAATCGGCATTCACCTAAATAATACCTTCTGCAATGCTGACATGGAGGACGAGAAAATTCTACTGTCTGTGAACCTTGCACTCTACTACTCTGTCCAGATTGACTACCCCTAAACCCTCGGAACTGGAGTTGAGTGCCTGCTGTGGAATAAGAGAATCAGGGTCTAGGCGGTAACATTCGAGTTCTAGATTCTCCTGGGGACACCATAGACTGCCCCATAGGTCTAGCCCTTTTTGATGGCCCTTCCTCAGATTCATGTGTCCTTCTTCTTTGCCTTTGGTCCTCTATTTTCTGTGCGAAAGCCTGAATTTTGGCGATGTTTACAAAAGTACAATCCCTCACCAAGTATGGATCCAATCTGCCCACATATTGATGAACTTTATCTATCATTGTGGCCACTACATTTGGAGCATATCGAGCCAAAGAGTTAAACTGCAAACTATATTCTCTAACACTCATATTTTCTTGACCCAAATTTAGAAATTGGTCTGCACGTGCCTCCCGGATCTCATATGGGAGGTAATGATCAAGGAATTCCATTTTAAATTCTTCCCAACCAGATGGGAGTGCATCAATACCCCTTGATCTTTTCCAGTCCTCATACCATAATATAGCATCACCCTTCAATCTATAAGTTGCTAGCTCAACTGTTTCTACACCTGTTACGTGCATAACATCTAAGGCCCTTTGAATTTGTTCAATAAAGTCCTATGGATCTGCTTTCGGATCTGACCCTGTGAATATGGGAGGGTCTAATTTTAGAAAGTCCTGTGTCCGCCGATGAGCTACTCTAGCCGCGTTATCTTTATTTACCATATGACCAGTTCATCCCTATATTTGTGCAGCCACTAACTGAGTCAACATATGTACTGCATTTCTTAAATCCTGATCAGTGGCATTCATAGGCGGTTCTGTAGGTACTTCTCTACGTCTTGGCTCTTCTGGAGCTGGAAAAGTAGAGGAAGACTGCAATGCAATTTCAGCATCAGCTCCACCTTGACTAGCTTGGTCAGGTGGTGATTTACTTGTGCCATCACAGAAAAGCCTATCCACTTGATTACCTTTGCCTATACCTCTTCTTGTCATTGGCATTTTTACTATGAATAAGAAAAAAAATTTCAATGATCAGATACGATTCCACTTACAACATTGGCTCTATTGCACGATCTAGAATGAAGAAAAGAAACAACTCCTAAACGTCCCGTAGCCTCCTACTTTTAAATGTGGTGCACAACACATCGATAAGTAAGACTCTACTCAGACACGGCTTTGTAGACACCCTTAGAATGACCTGCTCTGATACCACTTTTGTCACACCCCGAATTTCAACAGGATGGACTGGCACCCGAAGCCGATAAGGCCCGAGAGAACCAATCTTTACTCCTGTCCATTCGATTGCATGTTATTAGAAACATCACCACCACGTAAGGACATAAAATGCTAATAGCAGAAATCATGGAACATGTGATATATACATATAAGAAACTTGGTCGTTAGGGCCATCAACTCAAAATGGAGATACGTCTCTTTCATTCATATACCCACATATGTCTACAAAAGCCACTAACAGAAGTACATACATGACCAACCTAAATTTAGGATAAGTCCCCGCTTTATATAACATTTACAATACCAAAATCAATGTACAACTGTGACTCAGAAAGCCCCGATCCAACTGGAGCTCACCAAAGATCTACAAATGATTCTCAACCTACTGTGGAGGTCTAATAGCACCTGTGCCTGCAGCAAGTAAGGTAAGTCCCCCAAGGGGGTCAGTACAAAGAATGTACTGAGTATGTAAGGCCATAAGCAACTGTATCGTACATATGAACATCAATGGAATCAAATATGAGAGAATAATTAATACAGATAATTCACCGGTCTGCATATGTGGAACCATGTACATTACATTCTTTACTTCTTTTGTCTTTACATTTATTCATCTTTATTGTTCTACCCATGCTAGGTTGTTCTGTCGCTCCAGGGATGAGATTAACCCATACTAGGTATTTTAACCCCTGGGATGTAATTGTAACCCATGTTAGGTACTTTGACCCCTGGGATGTTATTATAACCCATGCTAGGCTTTCGTGTTGCCCTGGGATATTATTAACCCATGTTAGGTACTTTGACCTCTGGGATGTTATATTAACCCATGCTAGGCTTTTGTGTCGCCCTTGGGATGTTATTAACCCATGCTAGGTACTTTGACCCCTGGGATGTTATATTAACCCATGCTAGGCTTTCTTGTCACCCCTGGGATGTTATTAATATATTGGGATCGACCTATGCTAGGCTTTTCAGTCGCCTCTGGGATACCACCCATGATATTGGGATCGACCCATGCTAGGTTTTTCTTCCACCCCTGGGATACCACCTAAGAATACTCATCAATTATACATTACTTCTTTCTTTTATTATAAGGGTAATACCTTATTTTATTTCTTTACTTCTGTGAGATTGACACATTGAGGATCATGACATTATTGGAAGCACATATATATGCATTATTTTACTTTTGATAGATTGATACATTCTCTTGAGAGAAATTAATACACTCATCGTCATAATATGGTAGGAACTATAGAATGTGACCATATTGTAAATGCTACTCAAGAATGAATAAATCCTCTCTACATCATTACTTCCCTTGAGATAATTCTTTTAGTAGTTACAACATTATGAGATCTTAGGAACTTCAGTCAATGGATAAGAGACATGTGAACCACAATTGGTCTAAGAATAGGAAACATGTGAATAATAATAATTAATAACCGAAAATGGGATACCTTAAACCCTTTCGGAATAGAACAAGTACAATGACAATGACAATGTGAACAATATGTGCTACAGAAGGATACGGTAAGAGTAACCTTACATACCTTATCTTCCCAATATGAATATACAATCCTAAATGTGAGCACAATAGTCCAACTCCTTCCTTACGTTTCACTCTACAACATAAGTACATAACGGAGTTTACGTTAATAACCAACTACCTTACAAGTACATACGATGACAATGAGTTACATGATTTCATTAACATGTCATTTTCCCCTTGACAATACCATTGATGACATTATCATACAAATAATACCACAACATTTCATACATTGACCAATACATCATAAACCAATAGCATTTCACACCAAGTTCATACTTTACACTTCTCCATCACCACAACATCACAATTACTCCATCAAGTCACCTCAATACACTTCATAACAACATATCGACAACAATACCACAATTTATACTCATAGAAAAATAACAAATTAAGGAACATAACCACACCATAAATATTGATATTTCATCTATACCATGCACTTTCATCAAAACCTCAAGTCTCCTTTCAAGTTTAAATCCCATAGATGACACATCTTTTAGCAAGTACCAAAAATGCATTATTTACACTTTTAGACATAACCATCATGATCCACATACTCTCCCATGCATATAATATATTAATTCATAAGAATAATCACTTACCCAAGCTTGCAAATGAGTGATCTTTTTCAAACAAATGGCTTAGGGTTTGAGAGCTTGAGAAATATCTTGTAGAATTGTCTAAAAATGGCATGTGTATTTTGTGGATATAAAATCTGATTTTTTGACACCTTATAGAGCCACTCAAGTCATACTTAGTCACTTCTTGGCATTAAATTCCATGTTCCTTTGGTCAAAGAGGAAGAATGGGTCATTTGCCCCTTTTGGGCCATGTCTTTATTCCATTTTAGGCCTTAAATTGAGCCCAATTTCACATATTAGCTTAGCCCACCAAATTCCCTCTATAATACTCCCATTATCTCATTTTTAAATAATTCCATAAGCACTACGACAATATTCAACTCATAAGATTCGTGTTCGTAGCCTCAATCTCAAAAATAAGAAATTCTAGCCACTCTTAGCTTATTTGAGCATAATTTAATAAAATACTTGTGACGAAGAGTTAACCCCAACTCGGATGCTAAACGCGCTCAAGAGTAGTCCTACTACGATTTAATAATGATATCATAACCCAAGAGTCCTCTTTATAGACTAATAATCGTAGAAGAAATCGGGCAAAAAGCACCCCGACACGCTCCCGGGCGCCCTAGACACTTAGAGAAATTTTCAGCATTTGAAAGGTTTGCAGAGGTGGCCTGGCACGCTGCCTGGCGTGACCCCTTGCTGCCTGTGGCCTGAAAATTTCAGGCCAGGGGCGCGCCTGGCCCAAAAATTTTGAAAAAATTCCTTTCTTCGTGTTTTCTTTGCGGATTTGGTTAGATACTTCAAGTTATAATATTTAGATTGCCTCTTGTCTTTAAGAACCTTTATTTAGGAGTCATTCAAGCTTCATTTATCACTCCTAAAATGTTTTAAAAGTTTCCAACTCCTCACACAAGAGTCTAAACACATTGACTAGTACGATATCAAATGTTCCATCTACAACCACTACAACATACATACTTAGTGATCTCGAAGCTAAGGTGTATAACTACACCCTAGGTCACCGATCAATCAAATTAGGGTCGGGAATGTACGGGGTGTTACATCCATCGAAATTTGAACATGTATCTATACATAAGGTTGGTAACTAGAATACTCTCCTTCTTATTTAGCCGATTGTCACTCACTATTAGTACCAATCAAAGATGTGCTACTGCCCACCAAAAATTTTCCTTAAAGTTCAGTGAAGCTTTAAAAGTCTTTGCTTTCTCATCATTTATCCATACCATTGGATCATCAGTTAGAACCTATGTTAGCTATTTTCATCAATTATTTTTTTCTTCCATATGGTGATCATTATTTGGCGTTTTTTATGGTGCCAAGTAAGTGGTCCCAGAGAGAAACCTAGTTATTGTCTGCACTAAAATGTCTACTATAACCCTTCAAACCTGGATACTCTCAAAAGTTGGTAGATCTTTCTTTTTCTACCCATTTCTTACAGCTATTCTCAAGGGTAGCTACATAGTTGGCATAGAACTCACGAACCATGTAGGAGTAGTAGTGCCCAGGATTCTGACTCATCCACTCCAACCGACAGTGCTTGAACAGTCATTCAATCTTGGGGTACTTGGCTTGTTCTGACGAACTAATATTAATTTCCTCTGTTATATTTCTCTAGATGTTTCCTTTGCCCATGGTGGAAAGGCCATCTTGGAAATAATTTTTATACCCTTAAACTTACCATGGGATGTTATCTCTAAACTCTAAATTCTTGCTTTTGATGATTGGAACCCTAATGGTCTCAGGGTCTGCTTTCGAACTTTCAGTGGCCTTGGTGTAACTCTCATCACTTGAATCGGAGCCTTCCGTACTAGACTCCTCAAAAGATTCTCCTTCCTCATTAGACTGGGGATTAGTTACTAGTTGTTCCATGCTTAGTCTAGTACACCAAGCCAGAGATTCTTTGACCTCTTCAACTTCGGGCTCAAACTCATAGAGCTCGTCCTGGAGTTGGAGGGTGTTGAGCATCCCTTTTGGGTCTTTCATGTGCACTGCCCCTCATTGGTTGTAACTTTGGATCCATACATAGTTGTTGAGGAGGAAAATCAGTACATAAAGTAATATAAGAAAGCATGAAGCAAAACAAAAATATAAAACTCTTTTTTATTTATATATACACCACGAGCAGTCAAGTGGATGACGAACTATGGGATGAGTACTCAACTAGATGATGATTTGTAGCAGGAGCCTTGGTACCAATGCAGTGAGAACAAGTTTTATGATGAACAGACTCGACGGTTTGTCGAGTAGACGATGGTCCACAGATCCATATGTCGGCTTGTTGTAGTGAATATCAATATCTATCTTCCAAATAATGGATAAGTTGATGAACTGTGAACCATCTGACGATTCATGGACCCATACTTCACCTTGAGGCAGAGACTCCATTTGATCAATATGATCATGACAGGCCCCTCCACGATTCTTGGGTCCTTCACAGTTCGTGAGATGGTTCGTCAGTTCTAACCATAGTTCAAATTATTAAACTCTTTATCCCATAATTGAGGTTATAGACCCAAGTAAGGTGTAAATCTCATTGTGTGATGAAATGTTCACAGTTCAAGCCATATGCATAATTTGATGTGGAGTTGTACTAATGCAAATAAGGGTTACTCAGACTTCACCCTCGTGTTTGATTGCACATTTAGAGTTGGTGGTCAAAATAAATTCCATGAAAATTTCACAACCATAATTTGAAAATAGTGATGTCCTCCGACTCAATGATTAACAATCAATCCCAATCAGTAGTTGCAATAGAAAACCAATCAAGACAAGCATAATATAGACCATTCAAACATTATTAATAATTTCACCAAATTCAATCCTACAGTAGATAAGAAATTAATCTAATTTTGACCTTGGGTTCCCATTAATGAGCAAACTTGAAATAAGGGAACCAAAATTCATTCAGTTACGATGTAGTTTACCCTATAAATGAAAGTTTAGATTTTTACCTTTGTGAGGAACTACAAGGAAGAGGAGAAAATAGCCTAAATCAAACTTGAACACGTGAGAATTAAGGAAGAGGGATGAAGATGACTATGGGAATGATGGTGAAGAGTTTATTACAAGGAGGTGATGAACGGTTATAAAAGTGGAGGATTTTATGGGTGATAAACATGTGAGATGTGTGAAGAGAGAAAGCTTTAAACTTTGAATTTGGCCCTTAAATTAGAATCTATTAGGGTTGAAT
Source organism: Capsicum rhomboideum (assembly GCA_031232105.1). NCBI lineage: Eukaryota > Viridiplantae > Streptophyta > Magnoliopsida > Solanales > Solanaceae > Capsicum > Capsicum rhomboideum. The sequence goes on along the minus strand of CP124712.1, from coordinate 41,592,845 downwards.
CAAAACGGGTCGGTTCAGGTTGGAAGGATATTTTAACATGGACCGGGTTGGTCTAATTCAATAATTAACTTACTTAGGACCCATGTTCAAAATCATACGGACCTTCATAAGCTCAACAACCCATCAATCAACCCATGTGCAACAGCTGGTGAGTATTCACGCTTGATGTGCTCGACAATCAAAGTGACAACCCATTATTTGGTGGATGGATCATCAAGTTGGACATCAAAACAATCTAGTAGCTCATTTTCATGGTAAGACAATGACGGTTGTTTCCATGGACCATCGTATTCACTACATATTGTGGTATTAATCGTGATTCCCTTTTATGACATTGGTTCAACCTCCTCCAAAATGATGGTGCAAGCCACGAGTTGTGGGATGTTCCATGGTACGTCGAGGGATCCATGGTTACACTATTTTATTTCAACCTTTGTGCTCAATTCTTATTCATTAATATTTGTACTTGTACATTTAACTATATATCAAAAATGTCTAGAACAAAAAAGTAAATTCAACCTAAGAGTCTATGTACAACAATCATGGGTTGACTCAAAAGTAGCATCTGATTTAACATTGAGACACGACATAGGTACCTTGATTATTTAGACTTAATCAAGGTACACCACTTCTTCTAAATTTACCTCATTTGGAGATCTAAAGTACTGCTTAACACATTGCCTATTCACCTTAAATCAATCCTTTTTCTGATTTTCAAGAACTATAGTGCCAGAAGGAAATACTTGAGTCACCTTAAAAGGGCCAGACCATTTGGATCTGAGCATTCCCAAAAACAAGTGAAGTCTTAAGTTAAATAATAATACAAAATCCCTTAGACTGAATTCCCTCTTCTCAATCATATGGTCGTGGTATAACTTCATTTTATCCTTGTAGATGGCTGCTCTCTCATGCGCCCAAAGCCGTAATTCATACATTTCATTGATCTACTCAAGCCTCATATTAGAGGTATCACTCTAACTCAAGTTTAGTTTCTGAAGCACCTATAAAGCCTTGTACTTAAGCTCTATCGGCAAGTTATATGCCTTGCCAAAATCCAATTAGTAAAGGGACATCTTGATAGGTGTTTTGAATGTAGTTTGATATGCCTATAAGGCATCATCCATCTTCCAGGACCAGTCCATCCTTTTGGCATTCACTGTCTTGGCAAGAATAGTTTTAATCTATGGATGATAAGGGGTATTAACTTTATGATGCTTTACTCTATACATGGTTAGTAATGCACCAAACACTTTATTACAGAAGTGAGAACCCCATCACTGATTATTTCTCGAGAAGTACGAAACCTTAAGAAGATGTTTCTTTTTAGAAATGCAGTCACACTCTTACCTTAATTATCAGAAAGTGCTATGTCTTCTTACCATTTTGACACATAATCAACATCTACCTATATGTACTTCTGGCCATACAAACTCACAAAAGGGCCCATGAAGTCTATTCACCAATTGTCAAATAATTCTACCTCAAGGATTGGAGTCATAGGTAACTTCTGCCTTGAACATATGGTTGCATGTCTTTGGCATTGGTCACATGCCTTCACATAATTGTAAGCATCCTAGTGAATGGTGGGCCAGTAATAACGACACTGTAAGACTATTTAATTATGAGAAACCTAATTAATTATGACCATTCTGCACCATACGTGCACCACTATGATGCCCCCTAACAGGGGATGAGTGGCACACCTCAAGTATGCTTGTCATCTCTACTTCCAAAACACACCTTCAAATTAAATAGTCAGCACACATAGTTGAAATAAGTATGGATCATCCCAAAAGTAAGTACTCACATGTAATGACCGTTTCTATCATTATGTATAAACTTTTCATTAAAATCCCCATGCTAAAATGCTCCCTGGATTTAAAGTTACAAATTTCAGGCTAGGCTGCTAGTTTCAAATGAAATCAGAGCAAGGTATGGTCTAGGGAAATTTGGGAATGATTTGGGTGGGTTTGGTGGTATTTGTTTTGATTTCTAGTTATCTAAGATGACAAGGAACTTGTACGGTTTTACGAAATTGAATTAGGGTAAGTAGAACTCTTGAAATTGATCTTAGCGTAAAGACCATTGTTTAGAATGTTCAAAATTGTGGGATTTTTGGGAAAAATTGGACATTCTATCCCATCGACCCATCTATAGTATCCGACACACCGCTATATCGAACACCATTATAGTAGAGAAATTCCCACTATAATGATGGTAATGCCCACTATAGCGGCAGGTGCCGCTATAGCTGCGTATGCCGCTATAGCTGCGTATGCTGCTATAGCAGCGAGTATCGCAAATTTAATTAACTATTTCCCCAAAATAGTTTATTATGGAAAATTATGGGATATTTAGGGTAATTTCCACCAGTTTTTCATCATTCGGCTTCGTTAAGGTGAGAAATTCACCCCCGTTAACTAGTAATTGATAATTATGCCTTAGAATTTCTAAATTACGGAGTTTGGGGAGGGTATTAGGACTGATTTTGGTTGTTTTGAGGTGAAAGGGGTAAAATTACGTATTAATTTAATGGGTTTGGATAATTAATAGTTAATATACCCTTGCATTCCAATAATTCACTAGTTTATCCATGAAATTGGTAGCTTTAGGTGAATTATGGTAGTAAAGCCCTAGAACGTGAAGGGAATGATCATGAACTTGGCCTTAGGGGTAGAGTGTGGGTTATAATTCCCAACTTGGTAGTTCATTTCATTAATTATGTATTTATATGCGTGTTCTAGACTAAGAGAAAGCAGAAATTGCACGAAAGGGCAAAACCTCAGTGTAGAGGAATTGTGCAAGCTTGTTCGAGGTAGGTGATGGTATTGTAGTTTAATCCAATTTGTGCTATATGTGCATGTTAACTACTGGGTAGTGTGGCTCGTTAATGCATGTTGTTTGGTGTGGTCAATGCAAAGGATTTTACATTGTTATATGATTTTGACCTACCTTATTGTTAAATGTGAAAAGTTTCGGTATTTGGGACATTCTCAGGGAGTTTTAGTAAAATAATTTTGAAAGACACTTATCGTGTATGTACGAGGGTCAGGTGTGTTTGACGGTTCCATGAGTGAACCGGGGAAAATATTTATATGCTTTATAAATTTTCCTGACTTGGCTTGAATTGGCTTGTGAACTTGACTTGGATGGTGATAATATGTTGACTGGTTGTTGAAATCCTAAATTGCTTATTTGATACCTGTTGCACTAAATGTATGTTAGTTTTAAGCATGGATTAGCTTGTTGTACTGCATTTTAGGTTGGATGTTCATATTCTCATCTTGGTTTGGCCAAATGACCCCACCAGTACACTATTGTATTATTGTGTGCTAATACTACACCTGCTCTTACTTTTGTGAGTGCAGTGTATATTCCAGCGGCTCCTACGAGACCTCACTTGTGATTCCAGTGGTTGACTACAAATTTTAGGGTAAGCGGTATATCTGGGCTACTATGATATCTCTCCTCATTGGCATAGTTCTTTATTTCTTAACTTATGTTTCATTCAGTTTTTGGGGTTTCACCCCCTTCTTGTCAGTCTTTAGTAGTTTTGGTATGGATGACTTTTGATTCCTAAGGATGGTTTTATTTTCTTAAGTACAATGTTCCGCCTTTGATTGTACTTATATTTGGTTTATATTTGATTTTAGTTATTGATGGATCAGTTCTTGACTTTAAGTGTTGATTATGAGGTGGTATTTGGGTTAGATGGTTCTCCCACCCGGTGGGTAGTATGGGTGCCACTCACGAAGGGTTTGGGTAGTGACAAAGTTGGTATCAGAGCCAAGTTTATCGATCTTATCATACCAAAATTGGTCTAGTAAAGTCTCACAGAATGGTACAGAGACGTCTGTACTTTTCTTCCGGAGGCTATAGGACTTTAGGAAATCTGTCATTCTTGCCTCTTTCGTGCTATAACTTGATTCCAATTGGTATCTGGTGATCCTAATTGGTATCTAATTTATTCACTTTTTTGTCTGTAGCTAGTGAATATTAGTTCCAATGAAACCCGAGCAGCAACCCCTGCACCGACTTCTCCAGCTGAGGAGCCAGCTGTAAGAGAAAGAGAACGAGTGAGAGGGAGAGGTAGGAGAGGTAAGGGACGAGCCACACCTACCAGGGGTAAAGTTTGAGCAGCTTCTGGCTAAGATTATGAAAGGTCAGTAGCCCCTCCCCCACCTTAGGATCATTTTACTAAGAGGGAAGTAGTAATGGAGCAGGGAATGGAGCCCGAGGTGGCGGCACCAACTGGGGTTGCAACCTTACCTCATATGTCCATTGAGGTTGTTAAACAGGTGCTGGCTTTTCTAAATGGGTTGGCTAGGACTAGAGCCACTCTTATTGTGCCAACTTTTCAAGCTCCAATTGTTCACCCTACTGTTACTATGGCTCCAAGGATGGAAGAGGCTTCAGGTATGAATGCTTTTTCTCATCTAATTTGGGTTCTGTGATGACAGGTACTGAGTATGATCTGTTGACTAAGTTTTTGAAGATAAAACCACCTACATTCTAGGGTACTGAGTCTGAGGATGCTTTTGAGTTCATCATTGATTGTTATGAGAGATTGCACAAGATGGATATTGTTCAACAGCATGGAGTTGAGTTTGTGACTTTTCTATTGGAGAAGGATGCTAAGCAATATTGGAAGTCATATGTTGAATGTAGGTCACCGATTTTACCTTCATTGACTTGGGAGTAATTTTATGTTTTGTTTATAGAGAAGTATGTGCCACGTACCCTTCGTGATTGCAAGAAGGATGAGTTTTTGGCATTGGAATAGGGAGATATGTCAATTACAACTTATGAGGCTAAGTTTCATGCCTTGTCTCGCTATGCTACTCGGCTGTTAACTTCTGAGGAGGAGAGGATTAAACTCTATGGCAAGGGTTGAATTATGACTTTCAGGTCCTGACGGTGCATATGACTTCTATTGGGAAGGGGTTCAATGAAGTTTCAAATTAATTGAAGAAGTTGGAGGGGGTTATGCAAGCATGTCAGGCTAAGATATTATCCAAGAAGTTCCACAATGTTGGGAATTTCACTAGGTCTTATTCTAAGGGCCACGGTCAGCAGGCATATTCGACTCGTCCTATTCAGTCAGCCTTGCCAGCTTCTACTGTGGTTCCAGCTAAGGTTTCTTCTCAGTCGCAGGTTGTTAGGGGACGCCAAGGGGCTTCTTACTCTTCTGTCATTCATCCTTCTCTTGAGCGAGGGTGTTATTATTGTGGTGTTATTGGTCACTTTAAGAGGAAGTATCCTGTAAGACAGGCGAATGGCCAGGCACAGCAACAGATTCAGGCTATAGTTCCAGTGGGTAAAGGAGGCAGAGGAAATAGCAGGGGTCTTCCATAGGGTGGATGAGAAAATCAGGTAAGTGGTCGGGGTGGTCATGAAATGGTGGCGTAGGAGGAGGAGCGCAGCCGGGGAAGGAGTTAGCTCAGATTGATGACAGGGCTCACTGCTATGTATTTTTGGGAAAGACTAATATCGAGGCTTCTGATTCAGTGATCACAGGTACTATTTCTATTTGTGACCAGATGACTTCTATTCTATTTGATTCAAGGTCTGCTTATTTTTATATAGCTATTCAGTTTGGGATGGATCAAAATCTGGTTTGTGATGAACTTGATTTTCTTGTTTATGTGTTTACTTCGGTTAGTGAATCTGTGCTAGTAACCCATGTTTATCATTCTTGTTCTTTATTATTTAAGGGTTTTCAGACTTTGGTAGACAGGATTAGTCTGGATATATTGGATTTTGATGTAATTCAGGGTATGACTTGGTTATCTCCATATCACGCTGTTTTAAACTGTAATGCTAAGACAGTGACTCTAGCTATGCCATGGATGGATAAACTAGAGTGGAGGGAATGTATAAGGCCAAATCGGTGAGAATTATATCATTTGTCCAGGCCAAAAGGTTAGTGGTGAAGGGGTGTTCATCATTTTTAACATATCTCTGGGATGTAGGTGTGGGATCCCCTTCTATAGAGTCAGTTTTGGTAGCTTCAAAATTCCAGGATGTATTTCCTTCAGACCTACCGAGTATGACTACATATTGGGGTATCGATTTCTGTATTGATTTAGAGTCGGGCACTCACCTTATATCTATTCCACCCAATCGAATGGCTCCAGTAGAGTTGAGGGAACTTAAAACTCAATTGTAGGAACTACTTTGCAAGGGTTTTTCTTGTCCAAGTGCTTCACCTTGGGGTGTTCCGATCCTTTTTGTTAAGAAGAAGGATGGTAGAATGAGGATGTGCATTGATTATAGACAGCTGAATAAGGTTTCTATCCGAAATAAATATCCCTTGCCTTACGTAGATGATTTGTTTGACCAGTAACAGGGTACGATGGTGTTTTCAAAAATTAACTTGCAATCGGCTTATCATCAGTTGAAAATAAGACCAGAGGACATACCAAAGGCAGCTTTTAGAACTCGGTATGGTCATTATCAGTTTCTGGTGATTTCTTTCGGGATAACTAATGCACCTGCAGCCTTTATGAGTTTGATGAACAATATCTTTAAGTCTCTCTTGGATTCTTTTGTTATTATGTTTTTTTATGATATTCTAGTTTACTCCAAGAGTAAGAAAGAGCATGCAGGTTATGTTCGCACAATTTTGGAGATTTTAAGGGAAAAATGACTATTTGCTAAGATTTCAAAGTGTGAATTCTGGTTGTCTTCAGTAGCCTTCTTGGCGCATGTGGTTTCTAAAAAGGGGTGATGGTGGATCACTAGAAGATTAAGAAAGTGAAGAATTGCATTTAGCCTAGCTGAGTGACTGAGGTAAGGAGGTTTATGGGTCTTGCTAGTTATTACTGCAGGTTTTTTAAGAACTTTGCATCCATTGCAACGCACTTGACAAGGTTGACTCAGAAGGAAGTACCATTTATCTGGTCAGATCAATGTGAAGAGAGCTTTCAAAAGCTCAAGACTCTCTTGACTACAGCTCCTATCTTTTCTTTACTAGTTGAAGATAAGAAATTTATAGTGTTTTCTGATGCTTCACTTTTGGGCGTAGGTGATGTGTTAATGCAGGATAGAGATGTCATTGCATATTCTTCGAGAAAGTTGAAGCCTCCTGAAAAAAATTACCCAACCCATGACTTAGAGTTGGCAGCTGTGGTTTTCGTATTAAAGATTTGGAGACACTATCTTTATGGTGTCAAGTGTGAGGTCTTCACAGACCACTATCGCTTGCAGCATGTATTTACTCAAAGGGATTTGAATCTAAGGCAGTGGAGATGGATGGAATTATTGAAAGATTATACTGGGACTATTTAGTATCATTCGGGTAAGGCTAATACGGTGGCAGACGCATTGAGCAGAAAGGCTATGAGTATGGGTAGCTTGTCATTCTTGATGGTGTCCAGACGATTGTTAGCTAGAGAGTTTCAAACTCTAGCATCTCAAAAAATGCAGTTTGGGTCTCATATAGGGGTGGAGCATTGGCTAGCGTAGAGGTAAAGTCAATATTTCGGGATCAGATTAAGGCCAAGCAATTTGAGGATAAGAAGTTGAGTGCACTTTGGAATAAAGTGGTACGTGGGGAGGTGGCGGATGCCACTCTTGACGTGAGTGGGGTGTTGTGGTTTAAGGAAATATTATGTGTTCCTTAGGTTGGTGATTTAATTCGTGATGTACTTTTGGAGGCCCATGGTTCATGTTATTCTATTCATTTAGGTACGACCAAGATGCACTGTGACTTAAGACAGCTTTATTGGTGGCCCAGGATAGTGAGGGATGTAGTATATTATGTGTCCAAGTGTCATAATTTCTAGCAGGTAAAGTATGAATATCAAAGGCATGTGGGGCTGCTTCAGAGGATGCCTATACTTATGTGTAAATGGGAGCACATTGCCATAGATTTTGTGGTGGGTGTTCCTAGGACCATGGGAAAATATGACTCCATTTGGATGATAATGGATCGGTTGATGAAATTCGCTCATTTATTATCGGTTCGGGTAGACTACAACTCTAAGTAGTTAGCTAAGATTTATGTCAAGAAGGTTGTGAGACTTCATTGGGTGCCACTCACCATCATTTCTGATAGAGATGCAAAATACACTTCAAATTTTGGGACAGGTTGCATTAGGAGTTGAGCACCAAGCTCATATTTAGCACGACATTTCATCCTCAAGTAGATGGGTAGTCAGAGTGGAAATGTTGATGGCCCGCATAATTAATTTTGGTGGTCATTGGGATCATTCCTTCCATTGGGTGAGTTTTCACACAACAATAGTTACCACTCCAGTATTGATGTTGCACCATTTGAGGCCCTCTACGAAAGGAAGTGTAGGTCACCTATAGGGTGGTTTGAGACTGGAGATGTTAAACCTTTGGGCACTGACTTAGTGAAGGAGGCTCAATAAAAAGTAAGGTTTATTCAAACCAAGTTGTTGGCTGCTCAAAGTTGGCCGAAGGAGTATGCGGACTGTAAGGTAAGAGACACGGACTTCAAGGTTGGTGACAAAGTCTTGCTTAAAGTGTATCCCATAAAGGGAGTCATGAGGCTCGGCAAAAAGGGCAAGATCAGTACTTGGTATATTGGTCCCTCTGAGATTCTTGAAGCTAGGGCCTAGTTGCTTACAGGTTAGCTCTACCACTTGGATTATTGGGGGTCTATCCGGTATTTCATATTTCCATGCTCAAAAGGTACTATGGGGATGTGGACTACATAAGTGGGACTCGACTCTTTTAGATAAGGATTTAGCTTATAAGGAGGAGCTAGTAGTGATTCTAGATTGGGATGTTTGGAAGTTGAGGATGAAGAAAATTCATTTAGTTTAGGTTCAATGGAATCATCATCCAGTTGAGAAAGACAATTGCAAAATAGAGAAGGACAAGCGGGAAAAGTACCCTTAATTCTTTGAGGATACAAGTATTCTCTTTTCTCCTCATTTTAGCCTATTTTTTCATTTGATCTTTCAGGGACGAATGATGGGTAAATTGGTATCTGTTGTAATGATCATTTCTATCAATATGTATAACTTTCCATTAAAAGTACCATGTTAAAATGCTTCATGGATTTAAAGTTACAAATTTTAGGCTAGGCTAGTTTCAAATAAAAGCGGAGCGAGGTATGGTCTAGGGAAATTTGGGAATGATTTAGGTGGGTTTGGTGGTTTTTGTTTTGATTACTAGTTAGCTAAGACGATAAGAAACTCGTAGGATTTTACAAAATCAAATTTGGGTGAGTAGAACTCCCAGAATTGATCTTAGTGGAAAGGGAATTGTTTGGAATGTGCTGCACTTAAGGTGTGTTGCAAAAAGTGGGATTTTTCGATAAAACTAGACATTTTGTCCCATCGACGATAACGCCCATTATAGAGATGGTAATGCCCTCTATAGCGGCAGGTGCCACTATAGCGGCATATGCCACTATAGCGATGAGTATCATTGATTTAAATAAATATTTTTCCAAAATAGTTAATTATTTCAAAACTCATTTTGGGGCAAAGGAGGAGAGATTTAAGCCTTAGAATTGCTAAATTACAGAGTTCGGGGAGGGTTTTAGGGCTGATTTTAGCTGTTTTCTAGAGCAAGGGATAAAATTACAAATAAGTTAATGGGTTTTGATTATTAACAGTTAATTTACCCTTACACTCTGATTATTCACTAGTTTTTTCATGAAATTGGTAGTTTTAGGTGAATTACAGTAGTAAAGCCCTAGAACAAGAAGGGAATGATCATGAACTTGGCCTTAGGGGTTGGGTGTGGGTTATAATTCCCAATATGGTAGGTCATTTCATTAATTATGTATTTATATTTGTGTTCTGGACCAAAAGCAAGCGAAAAATGCACGGAAGGGCAAAACCTCAGCGTAAAGGAATTGTGCAAGGTTTGTTTGAGGTAGGTGATGGTATTGTAGTTTAATCCAATTTGTGCTCTACATGTATGTTAACTACTCTGTAGTGTGGCTCGTTAGTGGATGTTGTTTGGTGTGGTCAATGCAAAGAATTTTACATTATTATATGATTTTGACATACCTTATTGTTAAATGTGAAATGTTTCGGTATTTGGGACATTCTCACGGGTTATTGGTGAAACAAGGTTGCCAGACACTTGTGTCTAGAGTTTAGTACATGGACAGTAATTTTTCCCTGCAGGTCATGGCTAGAGGGTGGTTGTATTACCCGTGGCGTGTATGTACGAGGGTCAGGTGAGTTTGACAATTTCATGAGTGAACCGGGGAAAATATTTATATGCTTGATAAATTGTCCTGACTTGTCTTGACTAGGCTTGATTGAACTTAACTTGGATGGTGATAATATGTTGACTTGTTGTTGAAATCCTAAATTGCTTATTTGATACCTGTTGTGCTAAGTGTATGTTAGTTTTAAGCATGGATTAACTTGTTGTACTGCATTTTTGGTTGGATGTTCATATTCTCATCTTGGGTTGGCCAAATGACCCTACCAGTATACTGTTGTATTCTTGTGTGCTAATACTACACCTGCTCTTACTTTTGTGAGTGCAGCGCATATTCTAGCTGCTCCTACGACACCTCACTTGTGAGTCCAGCAGTTGACTTCAGATTTCAGGGTGAGCGGCATTTTTGGGCTACATGAGATCTCTCCTCATTGGCATAGTTCTTTATTTCTGAACTTACGTTTCAATCAGTTTTTGGGGTTGCATCCCTTTCTTGACATTCTTTAGTAGATTTGGTATGGACGACTTTCGATTTCTAGGGATGGTTTTATTTTCTTAAGTACAATGTTCCTCCTTTGATTGTACTTATATTTGGTTTAGATTTGATTTTAGTTATTGATGGATCAGTTCTTGACTTTAAGTGTTGATTACGAGATGGTATTTGGGGTAGATGGTTCTCCCACCAGGTGAGTAGTATGGGTACCACTCACGACAAGTTTGGGACGTGACATCATATCATGCAAAAGTTTCTTCCTTTGATGGAAGTTCAACTTCTCCGGCATCATATCACTAACTAAAAAGTTTGCAAAATATGAAAACCATGGGATTAGACTATGAGAAGCAACTAATACCTGTTCATGCGGAAAAGAGTCATTTATTTCCAACTCTTTCATTGGTCTTCCCTCCTTATCTAGCCTAGACAATTGGTCAGTCTCTTGATTTTCATAGCCCTTCCAATCTTTTTCCTCAAAATCAAACTCTTACAGCAAAAGCACCCATCTGATCAATCTAGGCTTTGCGTATCTCTTGGCCCTCAAATATCTCAGTGTTTCATCATTGGTGTGTACAATAACTTTTGTGAGAAGATAGGCCCAGAATTTCTTGAAATCATAAACTACAGTCAGCATATCTTGCTCGATCACTGTGTATTTCTTTTGAGCACCATTTAAGGCCTTTCTAGCAAAGTAAATTGGATGAAAGATTCTGTCATGATTTTGGCCTGGGACTACCCCTAGCGCCACGCCACTCGCGTCGTACATCACCTCAAAGGGCTTTAACCAATCCAGAGAAATTATAATTGGGGCATAAGTCAACTTCTCTTTAGGGTACTCAAATGCCTTCAAACACGCCTCATCAAACAAGAACTTCACTTCCTTCTCAAGTATCTTACATAGAATCTTGGAGAAATCTTTGATAAATCTCCAAAAAAACATACATGGCCCAGTAAACTACAAATCCTTTTTACATATATTGGTGGAGGTAGTTTAGAGATAACTTCAATCTTCACTCGGTCTACCTCAATACCTTTTGCTGAAATTTTATGGCACAGATCAATGCCTTTCTTCACCATAAAGTGGCACCTCTCTGAGTTCAACATCAGGTTCGTCTCTTCACACAACTGAAGGACTTTGCTGAGACTGGATAAACAATCTTTAAAGGAATCACTTTCTATTGATAAATCATCCATGAAGACTTCTATTGTGTCCTCCACTATATTAGAAAATATGGACATCATACATCTCTAGAAAGTGGCAAGTGCATTGCACAAACCAAATGGCATATGCTTGAAGGCAAATGTACCGTAAGGACAAGTGAAGGTAGTCTTTTCCTAATCTTCAAGGGCATAGAAATCTTGTTGTAACTAAAATAACCATTAAGGAAACAGTACCATCCTCTATCTTCTAACCTATCCAACATCTAGTCAATAAACGGCATTGGAAAATTGTCCCTAAGTGTCCATGTGGTTAGCTTCCTGTAATCCATACACACGCGCCAGCCTATGATCGGCCAAAGTGGAATCAGCTCATTCCTCTCATTTGAAACAAAAACCACTCCTCTTTTTTGGGGTACACATTGCACCAATTCACCACGTACTGTCTAAAATAGGATACACTACACCTGTATATAGACGGTTAATAATCTCCTACTTTACCACCTCTTTTATTGTTTGGTTTATATTGTGTTGGTATTCAATGCTCGGAATGCAGTCCTCTTCCAACTGAATTTTATGTGTACATATTCCTGGAGGGATCCCAATAATGTCGGCAATAGTCCAACCAATTTCCTTTTTGAAGCATTTCAATACTGACACAAAGGCCTCTGTCATTCAACAAAGTTGGTTGCAACAATTACAGGTAACATGGTATTTTCTCCTAGGAACATATAGCAAAGGTGATTAGGAGGGACTTTCAACTTTAATACAGGTGTCTTCTCAATGGAAGGTAGCCGGTGGAGTTGGTCTATTCTTCAAATCTAAATCTAATTTCTTTAGGGCATAAGAATAAGAACCTCTTCCAAACAAAGCCTTCACTGTCTCATCATAATCCTCAATATCATCACCATCAAAATTCATCATAGTAGCAGCTAGAGTTTTAATAGTGAATTTTTCCTCAATAGGTACCTCAAGAACCTTATCATCAACAATATCAATAGTAGAGACCAACTCATGCCTCTTGTATGTTTCATTGACCTGCACACATTAAACACAAACTCTTCATCATTAAATCAGAATTTTAGCTTACTGCTCTCCATGTCAACAAGAGCTCTACCAATAGCCGAGAAAGGTTGTCCCAAGATTATAGGAACATCAAAATCAACTTCACAGTCTAAGATCACGAAGTCGACAGGGAAAATAAAATTCTCCACCTTCATCAACACATCACATAATACACCCATTGGTCTCTTAATAGAACGATCAGCCATCAATATTCGCATTATTATTGGTTTGGGGGCTCCTATGCCCAACTGCTTATATATTTCCAATGACATCAAGTTAATGCTTGCACTAAGGTCACACAGCAAAATTAAAGGCTCTAATGGTGCATGAAATAGTAAAGGCAGTAGAGTCTTCCTTTTTCTGCACTAATGAGCATAAAGCGATCTCACTATAATGATATAAGTTGTCAGCTAGAGACCGTCCTCTTCTTTGTAACCATATCTTTTATAAACTTGGCATACCCAGGCATTTTCTCAAGTGCCTCCACTAGTGGAATATTCATAGATAATTGTTTGAGCAAGGAGATGACCTTATGGAATTTACCGTCTTCCATCTTCTTTTTTAGACATTAACAGGAAAGGGATGGAGGTCTAAGAATGGAAATCAAGTGCTTTATAACCTATTTTCCCTTCCTTTTATCAGTAGTAATCTCACTTGCATCAATTGGAAATTCATTTGCATCTCAACAATCATCACCAATAGCAGTCAACTCTTTAGAACCAACCGATACCCTCTTTTCAGCACCTTTCTGGACTAAAACCCTTTAATTTGGGACCATCTTATCAATTTGCTCATCCATAATAGGCATAGGTTCTGGAAACAGCTTCCTGCTTCTAGTAGCGATGGCCAAGCATTGACCATCATTCCTAAGATTCTGTGTTGTGTCACTACGTAATGTGCCATTTTTTTGCTGATTTAGAGTTGCAGACATTTAACCCATTGATATTCGATTTGCTTGATAGAAGTCAAATGAGAGTCCACCAACTAACTAATATTCGAGATGACGCTCTTCATTTCTTTAATTCCAGAGTCTATAGATTCGACTTTGCTTAACACTTTGGCTAATATATCATACTCCTTTGAATTCCCTTAATCATTATCTTCTTGATCACAAGCTTTAGAAGGCACATATAAACCACTACTGTCATTCTTGTTATTGTCTTTATTCCGTTTGTCACCTTGATCTCTATTTCTATGTCCAACTCGATCATAATTATTGAAGTTCCGACATTGGTTTCCTTGACCTTGGCTCCAAGATTCTTTAATTGACCCTTAGGTGTTAGCCCAGAAACCCCCCGTCTGGTTGTTGAGATAGCTTTCCTCCTCCTTGGAGTCAAAATCATACTCGTCTTGTCTTGCCGCTTTACCTTGTGAACCCACTACGTTCACCTTTTCAGTACCACCTTCTAGCAAATGCTTTGTAAGCAGGTCCATTTATGTTTTCATATGTGCCATATTCTGATCTTGCTCTCTTTTTTCGGTACTGCTCAGCTGACATGCACACAAAATAAGTACATGTTAGAAATGCCCTTCTCAAATGCAAAGAGACAGTCACAAATGTGATCGACCCGGCCCATAACCCATCACAAATTCAAATCCCTAATCGTGAATGCGAAGAGAGGATTCTGTTGAACCAAACCTGATTCCTTTTTGTGAATGTGGCTCATACCTTGCATTTTCAATGACCAACGAAGGACCTCTTTCAGGAATGTGGTCAATCCCGCGCAAATGCGAAGGAGAAACACCTGGTGCACCAGCAAAAGGCCATGTTCAAAAATTTCCTAAATGGACTCTTAGGATTCATTAGGGACCCCGTGAACACAAACTAACTATACTACTAGACTAAAATCAATATTCCAGACTCAATGGAATTTTCAGATTCACCAACAGAGGTTATTATCAATGGATGTTGACCTAATTCAACTCTAGGCCAAAAACTTCTAACTCTCCAACCAACAACTCAAAATGCAACTGAATGCCTCGAGACCCAAACCAACAATGCTACTAACCCAAAAATGGCATTTCAGAGCTAACGAAATTGACAAAATTCTCATACAATGTCTAAATCTCCAAATGTTGACCAAAGTCAACCCTATCAACTTTAAAACCTTCCAAAATGAAAACCTCACCTCAAACTCAACCAACCACCAATAAAATCATGCCACATACTCCTGTAAACCATGAATACCATAATACGACTCCAGAGAGAGATAAAATAGTCAAAATACATAAAATCTAAAATTTATTGTACATAAGGTTACATTATTCACAACTAAACACACGTTCGTCCTTGAATGCAAGAGTAAGGAAGATACCTAAATGGTCGAAAAATAGGGATATCTACTCTGCTCGTCTGACTCTATCTCTAGCCACCTCAATCGGATGATACATCTAATGAACCTTTACTAAATCAATGCTTTTAGACCTCAACTTCCTAGTCTGTCTAGACAAATCTGAGGTAAGGCTAGTTCATAGGCCACCTTCCTAATCTGCCAAAGGATCTCAAAAAGGTTAATGCACCTCGGGCTAAGCTTTTCCTTTTTTCTAAACCTTATCACACCCTTCATAGGTGATACCTTCAAAAAAAACCATTCTCCAAACGTAACAACCAAGTCACTAACCCTCCGCTCTACATAAATCTTTTGTCTACTCTTCACAGATAAGGTCATGATAGGTGCTAAAATTAATAAGGTCTTGAGCTTTTAAAATCTCTCCTCACACTCATCGGACCACTGAAATACGATATTCTTCCAAGTCAATATAGTCAAAAGAGCTGAAATAGAAGAGAAGCCCTGCATGAATAGTCTATAATAACCTACTAGCCTAATAAAATGACGGATCTTGATAGGACAAGTAGGTATAGATGTTGCGACCCAGCTATACACACAAGTGTACGTGATCGTTCAAGTAATATAATGGCTCCTTTAAAAGAGCCGAATATCGAACCCAAGGGACTTTCGTCAACAGAAATTAATTTTAGACTTCAAACAGTATTTAAAAACTAGTGTTGTGAAAAGGAAGAGGGATTTGTTTCTAAAAATTAAATGATTGCGGACTATGAACTACTATCTTCACAACCGTAACTTCAGTTTTCGTAAATATGATTTAAAAGTCAATAAAAAGTAAATTTCCAGGGTCAAGGCACTCCGAACGTCATCTCTTGAGCATAATTGTTACTGGTTTAAGCAAATTGAGTCGTTTATCTTGGTTATTGATCATCAGGTTAATGTTACAACTATATTCGTATCCAAACTATAACCTTCTACTAGAAATTAGAAACCTAACTATATCATTGAGCGGGGATAAGTTTAACCAATTCTAATGCCTTTAAGCTATCTTCTCGTAATTGAACAAGCGCGGCGGATTAGGTACCTCTTGGTCCTAACCGCATATCAATCTCTTGGAATCCCTTCCTCGAGTAAAGATCACGCTTCTTATATTCCACATTCTATCTCTTAGTTTCTCTCTCGAGTTCACCTCAAGACAAGGGACTTATTTCAATGGTGATCAAGCATTAAAATAGTAAAATTCAGAATATAAGAATAACCAATTCATGATAAACTTCAGCAAAAATCAATAAAATTTAACTCAAGAGATTCATGTTCATAGCCTCAACCCCAAGAATGAGGGATTTTAGCCGTTCACAACTTCAATTAACATCATAAAGTGATAAAATACAATAAAAAGAAATCAAAACTGAAAAGAAGAAGAATGAAACCTAATTTCAATGCCAAAAGACGCCCAAAGTAGTCTAGTGATGATGGAATAATGATACAATAACCCAAAATCCCTATTTATAGACAAGAACTTGGGGCAAAAATTTGCCAAAAAGCGGCCCGGCACGCCCTTGGGCGCACCTGGGACTTAGGCAAATTTTTGCCTCTAAACAGGTGCGCCCAAGTGGCCTGGCATACCCTTGGGAGTGCCCCTGTGCTGCCCACTTGAGTATAAATTTTGTCAAAAGTGGCCCGGCACGCCCCTTGGAGCGCCAGGCCCTTAAATTCTGATTTTCTTCCTTTCGTCGACTTTTCTTTGCGGATTTGGTTGGATTCTTCAAGTTCAAATCCTTGGCTAGCCTATTATCTTCAATATCCTTCGCTCGTAGCTCCTTCAAGCCTCACTTTCCATACCAAAAATGCTCCAAATAGTCGCAAATTCCACCTACAAGGGTCTAATCACATTTGTTAGCACAATATCACATATTCCATAAAAACCATATAAAATACATACGTATTGCTCTCAAAACTAAGGTAAACATGGGTTGAAGTCGACAATAAGGCATATAAATACGCCTTAGATCACCACCCCACACTTGAACCTTTGTTTTTCCTCGAACAATAACCGAACTCAAACCCGAGCGACTTAAGACAACCGACACACAATAGGTATTCTTGCATAGCTACACAACCGCATTCATCAAATTATGCACTAACATGCTAGTATCACCCAAAAAGTGCATAGCAAATTGAAACAACCTATCCTCACAAAACAACTTTACTAGTTACGAATTCATGCATGACACGTTACCAATAGATCACCATACTTCGCTAAACATGTGCCCTCACCACAAGAGAATCACCCAATATTTCACACAAAGTAATTATTAAATGGGTGCATAAATAAAAGTTCACTCACTCTCGAAAAGAATTTACATGCAACATAAGATGAACCATAAGCTTGCCTTTAATGTAATACTCCACTAATGTCAAAATGTTAAAGCTCAAGATCAAGTAGGACTTTAAGGGTTGTAATGTAGGCTAAGGGACGGGTAGGAACTATTTGGTCAAGAATAGTGACTATCTTCCCTAAGCGCTTTAATACACTTCAAATTACATTAAGATCATCTTCAACCAACCTATTGTCTAACACTTTTGTCTTCCCCATTCTTTTTTGTTTTGTCCCATCTTTTTAAGCTAGCTTAAGCATATTAGGCAAAGAGTAATTGCTATCAATACATGATTCACTTTTTCTTTTTTTTTTTCATTACCTTACTCCCTACAATCAACGCATAAAACTTTTTCACACACCCAAAAGCTTTTTACTTGGGGCTTCAACTTCACTTTTTCCTTCTTCAATTTTTTTCTCATTCCTTAACATTTTAATTTCTCAAATAAAGCGCTTAGGAATTTTGGATCAAATTACGGTTAATTGAAAGAAAAAGATTAAGCTACATATAAGGCTACCAAAGAATAGGCTAAAGGCTCAACGAGGCTATCTAAGATCATGCAAAAAGGGTAGATAAAGTCGGTATAAAACATGGCTATCAAAGAAATGCCTATATCATCTCCTAAACTCAACACCTTTTATTTCGCTTTACAAAGACACCGGGCAAGTTCTAGACATCAATATGCACATGGAATATCACAAAAACCTCACTCACACATGGCACATGTTTAACTCAAGCAGGCTCACCATACCATTTATACAAAGTCATGCACGAGTTCAACATTAAGCAACTTATCAAGTCGACTATGTGAGCATTAGATGTCTCAACACTTGCTATTGTATATCTTAGCATGTTCCACCATCATACTGGACGTGTATGCACAATTGTATAGCAAGCAAGAACAACCAACACTAACATGACTAATTTGCTCTTAAGACGGTCGTCATCCATCCATCATAGAGCAAAGCCCTTAATACTATGACTAAAATAAACCCATGAATGTATTGTAATAGTTAGGATTTATAAAGTAAAAATACAAAAAGAAGAGTCGTGCCACGACCAAAACTAAGGCAATTGATGGGAGGCAACCCATTTCTTTTTAAAAATTCTTTTCTAACTTAGTTCTAGGATTTATTGTTTATGCAGAGACACACGGAGTACTTTGCCATGGAAATCCACGAGAAAAAGGTAAATTAGAGGGTGATGATCTTTTGAAGGTACTGGGAAGGTAGGACATGTTTTGGAGCAAAGTTTTGCATCATGGGACTTGTAAAAGCCCCAAAATTATGTGAAAAATGTGGAAAAATGGCCAGGTATGATTTTAAGTGAGGAGCGCGCCAGGCAGCGTGCCAGGCCGCTCCTGGCAAAAATTCTATATGCCTTGGCAGTGAGCAGGCGCGGCACCTAGTGTGTCAGGCCGCTCCTGCCCACTTTTTGTGTGGCTTTGGCAGTGTGCAGGTGCGGCACCTAGCGTGCTAGGCTGCTCCTGCCTTAAGCCTTTGGGTTTCAGGCAGTGTGCAGGCACGGCACCTAGCGTGCCAAGCCGCCCATGCCTTAAGTTTTGGAACCCAAAATTTTTTTTAAAAAGAGGGCCTATTCTACCCGACCCACCCCACCCCATCTCTTTTAAATCCCAATTTTTCTTTATTCCTCACAACTTTTCTCCAAACTCCATAACCAAGAACCGATTTTTCTCTCACAACATCAAAAAAATTCTCTTACTTTTATCTTCTCTTGCCCACACATAGAAAAAATTCTCACCTTCTCATCTTTGGGTTGTGATTACAAGACTCCATAAAGATATCAAGGTATGTTTCTTTAAGTTTTCTCTCTCTAGAATGCTATGAGCATGTTGAAATTATGGGGAATCTTGGAATTCGAATTTGTGATGCCCTTTTTGTCTTGGTAGTTTGACTTGGTTCTTATGCTATTGTTGGAATTTATGGGGTGTCCTGAAGATGAACTTGAAGTACAAGTGCAATTGTTCTTCTTAATTTTGTTTTTAGTTGAAATAATTGAAAGTGGGTTTAGCTTTAATGGTGATAATTGAGAGAATTAGTGGTTGAAATCACTTGATACAACTCATATGTTGTTGAATATGTATGAATCTTATTTGAATTCTTGAGTAAAACAAGTAAGTCATTCTAATGATAATTATGGGATTGTTGAACTTGTGCTGGAAATGTTAAGTTTGTCTATGGTTTGGACTTGGTAATTGGGCATTAAGTGATGAGGGGAAGTCTGAGTACCCTACACC
The DNA here is from genome assembly GCA_031232105.1 of Capsicum rhomboideum. Taxonomy (NCBI): domain Eukaryota; kingdom Viridiplantae; phylum Streptophyta; class Magnoliopsida; order Solanales; family Solanaceae; genus Capsicum; species Capsicum rhomboideum. Next base: position 41,573,048 of record CP124712.1, on the reverse strand, counting down.
CATATATTTTGACTTGGTGCTAAGAAACTAAGTGTGGGGTGGCCCTTAAAGCCAACGCACATTGAGTTGGTTAGCTATCTTTACGTGGGAAATTGACATACTTGTGGAACTTTGTTACAGGTACAATGTCAGAATCTAATGTGGCTGCTTCCAGTTCTCACAAGAGATGACGCTCAGGAAATAAGGTTCCAGCCGTTCCCCCAGTCCCGAAAGGACAAAAATAGAAATATGGTTTAAATACAGTCTCCAGTGCAGGAAAGAGTTTGTATAAGAGACACCCCGAAGCCAAATACTTTGCGGATGAGTGTATTGATAAGGCCAGTCTAGCTCGGACTTACCCTAAAATATTGGCTCTAATTGTACAAGTGGGTATGGGTTTCATCTTCGACGAACCGTCGGATTGTAACCTTCATCTGGTGAGGGAATTATATGCTAATTGGAACCCAGATGCACCTACCAGCTCGGTGGTTGTACGAGGATCGGATGTTATACTTGATTCCCTAGGCTTAAATTGATTATTGGGAGCACACACTCAGGCTAGCCCCTATGACCTCCACAAGCTAAATGTTAGGACTCCCTATGTAGAAATTCGACACACTCTTTGCGGCCAACGTTCGACAACAAGATGGCTTCGCCACCATAAAAAGGGTACCACATGAATCTACCCTATGCTCATTTCAATAAAGAGGCACAAATTTGGTTGAAAATTGTGTGTTGTTGCTTGATTTCGGGTAGCCACATAACGGAGGTTACGAGGGACCGAGTTTGTTTGGTGTATGCTCTAATGACCGATGTGGAAATTAATGTGGGTTCTATGGTACTGGCAGCTATGCGCCGAGCTTGGCTACAGGGTGGCCTTCGATATGCTTTTGGCGGTGTATTGACTAAATTGATGAGAGCATTCGAAGTGGATGAGGAGGTATTTGATTATCATCCTCCTTTGGTGGCACAATCTGTTGATGTCACCCAAACCAAAGCACCTGATGCACTCGGACCCACTCTCACACTAGTGGAGCGGCATGCTTGTGATAATGGGATTTTGGCCCGTATGTATGGTTTGGAGATGTTACGGCACAGGACTGGGGATAGGCCCTCTACGGCGGAAAAGCTGAGTCAGGTTGAGAGGGATTATCCTCTTAATGAGCATGCCATGGCATTGTTGTGAATCGGGCCTAATTTTGTTGAGCCTGTGGATGATGATGTCCCCACTGATGATAATGACCGCCAGACCAATTCCGATGATGACGAGGTGGAGGCAGATGACACACCGCTAGCAGTCCGCGGGCTGGAGGATGACGATTTCCTTGACTGACCAAGGAGCTCCTTACACCCTACTCTTGCCTTGTTTAATTTTTGTAGCATTGGGGACAGTGCTAATCTTTTAAGTGTGGGGTGGGGTGTTATGGGATTCCTTATTATGCATGTATATGTGTGTTTCTGTATGTTTCTAGTTGTTTTATTTTGGGTTCCATAGCCTTTGTTTTTGGTTTTTTTACTAAGGATAGTCCCTTTGAACCGTAGAAAACCACAAAAAGATTTTAAGGCATGGGCGGCCTGGCACGCTAGGTGCCGTGCTTGCACACTGCCTGAATCCCAAAGGCTTAAGGTAACAGTGGCCTGGCACGCTAGGTGTCGCGCCTGTACACTTCCAAAGCCACACAAAAAGTGGGCAGGAGCGGCCTGGCACTCAAGGTGCCTCGCCTGCTCACTGCCAAGGTACACAGAATTTTTGCCAGGAGCGGCCTGGCACGCTACCTGGCGCGCTCCTCACTTAAAATCATACCTGGCCATTTTTCCACATTTTTCACATAATTTTGGGGCTTTTACAAGTCCCATGATGCAAAACTTCTCTCCAAAACATGTCCTACCTTCCCGGTACCTTCAAAAGATCATCACCCTTCAATTTACCTTTTTCTCGTGGATTTCCATGGCAAAGTACTTCGTGTGTCTCTGCATAAACAATAAATCCTAGAACTAAGTTAGAAAAGAAAAAAATTTAAAAGAAATGGGTTGCCGCCTATCAAGCTCCTTAGTTTTGGTCGTGGCACGACTCTTCTTTTTGTATTTTTACTTTATAAATCCTAACTATTACAATACATTCATGGGTTGCCTCCCATGTAGCGCCTTGTTTAATGTCGCGGCTTGACCACACTCAGCTCAATTATTATCAAGGTGAAGCACGTCCTCCTTCTGCTTCTCTTCTTCACTAAAATAGTGCTTCAATCTTTGGCCATTTACCATAAATCTCGTACCATCCTCTTTATTCAAGATTTCCACCGCACCATGAGGAGTTGTGCGACTTACCTCAAAAGGCCCACTCCACTTAGATCTTAGCTTGCCCGAAAATAACCTAAGTCTCGAGTTAAATAGCAGTACCAATTGGCCTGGCTCGAAAGTGCGGTGGAGAATGTACTTGTCGTGCCATCGCTTTGTTTTCTCCTTGTAGATTTTTGCATTTTCATATGCATGGAAACGAAACTCTTCCAACTCATGGAGTTACAACAACCTCCTGTTACAGCCAACTCCGAATCTAGATTCAACTTCTTCACTGCCCAATATGCTCGGTGCTCAAGCTCAACCGGGAGGTGACATGTTTTCCCAAAGAAAAGATGATAGGGAGAAGTCCCTATAGGAGTCTTATACGCAGTTCGATAAGCCCAACGAGCATCATCAAGCTTGAGTGACCAATCTTTTCTCTGAGTGTTCATCGTCTTTTGCAAGATTTGTTTTATCTCACGATTAGACACTTTCTCTTGGCCACTTGTTTGAGGATGATACGTTGTTGAAACCTTGTGTCTGACACCATATTTCGCCAACACACTCTTCACCCAATAATTTATAAAGTGCAAACCTCCATCGCTAATAATAGCTCTTGGAGTTCCGAATCTCGTGAAGATATGTTTTTGAAGGAACTTTACCACAACCTTGGAATCATTCGTAGGAAGAGCAGCAACCTCTACCCACTTAGACACATAATCCTCTGCTACAAGTATGTATTGATTCCCATTCGACTTCGGCAAAGGGCCCTTAAAATCTATCCCCCATACATCAAAGATTTTAACTTCTAGGATATTAGTTAAGGGCATCTCATGTCGCTTTGCAATCGTCCCCGTACGTTGGCATTGGTCACAACTCTTCACAAACGCATGAGCATCTCTAAATATAGATGGCCCGAAGAAACCTGATTGCAGAATTTTTTGGGCTGTGCGTTCACTACCATGATGACCACCATAAGGTGATGTGTGGCATCTCTCCAACACCTGTTTCACCTATGCATCCGGAATACATCTTCTTACTACTTGATCAGGCCCTTGCTTGAATAAATAAGGCTCGTCCCAAATATAAGAACGTGCCTCATATGACAGCTTCTTCTTTTGTTAAGGACTCAAATCAGAAGGAAATAGACCACTTCCAATAGATTCACAATGTCTGTATACCATGGCAACTCATTAACCCCGAAAACTAACAATTGCTCATCTGGAAATTCCTCACAAATATGCCCATCATCAACTACATGTGTTGAGCTTTCAAGTCTAGAAAGATGGTCAGCAATCTGATTTTCTGACCCCTTCCTATCTTTAATCTCCAAATCAAACTCTTGTAACAATAAGATCCATTTAATCAACCTCGGCTTTGCATCTTTTTTATTGAACAAATAATGTATTGCAGCATGATCCGTGTATACAATGACGCTAGTACCCACCAAATATGATCTAAATTTATCAAATGCGTATACCAAAGCTAACATCTCATTTTCAGTCACCGTATAATTTACTTGGGCTGCATCAAGGGTCTTGCTCTCATAATAAATAGAGTGAAATATCTTGTTCTTCCACTGTCCAAGAACTGCACCCACTGCAACATCACTTGCGTCACACATGAGCTCAAATGGTAAAGCCCAATCAGGAGCAATAAGGATAGGTGCCTCCACCAACTTCTTCTTCAATACCTCAAATGCCTTCACACATGACTCACAAAATACAAACTTAACATGTTTTTCTAAGAGTGTGCACATGGGGCGTGCAATCTTGGAAAAATCTTTAATGAACTGTCAGTAAAACCCAGCATATCCCAAGAAACTACGCACCCCTTTCACCGACACGGGTGGAGGTAATTTCTCGATAACTTCAATCTTCGCTCTATCAACTTCGAACCCCTGCTTTGACACTTTGTTTCCAAGAACTATACCTTCTGTCACAAGAAAGTGGCATTTTTCCCAATTGAGAACAAGATTAGTTTTTTCAAACCGAGGAGCAAGGACTCTATCAAGGTTTTGCAAACATACCTCGAAAGAGTTACCAAAGACTGAAAAATCATCCATAAAAATCTCTACAAACTCCTCCATCATGTCTTAGAAAATAGCCATCATGCAACACTGAAAAGTAGCCGGTGCGTTACACAATCCAAAGGGCATACGCTTGAAAGCGTAAGTGTCGTAAGGGCATGTGAATGTAGTCTTCTCTTGATCTTGAGGATCTATAGCAATTTGATTATACCCGGAATACCCATCAAGAAAGCAATAATATTTCTGCCCGGCTAAACGATCCAACATCTGATCAATAAAAGGGATTGCATAATGGTTTTTCCTCGTAGCATCATTTAGTTTTCGATAATCCATGCAAATACGCCACCCAGTCACAGTTCTTGTAGGAATCAATTCATTATTATCATTCATGATCACCATCGTACCACTATTTTTTGGGACACACTGTACTGGACTAACCCATGTACTGTCAAAGATAGGATAGACAATGCCCGAATATAACCACTTAATTACCTCTTTCCTTACCACTTCTTTCATTACTGGACTCAAGCGTCGTTGGTGTTGCACACTCGGCTTATGCCCTTCCTCCATGTAAGTTTTATGCATACACAAACCCAGACTAATACCATGGATGTCAGACATCTTTCAACCAATAGCCTTCTTTCTTCATTTGAGTATCACTAATGATGCCTCAACTTGTTCCCTTGATAAATTTGCTGCAAGAATAATAGGAAGGGCCTCATTATCACCTAGGAAAGCATATTGAAGATAAGACGGAAGTTCTTTCAATTCAAGCTTCGGTACCTCCTCAATTGATGGCTTGGGTGGAGGACCGAGTGGATGATTTAAAGGTTCCCATCCACCCTCTTTAGCATAGATACCCATAAGATCAAGAACCTGCACCATATCAATAGCTTTCGCATCACCAAAAATATCTTGCCCCATCAAAACTTTTTCCAACAGATCTGTAGACAAAGTGTGGATGTCTTCAGCCGCCAAATCTATAGCTGTAATAGATGACAAGTTCTCATAAATTTTTGGTAGCTTCAAAGCCCTATAAACATCAAAAACCTCAACTTTATCATGATCTCGCATAGTCAGTTTCACTGCTGCTATATCAATGATCGCACCTCCTGTGGCCAGAAATGGACGCCCCAAAATAAATAGGACTTTCGGGTCAGGCTCAAAATTCAGCACCACAAAATAAACCGGAAAGATCAACGAACCCACTTGAACCAGAACATCTTCAATAATACCATCAGGTCTAGTCATGGATTGTACAGACACGATCTCCCAGAGTAATTTTTACAGCGAAGCTTCTAGGATCCTTCAGCTTGGTGGGTAACCATTTTTGAATGCGAGAGCTACACTCTCAGTCAATGCAACTGTGGCATACTCTGTCAATCTACTCTTGTTTGCCATAATACCCTTCACAAACTTAGCATACTTTGGAATACCCTGCAAGATATCCACAAGAGGCAAATTAATGTGCACATGTTTAAGTAGTTCAATGAACTTACCAAAGCATTTGTATTCCTTCTTCTTCTTGAACTTCTGAGGAAAAGGAGGAGTCAACTTTACACTATGGATCACTTTATCATCTTTGCTTTTGGCAGACTCAACTTGTTCATCTTCAACCACAACTTCTTTCGGCTCCAATTCTTTTACTGGTGGAACTATATCCTCTAACTTCTTACCACCGAGTAACAATAGCATTCACCTGCTTTGGGTTTGGCTCGGTATCACCTGGAAGACCTCCTTTAGGCCTTGTATTTTGTGCATTTGCTAACTGACAAATTTGCTTTTCCAAATTTTGAGTAGCCAACTGATTGTTTCTCACATCTGCTGCCAGCTTAGCTTGCACTGCCATAATCTGCTTCAACATATCTTCCACGCTCATATCTCTAGGCTTAGTACCCACTTGATTGTCTTGACCCTGCTGTTGGTTGTATTGTGGTGCATATCCTTGAGGCCTATATTGATTCTGATTACCTCCCCAAGATACGTTCGGGTGATTTTTCCACCCAGCATTATATGTATTTCCATAATTCTGTGCTCCAACTCCTCTTTGGGCATTACCCACAAAATTCACGGAATTCGGATTTGCACTGCACAACTCGCTGGTATGGTCCCCGTTTCCACATATACTACACACTACAGAAACCTGTTGTTGTACGGCATTTACGGGAGCTTGTTGCTGCCCCAAATTCAAACTGCTGAAGTGATTGTTCATCATGTTTTACATAGCTGAAATTTGGGCAGATAATGTCGTAACTGCATCCACATCTAGTTTCCCAGCAACCTTCTTAGTAGAGTTCCTAGAATTATCAGCATGCCAGTCTGGATTTACCTGCGAAATATGATTCAACAAAGCATATAATTCATCATAAGTCTTCTTTAAAGCTTGGCCACCTGCAGCTGAATCAAGTAGAATTTTAGTGTTGGGGTCGAGATCCTCAATAAAAGTATGCACCAACACTTCATTAGCTTGGTGGTGATGAGGACAATCCCTCAACATGGATTTGAATCAGTTCCAGTCTTGGTACAAATTCTCATCATCTTTCTGTCTGAAACTCAATATATCACTCCTCAGCTTTGCTGTATTTCCAGACGGAAAGAACCTTATCAAGAATTTTCGAGCAAAATCATCCCAAGTAGTGATAGAATTAGCCGGCTCTGCATCTAACCACCTCCTTGCTTCCCCCAACAGAGAAAAGGGGAACAAAGTAAGTCTCACATAATTCGAAGACAACCCCGCAGGAATATATGTGTCACTGATCTCCAAAAAATTTTGAATATGCCTCTGCGGGTCCTCATGAGCAAGACTTTTAAACTGTCCACTTGAGTGCAAGAGTTGCACCATATTCTGTTTAAGCTCAAATCTACCTCCAGCTGCCGATTTTTGAATACTGGAGGTCACATTAGTAGAGAGTGGGATTGCCATGTCACGAACTGTTCTAGCTGCCATCACTATCGGCTCACGTCTATCCACCACTGGTTCTTCAATTCTTACAGGATCACCCCGTACGCCTTCGTCAGCCAGTTTGACTTGCGAGATTGGGTAATCTGAAGCCTGTCTCCTCAATCTATGGAAGTATCTTTCAAGTTCAGACTACGGGGTTACCAAATCCTTGTTCCTTGCCAGCGTTCATATGAAGTAAGCCTGCAAAAAATAGAATAGCTAAGATCAAGTTGTCAACACGTAGCTGAAAATTAAAGTAAAGACATCAATAATTGAAATCTACCTATTTGAAAGTCCCCGGAAACGGCGCCAAAAACTTGTTGCGACCCAGCTATACACACAAGTGTACATGATCATTCAAGTAATATAATGGCTCCTTTAAAAGAGACGGATATCAAACCCAAGGGACGTTCGTCAACAGAAATCAATTTTAGACGTCAAACAGTAATTAAAAACTAGTGTTGCAAAAAGGAAGAGGGATTTGTTACTAAAAATTAAATGATTGCAGACTATGAACTACTATCTTCGCAATTGTAACTTCAGTTTTCGCAAATATGATTTAAAAGTCAATAAAAAGTAAATTCTCAGGGTCAAGGCACTCCTAACATCATCTCTTGAGCATAATTGTTACTGGTTTAAGCAAATTGAGTCATTTATCTTGGTTATTGATCACGAGGTTAATGTTACAATTATATTTGTCTCCAAACTATAACCTTCTACTAGAAATTGAAAACCTAACTACATCATTGAGCGGTGATAAATTTAACCAATTCTAATGCCTTTAAGTTATCTTCTCATAATTGAACAAGCGCGGAGGATTAGGTACCTCTCGGTCCTAACCGCATATCAATCTCTTGGAATCCCTTCCTTGAGTAAAGATCAAGCTTCTTATATTCCATGTTCTATCTCTTAGTTTCTCTCTCGAGTTCACCTCAAGACAAGGGATTTATTTCAATGGTGATCAAGCATTAAAATAGTAAAATTCAGAATATAAGAATAACCAATTCATGATAAACTTCAGCAAAAACCAATAAAATTTAACTCAAGAGATTCATGTTCATAGCCTCAACCCCAAGAATGAGGGATTTAGCCACTCATAACTTCAATTAACATCATAAAGTGATAAAATACCATAAAAAGAAATCAAAACTGAAAAGAAGAAGAATGAAACCTAATTTCAATGCCAAAAAACGCCCAAAGATGATGGAATAATGATACAATAACCCAAAAGCCCTATTTATAGACAAGAACTCGGGGCAAAAATTTGCCAAAAAAGCGGCCCGGCACGCCCTTGGGCGCACCTGGGACTTAGGCAAATTTTTGCCTCTGAACAGGTGCGCCCAAGTGGCCTGGCACGCCCCTGTGCTGCCCACTTGAGTAGAAATTTTGTCAAAAGCGGCCCGGCACGCCCCTTGGCGCGTCGAGCCCTTAAATTTTGATTTTCTTCCTTTGGTCGACTTTTCTTTGCGGATTTGGTTAGATTCTTCAAGTTCAAATCCTTGGCTTACCTCTTATCTTCAATATCCTTTGCTAGTAACTCCTTCAAGCCTCGCTTTCCACGCCAAAAACGCTCCAAATAGTCGCAAATTCCACCTACAATGGTCTAATCACATTTGTTAGCACAATATCACATATTCCATCAAAACCATACAAAATACATACGTATTGATCTCAAAACTAAGGTAAACATGGGTTAAAGTCGACAATAAGGCATATAAATATGCCTTAGATCACTAGAACAATCCTGAACCACCCCAACTTTGGACAGACCGATCATAATACCATCCTTGGTCACCATATGCCACAAGAATGACACGGAATTTAACCAAAACTCACACTTCAAGAACTTAGCATATAACTTCTCATCCCTCAACCTCTGAAACATAATTCTCAAATGCATCATATGATCTATCTCACTCTTGGAATACACCAAGATGTTTTCGATGAACACAATCACAAAAGAATCAAGATAAGGCTAAAATACTACATTCCTTAAATCCATAAATGTCATCGAGGTGTTAGTCAACCTTAATAACATCACCAAGAACTCATAATGACCATATCAGATCCTAAAAGTTATCTTAGGGACATCTAAAGTCGTAATCTTCAACTGATGATACCCCGACCTCAAGTCAATCTTTGAAAACACTGAAGCACCCTGAAGCTGATCAAACAAATCATCAATATGAGAAAGAAGATACTTATTCTTAATAGTCACCTTATTCAGATGTTGATTGTTGATAAATATGTGCATAGGCCAGTCCCTTTTCTTCACACTGGAGCACCCCAAGGTGAAACACTAAGCCTAATGAATCATTTACTCAACAAATCTTATAACTGGTCTTTCAACTCTTTTAACTCCACCAATGGCATCCTATAAGGAGGGATGGAGATGGTCTTAGTGTTAATATCCAAGTCAATAGCAAAATTGATGCCTCTATCTAGAGTAATACCAGATAAATCGGTAGTAAATACATCCATAAACCCCCTAACCACCCTCACGAACTCCAAAGAGGTGTATCAACACTAGTATCATGCACAGACGCCAAATAATAAATACACCCTACTCAACAATACCATGAGCCTAAAGAAAGAAAATAACTCTCTTAGGATACAAACCCTAGATAACCTTTCACTCCAACCTCATCACACCCGGCATAACTAGGGTAATTATCATACCATGTCAATCCAAGATAGCATAACACGTAGAAAGCCAATCCATTTTCAAAATCATGTAAAATCCACCATATTAAGAATAATCTAGTCCACCCAAGTGACATTCCCCAAAAGAGTCACAACACAGGGTTGGTACACCCAATCCACCATTAAAGAATCACTTACTGAAGTAGAAACATGATAGGCACATTAAGCGACTCACATAGCATATCAATACTAATGAAAATTCTACAGACACATAGAAATGAGTAGAACCAGGATCAAATAATACTCAAGTAGGCCGATGGCAAACTGGGATAATACCTGAAATAATTACATCATAGGTCTCTGCTTTTGGTCTAATCAAAAATTCATAACACTAACCACATCTACTCTAGAATTGAGTAAATCCACGACCACCACCATGAGTTGCCTAGGCTTCACCCCTAACAACCTGAGATCCACCTCTATGACTTTATACACCTCTTCTAGCTTGTGGTGTCGGTACCCTGTAAGTCTATATTTGAGAACCTAATTATGGACATCCCTGCCTATGTCTGGGTAAATCCCTCACTGTATAACCCAACTCACCATAATTAAAACACCATCTGCCTGGATAGGGAGGGTGGGTCTCTTTGAAAAAACTAGAAGAACTACCATAACCTAAAAACCTGAAACAAGAACCTTTGTACATCTAATGCAAACTCTGAACACCATACCTAGAATAACCATCATCTGAAGACTGCAACACTGCTTGAGCTGGCCTATTAGGCTAAAAACACTGACCCCTACCTGAGAAGTCTCTGCCTATAAATAATGAACTACTAAAACTATTATGTTAGTAAACCCTCGTACCACTACCTCCATGGGCATCACGATGTATACCCTCGATACTTTTGGCATGGTCTACTATCTGTTGAAAAGTAACCTAGTAGTCACTAACTGTGTAGTAGACAACTAACGAGGGATAATTAATCCCATCACAAATTTCTAACTTATTTATCTTCTATCGAAATACTCATCAAGGTATTTCTATAAAGGGCATGAAACCTAGTCGTATACTCAGTAACCATCATAGTACCCTATTCTAAATTATCAAACTCATCTCTCAGCCTCTCCCTCATGTTATGAGGAACATACTTTGCAAGAAAAAACCTCCTAAAATTACATCCATGTCATACGAAGCAAACACGCAGGTCTACAACTAAGATAATATCTCCATCACTGCTTCATTAACCCAACTATATGAAAAGTGGTATAGTCCACACCATGAGACTCAACCAAACCAAGATTATAAAACCTCTCCTAACAATTGAACAAAAACTCAAACACATCCTTCTCAGGTGCACTAGTAAATTTAGGAGGGACAATTTCACAAATCTATCAAACAACTTTTGATCCTTAACTATCATCACCTACCTAGACACAACCAATGGAGGAATAAGTCTAACTAGCAAAGCATTAATGCATGGAGCCACATCAGCAAGAGGTTGTGCCTTGGGAGTGTAGAAACCCAGTAATGGTACCTACTCTAGAGGCTCAACACCATCTCTAATTTGAGATCCATTAGGAGTAACAGGTAGAGCTCTTGTCTGAGTTATACCCTCCATGAAGCTTAAAATATAAACCATAGTATCCTGCAATACTAGGGTGGCTACAAATCCCTATGGAACCTGTGTTGGCCCTACTCTCTCTAGCTAATAAGCCTTACCCTCAAACTCAACCTCTAGCTCAGGAGATATCGACCTGGCATATCCCCTAGATAGTGTTGCACCTCATGCTCCACCTTTATTGTAGCCTCGACCCCTAGTTCATCCCCTAACTTGGGCCCTAGAAGCAGGTGCAAGCGTACTATCCTTAATAGCAGTTGATCTTGTTCTCACCATCTGTTCAAAGAATTAAATAGAAAGCTTAGATTTCAAAAAGTGAACAAATCCACATAATAAGGAATCAAAGAGTAGAATCTTTTCTAAGAATGTTTCATTGACTCCTGGAGATAAATACATATGTCATCGTACCGATATGCAAGACTCTTCTAGACACTTGCTCTTGTACTCACAAAACTGGTGAACCTAGAGTTCTGATAACAACTTGTCACGACCTAAAATTCCATGGGTTATAATGACACATACCCCAACCAACTATGATAGGTAAGCCAAACACATGAAAAATATGATTCATTAATAATAAAGATAAATAATGGAATAGCATTTCTAATATTCAATAACAACTCAAAAACAACAGTAAACAAAAAAAATTGAATAGTATAATCAAAAAAAAAAAAAAAACAAGACTCAGTTGGCATGACTACAAGAGCGAATCTAGTACAGATTGTCATAACTGAACAATACAACATTATCTGAGAAAATAAAATAGATAGAACATAAGGGATAGAGGAAGTTTGGTTAATCTTTGAAGGTAGAAGATCACCACCACTTCGAATGATACTGGAAGGAACGAACTCTAGCCACAGGGTGCACTCGTACCGGGATCTGCATCAAAATAATGCACAAAAGTAAGGATGAGTATGATCCACTTGTAAAGGATGAGTATGATCCACTTGTACTCAGTATATATCATAGGATGACTGATATTAAGAAAATAATATATCGAATAAAGAATACTAAAATAACCCTACACACAGAAAGTCCCAGCAGTTCAATATCAATAATATCATAGTCTATCTCAATCACAATAATAATCTAAATGAATGATGAAATGCAATAATATGGGGTGTTATGCAATGGTCATGCCTATCGGTATACACCCTCTCCTTAGTCTTTGCTAGGAGTTGGGACCTATGAAGAACTCACGAGGTCCATATACATCGCCCAGAATCCTACCTCAGATAAAATCAACAAAATATCATATATTTATGTTTGAAATCTTGCATCGTACCGAGTAAGTGTAATGTCATATATTTATGTCTGATATCCTACTTTTTTGCCTAGATAAGTAAAATATGGTTCATTTTCTTTCAAAAAATAGTATTTTCAATGGTACAATTCAGTGATCCATGAGATGTGTGAATATGTATGATCAATGATGATAAGATGAATCAACACAACAGATATGTACAAAATCTCAAGCTATCAATCTACTCAGAAAACATGACTAACCCATCCCATGACCCATCGCAAATGTAAAGCCATAATTGCCAAGGCAAAAAGAGGATTCCCTCGACCAGAACCAGATTCCCTTTCGCGAACGTGACCCCTACTTTGCGTTTGTGATGACCAACAAAGAACCTCTTTCACAAACTCGATCAATCCATCGTAAATGTGAAGGAGTAACACCCAGTGCACCAACAATAGGCCAAGTTCAAAAATATCCCAAATGGACCCTTGAGATTCGTTCGGGATCCCATGAACACAAACCAATTATGCTACTAGATTAAAATCGATATTCCGAACTTGAAGGAACCATTGGATTCAGCAACAGAGGTCGTTAGCAATGGATGTGAACCAAAATCAATTCTAGGCTAAAACTTCCAACTTTTCAATCAACGACTCAAAATGCAATCGAACGTGTCGGGACCCAAACCAACAATGCTACTAACTCAAAAATGGTATTCTGAAGCTAATGGAATTGACGAAATTCTCATACGACGTCTAAATCACCAAATATTGACCAAAGTCAATCCTATCAACTTCAAAACCTTCAAAAATGAAAAAATCACCTCAAACTCAACCAACCACCTCGTGAACCATATCACCTACTCTCTCAAACCATATATACTATAATACGACTTCAGAAAGGGGTAAAATGATCAAAACACATAAAAATTCAAAATTTACTATACAGATTGTTACATCAACCAACCACCTAACTTTTGACCCCGACCCCAACCAGAGACATGACTCCCAAACCAAACTTTGACGCGAGACCCCAATCTTGACTGCGACCTAGGATATGACTTTCGATCTTGACCGCAACCAAGGACCCGACTTTGACCCAAAACCCGAGACCTAATTCTGACTCCTGTCCCCTGACCTCGACCTATTACCCAACTACCTAACTTATTCTGACCCTTGATATGACCCCGATCCCCACTCGAATCTTGACTTGACCTCGACCCCCACTCAGTACAAGTAATATTGAATGCCACTTGTGAAACTTATTTTCCCTATTTCTATTAGAAAAATTCATTGTCCTCATTTTTAAGGAATTTATTTTTCTAGAAAAAATATTTTCTAAAAAATTTGACCTATCAAACATGAGAAAATCCAAAAATATATATTTAAAAATATTCTCCTCATGTCGAACACACCCTGTGTGTTATATCTTCATGTATAATGGACAAAATGGAACTACTCTGGAGGGGATTTTATGTATTTTTCCAAACTACTAAATACACCCTCACCCTTGAATTTTGAATCAAAATGGTGTTGAATGAGGGACAAATCTAACACATAGGTTTGTCAAATTTTTCATGACCAAAATAGTGAAAACGCATGGTCAGTAGAGCACCTTTAGTGTGCAATTTTTACATTTAAAAATAGACGGACCGTTAAATATATTAACACTGAAGGTGCTCTAATAGTCATGAGCCTTTATTCTATCTTTCACCTTTTGAGGAAAGGCTCATTTCTTTTAATGCACCTTCAAGCAAATTACAAAGAAGCTCTTATGTAGAGAGTCTTCTCCACAAATGGTTCTTGTATACCTTCAACATTATTTTATTGTTCCTCTCTCTCTATATATATATGGACATGCTTTACATTGCCATATATATTACTGAATTCACAAAAATTATTATACTTTATAGTTGATGCATCCTTCAATCTGAATTGGAGAAAAAAAAGGTTAGTGATTTTTTCTTAGTATATTACTCTCCCTATTGAGTAAATAATTTATTGATAATTAAAGTTATTTTTACAGGTCTAAAAATGTCGAATGAGCGTCGTGTTAGAGTTGTATTGTATTGGAAAGGTGATGTCATATATGAATCTGATATAGTTAGATATAGTTGGGGTGCTTGTGCAATTGTTAAACTTCCATTAAATGTTGAGTATGATTGGCTAGTTAGAAACTTACATATTAGAATGAAAACTAATCCAAATGAGTTAAGGCTTGTTATTTTGGGTAGATGGTCATTTTCAACTGTTCAGGATAATACTCGTTATTTCAAAATTTCCATACTTGATAATGAGTCTTTGCAAGATTTTATGGTGGCACCTGATACGGTGCATTATATGATAAATCTTGATTTGTTAGAGATGTATATTAAAATAGAAGCGTTGGATGTTGTTGAACTCGCACATAATTTAAATTTTTCCTTTTTGAATTGTGTTGCACCCTTTTTGAATCTTAATAACCCCCCTTCTGATTTTTATGAACCATCTAAAAATATGACATGTAATTTTTTAGAATTTCAAAGTTTTACTAGCTTCTTGTCACAGAGTATAACACCACAAATTGATATTCCATCCAGTTGTTATGACCATGGATGTACTGATTTTGGTACAAATTTGATGTCGATAATTTTCATCATTATGATTTTAGAGATGGTGCAGGAACTAATAGTTTACCTCAGGTTCCGGAGATTCCAAGAGTTTCTGAAATGCATGCTAGGATAGAAGTTGATGTCTATGCTGATACTTATGCCAATGACCATTCTGACAGTGATGCCCCAAATGATGCACATGAGTCAGATGAAATGAGTGACTCAGGTGATGATAATGACATTCCATTTCATAGGGAGAATATCCCAAGCATATTGACCAGCTTTGGTTAAATTTTCAAGAAAATATCGATACATCAACTTAACTTTGTTACCCGATGTATCAACAGTATGCATGCCTCCAATGATCCACAATACGTACAAACACACCCCTTGCTAAACATCAACTTCATGACTCGCATCAGTAATCAAAGTAAGATTTGTAATATGTTTAATCCAAGATGGCATAAGCAATCGGCCGCCCTGAAATTCTCGATCAATCTCTACCAGTGCTCAACCAAGAAGATCCACCATATGTGTCTGCCACTCAGTAGGTTCCAGGATAAGATCTGTTTCCGTCACAAGTAATCCATCGAGTGGCAGCCCATATAATATAGCTACATCCTGCAACGTAATTGTGGTCTCCCCAGACCTAAGATAGAATGTGTGTGTCTCTGGTCGCCATTTTTCTACCAAAGCAGTGATCATAGCATGATCAAATGGCGTGTGTCCAGCTGTGTATATACCATAAAATCCAACATCGAGCAAGTAATGACACACACGCTCATGTAATAAATTTCTACTTATGTAATCCCAAAATTCACCATCATACCGATGACATGTCAATGTGTCACATGTGTCATTAGTCTAAATATCTTCATTGTGATGATCAACCTGTCCTACAAAGACACTCGGATCAAATGGACCCGGATGCACAGTAGGCGGTGCCATAAGACCTAAAAATATAAATTATGCGTTTGTTTAATTCAAAAATTATTTAGTATATGACAAACCCATTTGTTACGTTCACCAAGACTACATTCAAAAATTATTTAGTATATGCCAATTATGAAAAAAAAAAATAATGCAGATAAGGTGAAAAAGAGCAAACAAACTAATTTTTTAAGTTAATTTTAAATAAATTAATATTACGAATGATGATTTATGGGATATTTTTCATTATATTTATATTATATAAGATAAAATGCAATAATACTTAGCACAAAAACATAATAATGAAAAAAGATTCTATGGGATATTTTTCATTATATTTATATTATATAAGATAAAATGCAATAATACTTAGCACAAAAACATAATAATGAAAAAATAAATGTGATAAAATATTAATACACAAATTTTATAAGTAACTACAAAAATATAAAAATAAAAGCAAAAAGTTATCTTTAAGATATGTTTTCTGATTTGGATGATTGATTAATATTCTAAATCCTCATCTTTCAAATAATATTGTTAATTTTTATTTTTTAGTGTATTAAATAAAACTTGTAGGATCTATCTTGGAGAAAACTACAATAGTGAAGAAGGGGACAGCAGGTAAAAGTTGAAAAATGAAGATAAAGAACCACTCTTGTAGAATGCTCTTTACACAAGGGCATTTTTGTAATTTAATTAAATGTGCATTGATATGCATGAACCTTTTGGGTGTAAAGAACGTTGGTTCTTCTTGTCCATCAGTTCAGCAAATAATAATCTTTTTAGATTTATGGATATTAAATAAATATTGAAGGTGCATTGACAGAAATGAGCATTTCTTCAAAATGTGAAAGATTGATTGAAGGCTCATGATTAATAGAGCACCTTCAGTGTTAATATACTTAACGGTCCGTCTATTTTTAAACGTAAATATTACACACTAAAGATACTCCATTAGCCATGCATTCTCACCATTTTGATCATGAAAAATCTGATTTATTTATTGAATTTATCCCTCACTCAACATCATTTTGATCCAAAATTCCTCACCCTTTTCCTAAAGCATAAAGTTAAATGTATCATCATTACTCCTTAAGAAAAGGTGAAACACAAACCTTTTGGGAAGATCTCATAATCAGGACAGTGCGCCTAAAGTTTTTCTTTTTCCTTTTCAATCCCTACTCCTCCAACTTGAGTTTAATACTATACTACTCTCTCCATTTAAAAAAGAATGATTTATTTTAATTTAATACGAAGTTTAACAAAATAAAAAAGATTTTTAAATATTATAGCCTTAAATTAAAATTATTATAAATATACCAAAATATTCTTTAATTTTATGATCTTAAATATATCAGATAAAAAATTAAAATTAAAATATTATTAAAAAAAATGAGTTCATTTTTTTTAAACTAACTAAAACAAAAAGTATATCATTCTGTTTTAAACATAGGAGTATGACTTTTTATTGATTGGTGAACCTAAAGAATATGCTCATCTTTTTTTAGTTTGTGGGTCTCACATTTTGCTTTCCCCTCTATTTGTATTATTTATAGTATTTTTTATGTTGCAAAGTGGAGCACAAGATTAATTGCGTTTGTTTTCCCCACCTTTTTTCCAAAAGAAAGGAACAGAATGAATAAATAAATGAGTACTCCCTCCGTCAGTCTCAAAATAATTGACATATTTTTCTTAAAAAAAATCAAATAATAAAAATTTTAATTAATATTTTAAGATATATTTTTTAATTATATTGATAAAAGAAATGTTGCAACTTATAGTACTAATTATATAATTTTTGAATATCTAAATTTTAATTTTAAAATATTAAAGTAATTTAATCTAATTTAACTTTGAAAACTAGTCCAATTGATTCTCAAAAAATAAAAGCATGCCAATTATTTTGAGACGGAGGGAGTAATTGATTGAGAAATAAATCAATGATTCAAATTGATTAATGAAAGAGCAAACTATTGATTCATGCACTTAATGAACTAATTAATTCTTTTTTGTTTAAATACTTTATGGTAGTGGGTTACTAACTGATCTTGGCACATAAATTAGAAACATCACTTCCTTTATGAAGACAACATTATAATTAATTCTTTTATAAGTTATTGGCAAAAGAATAATAAATATACTTACTCTATATATTTTTTTTTATATATAAAGAAACAAAAGTCTCTCCCAAGTTGGCTCTTATTAATTTCCAAATAATTTTTGGTTGAATTGATAAGTGGTAAAGAGATCTTAATTCGACTAATAATTATAACGACTAAATACATAACAATTTCAAGAGGTAATGATTTATTATGACTACTGACTAATTGAACAAAAAGCAAATGACCTTTTCAGATGTATGCATATAAAAATGGCGATAATATAAAAATGGCGATATCTTATAAAATGAACATAAAAATAGAAGTAAGTTCGCGAAGGGTTATAAAACAAAATCTCCTCTGTATTTGGCTATAAAATTGTTACTTATTTTGTGTATTGAAGTTTAGTGACAGCTCCAATTAATTCAACAATACACACATGATAGTGTACCAAATAATTAAAATGAAAAGAGAGACTATTTTGCTAGGTGACAATGTTTGTTTGAGGCATGCATATACATATGAATTCTTACTACTATTTTTTTAAGAATTTGAAACCTTTAGATGCTTTATCAAAAAAGAAAAGAAAAAGAAAAAGAAGAAGAAGATTGATAGTATTTGAACAAGGAAAATAAGAAGGGGGGAGGAGGGGGTGGGGGGTGCAATTCATTGACCAAGAGGTTTTTTTTTTTTTTTTTTTTCAAGAGTATGAGGTTTACCTACCAAAGTCTTTATTACATGATAGGAGGGATTCCACATTTAATCAGAAGTTTTGGATTCAAATTTTAAAAAATATTCTAGCAAGTAATGCATTCCTCCTTACGAGTTGCACACGATGTAACTCTAAATTAAACGAGTTAATAAATTTTAAAAACAAGATAGTTAAAAAAAACAAACATTGAAGTGTTTAGAATACGAAAAACCTATGCTTGTCGTACTTTAATGTTACTGTTTAAAGCAAAGTAATGCGCTCCATTTGAAGTAATATAAAGTTTGTTAGTCGTGCAAGTGCCTAGGGAATTTGAGCACCAAAATGACTCAAAAAAGTTGTTCTTGTTTAGTTTCTAAGGATTAATTTGAATGATTTCCAAGCGATTTATCTAAGCTAATATAACTATAATAGAACTTATGGACATCTATTGTGTGTAATTCTTCTTTTAATTAAGCTATAAATATTGATGACATCATACTATTGGGACGTACATAATATAATTACTTAACTGTGAATCGGGATTGAATCTCACAAGAACAATGTAATTAGAGCGATCAAGAAAATGAGGAATTATCACTGTAGTTGTTAGTAGAAATATATTTTTGGCCTAATACACCCATAAGGGGGCTAGCTAATTAAATGAGCTGGCCTACTAGTCAATTTAGTCCTACGCCCTAATATTGTCTATATAAACATCATTATGGGTGTTGGAAGACATTCTAAATCGCCTAGAGAGCGACTTGGGTTAATAGAATACTTGGTACATTAAAAGAGGATAATTAGACTGTGGAACTAGGACATTCATCAGTCACGTGAGGATTTCCGACAATTAATAGTTCAAGTCGTGGTTATTGCAAATGATTCGCTTTTGCAAGGAGAAAGCCCGTAAATCTCCTAACCAGCGCCCTAATAATATTGATCTTATTTTGTTCCAGACAAAAAATCTTGATCTTTTGAGGAATGGATGCTTTAAATGCTTCAATCTTCACAAGATAACCCAATTAGTTCAGAATTGAAGTGTACTTGTTTTGCTTTGGTGGGTTTTGATTGTGTTAATCCGTATGTCTTTATCAAGGACATATTTAACAAGGTGAAGCCTTTGATTATGTGGGTGTATATAATTTCTTCTCAGATCATTGATGCAATTACACAATGAGGTATTTGGGTGGTAAAGTGTTAGAAATGTACTTATTATTCTGGGTTAGTCTATGATGAGTTTGGGGGAGGGGGGGGGGGGGCATTTCAGATTCTCACGACCCAAATTAGAATCTGTGATTGCACCTGTCACACCCTCCGGTACAGATAAGTCTATCTCAACACAAACTCAATAATCAACACAAAAATGAAGCGGAAGGCGAAGAATAGAAATAATCCCAAATGATACGGAAAGAAATACAATCTCAATGATACATCCCAGGTCTAGTTGTTACTAGTTCAAGCCTCTAATACATAATATGAGCAAATAATCTAAAATATCTTAAATGTGAATAAAGCATAAGATGAGATAAGGAGAGATTCGGGTAAGCTTTAAGACCCGTCAGCCACTACCTCGATCTCTTCAAAGCCAATGCTGAGAGAACACGACCTATGCTCTACTACTCGAATCAATAACTGCACGAGGTGCAGAAAAAGAAAACAAAAAGGCAAGGGTGAGTATGAAATATATGTACCCATCAAGCATCATCGATAACCAACCCTAATCCATAATAAAGGAGAGGACCACCACACCAACTTTCTAAATTACCCCAAATAAACTTGTACTCAGAAAAGTCCCAGCCTATTCTAGAAGATATCACATTTATCAAGTTAGTCAAATCAGTACATTAAGGTAGGCACGTATAGGTTCAAGATCAATGATAATATAGATAGGTCACATCACAAAAGAATCTCACCAGCACGGTATATGATATCAACTCACCATCTCAAACTAATAATCTCGACTAAGGTAGAGAGGGTGCATATCCAGTAAACACTAGATGTGACACAACAGTCTCAACAGATTAAGCCGTAACAATACCCCACGTCTCATAATATCTCAACCACCAAAATCACCCAAGAGATGGTATAATGCAATGTGGTGTAGTAATATGACATGTAAAATACACAATATCAAAAACAAGATTCAATCACGATAAATACAATATAAAAGAAAATAATCTGACGTAATATCAATTATAAAAAGGAATGCAATGCAATGCAATGGAGTGGTAATAACGTAATATTTCAATGTCTCCTCGTATACTCCTTCCGAGCGAAAGCATCCAAGATAGGACACTATGGGAGGTTCGCAACCCGTATACCAAATCACAATATGGGGTTTGCAACCCGCATACCAATCATAATCTCATCAATCAACCTTGCCGGCACATTCCTCGGTCAAGGAATTTTGTAAAGTATTTTATTTTTCTTTCAAAAATCAGTGTTTTTCAGTGGTACCAATTCATGAATATGAATGAATAAAATGAGGATGCATGCTCATAACCAAATCAATATCATGTAATGAATTAACTCAACAATGGTGTAAATGAGCTCAAAATCTTCTCAAATCACAATAGATTATGATATAAGCCATTGTATGGCACTACAGTAATGAAGAGTCATGTAAGACATCAATGATATCAATTCAATCCCCCACTCTGACATCACAATAATAATAAATGTAAATAATACTCAAACAAGACCAATACCAACTCTTGCTCGAGCATCTCAATAATAATAATCTCTCAAGTCAATAAAATGGTCAACCCAAGCCTCCACTCGGGCTTCAAAATAATGATAAACAATCCAAATAACGTAAACATATAGAACTTACCCAAAACCTAGATTGTTTCATACGATAAGTTCCATCTTTCTACAACATAGCACAATTAGACTAAATTACCGAAAGGATAACTATACGAGTTAACAACATACCCTAAAGTTCACCTTCATCCTCTTACCTAATAACTAAGCCAAGATTAATTCCTTGACTACTTAATTATCCTAACATCGATTATATCCTAAGAAATTACTAAACCCCATTAATTACATCAACTATTACAAATCTATATATACCCTAAGTGTTTACTAACTCCCAATCATTTCATCAAATAACATACTAATATAATCATCCTTTAATTGGTTACTAAGCCCCAATCTTTCCATCGAAAATCACTAACATGAATCAAGATCCTAAATAGATACTCACTATCAATTTACTCAAGATCAATAAGTCATCTATCTACAATCTACCATAAAAGTATACATAAGTAGAGAAAACAAGTACAATGTCCATTTACTTAATTCAACCTATTAGTAGACTATGGTACCCATGAGGATACTCGCCATCTCATCTAAGTGGTATCCCCAAACACTTATGAATTCATAAAACACAAGCAATAAGCACATAACACACAAAAACCTCATAAAAGAGTCAAGGTACATCTAAATTTACCTTAAAGAAGATTCGCAAAGCCAAAGCATAGTCTGAAGAATCAAACAGAAGCTATATTCCCTCAAATCATCACCAAATACATCCAATCCAACCAAATATGAGATCTACACATAAATACAAGACCAACGATACCCATATTGACACACTTTAGTTCGAGACCTAAAATCACCTCAAAAATCAATTCTGGAAATAAAAGGATAAAATCATTATTTTATTTAAAAAATCACTTTACCAATAGTTTAAGGATTCTAAACCTAAAATATCATAAAAAAATAGATTTGAAATCGAGTTAGAAATCATCAAAATACGATCATTTCACTTTACCGGGAAAACCCCAAAATTTCAAGTTTAAAAGTCAACATTTGAAGGTGAAAACACAAATTAGTCAATGGGAAATGATGAAATATTAGTTTTAGAAACTCAACCAAAGTTTAAATCTAGAAAACCCACTTGATATCGCTTCAATCCGAGCTCCCAAGCTCTAAAAATGATGAAAATAGTGTTTTGATTCTCAACTTTAGATAGAAATCATGAAAAATGAATTAGAATTTCTTAGTAAATGGGCAAAATGAAGATAGAATCACATTTCTAATGATTATACAAGAAAAAATCATTAAGAATTGTCTCAAACGGAGCTTCCTAACTCCCAAAATATCAAAAATACTAAAAATTTGTGATCTGTCGATTAAAGCATTGTCCAGGTGAAAATTTTGTTCTTCGCGTTTGCTGGACTCCCTCCGCATTCGCAAAGAATTTTTTTTTCCATTGACCAGTCAAAAATTGGTCCTTCTTCGTGTTCACGGTGTACCCATCGCATTCGTGAAGAAGAACCTCCACATCAGAAAACCAGCAATTGTTGCCCGTACTAAAATGGTCATATTTCCCTCATACGGACTCAAAATTTATCAATTATTTTTGCGTTGGTTCAAAAATTTTGATACACATCTAATGGTACCAAAAACATATCCAAAATAACTCATTCAATTCAAGTGATACTATTAAAACTCAACGACATAAAATTCTAAAATTCGAACAAGTACCCAAAACTCATTCGAGACCTCCCAACACAAACCAATAGGTGCTACTAGGCTAATTTCAACGTTCTGGACTAAATGAAATCGTCGGATTTACCAAAGGAGATCGTTATTAACAAGTTACCTCCAAAACCAACTTTAGGCAATATTTCCACCAAAAAATCACAAAAGGGTCTTGAAACCCGAACCAATCACGCTACTATCCCAAAATTGATATTTTGGATATAATGGAACTGAAAGAAATACCATTCGATGCTCGAATCATAAAATATTGATCGAAGTCAAATATATCACTTTAATACTACTTAAAACCACAAACTCATCTAAATCCCTCCCGAATACTTCGGAGATTTTACAAACCATTTCCACAACTCATAAAGGATATAGCGCAACAACTGGGAAGTCAAAATGGTCAAAATAGAGAAAACTCTAATAATCACAATGAGGATTGTTATATTATCCACCACTAAGACTCATGTTCACCCTCGAACGTAAAGGTAAGAAAAGTACCAAAAACAGACAAGGGACTGAAAATACCCTCGTAACCCTCATGCAAGCACTCTCAAGTAGAGTCACATCTATAGAACTACCAGACTCACCATAGTAACCAGAGATTCTTCACATTATGACCATTAAGGTCAAAACTCTAGAATCTAAATTCAAATCTCTCTATGAAGTCGAGTTCCTTTATTTTCGAACTTCCTCTAAGCCCAAAAACTGAGTTGATCACAATAAAAGTTCTTAACATACTCGGTTAACCTCAAGAGTCACACTTAGCATACTTCGATCACTATTAAAATAGTTGTATTCTCATGCTCAGCCCTTGGAGAAAACCGTGAATCATCACAAAACTCTATATACCACAATTATGAACACCCTATAAGTCACCAAATTCTTATGCAACCCATCACAATAATCCATGTAATACCCAACACCCGTACAATGTCAATCAACCCAAAGTCCTTATAATTTGATAGAACAAAATACCACTTTTGATCATACACAGCTAAGTCAAAAATCGATATTATTTTCACACAAAACCTCAAAAGTCACACTTAGTATACTTTGATCACTATTCAAATAGTTGTATTCTCATGCTCAACCCTTGGATGAAACCGTGAATCATCACAAAACTCTCTATACCACAATCATGAACACTCTATAAGTTACCAAATTCTTATGCAACCCATTACAATGATCCATGTAGTACCCAACACCTACGTAGTGTCAATCAACCTGATGTCCTCAAAATTTGGTAGAATGAAATACCCTTTTCGATCATACATATGTAAACAGCCCCTTAAGACAGAAATACTTCAACCCGTAGAAGAAATGCAAGATTATTATATGTCAATGATTGACATCCAAAACACAAATCGAATCTCTGAAAAGACACCACTGATCTCCTCATAAGTCACTGATGAACCACACTGTCAGGACTTCAAATTTCCAACTCGTACCCATAGCTTAATTCTAAATATTACAAAATTCCTTATGCACAAGTTCCTTATCTTTTCTTAACACATTCCCCATTTTGAATCCTTAACACAAGAACCATAAAATAATACTGCATACTCTAAATCAAAACTCTTTGGCAAAATACTCCATTAAGCCCTTTAACTTCCAAAGTACTAAATGCTACAAACCAGGTGTCTTTACATTCACAAATCCTTCGAAATCAAAAGCAAGTACCCTTATAAGTTGAATTCTTTCAAGTCTAACCGAGGAGTGTTTCAACACCATAAATCTTTCCACGCAAGCAAAGCTAATCACTAAAAAAGTAACAGATTGCTAGGCCTGAATGCCTGAAAAACTTCCCTTATCTAGCTAGAACCCTTTACTTACAATCTTTCCAAGTTAATCATATCATAAGTCTAATCCATCACAAGGTCTTTCTGCCCATACTGATTACGATCAGTAGTCATCCCACAAAGTCGATCTCATCATCGATGTGCTACCCAAACTATATATATACTAATGTGATCCTGAAAAGTAGACTAACTTATGCTCGTACACTTCTGCTAACACTTGCAGATAATTCCACACAAGTCTACTAGTAGTAATATCCCTTTATTTACAACTCTTTTTCCCAATAATTGAATCACCACCTTGATCCCAAATGATATCAAAACCCTTAAGTAAACCTCTTAAGTACACCCTACAATCTAAATATACCAATATCCACCATTATTCCATAATATAGCCATCGAAAAGACCATACCTAAATCATACTAAATTCACGATGTCTAGGGAATCAAATCTAACACAGCGGTATACTCTAAATGAGTCACAATACAAGATCGGCACATCCTATCCACCACTAAAGAATCATCTACGGGGTAGCAATATGAATAGACACAGCAAGAACTCATGAATCACATCAAGTCCCAAAGAAGAATAGGTAAACACATAGGATAATGTAGAACCATACTTAAACACTACCAAGACAGATCAAAAATGTACTGAAACCATACCTGTGACTACTATACCAAAAGCTCTTATCTCGAGTACACCCTGAGGAACAAAATATTGAGCCATGTTATCTTTCTGTTGATGTCACTTTAATTACACCTCCGATAAAAGTATAAAGCGATCGTTGATCAAATATAGAACCCAACTAGGTTGGGGTCAATCCCATGAAAAATAGGTCAGAATATCTATCAATACGTCTGTCTAAAAAATTAGTAAACAATTTCCAGTAATGGGAGGGAATTTGAGAATGTCAAATAGTAACAAGTTGTTGATTTTGTTGGATTTGTAATCAATATGAGAGAGGCACTAGAATTGTGTTCCCCATAACTTCATAATTCTATAGGTTCGTCGTACTAGTGATCTCTCCCGGTGCTTGGCATGAATAATAGCATATTTGTTGGTTATGTTCATCTAAATGACTTTACACCCTTATTAGACGACTATCCCCAATTATGAATTAACGACTCATGAGTTTTACATTGCTAACCCCTATTATTAATCCCATATTAGTTATCCTGTTTACCAGCTCAAGCTAATTAATTGGAGGTTGATAGCTCTAAATCTCGTTGTTAATTCAATTTTCCCATCTATTACCCCTTCTTTTTTTGTGAGTAAAGATTAGATGAGTTCTAACATTGGCCACCGTTAGAAGTAATCAAACCGAAGAGAATCATAATACATGCACAAACACCCTTTGAGAATCACGTCATACTTTAAACACTACTATGTTAATCCATTATGGTTCCCACAACACTAATTGTGGCGTTTAGCTATTCATAATTGCAAGCACATAATAATTATTCTGAATAGAAATCATAATTATGAACTTACAAAGAAGAAGATAAAAACCACAAATCTCACTTTGAATTAAAACCCTAAAAATTAATATATATACTTCAAAGAACAACAATATGCCTCCAAAGTAGTAATAGAATGTAACTGAAATAATAAACCTATTAGGAGTATTTATAGACATAAAGAAAATCTATCCTAAACACAATGGGATTTGCTGAGTCGGCACTTCAGACGAAGGAAAGTACTATCATTGTAGATACCAAAATCATCCTTGGTATTTGTTGTTGGATACTTTCCTTTTGAACACTGCAGATGTTTGTTGGAATAATGCTCAGGACAAGCTCGTCCTTTCCTCTTACAATGGTCATTTATTCTCGTGGTTTCTACCTCTGATTTTCACTTTACAGGATAACCTTTCCACGATCTTTAGGATGAATTCGTTGTTTCATTGTATGCTCGTGGAAACCTTTTGTTTGATCTTCTTCATACTCAACATCTGCAAGCACTATTTCTGAACTCTCTTACCATGATAGATCTAATGATTGATGCATCTATGTACGATTGTAGGATGCATCGTCTGTAGGCCACTTGAATATCACTTCTCTACTTCAACCAATGATAGCAATGGGATGACCATTGTCAGATCCAACAGTTGTAGGTTGGCTCGTCTGATGCCTTTAAGTCCCAATTTTCTACACTTCACTTCTCCAAACTTGTTTCACCTGCAAATACCATAAAAACATATCATACCCATAAATACATGCCTTTAAACTAGCAATTTTCTTAGTTTAAAGCATCGAAAGTGTCGTAAGACCACGATACATCACCTATGCTACTGATGATGCAACTCTCTATGTATGATTTGGGTAATTCCTCCTATAGTTCCCGTGATCTCCATATATAAAGTAACCCAAATGAGTAGGTGCCTATTGAACTAAACCAGAAGGACCCGACTATAGCCTAACATCTCTAAGAATAACTATGAGAAGTCCAGTCTATACCATACATATAGCTACTACTGTAACACTGAAAAGCATTAAAATCTACTCCATTAGAGTCAACCAAGCCCAAATCCTCTTGTGGCAACCAACCAAACACTCATAATCACCAATACTAGGATCTTTATAGAAGAGAGAGGGATCTGTTCTCATGAACCCCATAAACTCCCTCTTGTACCTCCTTGGACATAATAAGTAAGGTCACTGAAAGTGGAGAAACACCAGGTAATATCACATCACACAAAAGAAATATGTAGCAGTAGTAAACTATGTAACTAGAGTCTGAAGACCTAAAGTAACAAGCAGAATGAAAATTTGAGCCATCTTTCCTAGGAACTCAACAACTGCACCAAGCGATCCATAAGCGTAGGCATAGACGTGATCATATGTAGTGTCTGTACTGGGCTCAACCCCTCTATCTCAATAGTCCAATCCTCATGAGCAACTCTTGAGTCTAAGAATGCAACCCCAACCTAACCTCTGACTAGCCCGAATGCCCTAGTCCGACCTCTACCCCTGCCATACACTGAAGGCATGAGCTCTAAGTCTATAGCCAAAGAAGAACATGTCCTCACTATTAGTGAGAGAATAATAAAAGACTTTTGAGTTGCACTAGACCGTGAACGTATGATACTAATAAAGAAATGGATTTATCCTAGAGCCTTGTAGAAGATAGATAATAGACATCTCCAAACCAATAGACAAGACTCTTCTAGACTCGCCTTGTACTAATGAGACCAATGAACCTGGGCTCTGATGCTAATTTGTCACGACCTAAATTAGAGTATGCGATGTCACTTGTCATACCCTCTGGTACAAGTAATCCTATCCCAATCCAAACTCAATAATCAACACAAAATGAAGTGGAAGGCAAAGAATAGAAATAATCCCAAATGATATGGGAAGAAATACAATCCCAATGATACATCCCAGGTTTGGTTGTCACCATTACAAGCATCAAATACAGAATATGATCAAATAATTTAAAATGTCTTAAATATGAATAAAGCAGAAGATGAGATAAGGAGAGATACAGATAAGCTCAAAAACTCGTTAGCCACTATCTCAATCTCTTTAAAGCCAATGCTGAGAAAACACGACCTATGTTTTTCTACTCGAATCAATACCTGCATGAGGTTCAAAAAAAGAAAAGGAAAAATAAGGGTGACTACGAAATACGTGTACTCAGCAAGCATCATCGATAACCAACCCTAATCCATAATAAAGGAAAGGACCACCACACCAACCTTCTAATTAACCCCAAATAAACTTACACTCAAAAAAGTCCCAGCCTATTCTAGCAGATATTACATTTATCAAGGTAGTCAAATCAATGCATTAAGGTAGGCACGTACAGGTTCAAGATCAATGATAATAGAGATAGGTCACATCACAAGAGAATCTCACCAACGCGGTATATAATATCAACTCACTATCTCAAACAAATAATCTTGGCTAAGGTAAAGAGGGTGTATATCCCGTAAACACTAGATGTAACACAGCAGTCTCAATAGATTAAGCCGTAACAATACCCCAAGTCTCATAATATCTCAAACACCAAAATCACCCAAGAGATGGTACAATGCAATATGGTTTAGTAATATGATATGCAAAATACATAATATCAAAAACAAAATTCAATCACGATAAATACAATATAAAAGGAAATAATCAGACGCAATATCAATCATACAAAAGAATGCAATGCAATGTAAGTGATGCAATGCAATGTAGTGGTAATGATTTAATGTCTCAATATCTCCTCGTATGCTCCTTTCGAGCGAAAGCATCCAAGATAGGACATTATGAGAGGTTCGCAACCCATATACCAAATCACAATCTGGGGTTTGCAACCCGTATATCAATCTTAATCTCATCAATCAACCTTGCCAAGACATCACTCAGTCAAGGGGTTTTGTAAAGTGTAATATTTTTCATTCAAAAATCAGTGTTTCTCAATGGTACCAATTTTATGAATACGAATGAATGAAATGAGGATGCATGCTCATAACCAAATCATTATCATTTAATGAATTAACTCAAAAATGGTATAAATGAGCTTAAAATCTTCTCAAATCACAATAGATTATGCTATAAGCCATTTCATGGCACTATAGTAATAAAAATTTGTGTAAGACATCAATGATATCAATTCAAGCCCCCACTCGGACATCACAATAATAATAAATGTAAATAATACTCAAACAAGACTAATACCAACTCCTGCACAAGCATCTCAATAATAATAATCTCTCAAGTCAATAATATGGTCAATACAAGCCTCCACTCGGGTATCAAAATAATGATAAACAATCCAAACAATGTAAACATAGAGAACTTATCCAAAAGCTAGCTTGTTTCATATGATAAGTTTCATCTTTCCACAATATAACACAATTAGACTAAATTACTTAAAAGATGACTATACTAGTTAACAACAAACCTAAAGTTCACCTTCATCCTCTTACCTAATAACTAAGCCATGATTCATTCCTTAACTACTTAATTATACTAACAACGGTTATAACCAAAGAGATTACTAAACTCCATTAATTACATCAACTATTATAAATATATTTATACCCTAAGTGCTTACTAACTTCCAATCATTTCATCAAATAACATACTAATATAATCATCCCTTAATTGGTTACTAAACGCCAATCTTACCATCAAACACAACTAACATGAATCAAGATCTTAAATAGATGCTCACTATCAGTTTACTCAAGATCAATAAGTCATCTATCTACAATTTACCATAAAAGTATACACAAACAAGTAAAATGTCCATTTACTTAATTCAACCCATTAGTAGACTCTAGTACCTGTGAGGATGCTTACCATCTCATCTAAGTGGTACCCCAAACCCTTATCAATTCACAAAATACAAGCAATAAGCACATAACACATAAAAACCTCATAAAAGAATCAAGGTACATCTCAACTTGCCTTTAAATAGATCCGCAAAGCCAAAGCATAGTTTGAAAAATCAAACAGAAGCTAATACTCCCTCAAATCGTCACCAAATGCATCCAATATAGACAAATATAAAATCTACATGTAAATACAAGACCAACGATTCCCATATTGACATACTTTAGTTCGGGGCCCAAAATCACCTCAAAAAGCAATCCTAGAAATAAAAGGGTAAAACTAAAATTTTATTAAAGAATTCCTTTACCCATAGTTTAAGCATTCTAAATCTAAAATTTCATAGAAAAAAATGGAGTTGAAATCTGGTTAGAAATCATCAAAATACGATTATTTCACTTTACCGAGAAATCCCAAAAATACTAAAAATTCGCGATCTGTCGATTTAAGCACTGTCCAGGTAAAATTTTGTTCTTCGCGTTCACGAGACCCCCACCGCATTCAATAAGACGGTAAAAAAAATGGTCCTTCTTCACATTCGCGGTGTACCCATCGCATTCGTGAAGAAGAACCTCCGCATCAGAAAACCAACAATTACTGCTCGTACTAAAATGGCCATAATTTCTTTATACGAGCTCGAAATTTATTGATTCTTTTTGCTTTGGTTCCAAAATTTAGATACAAATCTAATGGTATCGAATACATACCCAAATAACTCATTCAATTCAGGTGATACTATTAAAACTCAACGACATAAAATTTTAAAATCAGAACAAACCCGAGACCACCCCAACACAAACCAATAGTGCTACTAGGCTAATTTCGATGTTTCAGACTCAATGAAACCATCAAATTTACCAAAGGAGATTATTATCAATAAGTTACCTCCAAAACCAACTTTAGGCAAATAAAACAAATATTCCCACCAAACGTTCAAAAATCAGGGTCTCGGATCCCGAACCAACCACGCTACTAGCCCAAAATTGATATTTCAGATCTAATTGAACTGACAAAAATATCATTCGATGCTCGAATCATAACATATTTACCGAAGTCAAATATATCACTTTAAAGTCTACTCAAAATCACAAACTCATACAAAACCCTCCTGAACGCTTCGAGGACTGTGCAAATCATTCTCACAACTCATAAATGATATAAAACAACAACGGGGAAAGGCAAAATAGTCAAACACAAAAAAACTCTAAAAATCAAAGCGAGGATTTTTACACAGATAGTGCTTATTTCTATTTCAAAATATTTAGTAATTTTTTATCAAATTATGTGTTATTTGTACTCATTTTGCTTATTTCAATTGTGATTTTTTTTGTTTCAATTTTGCAAATTCATCTTGGTTTATTAAAAGACTTGAAACTTTAGTCTATTTTTTTAACTGAAATATGTGTTATTTTTACTTATTTTGCTTATTCCGATAGTACTTTTTTCTATTTCTATTTCTTGCAAATTCATCATGGTATATTACTAGATTTGTTGTTGATTATTATTATTTTTTTATATAGTTCTTGGTAAAAACACTCTATTATTTGTATGTAGATCAAAAAAAAAGGGAGAGGAGGAAAATTGTTAAAAATAATGACCTACATATTACTCTATAAAAGAAAATGATGAGAAGAATTTAAGCTCGACCACCATAATCACCATCATTATCATAAACGCCCTTCACCCGACATACTCCTCCTGAAAAATGACATGGACTATCTCTTCAGAGGGCTTGAAGAGGATAGACAATGTATGAAAATGCATATTTAGGGGATTGCATATTTTTTGCGTGTAATCCTTGAAAGGCTCGGGGAAGAGACTGATGATCTAATCACCCTTGTTCTACCTCTAATAGACTACTTTTTTTTTTTGTAATTTTTGTAAAACTTTTATTTATGAAAGCAATGAAAGTTTTTGACTTTTCATAGGAGAAAACTCTATTATGTTTTTCTATATATGATGAAGAGGTTATGTTGCTATTACTTTTAGTGGTCTTTACTTTCTATCAAAAAATTCATGTAAATACAGATGAAACTATAAAATATTAACTCAAATAATTTAAATAAGCCAGAAAAAATGAGAAATTATGAACCAAAATAAAACTCTAATGATCTATAATAAACCAAAGAAAATAAAGACATCTAGTAAACCAAACTCCAAACCTCAACGTTTACGCCCCAAACCCCTTACTCCAAACCTAAAATATCAAATCCAAACCCCAATTTGCATAATAAGTCTAATAGACTATGAATATGTATATCATAAATTGACCCATGTCAATTATCAATAGATATAATTTCTGCTCAACTATATTATTTGTCAATAATCAATCAATTGATGCATATAAACTAGATTACTATTTGAAGTATATCATAAATTGATCTGTGTCAATTATCAACAAATATGATTTCTGCTAAACTACATCATTTATCAATAATCAACTACTTAATATATATAAACTATACAACTATTTGATGTATTTCATAAATGGCTTGTGTCAATTATCAACAAATATAGTTCTTCTCAACTACATCATTTGTCAATAATAGACCACTTGATATATATAAATTAGACGACTATTTGGCTAATAATTAAAACAAAACGATTTAATACTATTTAAATATTATAATATTATTTTTTTATATCATATGAGAGTCTCCATCAATTGATGATATAATCCAATAAATTTGAGAATAAGTAATGATTGTACAAAGTACTTCCTTAAAACGAGGTTGTGCTTTGATAACTTTACTTGTTCTTAAACTCATTGGATCATTTCACCAATTGATGAGTCCTCACATAATAATATTTCACAAATTAGTAACTCTTAACATAATATTAGGTGATCAATTACTTGTGATTACTATAACCAATTGTCCTCAGCACCACCTTAGAACAATACTGTGTTTTAAGAACCATTACTTGTTCTAATACTCCTTGGATTATGTCATCAATTAATGAGTTCTCACATACTAATGTCTCACAAATTAGTAATTTTAAATATAATAATTATGTGATCAATTACTTATGTTTACAATATTATATATCAATGGTTCTAAGAGGACCACCTTAAAACAAGGATGTATTTTGAGAATCATTACTTCTTCTCAAACTCTTTGGATCATGTCCCCAATTGATGAAGGCTCTCATATGATATAATAAATTATTACTTCATGTTTAAATTGTATTAAGTCCTTATTATAATTTAATTAAATAATTAATTTATCATTTAGTCAAATAACAGCCCCTAAGTCTAATAGACTATGACAAGTCTATTATAAACTGACACTTATCAATTATCAACAGATATGGTTTCTGTTCAACTATACCATTTGTCAATAAGTGGTCACTTGATATGTATAAATTAGACTACTATTTGGCTAAATAAGCATTATAAATTTAATTGTTCTCAAACTCATTATTAGATCATGTGTCAAACCGATACATGCTCTAATACGATATATATATATATATATATATATATATATATATATATATATATATATATATATATATAATAAATAATAAATTTAAATAGTATTTAGTTTCTTGTTATAATTTAATTAATTAATTGCTTTTTAAGAAAACAATAGTCTAGGCTATATATACTAAGTGGTTGAGAATTCACAAATGATTTAGTTGAGCAGAAAACACATTTGTTGACATTTGGCACAGATCAATTTATCAGACGATGAGAATATCCAGAGAGTGGAGGTGGAGTATAATGATTCTATTGTACAAGAACAAGGGTGACATTCAGAATTACAATAGTTACAGGAAAATCAAGCTACTGAGCCACACTATAAAAGTTTGGGAGAGGATGGTGGAGATGAGGGTGAGAAGGGGCGTGACTATTTTTGTGAACTAGTTTAGATTCATGTCGGAATGCTCGATTACTGAAGTTATTCACCTTGTAAGAAGACTGGTGTAGCAGTATATGGAGAGGAAGGAGCACCTGCACTTGGTATTTATCGACTTAGAAAAGGCTTAGGATAAAGCTCCTAGGAGGTTCTTAGAGATGCTTGAAAGCTAAAAGTATACTTGTGGCATACATTAGGTGATTCAAGACATTTTTAATACAGTTAAGACCTGGGTAAAGATAATTGAAGGATACTCAGAGTATTTTTCAGTTATGGTAGGGTTGCATCAGGAATTAATTTTTATATTTTTGTCTTGATGATGGATGAATTTACGCGACATATCCAAGGAGAGGTGTTACGATGTATGTTATTTATTGATGGCATAGTTCTGCTTGACGAGACTTAAGGTGGAGTTAACGCTAAGCTGGATGTATGAGGCAGACCTTATAGTATAAAGGGTTCAGGTTGAGTAGAACCAAGACAGAATACTTGGAGTGAATGTTTAGTGATGTAACATCTGAGGCTGGTATTGAAGTGAGGCTTAATACTTCAGAATAGAGGAAGTTTCAAGTATCTTGGGTCTATTATCCAATAAAATGGGGAGATTGACATGTCATACATTGTATAGGTGCATGGTGGATGAAATAGAGGCTCGCATTTGGAGTTCTGTATGATAAGAAGGTTCCATCAAAACTTAAAGGCAAATTCTACAGAGGGCTGGTTAGATCAGCCATGTTATATGGTGCGAAGTGTTAGCCAGTCAAGAACTCCCACGTTCAGAAGATAAAAGGTATGGAGATGAGGATGCTAAGATGGATGTGTAGGCATACTAGGAGAGATAAGATTAGAAATAAAGATATTTCGGACCAAGTAGGAGTGACCTTGATAGAGGAAAAGATACGTGAAATGAGGTTGAGATAGTTCAGGCGTGTGTAGAGGAGATTCACGGATGTCCTAGTGCGGAGGTGTAAGGGCTTGGCTATGGATAGGTTTTAAAGGGGTAGAGATAGGTCAAACAACTATTAGGGAGAGGTGATTAGACAGGACCTGACCCAGCTTCAGCTTACCGAGGGCATGACCTTAGATAAAAAGTTATGGAGGGCACGGATTAGGATAGAAAGATTAGTTAGATAGTTGAGTATTGTCTCGCTTATTCTTCATCACTAGTAGCCATACTATGTGTGGTATTTTTCTTATAGTTTTTTGTCCTTTTAGTTTGGTTATTAGTTGTGGTTTTAACACTTTGATTATCATTGTATCTTGTTATGACTAATATTTTGAATGACTTGTCAGGTTGTCTATAGTATTTTGCCATGACTGACTTAATTTTTGTTATTTCTTTCTCTATACTACTTTGGATTGATTTTAATCTTGAGTCGAGGTTCTATCGTAAATAGTCCATCTACCTATAAGATAGTGGTATGGTCTATGTATACTCTATTCTCCCCATACCCTATTTAGTGAAATTACAATGTGTAAGTTGTTATTGACACAGACCAATTTGTAAATATACTTATTTATAGTTGATGATCGCTGCGCACGTGGTTGAACTTTTAAAATAATGGAGAAATTATTTAGAGATAACAATGGTGAACTGAATAACAATTTATTCAGAGCTAGGAATAAAAATAGTTGAACCGGAGAAATTTTTCGTCATTACAGAGTAACTTTTTGGTGGATAACTTGAATTATTGATCGAAAAGTATCTTTCCGGACAAGTATTTGTTGTTCTCGGAAGAATGTTATATGAGTCACCCCAAAAAATTGTGTCAATCAACCAACGAATAGGTTTAATTCTATTTGAATAAGAATTATTGTTGCCATCATGTGATGTTCCTGAATTTGTTGCTTGTGCTTGGGGGGGGGGGGGGGGGGGCAATCATGTGATGTTCCTGAATTTGTTGCTTGTGCTGGGGGGGGGGGGGGGGGCACAACACTGTTGCCTCGCATATGTGCGATGTACCATTTGCTTGCTTATCAAAGAAAATAGATATCGTTTCAAGGGAAAATTAGACAAGAATAATGCTATATGAATCATAATAATTTATTTTTATGACTCATTGATTTATTTTTCATTAACATTCCGATGAATACCAAATATATTGTATTGTTATAAACAAATTTATACAAAAAAAAACCCGGAAAAAAAAATCCGAAAGAGGGGAAATCAGGAGTGTCAGGAGAGAAGAAATTTATTTTTTATTCTAAATCGGGTAGTTAAAAAGAAAAACGTAATAAAAAATTTGGGGATGGGGAAACTATTTTGTATTTTTCAAGACTTTGAGGCTGTGAAATTGTTGGGTTCGAAATCGAGAGGGCGTCATGCAGAAGCTTATAGTTGAAACCACGTCGGCGATAAACTAGAT
The DNA here is from genome assembly GCA_031232105.1 of Capsicum rhomboideum. NCBI lineage: Eukaryota > Viridiplantae > Streptophyta > Magnoliopsida > Solanales > Solanaceae > Capsicum > Capsicum rhomboideum. The sequence continues at coordinate 41,536,145 of CP124712.1, read as the reverse complement.
GACAAATAAAACAATACTAAAAAGCATATTATTGATATGGTTTGGCCAATTGGCCTACATATTAAAAACTAATTCAAAAAACATAAAAAACTTATTAGAAGAATAATCTCCTCCTAAACAAGACTCTTTAACGACTACATTGTGGATGTTATTGTGTTATGGTATGAGAAGAGGGGTCTTCTATTTATAGAGTTTCAAAACTTTTCCTATAATAAAGAGGTTAGCCAAATATGGAAGAGTTTTATATTTTCCTTTTAGGTTTATATTTTCCTTTTAGAAAAAGTAAAAGTAATTATGGTATTACTTTTATTTTCCTTTAAAGAAAAGTAAAACTTAAAAATCAGGACAAAAACCCTAACAGAAATAAGTATTTTAAGACTTTGGTAATAGAGATTATTTGTATTTTTTTAAGACTTTGGTGGTAGGGACTATTTGTATTATTATGACTTTGGCGCTAGAGTTTATAGCATTTGAACTAAAAGTGATGATACCATAAAAATGTCTATGTCACTACTTGTTTTAGGTGGGTGTGTTTGGCATGAAGGAAAATGTTTTTTATGGAAAATATTTTTCAAGAAAATATTTTCATAGAAAATAAGTTGGTTTCTTACATATTTTCTCATGTTTGATTGGTGAGTGGAAAATATTTTCTAGTGTTTGGTAAGTGAATGAAAAACATTTTCAGAAAATATCTTTTAGTGTTTGGCTAGAGAGTAGAAAATACTTTTTAGAAAAATAGTTTCTGACCTGGGAAACAACCCCGACAATCAATTTGGGAGCCTACCCCGACACCCGAATTAGGACCCAACACTGACCTCGTACCCAACTCTCGACTTGGGACCCGACCCCAACACCCGATCTGGAACTCAACCCAGACTCTCAGCCCCAACACCCAACCCTGACTCCCAACCTAGAACCAACCACAACTCCCTACTCCTGACTTGAGCACCGACCTTAATTCTTGACCCCGACACCCGACCCAGGACCCCACCCTGACTCCTGATACTAACACTCGACACCCAACCCGGTACCTGACCCTGACTCCCGACTCGGGACCCGATCCTGACTCCCGACTCGGGACCTAACCCCGACTCCCAACCTAGAACCCGATCCCGACACCCTACCCTAACTCCCGACCCAGACCCAACCACGACTTTTGACTCTTGACCAAGACCTGACCTTAATTCTCTATTCAAAACCCGACCACGACACTCGAGACCCGACCACGACACCCGACCTAAGATCCAACCCCAACTCTCGACTGATAGCGCTCAATTACACCCTTAAAAAATACACGCGGTCGTTGTCAATATTTTTAACCTAACTTCGAGGTTGGGGTCGAACCACAGGGAATAAACTTGCAAAGTTCACTTTAGAGCATAAGTAAATCTCTAAATGCTTGTACGTATTTGTTTTAAACAAAAAAAGTAAATGGGGAGGGGTTGTGTAAACAATTTTGAACACCTTTTGATTTTAGTTGTCAAGAGAGTTGAATTGCAATAATTAAGACTTAGGAGGAGTGATCAATGATAAAAGTGACTTAGGGGTGTGTTATCATAAGATTAGATTCATAAATGGGTAAGTAACACTTTGCCTTAATTTAATTAAAGATATGAATAGGCTAGATTTTAGGTATCAATGCTAATCTTATATCTAAGATCTACTATTAAAATATATAAATCTAGTCATTGTTAATTATTATCCCTCGCCCTTATTCCCATTCTCATGGATAGATAAAGGATCTAAGCTAAATTAGAGTTTGCAACCTCCAATTGTAAGTTTAAACATGGGATAATGACTAAACCCATAGTAAATAATCAATTAGTAAAGCAAATAGCTACTGCCCATAGAATTATCAATACTCAATCACCACACACACCCAAGTTGAAAAAGTTAGCCAAGTAGAGTGAAAGATAAACAAATTATACAATCATGTTCACCTAAACCTGCTATTAAATTAAATTATCCTTAAGAAATTCTTCAAATCCAAGGTAGAAATTCAAATGAAAGCTAATCCCCAAACTTAGTGTTTGATTACAACTTTTTCAAACTCAAAATTATGCAAAAGATAGGGTTTGAAGTCACAAAAATCTATTTATAGCTGAAGCAAATCGGAGCTAACATATTTACAAAACTGCCGTCGTGCGACCTTTGGCGACAGAGACTGAATCGTTGAACTCATTGGCGATATGCCGAACTTGCCTAGCATCAGCGAATTTCTTTAGAAGCTTTACCTGCTTGAGTCTGCTGAGTTTGGTGATGGAAACTCATCATTGCCAAACTCATTGGAGATATACTTAACTTCACTATTGCTCACTGAATTGCAACCTTCAAAGCTTGAGTGAACTATTTCTTTTGGATACAAAAATTCCTCTTTGGCGATGCGCCATGGGATTTGGTGATGCGCCAAACTCTTTGGCGATTCTACTTCTAGTTTTAGCACCTTTTCTCCATTTTTTTGCTTTATTAGGCTTCATTGGTCATTTTTTGGCTTCAACCCCGAAAAACAAACTAACTAACATTAAAATTAGCTCAAAATGGGATTGAGGACTTGATGTCTTACCATTTTTGGGTTAAATGAGGCTCAAAATGCCAGCTCATCACCTACCCTGATTCTCGACCTAGGACTTGACCTCGACTTCTGAACTACTACTTGAGTCAGGGTTGGGGCAAGAAGACGCGTCCTGAGTTGGGGTCGGAGTCAGAGGTTGGGAGTTGAGTCAATATCAGACCTTGATTCCCATCTCGATATTGGATCCCAAGTTAGTGTCGGGAGTTATTGTCAGATCAAGTTCAGGGTCGGGTCGAGTATTGGGTCTCGAATCTAGGTCAGGCATCCGAACCCAAGTCAATTTTGGGAGTCAGGTCTCGAGTCGAGGTCAAAGCCTAGGTCCTATGTGTTGAATCAGGGTTGAGAGTCGGGTCTCAGGTCGGGAGTCGGGTGTCGGGGCTGAGAGTTGGGTCTAGAATCGGGGTCAAGAGTCGGGCTCGAGTCGAGAATTAGGAATCGGGGTTGGGAGTTGGATCCCAGATTAGTGTCGGGAATCGATACCCGAGACTTGGGTTAGGGTGGAAAGTTGAGGTGTGAAGTTGAAAGAGAGTTTTGGAAAATGTTTTTCTTACTTTTTGAAGGGAAGTCAATATCCTTAAATTTGAGGAAAATAAGTTCATTTTGAAAATATTTGAGCCAACCAAACATGAGAAAATTGAAAAACATACCAAACACACTCTAAATATCAAATTAGGTTTGGAAAGTGAGCTTTTATCCTAGAGGCCCTAGTTTGTGAGATATTGAATTTTAAAGTTTTAGGGTTTAATAATCACGAATTTAACCCCAAAAATTTAATAATTTGTGTTTCTGTACAAATTTAGTGTAAATTAAGTTGGTAATATGTTACCCATATGTTTTTTTAGCAAAATCAGATAATTAATTATAATTACGATTGAAAAAATGGATAAGATTTTATAAAAAAAATGGATTAGGATTTGTTTGAATGAAAAATCATTAGTTTTGATTGCAATCAATTTTTTGAGCGTTTGTCATGGAATTAGTTGTATATATTAGTCCTAAGACATGTTTTTGATTAAAATAAGTAACTAATTTAGGAATATTGATGGAAAACTACAAATTTTGGTCGGATACTAAAGTGACCCGTGCCAAAAAAATTAGCCACTATTTTTTGATCGATTATAGCAACTACTTTGATGATATTTTCAGCAACGGAAGCTTGAAATCAATTCTAAAATACATTTTGGATGAAACTTAGTAGTTTGATTGGATCAAAATACCCTAAAATTGAGAAAACGATCTATGTCGCATTTTTGATCCATTATGGCAAACTGGGTATCTAGCCTTGGTTGCTGGCGAAACCCACTCTCAGCTTATCTCGTCTCAATAGTGGATTCGATATCTGGCTTAGTAGGGGAGGGTTTAGGATTTTAAAATAAAAAATTGGGAAAGATGAAAAAATAAAAAATAATGTGTCAGCTAAAAGAGATGTTATATATGTCAGATGGACTAAGATTTTATGGCCAAATGCACCTAGAAGTGTTTGTAGACAAACATTTTGTCACGCCTAGACTCTACACCCTGAATAAAATACGGTACTTAGGACCACAAGTGGTCCCAAGCGAATCCTTGGCACTGGCATATTACTGAAAATGAATACTGAAAAAATAATGTACGGAAGCATAAACATAGTAAAGTGGGCAAATTGAAAATAACTGGAGTTAGGTAATAGTAATCTGAGAAAAAATGAAATAAAAACTCCACTATCTGACTATGTTTAAAAGCCTCTGCTAAAAACTAATGAGTTACTGGGAAAGGACCCTAGCTAACTCTAAAATAACTGAAAATCAAAAGTAATGTCTGACATGAATAGAGAAAAACTAAAACTGAACTACGTCCTCAGATGATTAGGACTCATTACGTCTGCTAAAGGTAGGAGCTGGAAGTAGACTAGTCACGTGGGTGAGGTTGATCGTGTGAACCTATATCATAATAGGATATAGCACAAAGAATGTATGTGGTCAATACTATAGGATGTACTCAGCATGATAGATATGCAAGTCATGTAAGAAAGTATGTAAAACATGTTGAAAGCGGGAATCATAATGACATAATCAAATCATTTGAAACGTATATAAGCTGATGCACAATGACCCACAATTTATATAAATTATGTTGGAAAACTGAAACATGTAAATAATTCATAACTATCATATCGATACTGAAAACTAGTGGGTCAACTACACTTGATATACTTAAATAATTTATGTGGGAGTTTTTATTGACCAGTATAAATTATGTGAGCTAACATAGAGTCCAACGTACAACTCTAGTTGGGAGGGTGACTTATACCAGGCCAAAAGTATAGAACCTGTCTGGTGTGGATCCAGTAACTGATCCCATTCGAGCTAAAGGTGTCACTCTCAACTGGCGAGGACCCTTATCCTATAGTCTCAACGTAGTTCTGAAACTTGGATTATCTGGAACTTATATCTGCTCGGTGCTAAATACTACTTCTAAAATCATATACTATTAGGTTATATTGACTTAAATGTATGAAAATAAGGATGAACTAGTTTAATTCATCTGCCTAGCTAAAATTCTGGAAATATTGATTCTAGTCATGCTTAATTTACTGAAAGTCTTTGATCAAGGATCAATTCATGCTGAAATTATCTAAATCATGTCCAATTATGTGTAAATCATGCTAAATCATATATAAAAAGGGCAGCCCGGTGTACTAAAACTCTCGCTATGCACAGGATTAGGGAAAGGGCCCCACCACAAGGGTGTATTGTAATTAGCCTTATGATAAATCATAGATCAAGCTTATAAATCATACGTAAGTCTGTAAAATCATGTATAGGAGTATTGGACAAGATAGAAAATTAGGAGAAATAAACTAGAACTAAAAATCATTACAATTAATACAGTTGGGTATAAACCCTGAGGTGGAAATCATGAAAAACATAATTTAAAAGCTGAGGTTTTAGGCATAAAGATGAAAGAAAACCCCTTATTGAATACCCACATACTAGTTTGTTGGAGAATCTTGAACTTGGAAATTGAGGGATGAACCCTACACTTGGCTTGACGGAAACTTGAGAGGAACCTTCTAATGTTTCTAAGTGTTAAACATGTGAATGAAAGGGAAAAGGTCGACTATTTGATTTAAAAAATCCCTTATTGGAACTTAAAACAATAAAGTTTAGGCTTTAGGAAATAGGGATAAAATGGATTTGCCCTATCAAAAGTAACTGAAATTTTTGTAAACTGCGCCCTACGGGTCAACCTATGACTCATACTCTGAGTCCACGAGTCGTGCTCTGACTCGTGGTTGTTGGGACCAATTTGAACAGATTCTGATTAAAGAACCACGGGTCTACAGTACGACCCATACTTTGATTCCATAAGTCATACCTTGACTTGTGGTTACTGGAGCCAAGTTTTGCCTTGGGGCCACGATCTCATTCTACGACTCGTGATATCAATTCACGAGTCGTGGTTTGGACTCATAATCCCTGGGAGAAATTTTTGTCTCTTTGGTCCTTATCAGTATGATTCAGTGCACAACTCATATTGTCTTTCCATGACTCATGGTCTGAGTCGTACCAACTTAAGTATGAGTCATAGTATGAGTCATGGTCTCATTGTACAACTCATACAATGAGTCATACTGGTCTGGGAACTTAATTTTTCAGCTGGTTTTCTAGTCTAAATTTGAGATTAAGCATGGAAAACTTTAAGAGTGTTATAATATCCCCCCTTGAGATCATTCGTCCTCGAATGAAGATTGCAACTGAGCTGGACCGATAGGGAAGGAACTACTAATATGAAAAACTGAATTTCTAAATCTGAACACATGACATGACTGGTAATGGTTAGATTAAAAGTGGGGACTTAGCTGAAATGTATAGAGCATGGACGCATACATGGAAATCATTAATAACTGAAAAGAACATGACACATAGAGGAGTAACTAAAAAAGAAATATCACTACCTCATGTTGTCCCAGTGCTAAGAGGGAAAATATGGGGATACTTAGCCATCATATCTTCTTTTGTTTCTCAAATAGCTCCCTTAACAAATTGATTCCTCCACAAAAGCTTTACTGAAGTGACCTCCTTATTCCTTAACTTGCGAACCTGCCTATCAAGGATCTCAACTGGCACTTCCTCATATGAAAGGATATCCTTCATACCAACACTTTCCAAACGAACAACCAAAGTTGGGTCACCAATTCACTTTTTCAATAAAAGACACATCGAAAACAGAATGCACCGTTTTCAACTCCACAAGCAACTCTAGCTCATAAGCCACATTGTCAATACGCCTCAAAATACTGCAAGGACCAATATAATGGGTACTCAGCTTCCCTTTCTTTCCAAATCTCATCATCCCTTTCATTGGCAAAACTTTTAAGAACACTCAATCATCAACAACAAACTTAAGTTCTCTCCTTCTTACATCTAAAAAAAGAATTCTGATGACTCTGGGTGGTTTTAAATCTCTCTTGAATAAACTAAACCTTCTCTATATCCTCATATACTAAATCTACCCCTATCAAAGTAGCTTCACCTACCTCAAACTAACCAATAGGAGACCTATATCTCCACTCATAAAATGCCTCAAAAAGAGCCAGCTGGATGATAGAATAGAAGTTATTATTATATGCAACTTCTATAAGAGGTAAGGATCATCCTAATTACCTTTAAAGTTATTCATACAAGCCCTCAACATATCCTCTAAGGTATGAATAGTGTGTTTTACCTGACCATCTGTCAGTGGATGAAAAGTTGTGCTGAGATCTACTCGGATACCAAGACCATTCTGGAAGGACTTCTAGAACTGAGATGTGAACTGAGTTCCCCTATCAGAGATGATAAACAAGGTAACTCCATGCAACCTGGCCAACACATGTAAAGTCTGGCATATTCTTCTGCTTAATCTATAGCCTCGACAGGCAAAAAGTACGTTGACTTATTTATCATGTCTACTATCACCCAAATAAAATCATATTTTCATCGCATATATGATAAACCTGTGATAAAGTCCATGTTAATCATTTCCCACTTCCAAGTAGGAATGCTGATATCCTGAGTGATACCTCCTGATCTTTGATGTTCTACCTTTACCTGCTAGCAATTAGGATACTTGACCATAAAATCTACAATATCTCTCTTCATGCCATTCCACCAATAGACTTCCCATAGATCACAGTACAATTTGGTGACACATGGATGAATAGAATATAGAGATCTGTGAGCCTCTGTCAATATCTGTTGCCTCAAATCATCCACATCTAGAACACATAAATGACCCTGATAATGAATAACACCATCTCCCTCTTAGGAGAAAACCTCCACTTTCTGATTGTGGATAGCTTCCTCTAACTTAAGTAAAATGGGATCACTATCTTGTTTTACCTTAACTTCTATCAAAAGAGAAGACTCTGAACCATTTTGAATGATAACAACACTATCTATTGAATCTATAAGATCAACCCCTAAATGAGCAAGTATGTAAATGTCTTTAGACAATTCCTTCTTTCCTTCTTCACTTGACCTATGGACAACCTACTAAGAACATCAACCACTATATTAGCCTTACCCGTATGGTAAAGCATACTTATGTCTTAATCCTTAACAAGCTTAAGCCATCTCCTCTATTGAAGATTTAACTCTTTTTGCGTGAATATGTATTGAAGACTCTTATGATACATGAACACATCAACATGAATATTATAGAAGTAGTGTCTCCAAAGCTTCAAGGCAAATACTACTACTACTAACTCAAGATCATGAGTTAGATAGTTCTTCTAGTAAACCTTAAGATATGTAGAAGCATAAGCGATGACCTTACCATGCTGCATCAAAACACAACCAAGACAAACTTTGGAAGTATAACAATATACTACAAAACCATCTGAACTCTCTGACAAAGTCAGAGCTAGAGCCATTGTCAACCGAGTCTTCAATTCCTGAAAACTCTTCTCACAATTCTCGAACCATAAAAACTTAACCTTTTTCTGAGTTACTCTAGTCAACGGGGCATCAACTAATGAGAACCCCTTAATAAATCTCCTATAGTAACTAGCCAAGCCTAGTTTTTGAAGTAGGTCTAGGCCAGTTCTTCACCGACTCGATCTTCTGCAAATCTACCTGAATTCTCTCACTGGTCACCACATGACCAAGGAACACAATTGATTTCAACCAAAACTCACACTTGCTGAACTTAGCAAATAACTGATGGTCCTTGAGAGTCTGCAATATGACCCTCAAATGATTTGCATGCTCCTCCTCACTTTGGGAGTAGATAAGAATATCATCTATGAAGACAATGATGAACATGTCTAAATACTATTTGAATACCGATTCATCAAGTCCATAAAAGTTGCAGGAGCATTTTTTGGACCAAAATACATAACCACAAATTTATAGTAGACATACCGTGTTCTAAAGGATATCTTAGAAATGTCACACTCCCTAACTGTGAACTGATGATAACTGGATCTGAGGTTAATCTTAGAGAAATAATTGGCAACCTGAAGTTGGTCGAATAAGTCATAAATCCTGGGGATGGGGTACTTATTCTTGATTCAGACCTTGTTCAACTGAAGGTAGTCAATACATATTCTAAGAGAACCATCTTTCTTAAGCATAAAAAGGATAGGAGCACCCCATGAGGAAATACTGGGTCGAATGAATCCATTATCTAAGAGGTATTTCAACTATTCTTTCAATTCCTTAAGCTCAATAGGAGCCATTCTAGTAGGAAGAATAGATATGAGTTACGTATCTAGAAGAAGTCTATACCAAATTCGATCTCCCGTTCAGGAGGAACTCTGGGCAGATCCTCAGGAAATACTTTTGGAAACTCACTGACTACTAGAACAGACTGAAGAGATAAGTTCTTGGACTTAAATTCCTTAACCCAAACTAGATGATAGATACAACCCTTAGAAATCACCTTTCTTCCATAAGGTAAGAGCTGAAACAACCATAGGCACTGAAGGACTACCCTTCCTTTCTAAAATTGGTTTATTTGAAAACTAAAATTTGATGACTCTAGTTCTGCAGTCGATATGGCATAATAAGAATGAAGCTAATCGATGCCGAGAATGACATCAAAATTAATCATATCTAACTCTACTAAATCAAGTGAGATGACTTTATGGAGGACTATGACTGGATAATTTTTTCACACCCTTGTTGCTATGACTGACTCCCTAACAAAAGTAGTATTAAATAAAGGTTCTAAAAGGTGTTCAGACTGACATTAAAATTTACAGTAATATAGGGAGTCACAAAATATAATATGGCCCCTAGATCTAGATATGCATAAAAATCATGAGAAAAGACCTGTAACATATCAGTGATTGTATTTGGAGAACTCTTTTGATCTTGGCAGGATGAAAAAGCATAGAAACAGCATACCACCGTCTGCACTAGAAGTGGCACCTTACTGACATGGGTGACCTATTAGAACTGCTGAAGAAGTAGACTGTGCACCACCTCCTTTGTTACCCTGCTTCACTAAGGGGAAATCTCTTACCACAATCAAAAAAATCCTTCCTTGTCATATAGACACACCTCTGGGTGGTTCTTACCATATTTATTATAGGTCAGGAAAGTGCATACCCCCGTAACACTCCCTTGCGACTTAAAGCCTGATGCCCTAATGTTCTACTCCTATCTGGGTCAGGAAAATAGATCACTAGATAATGAAGGTGATGGTGATAATGATTTCTATTAAAAAGATGTTTGGTTCCCCCCACCAAATCTCTACTGGTTGTACTCAAAGCTACCTGTTTGGGCCCTCTTGTTCTCTTTTTCCTTTTCCTCCAGCTTTTCTTCCTAAGTCTATTGGCACTATTCATCAATATGGAGATATCCACATCCCCATTCAGCATAGCTGTCTTACACTTTTTTTTCACCAAATCTAAAACTCCATAAACAAACTTGCTCATCTGAGCCCTCGGCTCAACCATCCTCTCTGGAGCATATCTGGATAGCTGAGTAAACTTTAAACCGTATTATTTTACCAATATCGACCCTTGACTCAAGTACATGAACTCCTCAACTTTAACCTCCCTCAACTCTCTTGGGAAGAACCGATCAAGAAATGCTACAACAAACTCATTCCAAGCTGTCAGAGTTGCATTCCTTCCATGATTATCTTTCCATTGAATGTGCCAAATGTGAGCCATATCTTTGATCTGATAAGACGCCAACTCAACACTCTCCACATCAGACATCTGCATAACATGAAGGATCTTCTTTACCTCATTAATGAAATTTTGCGGGTTCTCTTCAACCTTCGACCCAAAGAGCTCCGGGGGATTTATCCTGACAAAATCTCTAACTCAGGTAATAGTTGACGTACCATTTTGGTTAACCAAAAGTGCTAAATACTGATTAACCTATGCAGTCATGGTCTATGCCAACATTTGAATGGAATTACAAAACATAGAATTAGGGACATCATTATTCACTAGATCAAGAGGATTAGCATTCTGACCATGTCATGTCTATTGATTCTACGTGGAGGCATTATCTGAAATGCATATTGAACTCTATCGCAAGATAAAGAATATTAAAAGGGATATGTTTCCTAAATCTTCTCGTAGCCTCTCCCTCAAAAGTGTGGCGCGCTTCACACCTATGAAAAAGACTCTACTAAACACGGCTTTTCAAATATTCTAGGACTCTTGAACCTAGTGCTCTGAAAGTAAGTTTATCACGCCTCGAGTCTACACCCTGAACGAAACATGGTACTTAGAACCACAAGTGGTCCTAAGCGAACCCTTGGCACTGGAATATCACAAAAAATAAATACTGAAAATACTATATGGAAGCATAAACATAGTAAAGTGGGCAAACTGAAAATAACTGGAGTTAGGTAATAGTAATCTGAGAAAAACCAAAATAAGAACTACACTGTCTGACCATATCTGAAAGCCTCTACTAAAAACTAATGAGCTACTGGGACAAGACCCTAGACAACTCTAATATAACTGAAAATCAAAAGTAATGTCTGACATAAATAGAGAAAAACTAAAAATAAACAATGTCCTCGGATGATGAGTACTCATCGCGTCTACTAAAGGTAGAAGCTGGAAGTGGACTAGTCACGTGAATAAGATTGACCGTGTGAAGCCATATCATAATAGGATATATCACAATAAATGTAAGTGGTGAGTACTATAGGATGTACTGAGCACGTGTGATATGCAAGTCATGTAAGAAAGTATGTAAAAGATGTTGAAAGATGGAATCATGATAACATAATCAAATCATTTGAAACGTATATAAACTGATGCACAATGACCCATAATTTACATAAATTATGTTGGAAACTGAAACATGTAAATAAGTCATAACTATCATATCGATACTGAAAACTAGTGGGTCAAGTACACTTGATATACTTAAATAATTTATGTGGGAGTTTTTATTGACCAACATAAATTAGTTGAGCTAACATATAGTCCAACGTACAACCCTAGTTGGGAGGGTGACTTACACCTGGCCAAAAGTATAGAACCTGTCTGGTGGATCCAGTAACTGATCCTATTTGAGCTAAAGGTGTCACTCTCAACTGGCGAGGACCCTTATCCTATGGTCTTAATGTAGTTCTGAAACTTGGATTATCTGGAACTTATATCTGCTCGGTGCTAAATAATACTCCCAAAATCATATACTATTAGGTTATATTAACTGAAATGTATGAAAATAAGCATGAACTAGTTTAATTCATCTGCCTAGCTAGAATTCTGGAAATACTGATTTTAGTCATGCTTAATTTACTGAAAGTCTTTGATCAAGGATCAATTCATGCTGAAATTATCTAAATCATGCCTAATTATGTGTACATCATGCTAAATCATATATCAAGGTTATAAATCATAAGTAAGTTTGTAAAATTATGTATATGAGTATTGGACAAGATAGAAAATCATGAGAAACATGCTAGAACTAAAAATCATTACAATTAATACAATTGGGTATAAACCCTAAGTTACAAATCATAAAAACCATAATTTAAAAGCTAAGGTTTTAGGCATAAGGGTGAAATAAAATCCTTATTGAATACCTACGTACCTACTGGGGTGTTACACATTTGGTCTAGTTAACCTCTAGGCGTGTCTTGTTAATCATTGAGTGATAGTTCTGATAGAAAACTCACTTTCTTAATATTTCATGTATGAAACTCAAAAAACTGAGATAGTTTAGATATAATTTTTTACCCTTATATGATGACCCACCATCTCATTATGCCACTTAAGAACCACGCAACACAAAGTTGTCTATGTGGAAGGCTTACATAGGAAGAAGATTAGTCCTTAATGGAATATTCTAGAGACATATGGAAATTTCCCTTGGAAGACCTTAGAAATCCATGGATTTGAATGGAAGATTCTTAGAACATTCTTATTGTGTAGAAAATTCTAGAATAGGGACTTGTACACAATTTATATTTGTAAATTAGCCCCTAGGTGAGTAGTATAAATATAGGGACATTCATTTTAAAGGAACCAAGCAAATCCTCCAAGTCTTGAGCAATATAAAAGTTTTCTTTGGCAATTCTCTTGTGTTTTTCTTTAATTTAATAATCCCTTAGCGATCTAGTGTTAAAAAGGCTTAAACTTGCAAGATCATAAAATATTCATGAGTGAGTTGTCAAGTACCAGATGGTGTGCTTAGTGAAAGTTTAAATCTGTGAAAACATGGTATCAAATGCAGGTTGATACTAGAGGAATGGCAATCGAGAGAGACATTAATGTTGCTAGCATTGGCAGTATCAGATAGGATCCTGGAGAGAAGCACCAAAAGAAAAGAAAGAATCATAAGAAGAATGAAGAATTTTTGCCCGATCCTACACCAAGCGAAAGGCTGACATTCCACTCACCTTTGGCGCTGAGGTGAGCGTTGATGAACTAGAGAAGCTTTCTATATATGTCACGCCTGGAGTAGAGTGGATCACAAGGATTGACATGGCAAGGCAGGTTGTAGAGATTTTTGGCAAACATTTGAACAAGGTTAAATACAAGTTTAAGAGTTTTGAAGACTTCAACCTTAAGGAAAACAACAACATCCAAAAAGAGTTAGAAGTGTGAAAATGTGCAGAATTGGAGATGAGGGATACCATTAGTTCATTAGAATGTCAGCTCATAGAAGCATTAAGCACAATAAAGACCATGAAGTCCAAGATGGAGGCACTCGTGGGGAACATTGAAGTTGGAGAGCTCGTGACATCCAAAAAAAATAGGAAAGCCATGGTTGAGGCTCCCAAGCCACCAATGTTCAAAGGAGCTTGTGATGCATAAGAGGTAGAGAATTTCTTTTGAACATTTGGAAAATTATTTCAGTGCAACTAGGTAAAGACTGATGAGAACAAGTTCAAGACCCCTATGTTGTATCTCTTGGAGATGGCCATGTTTTAGTGGAAACAACAGAAGTTCAAGATGGAAAAGGGGCTTCGCTCTATGAACAGATAGGAGCAATTTTGAGTCGAGTTCAAGAGGGATTTCTTTCCAAATAATTTCATCCTCTAGATATCTTTGACATAATTCTCGAGCAAAATTTTTTCCAAAAGGTCATACTAGGATTGATCCATACCTCCAACCACTCTTGGTTATGAAGCGAGAAGGATATTGTATGGTGCCCATGTTAAGGTGCAAAAAATGGAAGGACAAGCATAATTTATAGGCCATACAGCTTATGAAGGGCCTTAAGAAGGAGGCACCGATATTCATGGCCACCATTGAAAGTCTAGGTGAAGATAATGGTGCCCAAGGGACATTACCACCATGCATAGAGAAGGTCTTGAAAAGCACAAGGATGTGATGCCTGAGGAGTTTCCAAGGCACTTATCTCCTAAGCATGAAATGGATCATAAGATTGAGCTGAATCCTAGAGCCAAGCAACCAGCATGTTCCTCATATCACGTGGCTCCACCCGAGTTAGTAGAGTTAAGAAAGAAATTAAAAGAGTTGCTCAAACCAAGTCATATTTGCCTATATGAAGTACCCTATGGAGCCCAAGTCTTGTTTCTAATAAAGACGAATGGGTCGTTACGCTTGTGCATAGACTCTTGGGCTCTTAGCAAAGTGACGGGAAAGTACAAATACCATATTCCTATTATTGTTGACTTATTCAATAGACATAGACAAGCTAAGTACTTTACCAAGGTGGATCTTTGAATAGGTTACCACCAATTGCACACAACAGAAGGGGATTATCCAAAGATGACATGCATAACGAGATATTGAGCCTATGAGTGGTTGGTAATGCCATTCATTTTAACGAATTGACCTGCTACCTTTTGCACGCTAATGAACAAGATCTTTCATCCCTACCTAGACAAGTTTATGGTAGTGTACTTAAATAATATAATTTATAACAATACCTTGGAGTAGCAGGTAGATCACTTGAAAAAGGTTTTCCAGGTTTTGCGAGAAAATGAGCTTCATATAAAATAATATAGGTGTGAGTTCACCAGTATGGGCTATATTTCTTGGGTCATGTCATTAGCCAGGGTCACTTGCACACGGACAAGGCCAAAGTGTGGGTTATTCAAGAGTGTGAGGCACCCACAAAGGTGATCGAGCTTAGATCCTTTCTTGGACTTGATAACTATTATTGCAGGTTAATTAGCAGTTATTCTGCTAAGGCTTCCCCACTGACCGAGTTATTGAAGAAGAATAAGTTGTGGTTTTACATTGTCAAAAGGTGTTTGATGATCTTATGGTTATTGTGATAGAAGATCCAGTCCTGGCGCTGTCTGATTTTATCATAACATTTGAGGTGCACATTGTTGCTGACTTTGACATTAGAGGTGTATTGATGTAGGATATACATTCTATTGCATTTTATAGCTGCAAGTTAAATGAAACAAACGGCAATACACTATACAAGAGAAGGAGATGACATCCATAGTACATTGCACAAGCACATGGAGATACAACTTGCTTAGGTCAAAGTTCACAGTCAAGACCGATAATGTAACCACTATTTATTTCTAGTCATAGAAGAAATTTACACCAAAGCAAGCTAGGTGGAAGGATTTCTTGGCTGAATTTGATTATGTGTTGGAGTACAAGCCCAGCAAGGGCAACATTGTGGTTGACGCATTAAGTAGCAAGTCTGAGCGTGCTTCCATCACCATAATAGGTGTTAACATTATAGATGCTATTAAGGATGGAATGCAACATAACCTAGAAGTAAAGAATATTTTGAATTTAACCACCCAAGGCAAGATGAGACACTTCGGGGTGGAAGATGGACTAAAGCTCACCACAAGTCGGAGGGTCTACCTGCCCAAGTTTAGAAACATTAAGCAATAAAATATGAAGGAAAGCCACCACACTTTATGGGTTGGGCACCCGGGCCAGTGTTGCTCAATGATCAAGTCTCTCTATTATTGGCCACGCATGTGTGATGATATTAAAGGTTATGTATAAACTTGTTTTGTCTGCCAAGAAGATAGAGTGGAACAACGAAAACCTTAAGGACTTTTAAAGCCATTACCTATTGCAGATCATTTATGGATGAGTGTGACTATGGACTTTATCACTTGTCTTCCAAAGATTGACGGATATGGGACGATCATGATCTTTGTGAATAGGTTTTTGAAGTATGCTAACTTAATTCCAACCACGATAGGTTTCACCCTAAAGAGTCTACCAAACTATTCTTCAAGAATATGGTGGAGTATTTAGGCTTGCCGAGGCACATCGTTAGCGATCGAGATCCACATTTTATAAGAAACATTAGAGAGAGTTTTTCGAAATGCTTGGGCATGAAGTTGCATTTCTCCACTAGTTTTCACCCATATACTAATGGACAGGCGAATGGGTCAATGCCTTGTTGGAGTGCTACCTAAGGCACTTGTGATTTCACATCAGAAATATTGGGCAAGGCTCTTATACATAGCCCAATTTTCATATAAGTTATAGTGGAGCGAGTCTATTGAGCGGACACCATTCGAGTTTGCCACAGGCCAGCAGCCACAAACTCTATATTTACTACCATCGTGTTCCAAGGCAAGAGTTTTGGGGCTTACCATATGGTCAAGGGGTATGAGGGGCAACAAGACACTACTAAGTCCTATTAGACAAAACAGCAAAGAAGATGAAGAAGTTTATTGATCGCAAGTATTGTCCCACTAATTATAAGGTTGGAGATATGGTTTTGGTAAAGTTCAACCAAAAACAATTTAAAACACTACAAAGCATGAGCCAGAACTTGGTATAGAAGTATGAAGTGCCATTTTAGAATGTTGCCAAGATGGGCAAGGTCTCATATAAGTTAGAGTTACCACCTCATCTTAAGGTTCATCCCATCTTCCATACCATAGTGCTCAAGGCATACCATGAAGACAAGAATGATCCCACCCGAAGTCAGTCAAGTCAGACATTGATTACTGTCACCATTCACATGATCAGGAGATTGAAGTTATCATTAACTACCAGACCATGTGAAAACAAGGGCAAAAATCCATTGCTATGTTCCTCATTCACTAAAAGGCCAATCACATGAGAAAGCCGCATGGGAGCGATATAAAGACTATGGCAATTCAAATACAAGATTTGAGAGTTCACGCAGCAGCAATGCACCACAGTCGTTGCAACACTAGGTGGGGAGAGTGTGATGACTCGTCATATCATCATACCACTTAAGAGCCACGTGGCACAAAGTTGTCCATGTGGAAGACTTACATAGTAAGAAGACTAGTCCTTAGTGAGATATTTTAGAGATATATGGAGATTCCCCTTGAAATACCATAGAATTCAATGGATTTGCATGGAAGTCCTTGGAACATTCTAGTTGTGTAGAGAATTCTAGAATAAGGACTTATACACGATTTATATTTGCAAATTAGCCTCTAGGTGAGTTGTATAAATAGAGGGACATTCATTTGTAAAGGCATCAAGCAAACATTCTAAAGTCTTGAGCAATATAAAAGCTTTCTTTATCAATTCTCTTGTGTCTTTCGTTAATTCAACATTCCTTTAGAGATCTAGTGTTAAGAAGGCCTACTTGAGCTTGCAAGATTGTGAAAGATTCGTGAGCGAGTTGTCAAGAGCCACATGGTGTGGTAGTCCATGACACTTAAGTCATTAAAAAAACGAGATAACCAAATTACATAATAAATAATTATATATAACTTTCGGACTTTTAGTTTGAAAATGAAAGTTTAAGATGCCAAAACCGTGCAATTACAAAATCCAAATGTAATATCTTTTTATTGCACATCGATTTCGTGATTGCAATTCTCTACTAATGATCATAATGCATAATATTTTAGTTTTTAAAGAAAAATTATTGCCACTAAATTGTTGTGCCAATAGAAAAATACATTTGCCACTCCTAAGTGAACTACCGAATTAGATAAAAAAGGAAATAAAATGTCAGATGATCAAGAACTCAAAACTTGTGAACTTATATTAAAGGAGAAGATATATCAAATTGCTGACATTAATTAGAAAGTGAAATTTTTTTATATATATATCAAAACAAACTTCATGTAGACAGTGGAATATTTATTCACTAGTATATAATTGTGGACCAAATCAGATTATTTGCCAAGAATAATTATCATGTTATAAAATAATATTTATGTGGATGTCTATACTCCAAAAAAGATAATCCCATCATTCTTTTTTTTAATGCATAGTTAATCCTCCACTACTCTACAACCATCATTATAGATATAAATCTCATCCTTTATCCTCCCCCATAATCTTCTTGTTTAATGTGATGGTATGACAACCTTTTGTATGCCTCTATGAAGTCTATAAATAGAAGCATAGAATCTCATATTGTATACACTTGAAAGACTTGATACTTGGAAGAAATAAGAATGTTCTTATCTGTTCATCTCTCATTTCTTGTTTACTTTATTGCTTCATATTATCATTCTTTTATCTTAGTTTTAAAACACATATATCAGCACGAGATTCTAATATATTTCAAGTTGAGCACCATATCGTAATCTGCCGATACACATATTAAAAGGAACATGTCAAAGTTTGAAGGTAAAATCTGTCAGGTATATTAAAAATTGCATTATTATTATTATTATATATAAAGGCATAACTAGTACCAACTCTCGTAGTAGTGTATTATTTAAAATTATTTCCAGTAAAGTAAGTTTGGAGACCATTTTCAATATATTAGAAGCATGACCTTCAACATGTCAGCTTTGTTGAGGTTCTAATTTTAATGATGACCTATGTTTGTGTGCAGGACATAAAAAAGGAGAAACACATTTAAGATGGAACAACAGCTAGTGATGACCAAGAAGAAAACCAAGAAACATCAATAATGGTCTCGAAGCAATACTAAGAAAGGAATGCAATTTCCAACAAAATCTTTGAAGACTGAAAAAGAGGAGTTAATACTCCAAGAAACTAGGAGCATTCAACAAGTTCAAAGGATCAAGACTCAAATTCAAGATCTCAAGAAAGAAAGCTTTGAAGATTGGAATATATCAATAAAAGTCAAGGTGTGACTTTTCCTTATTCTTGAAAAGAAAAATTCTTATTTTTCCAAGGATCAAAATCTCTTGGGTTGCCATCTCTTGTACACCTCCAGACGGCTAGTACTCTCCACTATTTATTGGAGTCTTTGGAGCACCTAATCAATATACAAACTATCTTAGCCAACTACAAGTCTTTGCTCTTCTTTTCACAAGCATTGTATTACTTAGTGTTTTACTGTGTAACAAAAAAAAAAGAGGAGAGAAAAATATTGTTGGTGAGGTTTTGAATCAAAGAAAAGAAAAAAGATTGAGAGAAAAAAATAGAGAAGAGAAAAGAAAAAGATTGAGAGAAAAGAAAAAGATTGAAAAGAGAGACATTGAGAGTAGAAGTAGAAACTCTATTCTCAAAGATTGTACCAAACTCAAACATTTGCAAAGACTTAGAAGAGAATAACCTTGCAACCCAAGGGGACTGGACATAAGATCCACATTGGATCCCAACCAGTATAAAATATCTGGTGTCATTTACTTTACAGCTCTTTACTTTCCAGCATTTTTATTTACTGTTTTGTGTATGTCAGTCGACTAACTTCCTTGACCATTCAACTAAGAAACGAAAAATAGCAATTCACCCCCTCTCTTGCACTTTCAATTGGTATCAGAGCAAGGTCTCATATTAAATTTCTTAACAGCAAGTGAGAAAAGATCATGGCTCAACCATCTGCAATTGGGGACTTTTTCAAGAAGGAACTTCCCAAACAAGACCTCCTTATTTCAAAGGCAAGTATTTCTCACACTGAAAAATCTAAATGGAAACATTCATAAAGTCCTATAATGTTAAAGTCTGAAGAGTTATCAAGATTGGTGATCTACCTATCCCTCCTTCAAGGGAGACTGTGACAAATCCTAAAAATGCTCAACCATCAACTGTAGTAATTCCATCTCTTGAGAATTACACTGATGAACAAATGAAAGTTATCCAGATAAACTCAAAGGATAAGAATGTTCTGTATAATGCTATCAATGGTGAAGAATATGAACAAATTTCCTGTTGTGACACTGCTAACGAAATGTTGGATAAACTAGAAGTCACATATGAAGGAACAGAAAAGGTCAAGCAAACATTGATTGGCATGTTCGTATATGAATATGAACTGTTCAAAATGAAAGAAGGAGAATAAATTGAATATACATTTGCTCATTTTGGGAAAATCATTGGTGAACTTAAAGCTGCTGGAAAAACTTATCCTGTGTCAAACCAAATCACCAGAATTCTCAGAAGCCTACCTTCCCAATGGATATCTAAGGTAGTTTCTCTTGAAAGCATGAACCTCAACACCTTGTCATATGATGAAGTTAGAGGATATCTCATTGATTTTGAGAAAGCTCATCTGAACAAAAATCTAGATGAACACAAGAAGAAGACAGTGGCCTTCAAAGCCACAACTGATGAAGAAGAAGAGCAACCTCTATTAGAAGATGAAATTGCTCTCATTACTAAAACTGTTGTAGACAATTGCAGAAGATCCAGAAGACAAAGAAGAGGTAAATAAAAAATCTCAAAAGGTAGGATGGTTGAATACAAAAAAAATGAAAAATGCTACACCTGTGGAAAATATGGACACATTGCCAAAGACTGTTCAGAAGGAAGAAAAAGATCCTCAAAAGGAAACTCCAAACATAGGGCATTTAGCAGCTGGAGTGATGAAGATCACTCAGAAGATGATGAGAATGACAATGTTGGAGATGTCTGCTTCATGGCAATTGGAGAGACAAGTGAGGTAAGGATAAATTTTTGCAATGATTGTCATAATATGAAAAGATTGTTAGATCAAGATATAATTGACTTAAACAAAGCTCATGATCAAAATAGAGCTTTGTAAAGAGAAAGAAGAATCTGGGAATTAAAAATTGAAGTGGGTGAAATTGAAAATATTGTTCTACAAAAAGAAATTGATTAATTAAAAATTAAAATAAATAGTTTTTAAAAATCACCCAGTCATAGTGTTGTCAGATCTAATCAGTTAACTTCCTCACACAAGTCGACTGATAAAAGAACTGACGGTGATAAACCTGAATCTAGTAACAATCCTTATAGTTTTGATAAGTCCTCCAAGTCGATTAGTTCTGGAAAGTTGACTAAGAGTACTAATCGTAATTATAGATCTATCACTGAAAAACACTCATCTTTCTCACGCTATTATTGTAGAAAATCTAGGTACAAACATTACAATTGCAAATTTCATACTCATAATTCTTCTAAATGGATTTGGAGACCCAAAGATGGATCAAATGATCCAAACTCTCACCCAAAGGACCCAAGAAGGCTTGGGTACCTAAGAATAAGTAACAAAGTTATTTTGCAGGAACATCACTCAAGAGCTAAAGGAAAATGGTACTTTGATAGTGTGTAGTCAAATCATATGACAGTAAATAAAAACCTTTTTTAAATCTATAGCTGACTATGATGGAGGAAGCATCAGATTTGGTGACAACTCAAAAGAAATTGTAATAGGTATTGGAACTATTCCTTTTAATGATTCATGTGATATCACTAACATTTATCTTGTGAAGGGTTTGAAATATAATTTGCTGAGCATCAGTCAACTATGTGATGCCAATCTTGAAGTCAAGTTCAAAAAGTCTGGATGCACAATAGTAGACAAATC
The DNA here is from genome assembly GCA_031232105.1 of Capsicum rhomboideum. Taxonomy (NCBI): domain Eukaryota; kingdom Viridiplantae; phylum Streptophyta; class Magnoliopsida; order Solanales; family Solanaceae; genus Capsicum; species Capsicum rhomboideum. The sequence goes on along the minus strand of CP124712.1, from coordinate 41,514,479 downwards.
TGGAAAAGTTATGCTTCCTGAAAACAGAGAAAGAAATATCTACATTCTAGATTCCATCCAAAGGAGCAAGGAACACATTTGTCTTGATTCTATATCAGAGGATCCATGGATATGGCACAAGAAACTTGGTCATGCTAGCATAAGATTGATAAAGAAACTTGCTAAGCTTGATTTGATTCTTGGATTACAAAAGACCACATTTGTGATGCGTGCTAAAAAGGTAAACAAACTAGAAACTCTTTCCCTTCAAAGGATATTGTAACCACGACCAAACCATTAAAACTGCTTCACATGGACTTGTTTGATCCCACAAGGACTAAAAGTATTGGAGGTAAAAGATATGCTTTAGTTATTGTTGATGATTATTCATGATTCACTTGGGTTATATTTTTATCTAACAAAGATATACTTTAAAGAATTTTGAGTTTTTCTGTGAAAATACAAAGGGCCAAGGGATACTACATTTCTTCTATAAGAAGTGATCATGGTGGAGAATTTGAAAACAAAGTTTTTGAAAGCTTTTGTAACAAGCAAGGATACACTCACGGTTTCTCATCTCCTTGCACCCCTCAACAAAAAAGAATGATTGAAAGAAAGAATAGAACTCTTTAAGATATGGCAAGAACAATGATCTGTGAGTAGTATCTACCACACCATTTTTGGGCAGAAGCAGTAAGTACTGCATGCCACATCTTGAACAGATGTCTCATTAGACCCATTCTAAAGAAGACGCCATATGAGCTATGGAATGGTATGGAACCAAATATCAGTTATTTCCACCCTTCTGGATGCAATTGTTTTGTCCATAATAATGGTAAGGACAATATTGATAAGTTTGATCCACAAAGCGATGAAGGTATATTTCTTGATTATTCAAACTCTATTAGATCGTATAGGATTTACAATAAGCGTACACTATGTGTGGAAGAATCAGTCCATGTTGTTTTTGATGAATCTAACCACGTTGTTGAGAAAAGAAATAGTACAGATGATGAGGAAGGAAAAACTCCTCAAGTTGTTGTTTTCTCTCCAAAAACAGTCAATCCAGAGACTGAGTCAACTGAAGAACAAGTTGAACCAGAAGTCATTCCAAATGAATGGAGAGGAGAATTAAACTATCCAAATAAATTCATTATTGGAGATCCAAAAGAAGGAATAAGGACTAGAGCATCTAGTAAAAGATCTACAAACATTGCTTTCATTTTACAATTAGAGCCAAAGAAAGTGGATGAAGCTCTAAGAGAAAAATAATGGGTGCATGCAATGAAAGAAGAACTAGAACAATTTGAAAAGAATAAAGCGTGGACGCTTGTCCCCAAACCTAAAAATTCTTCTATCATTGGCACTAAGTGGGTATTCAAAAACAAGATGAATGAAGAAGGAAAAGTGATTAGAAACAAATCTCGTCTTGTTGCTCAAGGATATTCACAACAGGAGGGAGTCGACTACGATGAAACGTTTGCTCCTGTTGTAAGGTTAGAATCTATTCGCATACTTCTTGCATATGTTGCTCACAAAGGTTTTAACTTATTTCAAATGGATGTCAAAAGTGCTTTTTTAAATGGTTGTATTGAAGAAGAAGTATTTTTTAAACAACATCCTGGTTTTGAAAATCCAGAATTCCCATATCATGTTTTCAAATTATCCAAAGCACTTTATGGTCTAAAACAAGCTCCCAGAGCATGGTATGATAGACTCAGTACTTTTCTTGGTGAACATAGTTTTACAAGAGGCAAAATTGATACTACCCTATTTATTAAAAGAAGCTCATCTGATAATCTTATTATTTAAATTTATGTTGATGACATTATATTTGGTAGAACTAATTCTTCTCTTTGCGAGAAATTTTCTAAGCTTATGCAGAGTGAATTCGAAATGAGCATGATGGGTGAGTTAACCTTCTTTTTGGGCTTATAAATTCATCAATCTAAAAAAGGTACATTTGTGTGTCAAAGTAAGTACACTAAGGAACTTATTCAAAAATTTAACATGAAAAATGCAAAAACCATAGGAACTCCTATGAGTTCTAATTTCTCTATTGAAAAAGATGATGAAGGAAAGTCTGTTGAAGAATCAAAATACAGAGGTATGATTGGTTCTTTGTTATATCCAACAGCTAGTCGACCAGATATCATGTTTAGTGTGTGTAGGTGTGCCAGATACCAGTCAGCTCCCAAAGAATCACATCTTACAGCAGTTAAAAGAATTATCAGATATCTTATTGGCACTCCTTCTTTAGGATTATGGTATCCAAGGAGTGACAATTTCAAAGTAGAAGGGTTCTCAGATGCTGACTGTAACACCTGAGAAAATTTCGAATTAAGTTGACACTTTAAAACAAAGACAACTCCGGGTATATAAAAATAATAATAATAATAAAATTATGTGCATTTGCAAATGGTGTAGAATATATATATATATATATATATTAGTGGTTGTTGTTGGAAAAAGAAAAAAAAAATTTGGAGCATTATTAAATTAATGTTTGTGTGTTTTAGATATGTAAGCTGTGGGGACCACTTTGGTTTTTTCCTAAAATGTGCTAAGACTAAGTGAATAAAGAAAGATTATATATTTTTTGGTTGGGGGAAATGTTGGCAGCATTAGTACATGAAAAGAAAAAAAAAAGAAAGAAAAAGAGGTCAAAAGCTTGTTAACAGGAAACAAGAAAACGTACAGGGGTTAGTACTAGTACTAGTACTCCAGTTCTTTCTTTCTCTCGCACAATTCAGGTAAAAATCAAGGAGAAAGGGAGGAACTTTATCCAATTTTTTTAAGGATCGCACACGTTGGAAGATTCATTATGGTAATTTTGAAAGGATTTTCAAGAAGTGACTTCAATAATCTAAAGTTGGGATTTAACTCCAAAAAGGTAATTTCTTCACTCCATACTCGAATTTGATTATAGAAATTATGTTGGGGTGTTGTATAAGTTGTTGATTATCGTTTGATTTGGATTTTCGCTCTACTTTTTGGAAATGGGTTCATGAGGAAAAAGGGGAAAACATGAAACTGTGATAAGGATGGAGTTTTTGGGTATTCTATTGACGGGGCAAATTTAATGTTGAATTTTATAAGTTGGAAACTAAAGAATTGTTCCAAATTCTTATTAAGTGGGGGATATATGTTAAATGCTCACATGGGTTATTGATGGGAATATGTTATCCTTGTAGTTAGTGGATTGGCTATCGGATAACTTGAACGGTTGGTTGGAAGGAAAAAAGCTACACTTTCATGGGTCAAATTATTTGGAGCTCGGAATATTATCATAGCTAGTAAAGCACTAAGGTATGTAAGGCTAAACCTTTCCTCGCCACTAAGGCACCACCTATGTCATGTCATCCTTTTTATAAACGTCAATATAATTCTCATAGGATATGAAGGTAGGCTTTCAATTATTTTATGTATCGTTCCCTCGTCCTACCATCAAGCCGATAAACATCCACTTTTCTCTCATTATGTCAAATCTTTACAATATTCACTATTATAGTAAGTTCCTTGACTAGCAGTTCTTAGGCCACATGGTATATATATGTCATATGTTACGAATGGAAGTAAATATCCATAGCATAGTTGTACTTGTATGTAGTAGCTAAATGACCATTACCATAATTCACGTCACAGGACTTTGAGGCATTATTTGATAAACGTTAATGACGGGAGGGTACATAGGTTTTACTTGGCATATGCGCTCGACGTGATTCTGTATACAGGATCGAGAATAGACCATTATAGTGAGCCCGAGCGTTGGGGCGTACCCTCCTTTATGGCATTATATGTATTTGGAGTCAGTTGGAACGTCATGCACTGGTTCCCCCTGACTCGAGCCAACAAATGGCATATATGGCCTGTGGGTAGACCCTCATAGTGAGCCCCTGGAAGGGCGTACCTTGTATCAGACTACGCAGTTATACATACAAATCATAGTCATATGTATTTGGGGCGACATACGCCTTATATGTGATTCAGATCACCTTCGGTAGGCCATCCTATGATTATTTGTACCACAGATGGTTTAAATACATTACCTAGGCAAATTATAGGTTCTATATTATAGTCAATACCCTTCTAGTCATTATTAAACGAACTAATAAAGTTGGTGCATAGGTTACAGTTTCATATCGTATATGTGTTACTTGCACGCTCATACTTCTTTCACTTTGGTATTTGATTCATATGAGCTTCCGCACTTGTTCAGCTGTTATTCTGTCTGCTTTCATACCAGTACATATTGTATATGCACTGACGTCTCCACATTGTCACATACTATTGATGCAAGCTCAGTTTCACAGGATAGCAGACGTCCACATTAGGCTCCATTGACGTTTTCCGCTGATATTTTTGGTGAGCTCCATATCTCTCTGGAGCCAGTTTATGTTTAGTATTGTTAGTTATATGTACAGGTCTCTAGTTGGGTATGTCAGGCCCTATGCCAACTAGTTATTCATAGGATAGTGTATTAGACGGACGAGAGGCTTCATGGACGTTATGCAACAGTGTATTGTACAGTTTTTGTTAGTATAACTCCCTCGTGTATATATATACAACTCATATTAGATATCCTTCACGTCATTATCTCATAACCTCATATATTTCATAGAGTACTTGTAAAGTAAGTGTATACGGTACTTGTCCGTCACTACCAGTTTGGGGCATGACAAACTTGATATCAGAGCCTACGTTCAGTTGTCCCAGGGAGTCTATGAAGCTGTGTCTAGTAGGACCTTACTTATTGATGTGCTGCGCGCCACATTTATAATTAAGGGACTGCATGAACATTTAGGAATTTGACCTTCATTTATAATCTAGATCGTGCAACAGAGCTGAGCCATAGAAAGTTACTTCTGGCTCTCATATTCTATTTATCTGTGATACAGACCATGTCTGCTTCAGAAAAGAATAAAGCAACCCAACAAGCCACTACTAGCACCACTCAAGAGGAAACCACTACAGGGCAATCGCCCGTATTAGTGGATCCGAATAGGACTCAAGAAAGTTTGGTGGGTTCTGTGCTTCCAGGGTCTCAAATAACCCGGACAGAAGGATCTGCAGGGGTTTCTACACCTCCAGTGGTACTAACAATAGTTCCTATCCCGCCACCAGGTGCCTCAGACCAGGATCTCAGAGGAGCGATACAACTGCTTACACAGTTGGTAGCCGCTCAAGCCTAGAGACAGAATGTGGATATACCTGTTGATGCTCAGGGTGGGGTAGCCGAATCCAAGATCAAAGATTTCCTCCGTATGAATCCGCCAGAATTCACAGGTTCTAATCTTACAGAGGACCCTCAGCAGTTCATTGATGAGACTCATAGAATTTGCAGAGTGATGCGGGTATCGGATACAGATGTTGTGGAATCGGCCGCTTATCGATTGAAAAAGGTTGTCGTTGATTGATATGATATGTGGGTAGCCTCAAGGGGTCAGGATGCTCCTCCAGCAGTCTGGACGGACTTTACGAAGGACTTCATGGATCATTTCATGCCATTAGAGCTCCGACAGGCTAGGGTGAATGAATTTTTGTCTCTAAGGCAGGGCAATCTTAGTGTCAAAGACTATTGTTTGTGGTTTACACAGTTTTCCAAATTTTCTCCAGAGTTGGTTAGTACTCAGACATCACGGATTCATTGCTTTGCGAATGGCCTCACCGGTCCTTTGAAAGACCTTCTTTCTGTTGCTGCTATGAATAAAGATTCGGATATAGCAAGAATCATGGCACGTGCTCAGCAGTTAGAGGAGGATCAGCATAATCGTGAAGTAGATAGCGAGAGGGAGCAGAGTAAGAGATCCAGGATGGCTAGCCAATATCAGGGGAGCAGTGTAGCTTCCACTAGTAGAGGGCCACATAGGCATGCCCAGTCAGCGGTGCGCTTCACATCTAATGCTCCAGCTCCATTTTTTAGATGTAGATATGAGCAGGGTCAGACTTTTAGAGCACCAGACTCACGTCCTCAGAGGGGCATTAGTCAGGGATTACCACCTCAACCTATATGAAGACAATGTGGTCGAGCACATGGAGGGGAGTGTCGGCGTGGTTCAAATTCCTGTTATTGGTGTGGTGTAGAGGGTCATATGGTACGAGATTGTCCTCAGCTCAAAGATAGAGGTAGAGGTGATAGAGGTAGAGGTGATCGATCACAGCCTACAGGGTCTGCATCAGCCTCATCATCATCAGTACCTTTTTTTCGCTGTCCTCAGGCACCAGCAGGTAGAGGATTTGGTAGGGCAGGGAGTCCGGTTCGAGTGCTGGCCTGAATCGTATGTATGCACTAGCTGGTCGACAAGATTCAAAGGCATCTCCAGATGTGGTCATAGGTACCTTAGTTATTTTTTCACACGATGTATCTGCTTTGATAGACCCAGGATCTACCCTGTAATATGTTACTCCTTTTGTTGCTAAAAAATTTGGAATAGAGCCGGAGTTGTTACGTGAACCATTTGCAGTATCAACTCCAGTAGGAGAGACTATCATAGCTAAACGGGTCTATTATGATTGTGTAGTAACATTATGTGGACGTGCTACATTGGATAATCTGGTTGAACTTGAAATGGTCGATTTCGATGTCATTATGGGTATGGATTGGCTATCCTCTTATTATGCTACAGTTGATTGTCGAGCCAAGATGGCCTGATTCCATTTTCTAGGAGAACCAGTCCTGGAGTGGAAGGGTAATTCTATGATGCCTAAAGGGAGGTTTATTTCCTATCTTAAAGCACGAAAGCTTATTTCAAAAGGGTGTTTGTACCACCTAGTCCAAGTGAAAGACCTTGAAGCCGAAAAACAGGCACCGACTCTCCAATCTGTACCAGTGGTGAACGAGTATCCAGATGTGTTTCCTGATGAACTTCCTGGACTACCTCCCATCAAAGAGATCGATTTCGGTATTGATGTAGATCCTGGTACTCAGCCGATATCAATTCCACCTTATAGAATGGCGCCTGCAGAATTGAAAGAGCTAAAAGAGCAGTTGAAAGACTTGCTAGATAAAGGCTTCATTCGACCCAGTATATCACCTTGGGGTGCGCCAGTGCTGTTTGTACGCAAGAAAGATGGCACGTTGTGAATGTGTATCAATTACAAGCAGCTGAACAAAGTGAAAATAAAGAATAAGTATCCTCTCCCCCGAATAGATGACTTATTCGATAAATTGCAGGGAGCTAAATTCTTTTCAAAGATCGATTTGAGGTCTGGTTATCACCAGCTAAGGATCCGTGAAGTAGACATTCCCAAGACAGCTTTTCGAACAAGATATGGGCATTTTGAGTTTCTTGTTATGTCATTTGGATTGACGAATGCTCCAGCAGCCTTCATGGATATGATGAGTAGGGTTTTCAAACCTTTTCTTGATATGTATGTGATTGTATTTATAGATGACATTTTGATATATTCACGTAATGAAGCTGAGCATGCAGATCATTTGAGGTCAGTATTGCAGAAACTCAGAGAGCACCAGTTGTATGCTAAATTTTCTAAATGTGAGTTCTGGTTGACCTCAGTAGCTTTTCTTGGTCACGTGGTATCTGGAGAAGGCATCAAAGTAGATTCTCAGAAAATAGAAGCTATGAAGAATTGGCCTCGACCAACCACTCCTACAGAGGTGCGTAATTTCTTGGGGTTAGCTGGTTACTATAGGAGATTTGAGGAGGGATTTTCCTCTATTTCTGCCCCACTAACTAAATTGATGCAGAAAGCAGTTAAGTACCAATGGTCAGATGCTTGTGAAAGGAGCTTCCAAGAGCTGAAACATAGATTGACTACAACGCCAGTATTAGCCTTACCAGAGGGCACAGAAGGGTATGTTGTGTATTGTGATGCTTCAGGTATTGGCTTGGGTTGCGTCCTTATGCAGCATGGAAGAGTTATAGCGTACGCTTCTCGACAGTTGAAGAAGCATGAACAGAATTATCCCAATCACGACTTAGAGCTTGCAGCAGTAGTATTCGCACTTAAAATATGGCGTCATTATTTTTGTGGAGTGCATGTTGATATTTTTACAGATCATAAGAGTCTTCAATAGCTATTCAAGCAGAAAGAGCTGAACTTGAGGCAAAGAAGGTGGCTAGAGTTGCTGAAGGACTACGATGTCGACATTCTCTATCATCCAGGTAAAGGTAACAATGTAACAGATGCTCTTAGTCGACTATCCATGGGTAGTCTAGCACATTTGTCACCTATTCAGCGTGAGGCCGCCAGAGATGTTCATAGATTAGCCAGCCTTGGAGTCTGTCTTATGGATTCCGATGATGGTGGTGTTGTAGTACTCAATACAGCTGAGTCATCACTTGTAGTATTGGTGAAACAGAGGTAGTATGAAGATCCTTTATTACTCCAGTACAAAGAGGGAATTCAACAACATAGAGTCACAACATTTGAGTTAGCAGACAATGGCACTTTGAGGTGCCAAGGTAGATTATGTGTACCAGACGTAAATGGGCTGAGACAACAGATTATGGCTGAGGCACATTGCTCCCGTGATTCAATCCATCCCGACTCTGCAAAGATGTACCATGATGTTAAAGAGATTTACTGGTGGAATGACATGAAGAAAGATATAGCAGAGTATGTGGCACGGTGCTCCAATTGTCAGTTAGTAAAAGCCCAGCATCAGAGGCCTGGTGGCCTAGCCCAGACCTTTAGTATTCCAGTATGGAAATGGGATGCTATCAATATGGATTTCGTCACAGGGTTACCTTCTTCTTATCAAAAACATGACTCCATTTGGGTAATAGTTGATCGTCTGACGAAGTCAGCCCATTTTCTTCCTGTTAAGACTATTAGCACGTCTGAAGATTATGCCAAGTTATATATAAAAGAAATTGTTCGCCTACATAGGACCCCAATGTCCATTATTTCAGATAGAGGTGCCTAGTTTACAACATATTTTTGGAAATCATTCCAAAGGAGTTTGGGTACTCAGGTGAATCTTAGCACGGCATTTCATCCGCAGACAGATGGCGAAGCCGAGCGCATAATTCAGACGCTCGAAGACATGTTGAGAGCATACGTGCTGGACTTTAAAGGTAATTGGGATGATCATTTACCCTTAATAGAATTTGCTTATAATAATAGCTATCATTCCAGTATTGGTATGGCTCTATTCGAAGCTCTGTATGGGAGACGATATCGATTGCCTATTGGTTGGTTCGAAGTAGGTGAGACTCAGGTGTTAGGACCAGATTTAGTCCATCAAGCCGTTGAGAAGGTTAAGTTGATATGAGAGCGGTTGAAGACTGCTCAGAGTAGGCAAAAGTTATATGCGGATGTGCGACGTAGAGATTTAGAATTTCAAATTGGCGATTTGGTATTCCTAAAGGTATTGCTTATGAAAGGTGTTATGCGATTCGGAAAGAAGGGAAAATTGAGTCCCAGGTATAGTGGGCCTTACAGAGTTATTCACAAAATTGGCCTTGTAGCCTATGAGTTAGAATTACCTCCAGAGTTAGCTTTCGTACATCCCTTCTTTCATATTTCCATGCTGCGTAAATGCTTAGGGGAGTCTTCGCACGTTATTCCTACAGAGGGTATTGAGCTTGTGGAAGACTTGTCATTTGAGGAAGTCCCCGTGGCTATATTGGATCGGCATGTAAGGAAGTTGAGAACTAAGGACATAGTTTCGGTTAAAGTGCTTTGGAGGAATCAAGACATAGAAGAAGCCACTTGGGAATCAGAAGCGGATATGAAAACTAAATATCCATACTTGTTTCAGGAACCATCAGAAGGTTCTTAAACTACTTTCCGCTTTATATGAGCGTTAGTTTCTACTATGTTTTATTCTGTTGACATTTGATTCTTACTTGATATGTTTAGGTACATGATGTGTGCCTAAGATTCTTGAGATTTACATGGATACATCATGCGGATACGGAGTATAAGGTAAGTTGCATTATTGGTTATGACTTTTATTTGAGATTAAGGCTAAGAGGAGCCTCGTGTATTATTTGTTAAGTTTAAGGCCAAGCGGAGCCTCGTGTATTATCTGTTGAATATTATAATTGTTGTGACGCTCTGTGAAGCGTATGTGGATATATTCTGGCTTGCTGACAGGTTCCCGATAGGACTATTTACAAAGGAAAATCTGGCAAAATTTTTGGAAATTTGGAGAGTTAGCCAAATTTTGAGGCCTTAGGATAAGGTAAAGTGAGACCGAAGTGGATTAAATGATGTGAGACCAAAGTTGGTTAAATGATCTTATGGGTGTCTTGGATAATTATGAAATGGGAAGTAAATTAAAAGTATCATTCGAGGACGAATGATCCTAAGTGGGGGAGATTGTAACACCTCAGAAAATTTCGAATTAAGTTGACACTTTAAAACAAAGACAACTCCGGGTCTATAAAAATAATAATAATAATAAAATTATGTGCATTTGCAAATGGTGTAGAATATATATATATTAGTGGTTGTTGTTGGAAAAATAAAAAAAAGTTTTGGAGCATTATTAAATTAATGTTTGTGTGTTTTAGATATGTAAGCTGTGGGGACCACTTTGGATTTTTCCTAAAATGTGCTTAGACTAAGTGAATAAACAAAGAGTATATATTTTTTGGTTGGGGGAAATGTTGGCAGCATTAGTAAATGAAAAGAAAAAAAAAAAGAAGAAAAGGAGGTCAAAAGCTTGTTAATAGAAAACAAGAAAACGTACAGGGGTTAGTACTAGTACTAGTACTCCAGTTCTTTCTTTCTCTCGCACAATTCAGGGAAAAATCAAGGAGGAAGGAGGAACTTTATACAATTTTTTTAAGGATCGCACATGTTGGAAGATTCATTGTGGTAATTTTGAAAGGATTTTCAAGAAGTGACTTCAATAATCTAAAGTTGGGATTTAACTCCAAAAAGGTAATTTCTTCACTCCATACTCGAATTTGATTATAGAAATTATGTTGGGGTGTTGTATAAGTTGTTGATTATCGTTTGATTTGGATTTTTTTCTCTACTTTTTGGAAATAGGTTCATGAGGAAAAAGGAGAAAACATGAAACTGTGATAAAGGATGGAGTGGGTATTCTATTGACGGGGAAAATTTAATGTTGAATTTTATAAGTTGGAAACTAAAGAATCGTTCCAAATTCTTATTAAGTGGGGATAAATGTTAAATGCTCACATGGGTTATTGATGGGAATATGTTATCCTTGTAGTTAGTGGATTGGCTATCGGATAATTTGAACGGTTGGTTGGAAGGATAAAAGCTACACTTTTGCGGGTCAAATTATTTGGAGCTCGGAATATTATCATAGCTAGTAAAGCACTAAGGTATGTAAGGCTAAACCTTTCCTTGCCATTAAGGCACCACCTATGTCATGTGCTCCTTTTTATAAACGTCAATATAATTCTCATAGGATATGAAGGTAGGCTTTCAATTGTTTTATATATCGTTCCCTCGTCCTACCATCAAGCCGATAAGCATCCACTTTTCTCTCTTTATGTTAAATCTTTACAATATTCACTATTATCGTAAGTTCCTTGACTAGAAGTTCTTAGGCCACATGGTATATATATGTCACATGTTACGAATGGAAGTAAATATCTATAGCATAGTTGTACTTGTATGTAGTAGCTAAATGACCATTACCATAATTCACATGTCACAGGCCTTTGAGGCATTATTTGATAAACGTTAATGACGGGAGGGTACATAGGTTTTACTTGGCATATGCGCTCGACGTGATTCTATATACAGGATTGAGAATAGACCATTATAGTGAGCCCGACTGTTGGCGTGTACCCGCCTTTATGGCATTATATGTATTTGGAGTTAGCTGGAACGTCATGCACTGGTTCCCCCTGACTCGAGCCAACATATGGCATATATGGCCTGCGGGCATACCCTCATAGTGAGCCCCTGGAAGGGCGTACCTTGTATCAGACTACGCAGTTATATGTATAAATCATAGTCATATGTATTTGGGGTGACATATGCCTTATATGTGATTCAGATCGCCTTCGGTAGGCCATCCTATGATTATTTGTACCACAAATGGTTTAAATACATCACCTAGGCAAATTATAGGTTCTATATTATAGTAAATGCCCTTCTAGACATTATAAAATGAACTAATAAAGTTGGTGCATAGGTTACACTTTCATATTGTATATGTGTTACTTGTATGCTCATACTTCTTTCACTTTGGTATTTGATTCATATGAGCTTCCGCACTTGTTCAGCTGTTATTCTGTCTGCTTTCATACCAGTACATATTGTATATGCACTGACGTCTCCACATTGTCACATACTATTGATGCAAGCTCAGTTTCACAGGATAGCAGACGTCCACATTAGGCTCCATTGCCGTTTTCCGCTGATATTTTTGGTGAGCTCCATATCTCTCTGGAGCCAGTTTATGTTTAGTATTGTTAGTTATATGTACAGGTCTCTAGTTGGGTATGTCAGGCCCTATGCCAACTAGTTATTCATAGGATAGTGTGTTAGACGAACTAGAGGCTTCATGGACGTTATGCAGCAGTGTATTGTACAGTTTTTGTTAGTATAACTCCCTCTTGTATATATATACAACTCATATTAGATATACTGCACGTCATTATCTCATAACCTCGTATATGTCATAGAGTACTTGTAAAGTAAGTGTATACGGTACTTGTCCGTTCCTACCAGTTTGGGGCGTGACACTGACTTTGCTGGAAATAAAGATAATAGGAAGAGAACCAGTAGAACCTGTCAACTACTGGGAAACTCCTTAATTTCTTGGAACAGTAAGAAGCAAGGAAGTGTATCCTTATCAACCACTGAAGCTGAGTACATAGCCATTGGGAAATGTTGTGCTCAACTATTATGGATGACCTATCAATTATGTGATTATGATTTATTCTTTAAACCTGTTAAAAACTTTTGTGACAATTCTAGTGCTATATGTCTTTCAAAAAATCATGTGCATCATTCTAGAGCTAAGCACATTGATATTAAACATCATTTCATTAGAGATCATGTTCTTAAAGGTGACATTGAAATTTCTTTCATTGTTACTAATTTTCAATTAGCTGATTTCTTTACCAAACCTTTAATGAAAGAAAGATTTTGTTTGTTACGAAAATCTCTTGGTATTATTTCAAAACCTATTTAGTCACTGAGATATTTTTTGTGGTTATGAACACAAGTTTTCATTGATAAAATTGCAATGGTCTTAATTAGTGTAACTGGTATATTTTTGGAGTGTGTCAGTCCCTTTTCCCAAAACCCCTTTATTATGCCTCTTCGTTTCCCTATGATCCTCCGCCCTTTCACATCAATCCATCACCCCTTCTTCTTCAACTTTTCACCTTCATTTTCCCAAAAATCTTTTTAACTAGACTCTTCCTCTTTTCTAATGCTCTAACAAAATTTCTTTTCTTTCACTCTATCGAAATGGCAAAGAAACCCTCTCATACTTGAAAAAGTTCCAGAGTGAAAGGAAAAGGAAAAGCTTTCTTTCCGATCAATATTGATTCTGATTACTCGACGGAGTCTCCTCCAAAAATTTCTTCAGACTCCTCTCATCCAAAATTAGGAAAACATTCCTTTCTTATCTATGACTCTGGTTGTTCCAAAAAGACAATCAAATTTGATTTTGAAAGGTCTCTTGATGGTAAGAATGATTTCTGGAACCCTTCTCATGAAGCCCTTTTTAAAACTCTCAAGGACAAACTATCGTGCATGGTCGTGTAGTGGATTTGGATTTTTTATTATCTCTGTATTGTCCTATTAAAGAGTTCTTTAAGTATCAAGGATTTAAGTATCAAGGATGGGAAAATATTTTCTCTTCTCCAAAAGAGGTTTATGAACTTCTTGTGCATCTATTCTATGCTAATCTCAGATCCTCAAAGTCTGATGAATTCAAAACTCTTGTTTTGGGTAAAAGAATTTTTCTTGATTGTTCTTTGTTTAATGATATCTTTCAAGTTCAGTGCTCTGGTTTCTGTCCCTCTACTAAAAACTCTTGGCCTTCTGATTTTGAGCTCTTGTTTGATCAGTCTAAGAAAAGTTTTGCTTTGGACTCTATTGGTGATTTATCATCCCAGTTAGGTCCAAAATCCCTGTCATTTGAAACTCGTGTTGTGGCTCACATTATTATAACTACTTTGTTGCCTCATGCTAGATCTCACTCTACTCTGTCCCAAAGAGACACTCTGTTAACCTATTGTCTGGTGAATAAGCGTAAATTCAAATTGTCATCTCTTATTCTAAACTTCATGATTGAATCTGCTACAAATCCTTCCAGTCATCCTTATGGTTCCCTAATTACTCATATCTTAGAAGCTAATATCATCTGCCTTGATAAATTTTCTCCCATCACTGTGAAGCAATGCTATGATTCAAAAGCTTTTATCAATATAGGATATGTTCGCTCATAAAACTCTTGGTCTCTAAAAGTTGAAGTGGTTATCCATGTTGTTTCTCCCCTAAAACATCCTGTTGCTACAGATATTCCTTCAGCCTCATCCACCTGCTCCATTCTCGATAAATTGGGTATTTTAGAAGCCAAGGTTGATGAAATGAAAGGCTTGGTTTTAGCTACTCACTTTCAGATGCAAAAGGTAAGCGATGTCACTAAGGAAACAGGTACAGATGTTGCACGCATTAGGATTAAGATGGATCTTGTAATCAAGAAAGCTATCAGGTTGCATCTAAGATTCAGTACATCTGTGACTCTCTCTCCACCTCTCTCTCAACCCAGTTCACAGGACTCAAGGATGGATGTGTGAACACTATATCCTACTTCTTTCGTCGCTATGAGCCCAAATCTCCCCCATAAGCCCCTGTGATTTGTGATACTTTTTAAGACTCTTTCTGATTATTTTTAAGACTTCTATGTTTTTGTTTGGATAACTGTACTTGAGCATAAGCTCAAAACTGGTCTTGTTTTGTCCCTCATATCTTATAATATGCTAGTATCTGTTTTTCTGTGTTTTCCTTTTTGATAATGTCAAAAGTGGGAGAATAGATGTTATGCATATATACAGGGGGAGTTATAATACAGGGGGAGCAAAGCTACAGAAAATTTGACTATAAGTCAACACTTTGAATACAGGATAAAGCTGATTAAAATACTTGAGTAGTCGACTCAGGGTTAGATACATTGAAGTCAAAAAAAAAAAAAAAAGTAGACTACAATCAAAATTTGTCATCATCAAAAAGGGGGAGATTGTTGAAGCTCTAATTTTAATGATGACCTATCTTTGTGTGCATGACATCAAAAAGGAGAAACACATTTAAGATGGAACAACGGCTAGTGATGACCAAGAAGAAAACCAATAAATATCAATATTGGTCTCGAAGCAATACTCAAGAAAGGAATGCAATTACCAACAAAATCTTTGAAGACTAAAAAAGAGGAGTTAATGCTCCAAGAAACTAGGAGCATTCAACAAGTTCAAAGGATCAAGACTCAAATTCAAGATCTCTAGAAAGAAAGCTTTGAAGATTGGAATATACGAATAAAAGTCAAGGTGTGACGTTTCCTTATTCTTGGAAAGAAAAATCCTTATCTTTCCAAGGATCAAAATCTCTTGGGTTGCCATCTCTTCTACACCTCCAAACGGCTAGTACTCTCCACTATTTATTGAAGTCTTTGGAGCACCTAATTGATATACAAATTATCTTAGCCAACCACAAGTCTTTACTCTACTTTTCACAAACACTGTATTACCTAATATTTTACTGTGTAACAAAAAAAGAGAGGAGAGAAAAATATTGTTGGTGAGGTTTTATATCAAAGAAAATTTAAAAAAAAAGATTGAGAGAAAAGAGAAAGATTGAAAAGAGAGACATTGAGAGTACAAGTAGAAACTCCATTCTAAAAGATTGTACTAAATTCAAACATTTGCAAAGATTTAGAAGAGAACACTCTTGCAACTCAAGGGGACTAGACGTAAGATCCACATTGAATCCCAACCAGTATAAAATATCTGGTGTCATTTAATTTACAACTCTTTACTTTCCAGCATTTTTATTTACTGTTCTATGTCTGTCAGTCGATTAACTTCCTTGACCAGTCGACTAAGAAATTGAAAAATAGCAATTCCCCCCTCCCTCTTGCACTTTCAAGCTTATGGATTTAAATGAAAAGAGTGAGGGTGTCATGGTCTTTGAATAATTTTGAAAGATCAGCCTGCTTAGCAAAGTTGTCTTCTTTGCGCTGTTATTTGAACCTATCAATAACTTTAGGAAAAAGTCCACCATTTTATGATAAATTATAGATCATGCCCAATATTAAAATATCATTGAATATAATGGGTCTATTGAACTTCACAATTGACACGTACACTGACACGTATACTGATAATGATTGGTATGCTTGCTTTTTAGCTTTTACCTTGTGGCTCAGCCGATGTGGATCCATTTACTTTTCCTGTTTCACATCATTTTTTTACTTTCTTTGTATGGACCCCACATCTTCACTTCTTAATTTTGTGCCAAATTACTACTATTGTATGCAAGCCTTTATAGTACTATTGATTTTTTTTTTATTGAATTCTTTCAAATGTTAATTACTTCATCTATAGTAATATTTATCTATTAAATGTACTCCTTAGGTTTATATCAAATTATTTTAAATTATATAGTTAATAATTTAATTAAAAAAATTACTTATCTCACATACTAAAAATAATTCTTTTATTTGTTCTTTTTGATAAATCAAAAGATATTTATTATTTTTTAATTTACATTTATTATTAAATAACTATGTAAAATACTAATAGTCAAATCTATATTTTTCAAATCATAGTTAATTTAGTAAACTAAAATCTTAATAAATATTTTCTTAAGAAAAGCGTCAAGTCAATATGGACCAAATAAAAAAAAATTAAAAAAATATTTATTAACTTACGTAAACACCAAATATCATTATCGCCGGTAAATACAACTCGCCAACATTTGATTAAATCTACTATATATGTAAAATCATGTTTCGGGAACTTATGAGTTTGTATTCTAAATAAATTCATTAACATAAATAGTATAAGAAAGTATAACATAATTTTTTGAAAGTAAAAAAAAAAGGGCTTAAAGAAAAAGTTTTTATAATTGATTTGACAAAGATATATTAATAATTTCAATCTTATAATGTTGGGCCCGACATGGGCCGTCACCCTAGTTCTACTTATATCTATAATATATTAAAAGTGTGAAGATCCTTACAAAAGTGCTTTGAATTTTTTATCCTTCATAAAAGTCTCCATAATAGACAAAATTGTCTTTTCACCTATTTCCTTTAATTATTATATTATTATATTCATAATATTTAATATAAAGTAATCCTAAATATACAATAAAAGGAGGACTTTAATCCGAATCAGGTTTCCTCATAGTTGAATTTCGTAGGATTCAAATTTTAGATGAACTATACCACATAATATTAATTAGACTCTTATAAACTACTTAAAAGGACATGGTCTCAACAATTGTGGTCTTACAGCATACACGAAATATGCACATTAATAGTGCTGAGGTTTTATTAAGGTTTTAAGTGTAGGTATTTATGTTTTTTTTGGGGGGTATAATAAT
This sequence comes from Capsicum rhomboideum, assembly GCA_031232105.1. Lineage (NCBI taxonomy): Eukaryota > Viridiplantae > Streptophyta > Magnoliopsida > Solanales > Solanaceae > Capsicum > Capsicum rhomboideum. The sequence continues at coordinate 41,496,983 of CP124712.1, read as the reverse complement.
GATCATAGAATAGTTTAGCACTAATTTGCAGGGTTTTGGATAAGTACATAATGCGTTGTGTGCTTATAATATCTACGGTCTAATGTCTTATATTAATTTATAGGTATTCTAGCATAAAGTATCAACTTCTTGTGATTTAATTTTTTTAATTACATGAGTTTGTTTTTTTTTTGTGATTTTATTATGTCCTTAAATTTTACAATAATAAATTATCATGTATTCTTGATAGACAGTTGCTAATTGAGAAGTTTTTACTGAAAAACAAATTTAGGTACAAGAAATTCTTACCAATTGTAATCTTGATAATAACTAAAGAGATAAATATGCGTGTGATTTGAGTTAAGTTTTCTAAAATTTTAATATGTTCTTGAATTTTACAATAATAAATTATGATGTATTTTTGATAAACAATTGCTAATTGAGAAGTTGTTTTGTGAAATCTTGATAGTATCTATGATTGAAGAGACAAATTTGCTTGTGAATGGAGGTAAGTTTTCTAAAATTTAAGTATGTTTTTTATATTTACAATAATAAATTATCATGTATTTTTGATAGACAGATGCTAATTGAGAATTTTTTTTGTGTGTGTGATTTTAGTATGTTCTTGAAATTTACAATAATAAATTATCATGTATTCTTGAAAGACAATTGTTAATTGAGAAGTTTTAAGTGAAAAATAGGTTTAGGTATAGAATTTTACCGATTGAAATCTTGACAGTATGTATGATTAAAGAGATAAATTTGCTTGCGATTTCATGTAAGTTTTCTAAAATTTTAGTCTGTTCCTGAAGTTCACAATATTTATTAATGTCATTTAAATCGATATAACATTTATTTCATCGTCAATTACTATGTTTTAATAATATTATTCATCTTATATATTGTTTTATTAATTGACATGAGACACACGTGCAAAGCACGTACACTACACTAGTATAAGTAAGTGTGGAAGGAGTACTAACATCCAACCACTCATATCTCTACATCTAAAAACGGTTAACATCCCACCAGTAATATTTCTTCACCTCTTTCACTAATTGGAAAAGAAAACAAAATCTATTCTTACCCTTACTTCAGCCAAGTAAAATAACATTATTAATGTATGTTTTATTCCTAAAAATAATTAATATAAATTACTACTATTAATAATAAATGTAATAGAATTATAAATTATAATGATCAATAATTTAAAATATCTAAAAAATATATATTAAAATTTATGTTAAAATTACTTTTGCGCCACATACATTAGGACAGAGAAGTAACATATAATATGTGGAAAATTATATAAAACATACTATAAATCACAATAATTAACAATTTAAAATATTTAAAAATCATATAAAAAATTTGATAATTTGATTGACTCCACATTCCATCTACGTCACATAAATTGGAACAAAAAAAATAAAATATATTAAGCAGTCGAAGAAGAACGAAATTTTACAATATCGTCTAAATTTAATTTGTCACAGTCACATAAATTGAGATACAAAAAATAATATAAATTACATCCGTGCAGTAGCACGGGCTGCTGTATCTAGTAGATATACATGTCTACTGATTATACTCTAATCCTATATTAGTTGGGTTTGGGCACGCGGGCTCCCCATATTCATTTACTTTATGTGGTTCTGCTGTAGTACAAAATAACTCTTATCTTTAATTTGTGATTTTTTTTCTCTTCTGTTGCTACTAATTTTTGGTCAACAACAAAATATTATATTAATTTTTAATACTTGGTCTGTGATATGTGCTCAGCCGAGGGTCTATCGGAAACAGCATCTCTACTTCACATGAGGTAATGATATGGACTGCGTACACTTTATCCTCCCCAGACCCCACCTGGTAGGAATATACTGGGTATGTTGTTGTTGTTGGTCTGTGATATCTTGTTTTATTTGTGCATGAGATGACTGTTAAATCAAGTTTTTCAATTCATTATATTTTTAGCACAGTAATTTTCTTTTCTCAATCCATCATATCACTTTATTTTTAAATGACATACTTAAATTGTTTTGATATGTTGTTATTTTGATGAATCATGGAGAGTAAATATTTGTCAAGAAAGATGATACTTTGGTCTATTATGTCAATGGTTGAGAGTAAGATAGTAGATTCAAGTTCTATCACACCAAGAAGGTAAAACATCGATTTGAGTTTTGATGCATCATGATAATAAGATGTTTGGTGATTAAAGACCCTACGAATTATGGTCTAACACGCTTTTATGGGTAAGACGTTGGGTTCAAGTCCCGATGCAACATATTGATGATAATGATGACTGAGACAAAGTAATATATTTTTGATGAAAAGTCATGAAATCTGCTACACATTGATTTGTTTTATTTTTTTATGTGAATGTGGCAGTAGTGTATAATAAGTCTGAAAGAAGACAAGTGGCTTAATATATGTGGGCCTAAAGGAATAAATTATAATACTCAGTAAAAATGAAAAATATTATGGGTTGTCAAAATGGTCCTTCAAAAGTGAAGGTAATGTTTACCATCAATTTGGTATAAAAGGCATAATGCATGTAGTTGTCATGCAATCTAATTTGAAAAGGTTTATAATCCTTCATCAAACGAAAAGAACAAAAAGTGAAGATGCACTTGATTTTTCAAAGTGATATTGAGGTGGGTCATATAAATATGATAAATGTACATCAGGGTATGACAGTGAATTTCTAATGAAAATTTGTGAAGCAAGTACATATGATTATTGTCCATTCGTTGAAGAGAATATGACTTGTAATAAACATGTAATTACTCGGTCATTCTTGAAAATGAATGTGCCTACATGTGTTAAAGGTTATGAATAAGCATGTGCTTATGTATGGTTGATAAATACCAAAAACTCACTTCTACGGGGCATTTGAGAGAAATAATGAAATTTTATTTTGGTGGTGATGTAGCATGTCTTATCATGATCTATCAAAGGATAAAAGTAAGAAATGATTCTTGCCTATAAAAGTTTTGGCCATGAACAAAATGATACTATGGTATGGCCACACGAATTTGTCATTGATCACGTACATATGGTCCACCAAAAGGTTTTTGCCAAATCATATAAAAATAAATTATTAAAGGCAAAAGCAAAGCAAGAAAGGGTACTGCTTATAATAATTTTGACCATATGATAATTATTTTATCCCTAAAAGGAGATGTTCACCATATAAATAGCGTTATGGAATGTTGAAGTAGATAATTATTTAATACCTCGGAAAGAGCTAATGTATTACTACTAGGAGGAACAAAAATATTAAAATTATAGCAAGTCTCAAAAGAAACTTTTTAAGTTTCAAGAAAATTGACAAGAATAAATTATTATTATATTGAGATTTTAAATTATGAAAAGATTTTATATCTTCATAGTACTACAATGGAAACGGGTTATTAATATTTATGTGAAGGGTTACCCGCCTTTTCCTCTTGTTTGTATAGGCACGATGATGGAATCACATGCGATAGTAAATCAAAAGTTTACAGGAAGTATGTAAGTTGGCATGACCGATTGACCATCCTGGTTCAAATGTAATGCAAAAATAATTGAGAATTCATGTGGTTATACATTGAAGAAATAAAAGATTCTTCAAGAATTCTCTTGTGTTGCTTGTTCTCACGATAAAATATTGTACCGGTTAAGGTTGGGGTTGTATCCCCTAAATTTTTGAAGCGTATAACAAGGTGAATATGGGCCCGTTCATCTACCATGTGGATCGTTTACTATGAAATGAGATGCATTTATGATTGGTCACATGCGCTTTGCAATCAATTTGCAATTTGATTTTTGCAAGATTGTTTGCTCAAATTGTTGAATTAAGAGCACAGTTTCAAAATATAAAATTATGTTATAATGTTGGTTGGTTTAGGAAAAATTGTATGCCTCCAATTATAGCTAAACCGTTGGTTATGAGAACAAATCTCCCCAAAAAAATTTGGTATGAGATGTGTTATTTAAATGTAGCAACACTTGTATCATCAAACCAATTAGGTTCTCCTATATTGTTGGTTCAGTTTCAGGAATCAAATAATTCCATCTAAAAATTTAAATGTGCGGTATTTGATTTAATTACTCCACCACACACAAAGATGGATTACCAAATAAGGTTGGGGTAAATATTAGATTTCCTAACATTAGGGGGAGATATGATTAGCAGCTGAAATGGATGGAATGAATTATCTTGATCCTTATTAAAAAAAATATGAACTTGAAGTTTGAGAGATAATTCAGTTGTAAAATACTACAAATTCATTGTCAGATGCATTTGCTGACTCTATGTTATAATTTAGTTGTAAATGCTCCAATGAAATGTCCTTGAACGACAGAGTCTATGACACGCTTGAAACGTGATAGAACAATTGGTTCCAAATGTAAAACTCCTTAAAGAAGGAGAGGAGCAAATGATCAAGATGGTCTTTATATGAGACAAGTTCTTTAAAGAAGCACCATGACATAACACTTAATAAAACCTCGGTAAAGGTTCAGGTACCTGAAAATGATGAAATGAAGAGATCTCCATAAGTTATGTCGTATTGGAATAGATATCAAAATGATCGTCAATGGTAACTTTGATATAATGTAGCACTCACCATTGAAAGTGGTAACAAGGATTTTGAATTCAAATATGTCAAAATTGTAGATAGATAGATAATTGGCCAATTAAAAGTACGTATTTCAAGTAGGTTTTGCACTTATAATCCAAAGATCAAGGTATAATGTCAATGGGGTACAAATAGATTCTTGTGCAAAAGTAAAATGAAAAAAGTAAATTCCTAAAAAATAAATTACGGTTTGTGTCTTGTGGTATAAAGATTTTTTTGCAAAAATTATGGTATTATTGTATGGAGATATATTCTCTTGTAGTGGATATATTAAGGTTTCTTTTAGTCTGGCAATAGATGATAAACTTGAATACGTATTGTGAATGTTTGTCATTTCTAGCTAGACGGTAAAAAATATATGAAAATTCTTGAGGATTTAAAAGGTTTTAAAGCGATTCCATTGAACAGTACCCCCTAATGGTTGTAATATTGCTTAACATAAAGAAAGATCAATTTTGATCTCATGAAAATGGTTAGAAAGTACCATATATTAATGTAATTGGTGCACTTATGTATCCTGCTATTTCTATACATGAGATAATAATTTGTATTAATGTGCAGGAAAGACATAATTTTACTTTTATTTGAATTTGAGTAAAATCAAATACTATTGATATAGATTTATTATTTCTAACAAATATTATCAAAGAATTATTGGTTATGTAAATGCAGGAAGATTATTTGATCCACAATCAATTTTTATATCATGTAAATGAAAGTATCTGCAACTTAATTGTTGCTACGAACAAGTTTAATGTGCAAGTGGCTTGTGACGATGAGGTCACGAATAAAGTGATTGCCAAGAATGTATTTGGCTAAGTTCAAAAACTTAACATATCCAAGAAATAAGAAAATGATATATCTGAATGAGTTCAAGAATGTAACATCTTCATGAATGTGATTTGGTCACAAAGACACTGTCAATATCAACATTTGATATAAGATTTGAATGTGTCATTTCGTGAAGTATGAAATGATGTTTACATCAAGGGGAGTAAAATATGCACTGCACTCTTTTTTTCTTGGCCTAGGTTTTATCCCAATGAATTTTTCTAGCAAGGTTTTTAACGAGATAGCTAACAACGCGTATTATAAGATATGTGTACTCTTTTTTCTTCAGAAGGGATTTTTTCCTACATGATTTTTTCCTAGTAAGGTTTTAACGAGGCACATTATCTATGTACATCCAAAGGGAAGTGTTATAAAATAATATTTATATGGATGTCCATAACTCCTAAGAAGTTACTCCCACCATTCTTCTCCTTAATGTATAGTTAATCCTCTACTATACCACAACCACCATTATGGATATAACTCTCATCCTTTAACCTCCCTCAAAATCTTCTTGTTTAATGTGATGTAATGACAACCTTTTGTATGCCTCTATGAAGACTATAAATAGAGGCATAGGATCTCATATTGTATACACATGGAAGAAATAAGACTACTCTCATCTCTTTATCTCTCATTTCTTGTTTACTTTATTGCTTCATATTGTTATTCTTTTAGCTTAGTTTTAAACATATCACATAAATAAGAAATCTAGTGACTTGGTCATAAACATTATTGATCCCATTTATTTGGAAATATACTGCCTCTCTTTAATTTAAAATTTTAACAAACTAGGGTGTGTTTGGTATGAAGGAAAATATTTTACTAGAAAATGTTTTCATGGAAAACAATTTGGTTTCTTACTTATTTTCTCATGTTTGGTTGGTAAGTGAAAAATATTTTTTGAAAAATATTTTCTAGTGTTTGGTTGGTGAATGAAAAATATTTTCCAAAAAATATCTCTTATTATTTGGCTAGAGAGTAGAAAATACATTTTAGAAAAATAGTTTCTGACCCGAAAACCAACCATGACGACTAATTCGGAACCTGACCCTGACACCTGAATCGGGACCCAACTCCGACTCTCGGCTCCGGACCCAACCCCGATATCCCAACTGGGATCCCACCCGACACCCATCCCTGACTCCCAACTTGGACACCACGACTCCCTACTCGAGCACCGACCTCGATATCCTACCCCGATACCCGACCTAGACTCCCAAACTGGACTGCTCCACGATTCCCTACTTCTCACTTGAGCACCGACTTTGATTTCAGATGCGACACTGACCCCAACAACCAAACCAGGACACAACCCGACACTCATATCGAAACCCAACCCTGACACCCTACTTGAGACCAACCCCGACACCCGACCCCAACTCCTGACCTGAGACTCAACCCCGACACCTGAACCAAGACCCGACCCCCATATACGAACCAAGAACCGACCCCGACACTTGAACTAGGACTCTACTCCGACCCCTGAATCGGGATCTGTCTCATGACACTGACACCCGACACTTGTCTCGGGACCCGACCCTAACTCTCAACCCGAGACTCTAGCCTGACTCTCAACCTTGTAACTGACCTTGACTTCCAACCTGGGCCCGACCCCGACTCTTGATTCCTAACTCGGGACCCGACTCTGACTCCTAACCTAGGACATAACCTTAATACCCAACCTGGGACTCGACTCCAACTCTAGACTCGGGACCTAACCTTGACTTTTAAACTGATACATGAATCAGGATTGGGGCAGAGAGATGGGTCCCGAGTCGGGGTCGGGGTCGGAGTTGGAGGTTGAGAGTCGGGTTGAGATCAGACCCTGATTTCTATCTCGATGTTAGATCCAAAGTTAGTGTCGAGAGTTTTTCTCAAACCGAGTTCAAGGTCGGGTCTAGTCCTGAGTCCCAAGTCGAGGTCAGGTATCGAACTCAAGTTAGGTTTGGGAGTCGGGTCTCGAGTAGAGTTTAGATCCCAGGTCTTATGTCTTGGATCTGGGTTCAGATTTGGGTCTCAGGTCGAGAGTCGAATCCCGAGTTAGTGTTGGGAATTAGTACCCGAGACTCGGGTTAGGGTGGAAGTTGGTGTGTGAGGTTGAAAGAGAGTTTTGAAAAAAAAAAATCTTACTTTTTGAAGGAAAGTAATTTTTGGTGCATTGTCAGTGTATAAAATATACTACACAAAAAAATACATCTTCTCTCTCATAAGATGAACACCAAACCCTAGATCGAAATGACCAAATTACCCATAGGCCATCCACATCTAATGGCTGGTCAACAATTATCTTTGGTTAATTTTCCCCCCATTTTAAATACAAACCACAGCAAAGAGCCCAAAAGACCTACCTTGGATAAATCATTTGCAGATTCATTGGTAACTTCCAATTCCAATAGTGAAAATATCTCGCGTAAAGATGTCATCATGGTGGAAGGTGTACCTCATATTAAATGGACGGAGGTAGAAGTAGATACAATGAACAGAATGGAGAATCTTCAATATGTCGTTGTTGGTAAATTTACTTACAAACGGACGGATGTAGACGAATTAAAAGGATTATACCACAACAATGTGATATTAAAGATGAATGTCAAATTATATTATTCCAAAGCATATTTTAATTCGTTTGACACAACAAGCAGATTTCATACATCTCATTTCAAAGGGAGTTTTCTATATACTATGCAAGGATGGCTACTCATATTTGATGAGAACTCTTATCTATGATCCTCGATTTAAGATGAATGAGGAAACCACAAAGGCTTTAGCATGGATATCATTCCTTAATCTTTTACCCACTTACTTTGCTAATGAGTGCCTTTTCTCTTTAGCTGCAGCAGTAGGCAAACCATTCCAACTCGATCTAGCCACTATTAATAGAACTAGACCAAGTTGAGCATGAGTTAAAGTACTGGTTGATCTGAAAAGAGAGTTTCCTAAGTCAGTGATTATGGATATTGATAATGAAGTCACAGGAGAAAGTAGGCAAGAAGTGGTGCAAATCAAATATGACTATGTTCCTAAATATTGCACAAAATGCAAAATGCAAGGTCATGACAAAGATGAATGCAGAAGCAACAATAATATAGAGGATGCATATGCAGGTGTTAAAATGATGGAAGAAAAGAGGGTGGAAAAAGCTCAAAAACCCACCCTTCCATATGTTAACAAGTTTCAGAAGAGAAAAGCAAATGTACTCTCAAGTGGAATCATAGTTGGAGATCCCAAAAATTAGAAAGTGGTAAAGAATGGCAATCATAAAACTCCAACATCCCAGACCCCACCATTATTGGAGAATAGGTTTGCTCGCTTACAAAAGATAATTTAGTAGTTTTAGAACATGCAGTAGTAGGCAATCCCAATGAAAGCAAGTCCAGCCTTATGGCTTATACAGACAACGATACACACAGTTCAAAGAATAATAGTGAATCTCTAGAAAATAAATCAGTCTTACAGCAGCATAGTAAATCAACCAAGGACTGGATTTCAAGATCATTTGGGCAACAAAGTGAAACTCCTGCAAAATCTGCATGAGCATGTTCAAATTAGTCTCATCAATAATTTAAAAAGGTGGAAAAATAAGTAAATCAAGTTGTTATTAGTCAAGGCAGTTTAGATGCTACTCAAAGCAATATAGCATCTTCTCAAGACAACATCACACAAATTGATAAAGAGAAAAGTCCAGTTTCTAGCACTAATGTGATTAAAGTGACACCCTAGCAGTTTTCTAATGTGGGTATTTGTACTCAAGAAAGTCCAGTAACTGGAACTGAGTTGTTACAACCTAATGCAAAAGTGTCTAAGGTGGAGGTAGAGCAGAATAATAATCGAGCACTTATGGAAATTTCAAAACATGTACAGACAGATAAAACTTTAATGATTTAGTCTCCTAATAGGGTTCTCCATGACATAGTTTCTCATAATATTGGGGAGGTGGACAGTAGAGTTTCTGATCCTAATCAAATTGCTAAGGGAATTATGGAGTCAGAGGAAGTGGATGAATTGTGGGATGATATCCCATTGGAAGATGATCTATCTCTAAGAATTTTGAAGAGTGATAGAAAGGGAAAGAAGCATAGTAATAGATAGAAATCCCAACCCACTAGAATTCAGACTAAGAGAACCAAATCAAAACCTAATAATCAATGAAATCTCTCATTTGGAATATTAGGTTAGTGAAATCCCAAAAAGCATTTCAAAGAATTCAGATGCTTCATAGGTTTCATAAATTCACTTTTATTGGACTGGTGGAGCCATTTCAGCATACTAGACACATCTATAAGTATAAGAGAAGAGTGAAGATGAACTTGGCTATATCAAATTGCAATGGCAAGATTTGGTTACTTACTAACCATAATGTTACTACCACTATTTTTTATGATATTGCACAACAACACACTATACAACTAGAGGATCAGAATCAGAATATCAATTTTGTTATCACTTCAGTATATGCTAAGTGTACTGTAGAGGAGAGACCAATACTATGGGATGATATTTATTAAATTGCAGTTGGTATGTCAACTCTATAGTTTATAGAATGTGATTTTAATATTGTGTTAAATTAAAAGGAAAAGATTGGAGGATTACCGGTCATTGATGCTAATCATAAAGACTTTAAAACATGTATATCATCTTATGATCTAAGTGAAATTCCCTTTAAAGGGAGCCCATTCACCTGGTGGAATGGTAGAGCAGGTGATGACTGCATATTTGAAGATAGAATTTTTACAAATCATGAGATGCAAGGAAGATTCAATTATATGGAGGTGGAACATCTTGCTAGAACAGGGTCAGATCATGCTCCAATGTTCCTAACTTGTGAAGATAGAATTGTCAGATATAAGATACCATTCAGGTTTCTAAACTTCTAGACTAAAGATCCCTCTTTTCTTGATGTGGTAAGGCAGAACTGGTGTGCTACAGGATCTCAGAATCCTTTTTTGGAGTTCAAAGCTAATATAAAGAGGGTGAAGGCTGCCTTGACTAAATGGAGCAAGGAAATATATGGTGACATCTTTAAGCAATTAGTTATCAGGGAGGACATTGTAAAGATCAAAGAAAAACTATTTGAAGAATTTACTACTGCTGAAAATAGAGGAGTTTTATAGAACGCCCAGGCTGAACACAAAAGATACCTTCACTTTAAAGAAACCTTTTGGCAACAAAAAATAGGGTATGAGTGGTTTGAGAATGGGGATAGAAATACTAGTTTTTTTCACAGTATTGTGAAGGGCAGAAGGAAAAGGTTGCAATTATAAAGAATTCAAAATACTCAGGGTTGCTGGTTGGAGGAAGAAGGTGACATAGCTATAGAGGCAATCAGTTTCTATCATGACCAATTCGGACAAGAAAGAGACACTATTGATTTTCCTTTGTTAAGGAATATTCCCAAAAGTATGAATAAAGAAGATAATGCTTATTTATATAGACAGCCTGATATTGAAGAAGTTAAAAGTTCAAATATTAACTTAAATGGGGAAAGTGTAGGTGTTCCTGATGGTCTAACTGGTAAATTTTATCATATTTACTGGGATGTTATGGGGACTGATGTGTTTAAAATGGTTCAGGATTTCTTCAAAGGGTATTCTATTTCTAAGTCCATTACTCATTCTAACTTGGTCCAATTGCCTAAGAAGGAACATATTCAATCTTTCATGAATTTGAGATCGATTAGTCTGAGTAATTTAATCAATAAAATAATCTCAAGAATTGTGCATGATAGAATTGAGAGGTACTTGCCTAAATTGATTTCATATAATCAATCTGGATTTGTGAAGGGTAGAAACATCATTGAAAATGTCCTTTTGACACAACAGATTGTTACTGACATTAGAAAAAGAGGCAAACCAGCAAATATAGTGTTAAAGCTTGACATGCCTAAGGCATATGATAGAGTATCATCGTTTTTACTAATGAAGGCTCTAAGGAAAATGGGTTTTTCAAAAGTTTTTGTAGATCTGATTTGAAATTATTGTCTAATAATTGGTATTCAGTACTGATTAATAGACAATCCCATGGTTTCTTTCATTCCACCAGAGGGGTTAAGCAAGGAGATCCTTTATCCCCTGCTCTATTCATCTTATCAGCTGAAGTACTTTCTAGGTCTTTAAATGCTTTATTTGAGGATGCTATGTATGTGGATTATGGTATGCCTAAGTGGAGTTCTCAGATAAATCATCTTGCTTATGCAGATGATACTATTATTTTTACTTCACCTAACAGGTATTCTCTGAAGAAATTAGTTTTACTTTTACAAGCATAAGAAACTCAATCAGGTCAGAAAATCAATAAGGAGAAGAGTGCCTTCTACATGCACCAGAATACAACAACAAGTGAGAGACTATTGGTAGAGAAGTGTACTGGTATATCTAGAGGTCTTGGATGTCCTATATCTCATGCTATGAAAAGGAAGGTTCATTATGTTGAATTAATTCAGAAGGTAAAATCAAAGTTACTGGCTTGGAAAGGTAATATGCTATCTTATGGAGGTAAAGGGGTACTTATTTCTAGTGTTATGCAAAGTGTTCCTATTCATGTTTTGTCTGTTGTTGTTCCCCCAGTTTGTGTAATAAAGGAACTTCAATCTTTGTTAAATTTTTTAGAGTAATAAGGTAGATGGTAGGAGCAAACATTGGACTGCCTAGGAGAAAGTGTGTTTACCAAAGCAAGAGGGAGGACTGGGCTTCAAATCTATGTTTGAAGTATCAAAGGCCATGCATGCTAAACTTTGGTGGAGGTTTAGAACAGAGAATACTATTTGGTCAAATTTCATGTGGAATAAGTACTGTAAAAAACAAAATCCATCCCTTATGCAATTGAAGGGAGGATCTCAATTAAGGAAGCATATGCTACAGAATAGGGATGTAGTTGAAAAGTACTTATGGTGGGAACCTAAAGGAGGTACTTCCTCTATTTGGGTTGATAATTGGACTCAACTTGGTCCTTTATTTACACACCAAACAGAAGTACAAACATGTCACTCTTTAATGGATATTGAGGTTTTTATGCAGGCTGTAGGATGGGAATGTGTGAGTATGCAACATCACCTCCCTAATAACATCATTTAACATGTGAAAAATCACTTAAATCAGCTGAAGCAGTCGGATGAGGGAAACAGACTTTGGTGGATTAAAACTTGAAATGACCCTCTAGGTCATTTTCTCAATTTTCATATGTTTTCGACATTTTGAGCCTTTCTGTAGTGGCTACAGGTCATTTATGACTTTTCAAAACTGTCGGTTCAATTTTCAAATAGTTCGTTTGGATTTTAGGCTTATTTCCCTATTTTGGAGCTTTCAATGTTAAAAAATTAGTCTCGGACCAAAAACTCCTAGTAAACAGACTCGGATGAAAATTTTGAAAGTGCTATCCGCTCCGGAACATTAATTTTAAGCTTGGTGGACCCTTGATCCGGGTTCCAAGGCTTCCAAACTAATTTTGGGCTATTGGGTGGATTTTAGTGAAAATGGAATAGTATGTGTGGGGCCCATTTTTTATCAAAATGATCTCGGATGGAAATTTTGATGGTTTCGTTGAGTTCAGAGTGTTGATTTTGGGTTAGTAGCATAGTTAGTTTGGGTTTCAAGCCTTTATATTTCATTTTGAGTGCTTAGACGAAAATTAGTTAAAATATCCTAATAGGGGTCCCGGGGTTAATTTGTTGTAAACAACCTTTTTTTGTAAATCCAATGATTCCATTGGATCTGGAGCATGTTTTATGATCAATTTGCACTATTGGTTCATGTTCATAGGGTTCCAAATGAGTTTCGAGGGTCAAAAATAAGTTTTTTAAATTGCTGGTGCTAATGTGGCCACTTTAGCGGCCGTTGACCATTTGACCACTTTAGCGGTATTTTAACCCTTTGACCAGGCTGCTTTAGTGGTCAAAGTGCCGCTTTAGCAGCCATCGCTGAGTATAAGACCAACCAAACCCATTTCATATTTTTGACATTTTGGGAGCTATGAAGCTTCGATCGAAGTGTTTTTCTTTTATAATCATTGTCTATGTGATTATAACTTCATATTGCTTATTTTCCAAGAATACTCATTTCGTTTTTCATGATTTTTTGACTAAAATTGTGAGTCAAAACCCTTTTTCCGCCATTGTTGGAGCTTGGAGCATGGAAAATTGTGGAAAATCATCCATTGAGGCTAAGGTAAGCTAATTCAACACCTCTTGATCATTTTCCATTGTTTTTCCCATTAAATTTCGCTCTTTTCCTTGTAAATTCTTATAAATTAGTTTTTGAATTTCTTAACTTTGTGGACTGATTTAAACCTCGACTTAAGCTCAGTTTGTGCTCAAATTTTGAGTATGCATTCCTTGTCCTTCGGGGGACCTCATGATGAATTCAATTTTGGAATTCCATTTGCGGGCCCCACTGGCCCATTCTTGACATGAATTTTAGCCCAAAGTATTATATAGCACTATGGGTACTATTTTACTCCTATTAACATATAGATTATGATTTTGATAGTGCGACATCATTTTCGAGATCGTGGGACAAAGACAAGCTATTTATGGCCAGTTCGAGACTATGGTTCGACTTCGAGGTAGACTTTGGTCTACTTTTCTCTATGAGTTTGTGTATTGTATAGATTGCATGCTAGGTAGGGATTGTAGGATAGGTTTATACTTAGTATATAATGACTTGACCTATTTAGGAAATTTAGAATATAAATGTGACCCGAATCTTGGTCTAGGATACCCGTTAGGGTCATAGAATCCTATTACACCTAGTTATATACTTGTTTCCCTTAGATTAAAATGAATGATTCCTTCGTATAAATTGTATTACGACACTTAGTGTATTGAACGATATTTCCCTGATCAGACCTTTCTAGTGGTTTTATTCCCTTATTTACCGTAGTTTTCCAAATTATATATTGTTATCCTAGTATATTTATGTTGTTGGTCCCGAGGTCGTGGTTACTATACCAGTTGGACTCAAGGTGAGTATTTTATCCTTAAAGAGGATATGATTCTATTTTCTTAGGTGCTTATGGTTGTATTGTTTAGATACTGGTGATGGCATGCATACTTTTAGGCGCATTTATGCTCACTTAGTGGTACGATTCCAACCAAAATCTTGATTTTACTATTGTTTTCTAAAAAGGAATTTATTCCCACTTTTTACTTTTAAAACGGACTCTTTTACCGCGGGAATTGTACCATCTTATTTAATGATTTATGAGCTTTTGAAACTAAATGTGATATTTTGGGAATTAGACCGAGGTTAATTTTGGTTCCTTATTAATCCACTCTTTTACCGCTACTATTTACTTTGGTCGAGGGAGATTCTGATCCTTTTTACACTATTATGCCGATTTAGTCCCAAACTTGATCTCAGACAATGGATTTACAGATTTATACCCTTTTAGTCTCGGTTTGAGTCCGAACACTTATTATACTTACATATATATCTGGTACTGGATGGAGTACATTGATTATGATGATTATTGAAAGTCCTGGGTTGGTACTAGGCAGTGTATACGGATATCCCGAGTCCTTTATGAGCCCCTTCATCCGTGAGCCACAGTGCCAGATAAGGATGGTTGTCGTCCTGCCTTTGCGATCTACTGAGCTGGAGGAGGTTTATACACTTGATATGTTATGGCACTCGGATTGGATATGGTATTATCAGTTTATGTTGCATTCATTCATTCATATGCATCGCCTATCACTAGTATAATTGTTTGGTACTTATATTTATCGGCCTTATGGGGAGTTGTATAGGTATAAGCTATGGTTACTGTTTATTGAGTGCTTGCTTGCACCTTCTGGGCTTATGGGGCCCTGGTTAGGTTATTGTTTGTTCGGACTAGCCGGTTACTTTATTGTTGGTTATTGTGGTTAATTCATGGTAGAATGGTTATGGGATGATACCCGAGATTGTCGGTACGTTTCTGATTCCCTTTCTCCATTGTAGTAAGATATGTTACTATTAGATCATCTTATGTTTAGTCATCCCTTAGATAGAGGCCCTGATTATGCTAGTATTAGCTTTCCTACTTGGTTAGGATTCCTTGAGATGTTAGGTTGGCTCCCTTAGATTATTATCTTTGAGTTAGTCCTTTATATGTGTATATATATATATATATATAAATGGTATTATTGTATATCCTTCTCCTTCTTTATCGATTCATATTGTATATATATCCTTTGGCCTTGTATTACTACTATATATTTTTCCTTTACACTCTTCATTTGTATATTAGCTAGTGATATACGGTATTGCACCTTAGTCCCTGATTACTATTAGAATAGGATAGTTTATCCTTATTGCTTCATTAACATCATTATGCTTAGTTTCCTGGATAGTTGTCTGTAGTCATATTCCTGCTTTACCTGTTATTTATACTTGCATTATCTTTGGAGCTCAGTTGGCCGATACCTACTGAGTACCACGTGTTTGGTACTCATACTACACTTCTGCATCGTGCAGATCATAGTACTAGCTCTCGACATTGATGTGTGTATCATGTGGAGCAGTCATGGATCGGAGATTTAGGGTGAGCTCCTAACGTTTGGAGTATTCCTGCTCTCCTATTTAATGTTAGACTGATCTCTATTTTGTATTTCTGAGATGGCTTGTATAGATATTTGTTCTGTATTTCACTTTGCACTCCTGTTATATTAGAAACTCTTGTACTGACTTCATCAGGTTTTGTGGTTATTTTCTTTATTAGACTCTTTATTGGATTCAATTTTCACTGCTTTCTTTCTTTCTCTTGATAGTTCGTTACTCGCCATTTCGGACTATGGGTCGTCTTACCTACTGATGGGTTATAGTAGGTACCATCATGGCCTAAAAAATTAGATTGTGACAAAAGTAGTACTGATAAGTTCACTGTTAAGAGTGCGTGGGATGTACTGAGAAGAAGAGAAGAAGTTCAGGTGTATTTCTAGAAGATTTGGATGCATGAACTCCCTTTTTAAATTTCATTTTTTGGTTGGAGGGTGTGGACAAATAGGGTACCAGTAGCAGTTGGTTTAGCTAACTGGAATCACAATTTGTCAAATTTATGCTGCTGTCGTGTTGCTCCAGAAAGGGAAACCTTGGAACATCTCTTTTTAAAGGGAGAAACTGCTAAAGATGTTTGGCAACATTTTTCTAATGCTGCAGGTTTGTTAGGGTCATGGATTCAAATCAAGCATACAATGTTGAAATGGTGGGAAGCTATGGTGAATCCAATGCAAAAGATTATATTTCAGGCCATCCCTACTCTTATTTTATGGTTTCTATGGAAGAAGAGAAATTTAGTCTTTCATGGTGGTTCATATACTTCAGCTATGGAAATTTGGGATATCAACAGTATGGTACAAAACATCATTAGAATGAAGTTTGGTGTTGAGCATATTCCTACCACTTGGCCTCAAATTGTTACTATGATGGAAGCTTTCAGGCCTAAGTTTAAGGCTAAATGGGTCAGATAGTATCCACCACCTTATGGGCGGTGGAAATGCAGCACTGATGGTGTATCTAGAGGTAACCCAGGCCCAAGTTCCACTGCAGTCTGCATAAGAAATCATGAAGGTGATCTAGTATGTGTAAAAGGGATCATGATTCCTGACTCTACTAATATGGTTGCTGAGGTGGTTGCTATAAGAGCAGGCTTATAATTTTTTTTTGGAAAATCAGATTCCAAATATAATTGTTGAATAAATATAATTGTTGAATCTGACTCCCTTGCAATAGTGAATATCATCAATGGTGATTGGGAAATTTCTTGGAATGTGACAATGGAGGTCAACTCTATTAGGAAAATGATGGTTTCAGTTACAACAAGAGTACAACACTCCTTATGGGAGGGAAATACTCTTGATGATTTTTTAGCTAACATGGTTTTTCATTTTGCAGGTAACTTTGAGTTCAGATGTGCTTAGGATTTGCCAAGCACAGACAAGAGGATTATTAATTTAGATAAAGAGAATATGCCTCACATAAGGATAAGGAAATGTAAAATAGTGTAAGGCTTGGGAGAAATCTTCATTATTTAGGATTTATTTTCAACTTTTATAAACGATTGTAGATGATATTATTGTACTGAGTATAATGGTATCTGAACTAAGTTCAGTTGGTTAAACATATCAAGCACCTGGTGAGAGCCTTGAGGTGTTACAAATGATACAAAACCTGGACACATTAGTCTTAGCATATAATTATCAGCTACGTTTGTTTACTAAAAGTTCAAATACATTAACTAGTTGTCCGTACAGTTTCAATACATTTCTCCTAAGTTGCTGGACATCGAACCAGTGAGAAAGGAAGAATTTATGAACCTGATGTGTAGACAATTGACGAATGTTCTAGAAGTATTGCTCAACAACAGCTCCAATATGCAGATTCACCTTTCAATCAATAATAATTAGTGAACTTTTGAAGATATAGGTTTCGATGGTGTTATTAATCCTAAAATGGGGTTCAGCCCATCGAGACTTAGATCTAACAAAGGGAGCTGACTTAACATTGAAGGTCAACCCCTGCACATGAAAAATTGGGGTTATTTGCTACCATGTTCAGTCCAGATCTACGGATATGCAAGCAAAATGGTGACACTTACTGTGTGTCGATGAAGAACTTGAGATGCTGCTCAATCATTCAGTACCACTCCCTTAACAGAACTTGAGCTTAAAAAAGAAGAGAGGAAGACGAGCTTCTGTGTACGGTTCAAATGGCGGAGCATCAACCATTGTGATTTTGGGCGAAGGATTCGACAATAATCAAAAGAGTTTTGGTCGAGAAAAGCGATGAAGAAGAGGGAAAGTTTTCACCTACTTTCCTAATTGTGTATTTCTCTATGTCTGATATGTCATCCGCTATTTGGGCCAGGCCACTTTTAGGGCTGGTTTTGTAAATATTAATACTTGTTCTATTTGTTAATAAAGGGCTCCAAACCCACATTTAGCATTAAAAAAAAAGTTATTTTCCTTAAATTTGAGGAAAATAAGTTCATTTGGAAAATATTTTCCAAAACATTTAAGCCAACCAAACATGAGAAAATTGGAAACTTCATACCAAACACACTCTAGTGTTAGTCATTTGCACTTCTGCCCGATTTTGTGTTATTCTTTAATTTTGGTTACTCATAACAAATAGTACTTTTTGTCATTTCAATTTATTTGTTTGATTTTGACTTGACACGATATTTAAAAAAATAGATAAGAATTTTGAATATTATATTCTTAAACTAAAGATAAATAAAATGTACAAAAATATTTTTTAATCTTGTGGTCTTAAATATGTAGTGTGAAAAACTGAAATTAAAGAGTTACAAAAAAATGAAAAGATATGTTTTTTTTTGTTGGACTAGAAAAAAAAAGTAATAGATTGTTTGGATTAGCTTATTTCAAATAGGTTCTAAGACAAACAAATTGAAATGAAGAAAGTAATTTTTTTATGGGACATTAATTTATATTTCCGTATCTCGTTATATCCTCGACATTAGTTTAATTTCTAAAAATTTTATGCCCCATTAGTAATAAATTTGATCACTAAAACACAAATTAACGATCAATCTATTTAAAGGATAAAAATGTAAAACCATCCTACTTAAAAGGGCAAAATTGTGCAATTCCATGATAAGTGTTTGATAATGACAAAGACCAATCAATATTTATGGAGGGGTGTAAATGTAAACTAAGAAAGAAAATGATTGAAAATGTTGAAAGTTATCTGCTTTGCTAGTATTATGATTTTATGAATTGTTTATATTCTGTTCCTCCACTGAAAAACCAGAGAGGTGTGCTCCTCTTCTCAGTGAGGGAGAACCAGCAAAGTAAAGTAAGAAAACTTCTGCTTTGTTTTTTTTTTCCCTTTATCCCCTAAACCCCAAAGTCCTCTAAAAATTCAATATTATTGTGTGTGGAAATGGGTGAAGTGAAGGGAAACAAGAAGAGTCTGTCTATAAATCTTTCCCTTTTTGCCCTCACTGATCATAACAGCAACAAATCTCCTAAGAAGTTTGAGGACCCAAATGGTGCTGTTGTTGGGCTAGGAATTGTGGCAGCTATGAATAAGAACAATGGAAATAGTAGAGCTGCAATTCTTGCAATATCTCCAAGATCAACTACTTCAAACCCAATCCCAATTTTCACGAAGAAAAGTAGTAGTCCTAAGAAGAAGAGTAAGAGGCCTAGTATTGAAGAAATGGAGATGTGTGAGGAGTATACTTGTGTGATTTCTCACGTGGGTACCAATTTGATTAAGAAAAGGGAGTATTTTGATGGTGAATTCATTGGAAACAGCAACTCTAATAAACCTGTTATTGCTGCTGGGGTGATCAATCATAGTGGTGATACAGTAAAGTTTAGAACAGCTGATTTCCTGAATTCTTGCTTTCTTTGCAAGAAGCAGCTTCAGGGGTTGGACATTTTCATGTACAGGTTACAATTTCTCATTCTTCTTTCTAGTTTTTTTTGGTTATTGTAATGATTATATGTTACTGATTTCCTTGGTAATATTTTTTCTGATCTGAGAATTATATGCTCCAACTGCTGTTTTTATGTTTCATATCTAAGTATGTGGTTCGGCCCATCCTCGGACCCCATACATAGCGAAAGCTTTACTGTATGAGCTTTTTATCCAAGTATGTTGCTACTTTTTTTTTTTTTTTTGCATATAGGGCCACTTGCAGCTTTAATTTCGATATGAGGATCTAATTAAGTGCTTTACGGTCAATTTTCCTCTTAATGATTTGTTCATATTTATCAAGAGAACAAAATAGTAATGATTTGATCTTGTGGGTAGTGTTCACTTTTGTTATTAAAAAAAGTGAATTGATATGCTTTTGCTTTCTGGACTGCAAGTACAGCAATTTGAAACACAGTCTAAGTAGCCGTTTGGCCATGAAAATTTTTCACTTTTTTTCCGGAAAATTATTTCACTTTAGTGAAAATAGTAGTGTTTGGCCATATGAATTCCAAATACAATTTGGAATTGTATTTGGAAAAATAAAAACAAGTAAAACTTGTTTTCACTTTTTTCACTACCACTTCTCTCACAAAAAGTCAAAAACAACTCCAATCTATATTCATGGCCAAACACAACTCCAACTCCAACTCCAACTCCAACTCAAAATCCGAAAAATTATGAATTTCATGGCCAAAGGGGGCCTTAATGAGCTTTTATTGGTTTCTGGTGTTTGAAACAAATGGTTGACTGGACTAGTCATTCCATACATTGGCTGGATTTTAAGGAAAAAAATATTTCTTCAATTATGGACCGTGCAGAAAATTTATATTTGATAGCTCTATGAATATCTTATCTCGTTTACTTTTTTCTTTTGTTGTCATTGCTCTATGCAAGTTGAAACATGTCGAGGAACTTAATCTTTAGCTTTTGATTTACTTTAAACTGTAGTTTTACCCTCGTGAATCTGATCTGAAGTTTGTGGTCGTCCAAATTTGATTTCAGCAAGGCTCTGTTGGTTGAAAAGGATGTTAGTTCTTTATGGAATTGTACAGTTTGAAAAGAAGTTGCTCTGATATTAATGAGTTGATTTATTATGAGCGCTCTCTTCATTTTGGAGGAGTTAGTTTGGGTGTGCATAATAGTTTCCAAATAGAGATCTTAGGAATGAAAAGATTATCAAAGATTTGAGGACTGAGCTTGGGAAATTGAAAATTTTAATGAACAGAATCTGAATGCTTTTAGATTGTGTGAGGCGTCTCGTCTAAACTTTCTCATGTTAGAGTCAAGATACACCTAATCATTTATTTGTAGATCTGCAACACATTCTTCATGGGGTGCTTAACCACACAGAAATATTTGTTATTTGTTTTAGGTCTGCATTAAACCCCATCGGTAAGACCCGGAAGTTATTAGCATGCATTCTTGGAACTTTTGTCATGTCATACTTCCTGACCTGCTTTGTGTTAGTTGGTATTTTGTATACTTAGTATGGGCGCTGACTAGCTCTGCTGAATGCCGAGGTTGATATCTCCCTATAACAGGGATGTTCAGGATTTGTGTCTACTGTTTCCCACAACCACCTTAAGCGATACACCTACATGTGTACTTCTTGCAACTGTTTCTTTCTTGATCAGTTGTACATCTTGCTGCTGCTTAGGCATCGATTGCGAATTCTGTAATATTGATCACAAATGCCAGTATGCCATAGTAAATTGGATCCTTATCTACTTCCCATCTTGCTTTCTGGTTTCTCTTTCTATAGTAATCTTTATTAATCAGCAGTAGTCTTGGTCTGTTGGCATCTTCTTCCAACTTGCATAACTTAATGCTGTACATCATCTTTTCATACTTAATATTATAACAAGAAGAATCTTTCTCATATGTTTTGGATTAGGGCATGTTTGCTTGAATTACACACTCAAGTCATGTCTCTCTGACTGTCAGTTGCTTACAATCCACTCAACTTGATTAATAATATCAGTGTTTCTATTACTAGTAATGTTATTTTAATAGCTGAAATAAACCAATTGCATCAGGGCCTTATATTATATTCAGAAGTCTCCTTTAGGTTGCTTCTTGTGAGGAACTGCAGAGTTTGCATTATGTAATTTGCTGGGAGAAGTTGATTCTAAGTTTGAAATATTAGAAAATCATATCTATAATTTTAAGCAACTTATATTGAATTGTGACCACCAGATGGTTTTGCAGCAACATATTGATTATGTTCACGTAATGTAGGCTGTGTATTTTAGTTACCTGTTGCTTTCTTTGTTTGCAATTAATTCTCCCATCTTCTATATTTGCCTAGCTACTTGTAAACTTGTTGCTGCACTAATAAGTTGGCCTTGCTGGAAATCTTTTAGTTAGCTTTCTTTGTCAACACAATTTTTCAAATGTTTAATGTGCGACACTTTTAGGTAGGAAAAATCCACATGGTTTTTGTTTGTTCACTAAATTTAGGCTGTTTCCTCCGGGTAATATGTGGCAGGAATCTTTAATAGATCTTGTTTCTATATGCATGTGGTCTGTATTACTTTATTCAGGGAATATCTTATAGGCTAAAATACATCTTTCTCTTCTGACCTGTTAAAGGAAAAATCTTTCTTTTATGAACAAAGATCTATTTTTTCCTTCGAACTTAAAATAACAAGTTATTCCTTTTACTATTTGCAGAGGGGAGAAGGCATTTTGTAGTGCAGAGTGTCGTTGCACACAGATATCGATAGATGAACACAAAGAGAAATGTGGTTCTGGAGCCATGAAATCGCTTAGCGACTACTCTGTTTCTCCTTGCTCGGGTCCAATGCAGTTTTTCACTGGCGTAGCCGTGGCATAACTCAATCCCGCATGGTATACCTCCAATATTACATAGTATATAAATAAATAAAAAGGAATGATATATATCGGTTTTGAAAGGTACCCGAATAAGAATTGGTACGCACCGGCTTAAGAAAGATTCTCGATATTTATGTTAAGGACATCCTAAGCAGGCAATCTCTGCAACTCAAAAATAGTATGAAAAAAAATTCTGGGAAAGCATGTAATGAAGTTTGTTATAAGCTCGTAAAGAGGGTAATATATATGCCAAAAGGCCCATGGAAACATATGTTGGAAATCAATAACACTTTTTTGAGTCTTGATTTCTCTTATCCACCTCAGTGCACTTACACTTTACTGCCCTATTCACATGACTTAGTTACAACAGCAGGTAAATGTTTATTTGGTGACCTAATAATGCAGTAAAACATCACTTACTATCAAAGCTAAATGTTTATTGTTATTTTATTTTGGTAGCCTAAGAATGGATTAAATAACTTGCTATAATCGATTATAAGATATTGATAGGTAAAGGTGTTTTTATACAGGTCTATCCACCAATAACTTTTTTCTTTTGAAATTGTTAGCTAATTTTTTATCGCAAAAAAGGACTTGTCGTGTAATATAGCCTTCCCTTTTATTGCAGAAATGGACTTGTCATGTAATATATAGTTTGCCTTTTGTTGACTATTTTGTGGAGAGTTCAAATAAAGCACAATTTGGTAAATACTCGAATTGGGTCATCTTTTGATGACTCTTCTTCCACCCCATTAAACAAATCTTAATCATGGTTTAACAAGTGAGATTACCTTGATCAGATTTTGGCCCTCTTAACTTTCCTAACCAAAGAACTAATTTTTGTGGGGTTGTAGGCTGTAGCATGTGCCCAAGTTGGTTAAGACTTGAGAGAATACAAAACTAAGATTTAAATTGAAAATTATTGATATGTAAAAATAACTACTGTAAGGGGAAGCTTTATATACTGACATGTTCCTCATTTCCTTATATGTCCACTCTTGTAGTAACATTTTAACCTTAATACAGAAAAAGAAATAGTAAAGCCAGCCACGAACACCTCATTGGGTCTTGGACCACCCATCTCATTGACTATCAATATGAGACCTTTTCTCTTTGTTTAACACTCCACCTCACGCTTAGGACTAGACATTTGGTGTGTGAGCAAATTTTAATTTTGGGGCCCAATATTGAGTGAGATGGGTCATGCTCTGATACCATGTAAAATTTGGACCTAACTCACATCCCAAAAACTAGTTCAAAGGGAGGAGGATTGACCAAAGCTTATAAAGAGACCACCCATCTCATTAACCATCAATGTGAGACTTTTTCTCTTTGTTTAACAAAAATACCCATATAATAATCTAGTGGTTAAAATAAAAATTAATGTTGCAAAAATCCGAAGATGATCTGGAATGTTAGAAAATAACTTTATATAGGTAAAACTGTGAGGTGGTAAACTTAAAAATTAGATAGTAATTCATCTCAGATTTTTTTTTTTACTAATAAAAATTTACAGTTTATTATTTTGTGTGAAAAAGCCACGCAAAAGAGAAGTCTGTATATAACAACGAAATACCCATTATAGTCCCACATGCAAGTGGGTCTGGGGAGGGTAGAATATACGCTGATCTTATCTCTATCGTTTTGGGGTAGAGAGGTTTTCGATAGACCCTCGACTCAAAAGCAAAATTCTCATAGCAAGGAAAATATGATAGCGAAATAGCAAGATACAAAGCAAATGAAACAGCAAATAGTACCACATATTGAAGGGCAAGACACTAACGATTACTAACTACTAGTACTAATAGGATAGGAGGGAATCAAGCTAGCCCTCTGCCTCTCCCACATACAGTGCTACAACACTCGATTACCTACTAATTGTTTATTCTAATTCTCGACTTTCATACCTTCTATCTAGTGTCATGTACTTAGTAAACTGGAGTTGAGTCATGTCCTGTCTAAAAAGTTGAAAAAATAATTTTTACATTTCACAATTGTGTGATAACTTTTTAGTTTAAACAAGATTAAGTTTACTACCAAACTTATGTCTCTTATAACCTTCCAAGTCCAATTATCAACCTGAATGATTTGTTGAATTTCATTATTGCTTTTGAGAAGTTTGTATTAAGTTAAAATTACTTACTATTAGATTCAGCACCAACATCCTTTTGCACTGAGCAACTTGTCATACAAACGATTAGGACATTGAGCTATTATCACTTTGTCTCTCAAAAAGTGTCTCAAAAGACCAGAAATGAAAGGTGTAGATATGAAGTAACAGTTGAGATATTTGTCCATATTTAATCATTCAAGCAACTCAAACCACTTCACACGTCTTTAATAAAAAGTTCAGTTACAAAAAACAATGTTGACTTTCAAGTAAAGGCGAATTTAGAATTTCTAAAATATGGATACATCATTAAAGCATAAAAAGGGTAATCCGATGCACTAAATCTTCTACTGTGCACAGAGTCTGGAAAAGGGCCCCAACAAGGGTGTATTATAAGCAACCTTACCTTGCATTTCTGCCAGAGGCTGTTTTCAAGGCTTGAACCCGTGACCTCCTGATCACATGACAACAACTTTACCAGTTACTCCAAGGCTCCTTTTTACTAAAGCAAGAGAAAAGGAAAGTATTGAGTGAAAATTGATCTTTATTTTTGTGGATAATAACTCGGCATTAAACCAAGTTCATTATTCTGCCTTTTTGTAGCATAAATATCAATAAATAATATTTGATCAATTTTATGAGTTATGTATTGATATTATTCCCTTTTATTTATAGCAAAGAACAAATAACATCTTGTAACTTTCCACAATTAATCTGTGTAACATCTCAAAATTGTAAGTATATGTGGAGTGGAAGAATTAAGTTACTTCTCATAAATAATTCACATTCATTCAAGTGATGGTTTGTTAATTTCTAACTTCGTTAATGAAAAGATATTAGTTTTTCAGAAGAGTTGAATTTCACTGTATTTATGACAATTTTGTCTAAAGAAAGAACAATATTTCATTACATTAACATCATTTGAATTCTTACGTTTTTCTGATAGATGAAAACGTAGATGATTTGCCTATTTAAAGAGCATCATTTATGAATTAAAGACAAACCAATTATCTCATCATTATCGCACATAACTATTCTTCCTATTATGTTTTTCTAGGCAATCATTTTTATTTTGCAAACTCCAAATTTTGAGTCACGAGTACACGTGTTTTGAAGTAATTGTGAAATCTTGGGGAACGACCGATTACAACAATTTGCATTTTTGTTCGACCGAAATCACTTTCAAGGCAGTGGCTTTCCACTACACTGTGTTTGTAATAAGTTATTTATTATTTTGTAAGCCCTCCGGTATCAATATTGTCGTACTTCTTCTAACAATTTGAAAGCGATCTCCGAATAGAATATTGATAAATATCTATTTCCTTGAACAACTTTTTTTGTTGATTTGTCGAAGTGTAAAGACCTGTTTTTGTGATTTACCATTTTTATGTGTTTTGACCATTTTACCCTTCTCCGTAGTTGTTTCATGTTGATTTTGGGGTTCGGGGATAGTTGGCCAGTTCCCAATGCGATCGGTAAAGTTTTGTGCGAGTTTGTGGTTTTTAGAGATTTGAAAAGCCTCATAGTTGACTTCGGTCAATATTTCTTGATCCTAGTGTCGAATGGCAAAGCGTACTGCGCCCTGATCTAAGGCGTATTTATATGCCTTATTGTCGACTTTAACCCATGCTTACCTTAGTTTTGAGAGCAATACGTATGTATTTTGTATGGTTTTGATGGAATATGTGATATTGTGCTAACAAATGTGATTAGACACTTGTAGGTGGAATTTGCGACTATTTGGAGCGTTTTTGGCGTGGAAAGCGAGGCTTGAAGGAGCTACAAGCGAAGGATATTGAAGTTAAGAGGCAAGCCAAGGATTTTAACTTGAAGAATCCAACCAAATCCGCAAAGAAAAATCGACGAAAGGAAAAAAATCAGAATTTAAGGGCCTGGTGCGCCAAGGGGCGTGCCGGGCCGCTTTTGACAAAATTTCTACTCAAGTGGGCAGTATAGGGGCGCGCCCAAGGGCGTGCCAGGCTGCTTGGGCGCACCTGTTCAGAGGCAAAAATTTGCCTAAGTCCCAGGCGCGCCCAAGGGCGTGCAGGGCCGCTTTTTGGTAAATTTTTGCCCCGAGTTCTTGTCTATAAATAGGACTTTTGGGTTATTGTATCATGATTCCATCTTCACTAGACCACTTTGGACGTTTTTGGGCATTGAAATTAGGTTTCATTCTTCATTTTTATTTCTTTTTATGGTATTTTATCACTTTATGATGTTAATTGACGTTATGAGTGGCTAAAATCCCTTATTCTTGGGGTTGAGGCTATGAACATGAATCTCTTGAGTTGATTATATTGGTTTTTGCTGAAGTTTATCATAAATTGGTTATTCTTATATTCTAAATTTTACTATTTTAATGCTTGATCACCATTGAAATAAATCCATTGCCTTGAGGTGAGCTCGAGAGAGAAACTAAGAGATAGAATGTGGGATATAAGGAGCGTGATCTCTACTCGCGGAAGGGATTCCAAGAGATTGATATGTGGGTAGGACCGAGAGGTACCTAATCCGCCGCGCTTGTTCAATTACGAGAAGATAACTTAAATGCATTAGAATTGGTTAAACTTATCACCGCTCAATGACGTAGTTAGGTTTCCAATTTATAGTAGAAGGTTATAGTTTGGAGACGAATATAATTTTAACATTAACCTCGTGATCAATAACCAAGATAAACGACTCAAATTGCTTAAACTAGTAACAATTATGCTCAAGAGATGACGTTTGGAGTGCCTTGACCTTGGAAATTTACTTTTTATTGACTTTTCAAGCATATTTGCGAAAACTAAAGTTACGGTAGCGAAAATAGGAGTTCATAGTCCACAATCATTTAATTTTTAGTAACAAATCCCTTTTCCTTTTCGCAACACTAGTTTTTAATTATTGTTTGAAGTCTAAAATTGATTTCTGTTGACGAAAGTCCCTTGGGTTCGATATTCGGCTCTTTTAAAAGAGCCACTTTTTTACTTGAATGATCACGTACACTTGCGTGTATAGCTGGGTTGTAACAAGTTTTTGGCGCCGCTGTCGGGGACTTTCAAATAGATAGATTTCAATTATTGACATTTTTACTTTAATTTTCAGCTAAGTGTTGAGAACTTGATCTTAGCTGTTCTATTTTGCAGGCTTACTTCATCTGAACGCTGGCAAGGAACAAGGATTTGGTAACCCCGCAGTCTGAACCTGAAAGATACTTCCATAGATTGAGGAGACAGGCTGCAGATTATCCAATCCCGCAAGTCGAACTGGCTGATGAAGGCATACAGGGTGGTCCCGTAAGAATTAAAGAACCAGGGGTGGATAGACGTGAGCCGGTAGTGATGGTAGCTAGAACAGTTCGCGACGTGAAAATCCCACTCGCTACTAATGTGACCTCCAGTATTCTAAAACCGACAGTTGGAGGTAGATTTGAGCTTAAATAGAATATGGTGCAACTCTTGCACTCAAGTGGATAGTTTACAGGTCTTGCTCATGAGGACCCGCAGAGGTATATCCGTAATTTTTTGGAGATCAGTGACACATATATTCCTGCGGGTGTGTCTTCGAATTATGTGAGACTTACTTTGTTCCCCTTTTCTCTGTTGGGGGAACCAAGGAGGTGGTTAGATGTAGAGCCAGCTAATTCTATCACTACTTGGGATGATCTTGCTCAAAAATTCTTGATAAGGTTCTTTCCATCTGGAAAGACAGCCAAGCTGAGGAGTGAGATATTGAGTTTCAGACAGAGAGATGATGAGAATTTGTACCAAGCTTGGAACCGATTCAAATCCATGTTGAGGGATTGCCCTCATCACCACCAAGCAAATGAAGTGTTGGTGCATACTTTTATTGAGGCTCTTGACGCCAACACTAAAATTCTACTTGATTCAGCTGCAGGGGGACAAGCTTTAGAGAAAACTTACGATGAATTATATGCTTTGTTGAATCATATTTCACAGGGAAATCCAGACTGGCATGGTGATAACTCTAGAAATTCTACAAAGAAGGTTACTGGGAAACTAGATGTGGATGCAGTTACGACATTATCTGCCCAAATTTCAGTTATGCAAAACATGATGAACAATCACTTCAGCAGTTTGAATTTGGGGCAGCAACAAGCTCCCGTAAATACCGTAAAACAATAGGTTTCTGTGGTGTGTAGTGTATGTGGAAACGGGGACCATACCAGCGAGTTGTGCAGTGCAAATTCGGATTTCGTGAATTTTGTGGGTAATGCCCAAAGAGGAGTTGGAGCACAGAATTATGGCAATACTTATAATGCTGGGTGGAAAAATCACCCGAACTTATCTTGGGGAGGTAATCAGAATCAATATAGACCTCAAGGATATGCACCACAATACAACCAACAGCAGGGTCAAGGAAATCAAGTGGGTGCTAAGCCTGGAGATATGAGCGTGGAAGATATGTTGAAGCAGATTATGGCAGAGCAAGCTAAGCTGGCGGCAGATATGAGAAACAATTAGTTGGCTACTCAAAATTTGGAGAAGCAAATTGGTCAGTTAGCAAATGCACAGAATACAAGGCCTCAAGGAGGTCTTCCAGGTGATACCGAGCCAAACCCAAAGCAGGTGAATGCTATTGTTACTCGTAGTGGTAAGCAGTTAGAAGAGATAGTTCCACCAGCAAAAGAATTGGAGCCGAAATTAGTTGTGGTTGAAGACGAACATGTTGAGTCTTCCAAAAGCTCCAAAGATGATAAAATGATCCATAGTGTAAAGTTGCCTCCTCCTTTTCCTCAGAAGTTCAAGAAGAAGAAGGAATACGAATGCTTTGGTAAGTTCATTGAACTACTTAAACAAGTCCACATTAATTTGCCTCTTGTGGATATCTTGCAGGGTATTCCAAAGTATGATAAGTTTGTGAAGGATATTGTGGCAAACAAGAGTACATTGACAGAGTATGCCACAGTTGCATTGACTGAGGAGTGTAGCTCTCGCATTCAAAATCAGTTACCCACCAAGCTGAAGGATCCTGGAAGCTTCACTGTAAAAATTACTCTAGGAGATCGTGTCTGTGCTCGTGGATTGTGTGATTTGGGAGCTAGTATAAATCTGATGCCCACTTCGGTTTTCAAGGAGTTGGGTTTGGGTCGTCCTAAACCCACTACTATTATTTTGCAGCTTGCAGACCGATCCGTGACAAGATCGGATGGTATTGTTGAGGATGTTCTGGTTCAAGTGGGTTCGTTGATCTTTCCAGTTGATTTTGTGGTGCTGAATTTTGAGCCTGACCCGAAAGTCTCATTTATTTTAG
This sequence comes from Capsicum rhomboideum, assembly GCA_031232105.1. Classification (NCBI taxonomy): domain Eukaryota; kingdom Viridiplantae; phylum Streptophyta; class Magnoliopsida; order Solanales; family Solanaceae; genus Capsicum; species Capsicum rhomboideum. The sequence continues at coordinate 41,466,930 of CP124712.1, read as the reverse complement.
GGCGTTCGTTTCTGGCCACAGGAGGTGCGATCATTGATGTAGCAGCAGGGAAACTGACTATGCGAGCTCATGATAAAGTTGAGGTCTTTGATGTGTATAGGGATTTGAAGCAACCAGAAATTTATGAGAACTTGTCAGCTATTACTGCTATAGATTTGGCGGCGAAAAACATCCACACTTCGTCTACAGATCCTTTGGAAAAAGTTTTGATGGGCCAAGATATTTTTGGTGATGCAGAAGATATTGATATGGTACAGGTTCTTGATCTTATGGGTATCTATGCTAAAGAGGGTGGATGGGAACCTTTAAATCATCCACTCGGTCCTCCAACCAAGCCATCAATTGAGGAGGCACCGAAGCTTGAATTGAAAGAACTTTCGTCTCATCTTCAATATGTTTTCCTAGGTGACAATGAGACCCTTCCTATTATTCTTGCAGCAAATTTGTCAAAGGAACAAGTTGATGCGGCATTGTTGATACTCAAACGAAGAAAGAAGGCTATTGGTTGGCAGATGTCTGACATCCATGGTATTAATCCTGGTTTGTGTATGCATAAAATTTACATGGAGGAAGGGTATAAACCGAGTGTGCAACACCAAGGACGCTTGAATTCGGTGATGAAAGAAGTGGTAAGGAAAGAAGTAATTAAGTGGTTAGATTCGGGTGTTGTCTATCCTATCTCTGACAGTACATGGGTTAGTCCAGTACAGTGTGTCCCAAAAAAGGGTGGTATGACCTTGATCACGAATGATAATAATGAGTTGATTCCTACAAGAATTGTGACTGGGTGGCGTATTTGCATGGATTACCGAAAACTAAATGATGTTACGAGGAAAGACCATTATCCAATCCCTTTTATTGATCAGATGTTGGATCATTTGGTCGGGCAGGAATATTATTGCTTTCTTGATGGGTATTCCGGGTACAATCAAATTGCTATAGATCCTCAAGATCAAGAGAGGACTACATTCACATGCCCTTACGACACTTATGCTTTCAAGCATATGCCCTTTGGATTATGTAACGCACCGGCTACTTTTCAGCGTTGCATGATGGATATTTTCTATGACATGGTGGAGGAGTTCGTAGAGATTTTTATGGATGATTTTTCAGTCTTTGGTAACTCTTTCGAGGTATGTTTGCAAAACCTTGATAGAGTCCTTGCTCGATGTCAAGAAACTAATCTTTTTCTAAGTTGGGAAAAGTGTCATTTCCTTGTGACAGAAGGTATAGTTCTTGGACATAAAGTGTCAAAGCGAGGGCTCGAAGTTGATAGAGCAAAGATTGAAGTTATCGGAAATTACCTCCACCTGTGTCGGTGAAAGGGGTGCGTAGTTTCTTGGGACATGCTGGGTTCTACATACGGTTCATTAAAGATTTTTCCAAGATTGCACGTCCCATGTGCACACTCTTAGAAAAAAATGTTAAATTTGTCTTTTGTGAGTCATGTGTGAAGGCATTTGAGGTATTGAAGAAGAAGTTGGTGGAGGCACCTATCCTTATTGCTCCTGATTGGGCTTTACCATTTGAGCTCATGTGTGACTCAAGTGATGTTTCAGTGGGTGCAGTTCTTGGGCAGTGGAAGAACAAGATATTTCACTCTATTTATTATGCGAGCAAAACCCTTGATGCAGCCCAAGTGAATTATACTGTGACTGAAAAGGAGATGCTAGCTTTGGTGTACGCATTTGATAAATTTAGATCATATTTGGTGGGTACTAGTGTCATTGTATACACGGATCATACTGCAATACGGTATTTTTTCAATAAAAAGGATGCTAAGCCGCGGTTGATTAGATGGATCTTATTGTTACAAGAGTTTGATTTGGAGGTTAAAGATAGGAAGGGGTCAGAAAATCAGATTGCTGACCATCTTTCTAGACTTGAAAGCTTGGTACATGTAGTTGATGATGGGCGTATTTGTGAGGAATTTACAGATGAGTAATTGTTCGTTTTGGGGGTTGATGAGTTGCCATGGTATGCAGACATTGTGAATCTATTGGTGATTGTTCTATTTTCTTCTGATTCGAGTCCTCAACAAAAGAAGAAGCTGTCATATGAGGCACGTTATTATATTTGGGACGAGCCTTATTTATTCAAGCAAGGACCTGATCAAGTAGTAAGAATATGTATTCCGGATGCGGAGGTGAAACAGGTGTTGGAGAGATACCACACATCATCTTATAGTGGTCATCATGGTGGTGAACGCACAATCCAAAAAATTCTGCAATCAGGTTTCTTCTGGCCTTCTATATTTAAAGATGCTCATGCATTTGTGAAGAATTGTGACCAATGCCAATGTATGGGGACGATTGCAAAGTGACATGATATGCCTCTAAATAATATCCTAGAAGTTGAAATCTTTGATGTATGGGGGATAGATTTTATGGGCCCTTTCCCGAAGTCGAATTGGAATCAATACATACTTGTCGCAGTGGATTATGTGTCTAAGTGGGTAGAGGCTGCTGCTCTTCCTACGAATGATTCCAAGGTTGTGGTAAAGTTCCTTAAAAAACATGTCTTCACAAGATTCGAAACTCCAAGGCCTATAATTAGCGATGGAGGTTCACACTTTATAAATTATTGGGTGAAGAGTGTGTTGGCGAAATATGGTGTTAGACACAAGGTCTCAATAGCTTATCATCCTCAAACAAGTGGCCAAGTGGAAGTGTCTAATCGCGAGATAAACCAAATCTTGCAAAAGACAGTGAATACTCAGAGGAAAGATTGGTCACTCAAGCTAGATGATGCTCTTTGGGCTTATCGAACTGCGTATAAGACTCCTATAGGGACTTCTCCCTATCATCTTGTCTTTGGGAAAGCATGTCACCTCCCGTTTGAGCTTGAGCACCGAGCATATTGGGCAGTGAAGAAGTTGAATTTAGATCCGGAGTTGGCTGGTAACAGAAGGTTGTTGCAACTCCATGAGTTGGAAGAGTTTCGTTTCCATGCATATGAAAATGCAAAGATCTACAAGGAGAAAATGAAGCGATGGTACGACAAACATATTCTTCCCCACACTTTTGAGCCAGGCCAGTTGGTACTTTTGTTTAACTCGAGACTTAGGTTGTTTCCGGACAAGCTAAGATCTAAGTGGAATGGGCCTTTTGAGGTAAGTCGCACGATTCCTCATGGTGCGATGGAAATCTTAAATAAAGAGGATGGTACGAGATTTATGGTTAATGGCCAGAGATTGAAGCACTATTTTGGTGAAGAAGAGAAGCATAAGAAGGACGTGCTTCACCTTGATAATAATTGATCTAAGTGTGGTCGAGCTGCGACATTAAACCAGGCGCTACATGGGAGGCAACCCATGAATGTATTGTAATAGTTAGGATTTATAAAGTAAACATACAAAAAGAAGACTTGTGGCAAGACCAAAACTAAGGCGCTTGATGGGAGGCAACCCATCTCTTTTAAAATTTTTCTTTTCTAACTTAGTTCTAGGATTTTGTGTTTATGCAGAGACACACGGAGCATTTTGCCATGAAAATCCATGAGAAAAAGGTAAAATTAGTGGATAGATGATCATTTGAAGGTACCTAGAAGGTAGGACATGTTTTGGAGCAAAGTTTTGCATCTTGGGACTTGGAAAAAGTCCTAAATTATGTTGAAAAACGTGGAAAATCACTCAGGTATAGTGTAAGTATGGGGCGCGGTACCTGGCGTGCCAGGCTGCACTTGCCCAAAATTTTTTCTGCCTAGGCAGTGGGCAGGCGAGGCACAGGGCGTGCCAGGCCGCCTGCGCCCAAAAGTTTTCACGCATTGGCAGTGGGCAGGCGTGGCACAGGGAGTGCCAGGCCGCCTGTACCCAAAATTTTTCATTCACTGGCAGTGGGCAGGTCCGGCACAGGGCGTGCCAGGCCGCTACCCATTAAGTTTTTTTGGGAATTTTTTTTTAAAACAAGGGCCTAGTCTACCCGACCCACCCCACCCCATCTCTTTAAATCCCCAATTTTCTTTATTTCTCACAAACCTTCTCCAAGTCAAAAACCAAGAACCGATTTTTCTATCCACAAAAATCAAAAAATTTCTCATACTTTTCTCTCCTCTTGCCCACATATAGCTCAAATTCTCACCTTCTCATCTTTGGATTGTGTTTACAAGACTCCATAAGGCTATCAAGGTATGTTTCTTTAAGCTTTCTCTCTCTAGAATGCTATGTGCATGTTGAATTTGTGGGGATTCTTGAAATTCGAATGCGTGATGCCCCGTATGATCTTTGTAGTTTGACTTGCTTCTTATGCTATTGTTGAAATTTATGGGGTGTCCTGAAGATGAACTTGAAGTACATATGCAATTGTTCTTATTAATCTTGTTTTTAGTTGAAATAATTGAAAGTGGGTTTAGCTTTATTTGTGATAATTGAGAGAATTGTTGGTTGAAATCACTTGATACAACTCATATGTTGTTGAATATGTATGAATCTTGTATGAATTCTTGAGTAAAACAAGTAAGTCATTCTAATGATGATTATGGGATTGTTGAACTTGTGTTGGGAATGTTCAATTTGTCTATGGTTTGGACTTGGTAATTGGGCATTAAGTGATGAGGGGAAGTCTGAGTACCCTACACCCATATATTTTGACTTGGTGCTAAGCAACTAAGTGTGGGGTGGCCCTTAAAGCCAACACACATTGAGTTGCTTAACTATCTTTACGTGGGAAATTGACATGCTTATGAAACTTTGTTACAGGTACAATGTCAGAATCTAATGTGGCTGCTTCCAGTTCTCACAAGCGTTGACGGTCAAGAAATAAGGTCCCTGTGGCTCCCCCAGTCCCGAAAGGACAGAAACGGAAATATGGTTTAAATGTAGTCTCCAGTGCAGGAAAGAGTTGGTATAAAAGCCACCCAGTATCCAAATACTTTGTGGATGAATATATTGATAGGTCCAGTCTAGCTCGGACTTACCCTAAGATATTGGCTCTTATTCTGCAAGTGGGTATGGGTTTCATCTTCGACAGACCTACGGATTGTAACCTCTATCTAGTAAGGGAATTGTATGCTAATTGGAACCCGGACACACCTACCAGCTCGGTAGTTGTACGAGGGTCAGATGTTATACTTGATTCGTTGGGCCTTAATGGATTATTGGGAGCAAACACTCGGGCTAGTACCCACGACCTACTCAGGCTGAATGCTAGGCCTCCCTATGCAGAAATTTGACACACTCTTTGCGGCCAACATTCGACAGTGAGATGGCTTCGCCATCTCAAAAGAGGGTACCACATGAGTCTACCCTATGCTCATTTCAATAAAGAGGCACGAATCTGGTTGAAGATTGTGTGTTGTTGCTTGATTTCGGGTAGCCACATGACAGAGGTTACGAGGGATCGAGTCTGTTTGGTGTATTCTCTAATGACCGATGTGGAAATTAATGTGGGTTTTATGATACTGGCGGCTATGCGCCATGCGCGGTTACAGGGTGGCCTTCGATATGCTTTTGGCGGTGTATTGACTAAATTGATGAGAGCATTCAAAGTGACTGAGGAGGCATTTGATTATCATCCTCCTTTGGTGGTGCAACCTGTTGATGTCACCCAAACCAAGGCACCTAATGCACTCGGCCCCACTTTTACTTTAGCAGAGCGTCATGCTTGTGATGACGGGATTTTAGCCCTTATGTATGGGTTGGAGATGCTCTGGCACAGGACTGGGGGCAGGCCCTCGACGGCGGAAGAGCTGAACCAGGTTGAGAGGGATTATCCTCTTAACGAGCATGCCATGACATTAGTGCGAATTGGGCCTGATTTTGTTGAGCCTGTGGATGATGATGTCCCCACAGATGAGAATGATCGCTAGATCGATTCCGATGATGATGAGGTGGAGGCGGATGATACACCGCTAGTCCGCGGGCCGGAGGATGATGATTTCCTCGACTGACCAGGGAGCTCCTTACACCCTACTCTTGCATTGTTTAATTTTTGTAGCATTGGGGACAGTGCTAATCTTTTAAGTGTAGGGTGGGGTGTTATGGGATTCCTTCGTATGTATGTATATGTGTGTTTCTGTCTGTATGCTTCTAGTTTCTTTTATTTTGGGTTCCTTAGCCTTTGTTTTCGGTTCTTTTACTAAGGATAGTCCCTTTGAACCGTTGAAAACCACAAAAAGATTTTAAATTTTTTTATGTTGTTTTTGTTTTTTACTACTTTTGAGTCTCTTTTAGTCATAGGAATAAGGGCTTTGCTCTATGATGGATAGATCACGACCGTTTTAAGAGCAAATTAGTCATGTGTTGTTGGGTGTTCTTGCTTGCTATACAATTTTGCATACACGTGTTAAACATGCTAGGATATACAATAACAAGTGTTGAGACATCTAATGCTCACTTAGTCGACTTGATAAGTTGCTTAATGTTGAACTTGTGCATGATTTCGGATAAATTGTACGGTGAGCCTGCTTGAGCTAAACATGTGCCATGTGTGAGTGAGGATTTTGTGATATTCCATGTGCATATTGATGTCTAGAACTTGCCTGGTGTGTTTTCAAAGTGAAATAAAAGGTATTGAGTTTAGGAGATGATATAGGCATTTCTTTGATAGCCATGTTTTATACCTACTTTATCTACCCGTTTTGCATGATCTTAGTTAGCCCGTTGAGCCTTTAGCCTATTATTTGGTAGCCTCATATGTAGCTTAATCCTTTTCTTTCAAGCAACCATAATTTGATCCAAAGCTCCTAAGCGCTTTAATTGAGAAATTAAGATGTTAAAGGAGTGTAAAAAATTGAAGAAGGAAAAAGTGAAGTTGAAGCCCCAAGTAAATAGCCTTTGGGTGTGTGAAAAAGTTTATGTGTTGTTAGTAGGGAGTATGGTAATGAAAAAAAAAAAGTGAATCATTTGTTGTTAGCAGTTACTCCTTGCCTAATATGCTTAAGCTAGCTTAAAGAGATGGGCAAAACAAAAGAGAGTTGGGAAGATGAAAGTAGTGGAACATAGGTTGGTTGAAGGTGGTCTTAATGTAATTTGTAGTGTATTAAAGCGTTTAGGGAAGATAGTCACTATTCTTGACCAAATAGTTCCTACCCGTCCCTTAGCCTACATTACAATCTTTAAAGTCCTACTTGATCTTGAGCTGTAACATTTTGACATTAGTGGAGTACTACACTAAGGGCAAGCTTATGGTTCATCTTGTGTTGCATGTGAATTCTTTTAGAGAGTGAGTGAACTTTTATTCATGCACCCATTTAGTAATTACTTTGTGTGAAATATTGGGTGATTCTCTTGTAGTGAGGGCGCATGATTAGCAAAGTGTGGTGACTATTGGTAACGTGTCATGCATAAATTCGCAATGAGTAAAGTTGTTTTATGAGGATAGATTATTTCAATTTGCTATGCACTTTTTGGTGACACTAGCATGTTAGTGCATAATTTGATGAATGTGGTTGTGTAGCTATGCAAGAACACCTATTGTGTGCCGGTTGTATTAACTCGCCCGGGTTTGAATGTGGTTATTGTTCGAGGACAAACAAAGGTTCAAGTGTGGGGTGGTGATTTAAGGCGTATTTATATGCCTTATTGTCGACTTGAAGAATCCAACCAAATCCACGAAGAAAAATTGACGAAAGAAAAAAAATCAGAAAATAAGGGCCTGGCACGCCCCTTGGAAAAAATTCCACCCAAGTAGGCAGAAGGGGGGCGCGCCCAAGGGCGTGCCAGCCCTCCTGGGAGCACCTTTTCAGAGGCAAAATTTGCCTAAGTGCCAGGCGAGCCCAAGGGCTTGTCGGGCCGTTTTTTGGTAAATTTTTGCCCCGAGTTCTTGTCTATAAATAGGACTTTTGGGTTGTTGTATCATGATTCCATCTTCACTAGACCACTTTGGACGTTTTTGGGCATTGAAATTAGGTTTCATTCTTCATATTTTCAGTTTTAATTTCTTTTTATGGTATTTTATCACTTTATGATGTTAATTGACGTTATGAGTGGCCAAAATCCCTTATTCTTGGGTTTGAGGCTATGAACATGAATCTCTTGAGTTGATTATATTGGTTTTTGCTGAAGTTTATCATAAATTGGTTATTCTTATATTCTAAATTTTATTATTTTAATGCTTGATTACCATTGAAATAAATCCATTGTCTTGAGGTGAGCTCGAGAGAAAAACTAAGAGACAGAACGTGTGATATAAGCAGCGTGATCTCTACTCGTGGAAGGGATTCCAAGAGATTGATATGTGGGTAGGACCGAGAGGTACCTAATCCGCCGCGCTTGTTCAATTATGAGAAGATAGCTTAAATGCATTAGAATTGGTTAAACTTATCACCGCTCAATGACGTAGTTAGATTTCCAATTTATAGTAGAAGGTTATAGTTTGGAGACGAATATAATTGTAACATTAACCTCGTGATCAATAACCAAGATAAACGACTCAAATTGCTTAAACCAGTAACAATTGTGCTCAAGAGATGACGGTCGGAGTGCCTTGACCTTGGGAATTTACTTTTTATTGACTTTTCAAGCATATTTGCTAAAACGAAAGTCCCTTGGGTTCGATATCCGGCTCTTTTAAAGGAGACACTTTATTACTTGAACGATCATGTACACTTGTGTCTATAGCTGGGTCGCAACACTCCCGCAGATTCGAAGCGTCGATTTTGGGTTTGTAGCATAGTTGGTTCAATTTCGTTGTTTTTATATATCATTTCGACTCTCGGTTTGAAAAATTTTGAATTAGGGTCCCGGGGGATAAATTGTTGAAAATAGACTTTTTCTGAAAATTCAACATTGTCATTGATTCCGGAACGTCGAAATTATCCTAGTAGTATATTTGGTTTATTTCTGTGGGATCCCGAATGAATCCCGAGGGCCCTTTCGGAGACTTGGAAACTTGCTAAAAATCGTCCTTAGCTGATATCTGGTGCATCTGCTTTAGCGGTCAATTACCGCTTTAGCGGTGATCGCTTAAGCGGCCAAGTGATCCATGTAGCCTACCGCTAAAGCGGGCACATGACCGCTTTTGCGGGTGCCACTTTGGCGGAAGGCGACAAATTTAGCGGTCATAGTCGTTCAACCCAGATCGCTTTAGCGGTACCTGTTGGGTTGGTATATAAACCCAATTCTGCGATTTTCTTCCATTTTGAGTATTGGAGCTTCGGGTTTGGGTTTTTTTGGACGATTTTTCATTTCTCAAGCTGGGTAAGCTCCATAATCTTTTTTCCATCATTTTACTTCTATTATATCTTCTAAACTTCCTTTAAATTATGATTTTGAAATGAATTTTTGGGGTTTTTGTCCGAAAAATTTTAAAAAGGGGGTTTTCATCAATTAATCACTCTTTTTAAACCCGATTTCACTTGGATTTTCTTCTATGGGTTCCTTCGATCATGGGTAATGGCTTTCTAAACAAAAATTTTGATTTTACCCCTTCATTTACAAAACCCGCTTCGAGGTCCATTTTGGACTCGATTTAGATATGGAGAATATGGGTATTGTTGGCTTTCTTTTAATGCATAGATTCTATATTCGTGTGTTTTAGTTGATTCCGAGGCCGTTCGAAAGGGGAAGGATCTGTGTTGAAGCATTTTAGGCCCGAATTTCATCATTTCGAGGTAGGTTATGGCTTAACTACTTTCAGATTGAGCTGGGTAGTTAATATATAGGTAAAGCATACTATGGGTTGGGGCGAATGACTATGGGATTTATATTTTGAGATTATATTTGTTGTTGTGTGCCCGTGTGGGGGCTTATTTTGTGCAGATATTGACTTGAGATATTTGATACTGCGTATAGCCAGTGTGGAGGCCTTATTTGATATCATCTGGCCTCATTTGTGCATTTAGATGCGTTACTTTAGATATGATGCCAGTGTGGGGGCTCAAATTGTTATTTTTAGGCGTTTTTAAGCATTGATTGCTTTATCATGATTAAAATACCTGATTTAGGGGTTGATATGATATTTATGATGTCTTATATGCATATTTATTCCAATGATGCCCATTTAAAGTTGATGAATCATGAATTATGGACATATTGAGTTGATTTCTAAGCTCACCCACATATATACATTGTATTGAATTGATTGGATATCTTCATACCAATTTGATTGTGAGCATTATATCCTCATTCCATACATATACATTCATGAGATACTGGTACTATTAAGGAACACTGTTTTTGAAACAAAATAAGATATTTTCATAAAAATTCTCTCTGTGAACATGAGCCGGAAAGGTGAGTTGTATTGAGATTGAGATATGAGATAAAGTATATGGGTTGCGAACCCCTCATGGGTCTTATTGCGGAGTTACGAACTCGATAGGTATATACGAAAAGTCATACGATGACTTTCACCGTTCCACCCCATCATCACCACTGCATTGCGTTGCATTCCATTCACATATTATGTGGTTTCTTTGTTCTTGACTTATTTTCTTGTATTTATTTGTTTATTCGTGTTGTTTATCTCGTTATTATATTAGAACTGTTAGTGGAGACGGTGCGAGCTACCGTTTGGGAATTTTTCTGCTTACAGGATTGCGTGCTCATAGTCTATCTTTATCTATGTTATTTTCTACTTTGCTTAGTCGTCCTATGATGCCTACTGAGTACAAGTGGACCCGTACTCATCCCTACTATGCCCCTTTAGTGCAGATCTAGGTCCGAGTACGATGCATGGCGGTTGAGTTCGTGCGAGGTTGAGTAGATCTTTGAGGTACTGATATGCTCCAAAGTACGGGGCTGACTTTTGGACCTCATCTTGTCCTTTTATGTCTTTACTTATTTTCTGAGATAGAGTTGTATTTCAGTATTCAGATTGTATTAGATGCTCTTGCCCTTTGACACCATTTCTTGGAATTCATTATGATATTTATTTCAGACTTCCAGTATTATTGTACTTGTGTTGGTCTGACTTCATTCTAGAAGTCTCGCCTTAATTTTATAAGTGTTGAATTCTATTTTACTTTATTAGTTTGGGTGATTGACTCACTTATCAAGGCTGCGCTGCGACAGGTGCCATCATGACTTAGTTTTTGGATCGTGACAAATTAGTATCAGAGCATCAGATTTCACCAGTCTCATAAGTGTAAGAGCAGGATATCTAGTAGAGTCTTGCGGATCGGTATGTAGACGTCCGTATCTATCTTTGAGAGGCTATATGATATCTTTAGGAAAACTTTTCTAATTTGATTCCTTATCGTGCGGGTTGTCCATACCCAATGTTCTAAGTTGTGCTCCATTCTTTTGTGTATAGATGGCGAGGACTAGATCTCGAGAGGCTATGGATGCTGAGTCAGCACCTGAGGATGGAGCCTAGACTAGGATGTGAGGTAGGGGTCGTGGACGACCTCGTGGTAGAGGATGGGCACAAAGAGCTACCTCGATTAGAGGTAGTGCTAGGGGGATCTCCCCCGACCCCGAGGTTGGACGTGCAGAGAGTATGGGGCCAACTCAGGTTCCACAGGGTACTGCTGCCCCGGTATTGGAGGGCTTGTTGATTCATTTGCTGACCTATTTGGAGGGTGTTCCTTTGAGTACACTGGGTGTTCCTCCAGTTCTGAGTGTTGTACTGCTGCCAGTGCCATAGTATGCTTATGGTATTCCTCCGACTCCGAGTGTGATTCTTTCATCGGTACCGATATCTACTCATGATATTCTGGAGACTTCGAGTGGTGCTCCGCCTTCTGTGCTAGTATCTGATTATGGTATTTCAAGTTTAGGGGTACAATCATCATCTATGGTACCCCCACGGGTGGATTCACAGCCTGCCAGACTTACTATCTCTGTTGTTGCTTCGAGTACAGTTATGTCTTCTGATGATCAAAAGAGGTTTGAGAGGTTCAATCGCTTGGGTCCGCCCAAGTTTAGTGGAGCTATAGGCGAGGATACCTATGAGTTTTTGATTTATTGTGAAGAGAAGTTACATAATCTTGGATCCCTTGAGTCTCACGGTGTTTCTTGTACTACTTATCAGTTGACGGACGTGGCTAGGGACTAGTGGAGTTCGTATGGTAGTTGTAGGTCGTTGGGTTCGCCTGTTATGACTTAAACTCAGTTTTTCAAGGATTTCTTGGAGAAGTTTATGCCGTTTAGCTTGAGAGATCAGATGAGAGATGAGTTTGATCATTTAGAGTGTGGCTCCATGCCTATTCTTGAGTATGAGGCACGTTTCCATACCTTGTACAGATATTCTGCCGCTAGCATCTCCATTGAGTCTGAGAGGATTTAAAAGTTCATGAAAGGTTTGGATGGTTCGTATCAGTTGGCTACAGCTCAGATGGTTGTTTTAGATGCTTCTTTTTAGAGTATTATTAAGCATGCCAAGTTAACCGAGAATAGTATCCAAGCTACTCAGGGAGGCACCAAGAATGTGCGTCGTCAGGGTGAGTTTAGTAGACATGCTTCTTGAGGTAGATATTTTGTGGTTATCATGGTAGGCCAGTTCAGGCCGCATTGTAAGGATTAGGTGGTAGACCTTCAGGTTCTGTGACTACGAGACTTCGAATCAGGGTGGTCGTTCTAGTTCAGTCGCACCTTCTCAGATTGAGTTAGGTCGTAGAGGGTGTTACGTATGTGATGAGTTTGGCCATGTGTCCAAGGATTATCCCCGATATGTTTTTAGACCTACTCATATATCTACAGTAAGAGGTGGTTCTCAGAGTGGTAGAGGTGCTGCTAAAGGTGCTCGTGGTGGAGGTAGGGGAGCTTGTGGTGGTCGCGGGGTTACTCAGTCTAAGAGAGGACGTGGACAGTGCTATGTTATACCTGGGAGACCTGAGGCAGAGGCTTTTGATGCAGTTATTACAGGTATCATCCCAGATGTCTACAGATCTGCTTCCGTGTTATTTGACCCTGGATCTACATCCTTCTACGTGTCTACCTATTTTTCTTCTGTACTTGATGTTGCATGTGAGCCTCTTGCTATGAATCTTCATGTATCTACCCTCGTAGGTTACTCTTTAGTGGTGGATCAGGTGTACTGATCTTGTGTGATTACCTTTGCGGGTGTGAGACTTGGGTAGACTTGATTCACCTAGATATGGTTGATTTTGATATTGTCTTGGGTATGGATTGGTTAGCCCCTTATTATGCCATTTTGGATTGTTATGCCAAGACCATGACCTTATCTATAACGGGTGTTCCAAGACTAGCTTAGAAGGGTACGCTTAATTTGAGTTAAAAGAGGGTTGTATCTTTTCTACGTGCTCATCGCATGGTAGAAAGGGGTTGTTTGGCTTATTTGGCTCATGTTCGTGATACGATTGTTACTTCACCGCATTCTATGGATTCTATCCGAGTAGTCTGCAAGTTCATGGATGTGTTCCCCACGTATTTACCTGGTGTGCCTCTGGACCATGATATTGACTTTGCTATTGATGTTGAGCCGAGCACTAAGCCCATTTCTATTCCTCCTTATAAAATGGCCCCGATTGATTTGAAGGAGCTGAAGGAGAAGTTATAAGATTTGTTGAGTAAAGGCTTCATTAGACCTAGTGTTTCTCTTTGGGGTGCACCTGTCTTGTTTGTGAAGAAGAAGGATGGTTTTATGCATATGTGTATCGATTATCGACAATTGAACAAGGTGACGATTAAGAAAAAGTATCTCTTCCTCGCATTGATGATTTGTTTAATCAGCTTCAGGGTGCTTCCTTATTTTCTAAGCTTAACTTAAGATTCAGGTATCACCAGTTGAGGATTAGAGCTTCGGATGTTCCGAAGATGGCTTTTCAGACTCAGTACGGTCATTATGAGTTTTTTGTCATGTCTTTTGGATTGGCCAATGCCCCAATAGAATTCATGGAGTTGATGAACCGAGTGTTTAGACCGTATCTCAACTCCTTTGTAGTTGTATTTATAGATGATATCTTGGTTTATTCCACGAATAAGGCCGATCATGTGAGACACTTGAGGACTGTACTTCAAAAGTTGCGTGATGAGAAGTTGTATGCTAAGTTCTCTAAGTGTAAGTTTTGGTTGGGTTCTATCTCTTTCTTGGGCTATGTGGTGACCAAGGATGGTATTATGGTCGATCCAGCTAAGATTACGGTGATTCTTGATTGGACTAGGCCCACTAGGCCCACCGAGATTTGGAGTTTCTTTGGCTTGACAGGTTACTATTGGCATTTAGTTAAGGGTTTCTCTTTGATTGCGGCTCCTTTGACCAAGTTGAATCAGAAAAAGATTACCTTTCAGTGATAGAAAGCGTGTGAGAAGAGCTTCCAAATGCTCAAGGAGTTGTTGACTTTGGATCCTATCTTGACCTTGCCTAAGGAAGGCGTGTGTTTTATCGTGTTCTGTAATGCTTCAAGTGTTGATTTGGGAGCAGTGTTGTAAGAGGGTAAGGTGATTGCTTATGCCTCTCGTCAGTTGAAGCCTCATGAGAAGAATTACCTTACCCATGATTTAGAGTTGGGTGTGGTTGTTTTTGTGACACTACTTGTATGGAGTCTATTGTGAGATTTTCTTGGATCATCTTAGTCTTTAATATTTCTTCACCAAGAGAGAGCTTAATATGAGACAACGTCGTTGGCTCAAGTTGCTTAACGATTATGAAATCACTATTTTGTATCATCCCGGTAAGGCTACTGTAGTAACGAATCCCATGAGTCGGAAGTCGTCTAGTATGGGAAGTTTGGCTTATCTTTTGACTCAAGAGCTATTTTTAGCCTTAGAGGTTCAGTCTTTGGCCAACCAGATAGTTAGGCTTGATATTTTGACACGTGAATGTGCTTTAGCCTTCATTGATGCTAGATCTTCCTTGATGGAGCAGATTCATGCTCACCCATTTGATGATGATTGCTTGAGAGTGATTCGGGATAAGGTATTGAGTAGCGAGTCTAAGGAAGCCTCTTTTGATTTTTATATTGTGTTGAGGATTGGTGGACGAGTTTGTGTACCGAGAGTTGGAGGTTGGGTGAGATCGATTTTAGAAGAGGCGTATTGTTCTAGATATTTCATTCATCCTGCAGCTACTAAGATGTATCATGATTTGAGATAGCTTTACTGGTGGATGGGTATGAAGAAGGATTTGGCTGATTTTGTAGCTTGTTGCTTGTGTTGTCAACAGGTAAAGGCCGAGAGTTAGAGACTGGGTGGTTTGCTTCAGAGGTTACCCATTCCGGAGTGGAAGTGGGAGCGGATCACTATGTACTTAGTGAGTGGATTGCCTCATTCTTCTCGTGCTTTTGACAGTATTTGGGTCATCGTGGATCGATTGACCAAATCAGCCCATTTCATCCCTATTCAGACTTTCTTCAGTGTCGAGAGGTTAGCTCGGATCTATGTGAGTGAGATTGTTCGTCTTCAAGGGGGTTACCCGTATCTATTATTTTAGATAGAGGTTTTGTGTTCTCTTCTAACTTTTGGAGGAAATTTAGGAGGAGTTGGGCACTTAAGTTGATCTCAATACAGCTTTCCACCCTCAGACCAACGGTTAGTTAGAGAGGACCATTCAGGTTTTGAAGGATATGCTCTGTGCTTATGTTTTGGACTTTGGAGATCAGTGGGAGCAACATTTAGCCCTAGCAGTGTTTGCCTATAATAATATCTACTATTCGAGTATTGAGATGGTACCTTTCGAGGCATTGTATGGTAGGCATTGTCGATCTTCTATTGGTTGATTTGAGACTTTTGAGATTAGGCCTCGAGGTATTGACTTTCTTTACAATTCTTTGGATAGAGTTCGTGTGATTCAGGATAGGCTTCGAGCAGCCCAGAGTAGGCAGAAGAGTTATGCAGACCGCAAACTTTGTGCCTTGAAGTTTAGTATTAGTGATCGGATTTTCCTTTGTGTGTCGCCCATGAAGGGCGTGATGAGGTTCGGTAAGAGGGGCAAGCTTAGCCCGAGGTATATCGGACCTTTTGAGATTCTTCAGACTATTGGGGAGGTTGCTTATGAGTTAAACTTACCCTTCAAAATTTTTAGCTGTTCATCTAGTTTTCCATGTTTCTATGCTCCGATGCTATATTTCGGATAAGTCTCACGTGCTTAGGTGGGATTCAATTCAGTTGGATGAGAGGTTGACCTTTATCGAGGAGCCGATCTCCATTTTAGACAGGGATGTTAGGCGGTTGCATTCTAGAGATATCTCTATAGTTAAGGTTCAGTGGAGACATCATTCAGGTAAGGAGGCTACTTGGGAGGTCGAGTTCGACGTGCGTAGTACTTACCCTCAGCTATTCACCGACTCAGATGCCTTTTTGCCTTTTTAGTTCGAGGACGAACTAGAGCCTTAGTGGTGAATATTGTAAAGACATGTTTTTGTGATTTATTATTTTTATGTGTTTTTACCATTTTACCCTTCAGTTGCTTCATATTGATTTTAGGGTTTGGGGATAGTTGGCACGATTTCCAATGTGATCAGAAAATGCGAGTTTTTGGTCTTTAGAGGTTTGAAAAGCCTCATAGTTGACTTCTGTCAATATTTCTTGATCTGAGTGCCAAATGGAAAAACGGACTGCTCCAGTAGATTCGAAACACCTATTTTGGTTTTGTAATTGTGGTTGGTTTAGTTTCGTGGCTTTTATATCTCATTTAAACCCTCGGATTTGAAAATTATGAATTAGGGTCCCGGGGGATAAATTGTTAAAAACAGTTTTTTTTACAAAAAATTAATGTTGCCATCTGGGGATCAGGGTAGGGAGCCCTCACCAGATCTTGTTATTGCTCCCGAGCCAGAGATTCTGCCACCCCAGCCATTGGTGGGCCAAAGGGTAGTCCAGGTTCTACTGAGGTTTATTTCTTCTTCAGTGCTCAGAGATGCCTTGCTTCAGTTGTTGGGATTGGTAGGTGGTGCACTATCTGATGATGCTCAGTTAGCATACCACAGTGGTATTGATTTAGGGGCACAACCTGCAGTTGTAGCCCCCAGAGTTGAGATTCCTCCAGCACCGGTAGCTCTACAGCTGATAGCTGCTCAGCCTGTTATGTCTATCGAGGAGCAGAAGATGTTGGGCCAATTTCTGAGATTGACTCCACCTAGGTTTACAGGGACCCAGGGGAGGATGCTTACGAGTTTCTGACTAGTTATAAGGAGAAGCTCCTTAATTTGGAGCTAGTTGAGTCACGTGGAGTGGACTATATGGCTTATCAGCTTTACAGGGCAGTGCGACAGTAGTGGAGGGGTTATCTTGATTCAAGGCCAGCTGAATCTCTACCTATGGCTTGGGCTTAGTTCTCTGAGGCTTTCTTGGAGAAGTATATGCCTCTTGCTATGCGTGAGTGCATGAGGGATGAGTTTTCTGCTTTGAGACAGGGTTCTATGATGGTGCCCAAGTATGAGGTGATATTTCACGAGTTATCCAAGCATGCCACCATGATTCTACCTACAGAGTACGATAGGATTCAGTGCTTCGTCAGAGGGTTGAGTCTACCACTCTTCAGGGCTACTCAAAGTTTGATGAATTCAGGAAGTCTTTTTCTGATATTATCGATCATGTCTATTCTATAGAGGAGATGGATGTCGAGGCCCAAGGGGAAAACGATAAGAGGTCACATCAGTAGGTTAGTTTTAGTGGGAACCATAGCAACTCACAGTTTAGGGATAGAGGTTTTCAGGGTAGGTACCCTCAACATCAGTCTTATTAGCACCAAGGTCAGTCTAGTAGACCCATTTAGGTAGCACTTTAGATTACTCACGGAGGTCAGTCCAGCTATATTAATTATCGTGGTCTAATCTGTGGCCAGTCTTCGAAAGGTGCATATTCTGGGTCTTCTAGCTAAGGTGGCTATTTCGGATCAGCTGAATCTTCTGGGCAGAGAAGAGTGCCCGAGGCTTGCTATAATTATGGGGTTGTTGGTCATTACTCCAGAGAGTATCCTCGATGTGGGATGATTTAGCCTGTAGCACAGAGTGTTCAACCAATTAGAGCAGTGCCGCCCCAAGTTAAAGGTGGTGCTCAGGGTCACAGAAGTGGTCCCCAAGGTTCTCGAGAAGGTTCTCAGGCAGGTAGGATAAGTGGTTGGTCAGGTACCTAATTTGGAGATAGGTGGGGTCAGTTGTATATTATACTTGGAAGGCCAAAGATAAAGTCTTCAAATGCTGCTATTACAGGTAAGATTTTAGTATGTTGTCAACTAGCTATTACCTCATTTGATCCGAGATCCACTTATTCATATGTTTCTGCTTATTATTCACCTCGGTTAGAGTTGTCATATCTATGCCATCGCATGTATCTTCTCCCGTGAGTGATTCTTTAGTAGTGGATCAGGTTTATAGGTTATGTGTTGTGATCGTTTGAGAGTTTGATACTCGAGCCTACCTTATTATGCTAGATATGATAGATTTTGATGTGATTCTAGTCATGGCCTGGTTATCCCCCTATTATGCGATTTTGGATTTCTTTGACAAGGCCGTTACCTTAGCCATGCATGGCATACCCTTAGTTGTGTGGCAGGGTTCTTTTAGCCGCACACCGACGGGGATTATTTCTTATGTTCGAGCTAAGACACTGGTGTCGAGGGGTTGTGAGTTTTATCTTGCTTATGTTTGTAAAATTAGAGAGGAGAGTCCTTCGCTTGATTCTGTTCCTATTATTTGTGAGTTTTTTGATGTTTTCCCTACCGACCGACCGAGCTTTCCTCCTGAGTATGATATTGAGTTTGCTATCGATCTTGAGCCAGGCACCCGACCTATTTTCATAGCACCATACCATATGGCTCCTACTGAGATTAAGGAGCTAAATTATCTGCTTTAGGATCTCTTGTGTAAGGGCCTCATTAGGTCGAGTGTATCTCCTTGGGGTGCTTCTGTCTTGTTTGTGAAGAAAAAGAATAGTTCCATGCATATGTGTATCAACTACCGACAGCTGAATAAGGTGACAGTGAAGAATAAGTATCTTATGCCTCGCATTGATGAATTATTCAACCATCTTCAGGGTACGACAGTGTTCTCTAAGATTGACTTGAGATCTAGTTACTATCAGTTGAGGATTCGGGCTAAAGACATCCCTAAGATAGCCTTTAGAACTCGCTATGGCCACTATGAGTTCTTGGTGATGCCAATGCCCCAGCAACGTTCATGGATTTGATGAACTATGTTTTTAGGCCCTATTTGGACTCCTTTGTGATCGTTTTCATTGATGATATCCTTGTGTACTCAAGGAATAGGGAGGAGCACTAGCAGTATTTAAGGATTGTAGCGGACGCCTTGAGTCATAAGGAGGTGAGTATGGGTAGCTTAGCCTTTATTTTAGTTTTGGAGCGGTCGTTGGCTTTGGACATCTAGTTCTTAGCCAACTTGATGGTTCGGCTTGACATTTTAGACCCCAAGAGGATTCTTGCTAGTGTTGAGGCTAGTTCTACCTTGATGGCGCAGATTTGGGATCGTTAGTTTGAGGATAGTAGGCTTTGTGGCATTCGGGATCAGCTGCTAAGAGGTGAGTCCAGTCGGTCTACCTTGGATTCTGAGGGTATTTTGAGATTTGACGGTCGTATTATGTTTTGAGGATTGGAGACCTGATTCATTCGATATTGCGGGAGGCTCATAGCTCCCGATATTCTATTCACCCTGGGACAACTAAGATGTATAGATATTTGAAGCAGCACTACTAGTGGAGTGGTATGAAGAAGGATGTAGCAGAATTTATAGATCGATGTTTGTGTTGTCAGCAGGTCAAGGACGAGCATCAGAGATCGGGTGGATTGCTTCAGAGACTACCCATTCCTGAGTGGAAGTGGGAATGTATTACTATGGACTTCGTGAGTGGTTTGCCTTATATTTCTCGTGGTTTTGACAGTATTTGGGTCATGTAGATCAGTTGACCAAATCAGGTTATTTCATCCCCATTTAGATTTTTTTAAGTGTCGAGAGGTTAGCTCGCATCTATGTTCGTGAGATAGTTTGTCTTCATGGTGTACCTGTATCCATTATTTTAGACAGAGGATCAGTGTTTACTTCTAGCTTCTGGCGGACATTTCAAGATGAGTTGGGTACTCAGGTTGATCTTAGCACCGCTTTCCACCCTCAGAACGATGGTTAGTCAGAGCGGACTTTAGAGGATATGCTTCAATCGTGTGTTTTGGACTTGGGAGGTTAGTGGGAGCAACATTTGGCCTTAGCAGAGTTTGCTTATAATAATAGTTACCATTCGAGTATTGAGATGGTACCATTTGAGGCATTATATGGTAGGCGTTATCGATCTCCGATTGGTTGGTTTGATACCCATGGTACCGACCTTCTTTGTGAATCTTTGGATAGGGTTAGGGTGATTCAGGATAGGCTATGGGAGGCTCAGAGTAGGCAGAAGAGTTATACCGACCGTAGGCTTTGGGCATTGAGGTTTGGAGCTGGAGATCTGGTTTTCCTTCGAGTATCACCCATGAAGAGCGTGATGAGGTTTGGGAAGAAAGGAAAGCTCAGTCCTAGGTACATTGGGCCATTTGAGATACTTAAAACCAAAGGTGAGGTGGCTTATGAGTTAGCCTTGCCCCCAGATTTTTCAACTGTTCACCCAGTTTTCCATGTCTCCATGTTGCAGTGATATATTTTGGATGAGTCTCACATGCTTCGTTGGGACTCAGTTCAATTAGTTAAGAGGTTGACCTTCATGGAGGAGTCAGTTTCTATACTGGCTAGCGGTTGCGCTCTAGAAAGATTCCAATAGTTAAGGTTCAATAGAGGCTCCGTCCAGTTGAGGAGGCTACCTGGAAGATCTAGGGTGAGATGCGGACCTAGTATCCTCACCTGTTTGAGCCTTCAGGTACACCTTGATTCTTTACTTTCGCGGATGAAAGTCCTTTTAGTAGTGGATATTATAATGA
The DNA here is from genome assembly GCA_031232105.1 of Capsicum rhomboideum. Lineage (NCBI taxonomy): Eukaryota > Viridiplantae > Streptophyta > Magnoliopsida > Solanales > Solanaceae > Capsicum > Capsicum rhomboideum. The sequence continues at coordinate 41,446,231 of CP124712.1, read as the reverse complement.
CCCTCTAGGTCATTTTTTACATTTCCACTCCATTTTGGCATTAAGAGCTTTCCCATACCTTCCTCAAGTCATTTTTAACTTGCTGGAGTTGACAGTTTGTTTGTTTTTTAGAGCCAATTCCCTGTTTTGAAGTTTTCGCTGTTAAGGATTGGGTACCATGCCAAAACATTAGGTAAACAACCTAGTATACCAATTCTGCTAGTTTCGTTAGCTTTGGAATGTCAATTTTAGGCTGGGGGGACCCTTGGTTTGGGTCCTAAGGCTTCCGAACTCATTTTGGGCTATTGGGTGGATTTTGGTTAAAATGACCCTTTGGGTATGGGAGCCACTTTTGATCAAAACAATCTCTGATGGAAATTTTAATGGCGCTGTTGAGTTCGTAATGTTGTATTTTGTAGGGTAGCATAGTTTGTTTGTATTCACGGGATTCCGAACGAATCTTGAGAGTCCAATAGGAGTTTTGGCACTTGGCCAAAACTGCTGGAGCAGCTTAGCTGGTGTAGGCCAAAAATGGCCTTTGCTTTCGTGAGGCCTTGGCTGCATTTACGAAGGACAAAGTCATATCCTATTGCGATCGCGAGGCACTAGGCCGTGTTTGCGAGGGCCAAGATTATTTTGGAGGCGTGATTATAGTCATTTTCCCGTCGATTATTTCGTAAGTTTCCATTAAATCCTTGGTTAATTTTTTGATTTTAATTCAAATCCCTAGTTTACTTGATGGGTTGATTTAGGGTTCATTTGTTCTCGGATTTCACCCATTTTTAAGGATAAATGATCCTTGAGCTTAGAGGGACGTGTTGACGGTTTCAAAGTTGTGATTCCGCAAGCCGGCTCCACATGAGATTTTTAGCTCGATTTTGGACTCAGAGCATTTATATACAATATGGGTATTGTTATTCTCATGTTAATACATTGATTATTATTTTGATAGCATGACATCATGCGGAGGCTCCTCGGAAGGGAAAAGCTCCGATGTAGTGAACTTTATCGATCTTTCAACGGCGTACAGGTAGGCTAGACTTACTTTTCTCTTAGATTGAGCTTTATTATGGTATTAGTGTAGTATTATGCTTTTGTTCTTGACTATTGTTTTAGTATTTTATGGGTTAAAGTTAGCCATTTGGGGGGTCCTTATAGTGGAATTTGACCTCGTCACTCCTCTTAATGACTATAATACCCTTTTTGGTCTAGTCTTGACTTACCTCACACCTTAGGGTAATATTGTAGGGTCCTAGTCTAGGTTTGGATATGTGTTTTCCTTAATATGGGTTTTCGATATTAGTAGCGGGCTCCGCCGGCCCTCCTTATAGGTCGAGTATTTAAATTATCTCTTTGTAGACGTAAGAGACCTTCTTGGACTTTCCTGGGGAAATTCTTGAACCTTAAGGTGACTTAGGATTCACATCGGTTTTTGGTTAGTTGAGATACCCGAACTAGAATGCGGTTGGCCTTTAAGCTTATTTATTTGACATATTGATTAGACCTTACTACTTTTGTAAACTTTTAATTGAAGTTGGTAATTTGATATTAAAAATGGGCTTTAAGGAGGCTATGGCTTCAGTTTATTATTATTTGAGATTTACTTACTAGTTCCGGTTCGAGTTCGACAATTATGATATGTTTATGGCATTGTTACTGTGATGTCATTCTTCAGTTCCAGCTCAAGTACGACATTATGATTGAAGGAAATCTCGGGTATGGTCTCACTGTTAGTCATTTAAAGTTATGGTTATCGGTGCTCTCTTCCTTCTTTGTATCCACCGGGCCTATGGGGTCTCGGTTGGATTATTTCCTCATTTTCTTGTACCTTCTGGGCTTATGGGGATCCAGTTAGGTTATAGTTAGTCTATCTTTATCCTTATTTATTTTTCCTACACATTTACCGTTTTATCCGAATTGAAGTGTTTATTACAAATTTAGACTTATCCATGACTTAGTTTACTTTCTCGCATTTTATTATACTTTTATTATAATTTAGCTTAGTCGGCCGATGATTTCTACTGGGTACTCATTGTTTTGGTACTCATACTACACTTCTGCATCTTTTTTTGATGCAGATTCTAGTACGAGTCACCGCCACTGACGCTCGATCCAACTTGTGTTTGGGATTTAGAGATAGTGTGAACTTTCTGAGTCAGAGCAGATCCTCTCTCCTTCTATAACTTTTGGATAGTCTTTACTTTCGAGACTACCAGTATATTGGATACTACTTAGTACTCTTATTCTTTTGGATTTAGTGGCTCTTGTACCGGCCTTACTAGGTCGTGGGATATTCTTTTTTGTGCTTTCTCTCTTTCTTCTTGATATTTATTCTGTTATTTTTATATTATTATCGCCTACAATTCTATTGTATGCTTACTTTTGGTATTTATCATAACTTTCACCAACTAGCCCATTACTTATCGTTTCGGGCTATGATTTGGCTTACCTACTGGTGAATTAAAGTAGGTGCCATCATGAAAATTGGATCATGACAGATTACAAAAATCAATTGAAACATAAAAAAATTGACACTCCAAGAATGTATCAGTCATATGAGCACTGAGGAGGCAAGTCATCTCAAAGATACGATGAAAGCTCTTTCTCTTAATTTTTTTAAAGCTAATCGTTAAAATCTTCTAGTGTTGTTGGTTCTATTGTGAAAGCCAGAGTCAAAGGCAAACAGGAAAAATTATGGAAAAGGAGCACGTGAAGAAGAAAAACGCTTCAACAAGCCGGAGAGCCAAATATAAAAATCAAAGAAACCTTATTTTTTCTGTGAAAAACTTAGTCATATGAATGCACAGTGCAATCTAAGATAATGGCCAAATTGAAATCAAGGAGAACATGGTGATGTCCATGCTCATCATACTAAGGATAACGAAGTGATTGCTGCTATAGTCGTCGAGGCGAACCTGGTGGCTAACAAGACTGACTGAGCGCTAGATACATGCGCTTCAAGATATTTCTGTGCCAATAAGGAGTTGTTCCATGACTTAATGAGTTCATTGATGGCGAGTGTGTCTATATGGATAACTCCACTATTGTTGGAGTTAAGGATAAAGGAAAATCCTTACTTACGTTAACTTCTGAAAAAATATTAGCCTTGAACAATGTTTTGTACGTTCCCTCTCTTTGTAGAAACTTAATTATTGGAGCACTTCTCAATAAAGTAGGTCTTAAACTTATTTTAGAAGCTGATAAAATTATTTCTCATGGAGGAGACTTTTTTTTGAAAAGAGATATTTTTAAAAAAAATTAAAAGAAATATCATAGTGGGGATTTATTTGTACTAAATACTATTCAAGAAATTATCAATAATGTAAATATTTTTAATTCTGCTTCTATTGCTGAGTCTGTTAATTTGTGGAATGATGCACAAGTTATATTAATATTACTTTTATTAGAAGACTTTAAAAAATAGAATGAAATTATGTGATAAAAAATTGATGTGTTTTCTAAGTGTTCTGTGTATGTAGAATCAAAGCATGCCAAGAATTTTTTTAAATTTATTACCAGTAGAAAGACCGAATTGCTTGAACTAGTACATTTAGACTTAGCAGATTTTCAAGAACACTATTAGCAAAGGTGAAAAAAATATTATATTATTTTTACTGATGACTTTTTTAGATACAATAAGATATATTTTCTTAAGTCTAAAGATGAGGTTGAAAACATGTTTTTGAAATTTGAAGCAGAAGTGGAAAATTAATTAGAGAAAAATTAAGAGATTTAGATCTGATATGAGTATTAGATATAATATTAAAACTCTAGAGACTTTTTATGGTAAAAATGATATCATACATGGGGTTAGTGCTCCTTATACTCTAGATGTGCCGTTGTGGGAAAGAAAATCTTCACCAGTCCTTTACATTGTAACTCACCAACGGTAATTAGGATTGTCAAAAGTAGTGTGTACAGTGAAAAAAGATGCATATCGCATCAAACATAGTGCAATTGATAGTTGTTGAAATATGATGTTATTTTCTTAAAATATGTAAGGTCCAAAAGAAATTTGATGAATCCTTTAATCAAGGTTTGAAAAGGAAAATGATCCTTAGAATGTCGAGGGGGTGAGGCTAAAGTCCATGGACTTAGGTAATTTGGTGGATATATACCCTTTGTGGTCAAACAAAGCCATATAAGGCTTCAACATACACTATATTTTCTATCAATATGACATAAGTTAGTGTTTTATAAAGTTGAACTTATTTTTCTCTTAATGATTCCATAGCCTAAAAGTGGTCTGTTTGAGATAAACTTGATGAAATCACCTATGTAAGTGTAAAAGTGTTAAAAGTACTTTATTATTATCGTGGGGTTTAAATAAAATTAAGGATATAATATGTGTTGTGGGGATCTGAACTTATGCCCATTCAATTCAAGAGTACTTCATTTTGAGGATATTAGTTGTTACTTCAATGCACTATGTGTTAATTCCAATCAAAAAATGTTGACACCTGAATACATGTTCGTTCTTTTTTTCCAAAAAATATTCTTATTCTTCATCTTTGCATTAGTAGGGGATTATTGATATTGTTTCTTTTTATTTAACGCAAAGAATGAATAACATCTTGCGCACTTTGAGAATAAATTATAATATTTGTATGCACTGCAAAAATTACTAAAATGGTGGACCCATAATCAGGTATTTGTGCACTTAAGCATAGTTACTGCATCAAATTAGCCAGGGATTAGACGTGACAACAATAACCCCCCAAAATTACTAACATTCGTTAGCCAACTCTTTTAAAACAAACGGACAAATAAATTAAGCGAATTATTCTCACTCAGATTTCACTCAATAACCCATAAAATTTTCAAGGTAATTCTCTAAATCTAGAAAAAAATGGCAAGTTGCCATAAAGCTTCATTTTTGACACATTCTTTTGGTCCAAAATTATTTCTATTTTCTCATCTAAAAATATTGTTTCTACATTTCGTTTGAGTGTGCATGAATCATGGTTGTGATTGGCTGGAATTACATAGAAGAGGCTATATACAAAATTTAAAAAAGACGAAAAGTGATTGAATTGATTTGAAGTTACAATTGAGACCTAAAAAGGTCATTGCCACTATTTATATATCAATGTATATTCTATATAACTTTTTATCGATATACATGATGTATGGGAGATATAATAATATGCATTAAGATGTACACTAATATATAGGGAAATAGATATAGATATACACATGGAGGATACAAGAATGAATACGTCTTCAACCTCGAGTTTTCAATATGAAAATTAGCTCTGCTCAGCCTCAAATCATCTCCAAGCACCTCTAAAATTGCTATCCAAACTCCTTAGATGATTCCAAACAAAATTTCATATTACCCAATTTTAAGAAATCACAATTATGTGAATAAATATTTTTAAATCAAACTTCAGTGGTCTTTAAAGGTGTATGATGTTAGCTTTATTTATGCATCTTTTCACACTATTTTATACATATTTATAACTTATTTTTCTTTGAATAGGTAACAAATATACTTACTTGTGTTTATTATGATACAATTGACTAATTTGATCTATTACTACGAATATAGGTGATTTTGGGTGAATTTGCACCAGAATTGAAGAAAAATGAAATTTTTTTGACTAAATATGAAAAAAGTGGTAAGTTACCATGTCGCAGTGCTCGTCACGGAGCCATGGAGTGTGTTGGAAGACGTAATACAATACAGAAGATAAAGAACCTTTGACTAAGTCATAGAAGCAGAAGCCAACATAACGTGGTGAAATCTACCACGATGGTCAACACGCCATGGTGTAACAAGGTCCATTTAGGAAAAGAGACTAAGTTCAGGAAAACAGAAAAGTCATCACGATGTAGTACTCAATGTGGTAAAATCCATCGTGATGGGCAGCACTTCACGATGGAACATAAAGAGGTCAAGAATTTTTCCAAGTCCAAACCAAAAGGATTTCACCGCGACACAATGTCTAGAGCAATAAGATTCACCACAATGGCCAGCGTGCCACAATGGAAATGAAGACATATGCAGATATTAGCTAAGGTAAAAAAACATCATGGTAGTGTGTGTGGTGACCAACACAGTAAGATTCACCACGATGATTGGTGAGACGATGAAAATATTTTAGCAGGGTCCAATTTTATCTTGGAGAAGTTTGTCTAAAGGTTTTTCCACCTCTAAAAATAGACCCCAAGTCAGTTTAGTGAAGTTTGATTTTATTATAAGGGGACTTGGATTATATTTGAGCCATAAAATCTTTTGATTCTTTTTATCTTTCTTACACATTTATATGTACAATAACAATTTTGTGATCGTTGCTATGAGTATGAGCGGCTAATAATCTTGTTTTGTGAATTAACTTGTTAGGATATCTATCATCTTGCTACGACTCATGTAGTTGTTTACTTAATATTACGTATAATTATTTTATTGCTTAGCTACTAGTAGAGAATTTCTAAGAACTCTAGTTATGACTTGCTAGGGGGGAGTCTAACGTTGCAATAAGGTTAAGTAGAGAAAGATCTCTACCTGTATATGGGATTGATTTGTGGTTAGGATAGAGATGTACCTAAACACTTTACCTGATTAATGCACGATAGAATTATAAACATCTTTGTCAAATTCCTGATCATAGAGAGGTAGATGTGGAAGCAAGGACATTGGTCCGACGGTTACGCAGCTTGAGAGAGCCTGGTCACAATAATTTTCATTAATCAACGACTTGATTAGAAATCAGAGTTAGCACAAATGACTACACAACAGGATGGCTAATAAATTCATAACCCCTGAATATTATCTCCTATTTGTTAAATATTTATGTCTTAACATTAGCTACTATAAAGTTAGATGAATTAATTTGTTTATTTTTTTGTCATATTTTATAAAACAAAAATAAAACTTGTGTTGAACATACTTGTATGATTAGTTGGTAATAGTTGAATTTGATAAGTTGTAAAATCAAGTTCATGTGGGATTGATATCAGACTTCTTCAAGTAACTGAATTACTTGGCGACCACGTTCTCTTATATGTGCGTTTGGGAGAAATAAGTTTTTGACACCACTACGGAAGATTTGAGAATATATGTCATGACTCAAATGGTCATGAGTGGCACTCACACTAGCCCTCCGATGGAAGAATCCCTAACCCAGTTACCAACCTAATCATTTAGATATTTTAAAATAATAAGAAATAATAAACTCATCTAGAAAAAATATTAGTTCACCATAATTCAACAATTAATAAAAAGTCCAGAATTTACTATTGATTACAGTATCCCAATGACCCGAAAGTCACCATACAAGAACATACTAAAAACCCAAAATTGAAGTCTGAAATAAATATCTCAAAAACAACTAGTAAAGGAATATCATTATCCGAAAGAGTGGACATGATAAATAAGAAGATCCAATGGCTGCCTGAAGATAGGTGCTCACCCTTGGATAGATAAGTTGTTGGTCACGAACTAAATTTGAGGTCTCGTCACAGTCGCTAGCACACTTTCTGCACTCAACAAAAATAAAAGCACTGGTAATATTAGTAATAACACTATGTACTGATAGGTATCAGCGGCCGACTTAACTTAAAAATCATAAATATACATAAATCAAATAAGAGCAACTAGCAATCAGAACATACAAGTAATTACACCATAATTTACTACTACCCATAGAATAACCTCTTACATAATCTAACAACACCATAATACAATTAATAGTCTATTAATGCCATCATACTATCATCTCAAGCTAAGTTATCTCACAACAAGGAAGAGCCTATGACCCTCAAATTATCACAAGTGTAGCATACCAAGTTACGTTCACTTTCTCATCTCAAAAGTAGTCTTAAGCTACTTCTATTTGACACAACACTTATACCAATCAACCATGCAATCCATTAATGAATGATATGAAATAATGCATCATGACCATCAACCTGATCATGAAAATATACACATATACAAAGAGGTCTTTGTCAAGACCTAAGTCATGGATCGCGCAGGCACCTACCCAACTCTACCCTAGATAGGAGAAACCTTACAACCCAACCATATAATTAAGTGCAGAACTTAAGCAAATCGACATTTTTAAAGAAATAATCCTATAATCAAATACAACTCTTATACAAAACTTAAGCAAAATGATATTTTTAAAGAAATAATCCTATAATCAAATACAACTCTTATACATAACATTCGTTAGTTAAATACATTGTGGAAAATAAAACAACAATTTTCCTCCGAACCTAATGTAAATCATACAAGAGCACTAGGTAATGAAAAAAAAAGACCCGAGACACAACATCCATGTAAGAGTGAGATAACAGGAACTGCTGAAGAGTAACCGTCATCGTACCTATAGAAACTACAACTGACCTGCAACACGACTATACCCCCAAGTAGAGATATAGTAAGTGTAGTATCAGTACAACCATATGTACTGATAGGTATCATCGACTGACCAGGGTTAGAAACAAATAACGCAATAGAAAATAAGGAGGAAATAATGATACAAGTTGATATTCTGGATAATTAAACCTTCCCAAATCCCTCTCTTCAAGTCTTTGACACGTTGCTCCTAACATTTCTTTGACCCGCCTTCCATTTAATATTTTTGTGTATCTTTGTTCTTTGATAATTTGGCCCTCCTTAAGTTACCTAATTAGTATCTTACCTTCTTCACTAATAGTACCATGAACTTACACCTAACACAATTATAACCCACTAGCCACCTCTAAAGTATCAAGACAACCACTAGTTTGACTATCTATAAAACTATATGAACTAGACCAGACTACCCAATACCCCACATATATGACACGTAGCACTAACTAAGTATAATCATGATATTTCATCTCAAAAAGATATCCCAGTATACAAATACATCAATTACTCTAAAGTAGGTTCTTTCCACCATATCCACCACAATAAATATGTTCAATAAAATGATGAATGCATGTATGCAATGTGTGCACACACACTAGAGTCAGCAGGGACACTCAGCTATGACCTGCAAGGGACGAGCTTAGTCCATGTACCAGTACTGGTGTGGTACCCTATCCAATTACAGTGTCGGCATGACACCCCATCCATATAATAGTGTCGGCGTAACACTCGATCCAGATATCATCTCAATACCATCTTAAACCATATGTTCATAATGTAGTCAATAATCATAAGTAATGCCCAAAGGCTAATCAGAACACCCAAATCACATATAAACACAGAGTAAAATGATTCCATGTTGCACCTTATAAACTCAGACTCACCCAATATGACAATTATACCTCTAACCATCACTCATGCCTTTACTAACAACCTAAATTCCAAATCCTATGCTCAACTCTTACTTCCTTCCACTTTATTTTGTCTATATCCATTCCACTATGAATCGCCACCCACAAACACAATACACTCACCCACCTGCTCTTACGACTCCTCTCAACTCATCACAACATCTAGGCACCTACCGGTCATTCTTTTCACTCTCAAACCAAACTCGATCGGACTTCTAGGAACCCACCAAATACATATTTTGGCCCTAACTCATGTTCATTATATTCATAGTCTCCCTAACCCTTCTGCTAACTCATAAATATACTACCTTCCACAGACCTACCTCTAGCTCATGCAAAATCCATGCCCTAATACAATTAAAGGAGAAAAATTATTCAATATTATATCATTCAAGTCATAAATTCATTATCTTAGTCCGGTTATCACTCTATCCATCCAAACTCCATGCCTGAAGGTATTAGGCATGAAATCTCCCGACATTACTATCGTCAAGTCTAATATAATTAAACCATAACCTACCTTATAGATGAATTCCACTGCTATGGAGATCGAAGAGTTGTCCCACAAGTGCCTTGCCCTTTTCTAGTGTCGAAAACCCCGCCAAAACATTTTGGAATTTCCCTCATAGAACTTGGCCTTTAAACCCTCATTGTTCTAGGTATAAGATTCACTTGGAGTATTTTTAGAGAAAGGAGATGAGATAAGGAGGCTTTGGCTGAATGATGGTTTTAATTAACCCTTGGGCTAGCTATTATTGACTTCCACTACGATAACAGAAGTGCCGCTACAGTGGTGCTACTACAACAACGGATCTACCACTGCAGCAATGGATCTACTGTTGCAGCGGTGGGTCGGTAGCCTGACTCATTTTTTCTCAATTTTGGCATAATTTGATTTGGGCCATGGATTTTTCCTACAAAATAATTCCTACAAGGTCCGGGACAAGGATTTCTTAGTTGAAATGTTTTTTCGGGATGGTATTTAATATAAAGACGATTTGGGTCATTACATTAGATACCAATTTACCCACCGTTCATCCCTGAATGGTAACAGAGTAAGAAAGAGGTTTTCAGCATGATTCTCAAAATCTAACGTATAGAACAGTCCTTGAAATAAAGAGCAACCTTTAGTCTTATCAATTATATGATAATATACCACTAAAACCCGATTAATTAATAGTTCAATCACTATACCTGACTAGTCTATGAATTAGGAGTCTTTGAACTTCTTAATCTAATGCACATTTATTGTAAATCGAGGAATAAAGTTAACAATAGTATCTTACGCAATGAGTCATTTTAAATACCCCGGACATAACAATATATCACAACTAACAAAAATTTAGCACGAAATTTTTTTTCGAAACCCATCGCTGCAGTGGCAGACCTGTCGCTGTAGTGGTACCATTATAGAGACAAGACTATCATTGCAGCGGGGCTCGGTAGTTCATATAGGTGGGAATGATTCATTTCCCTCATTTTCACTCTCCAACTCTCAAAAACTCTCTCAAATTTCTCCAAGCAAACCTCCTTTTGGATACACTACTAAGGTAATTCTCACATCTACTACTTTCTTTACGTGTTTAACATCATAGAATCGTAAAAATATAGCATAGAAAAAGGATTTTTTGGATGGTTTCTTGGTGCAATTTTTAATTTTGAAGTTTGGTGGATTTCTTGCATGACTTGACAAGCATGCTAGATTATCTTACGTCTCCAACGATCCTACATCGTTCTAGACATAAGATTGACAACGTTCATGGTGGTTTTTGTGCTTGAAAAGGGTAGAAGATGAAGAGTCATCTCCTTCAATGAATTGGAATGATTTGGGCTTGAATTTGGGTGTTAATCACCCCCATTTTAGTATAAAAGAGTTCATACACACTCTACGAAGCCCGATCTATACTTAGAAATAAAAAATTCGAGAAAAAGTTAAAATTCCGCTATGGGAGGAGGGTCAGAACTTATTGGGGACGATGGTATCGCTGCAGCGGTGGATTTTCCACTGCATTGGCACTGCTACAGCGATAGAAGTGTCGCTACAGCGACGCTAGGCAGTAGCCCTTTGAGAATTTTGATTTTTTTTCTATTTTGAATTCCCTTCCCCGTCATAGCATCTCGAAGCTAATAAAGAAGAATGCAGAGGAGTTCTTCTTCCTTAGTGGGATGGAGAAGGAGAGCTCGAATACCTCGAGCCTTGGAGATGATGAGGCCACCAGCTAGATCTTCCCATCTCTTTTATTTATTGATTTGGATTTGGGTTGCCCCCCTTTGGGACATGTAACAAATAATTTATTTCTTTTTATTTCTCATATTTTTGGGACATCAACGTTATCGCACCTTAATTAATAAAATATTAGCTTGGTATGCATGTCAGAAAACTATTTCTATCATTAATTATTACGAACTCAGGGTTATTTTTGCAACGTATGAAAAATCACAAAGCAGGGGAAGCCCTGGCAGCTTACTGCTTGGGCGTCACTGCAGCGGTACCGTGAAATTGATAGGGAGTCGATGCAGTAGGGTCCCTAGAACTAAAAATTTGTCGCTACAGTGGCGCCTAACATTGGCTTTGATTTTTAGCTATTTCTAAGTCCTTTCTCACATGATGTTATCCCACGAACACTTTATTACCCCTATCCCTCACGTCTTTGTGATTTTTAACCAAGCACGCTCAAATTCATTATCATAAGTCTATTGCTAACGCACAATGAGAGTCTAAAACACCACTCGCCTTAAGTGATTACCCACCATGATCACTTATACCGAACATAGCAAGGTACCCCAGTAATTCATCATGTCTAGGATGGAAATTAAGGAGTACTTCAAGTCACGGGAAATCAAGACGGGTCCCAAATAACGAAGATGAAGCCATACCCCAAAATCACACCCAACCCTTACGATACCCCGATTCCTTGGAACCACTCACCTCATACCAGTCACAAAGATCACTTACACTTAAAAAATTCAACCATCATACAGTAAAGCAATAATATAGTCAATGCGATAACAATTCACAAAGGAATACATGTAGCATTCTATCATAACACGGTAAAACATTTAAAACACAATTATATCTTCTGCACATATGACCAAACAATATAGAAGATCTATGTTCACTAGCAGCACTGAAACCTGCACAATACACTACACCCAAATATAACTTATGACATTAGAATACAATCCTACACTTTTTATTGACCTTTACCGGTTAGAATAACACTATTTTGACCTTTCAAATATTATCGATATACCAATTGGGACCAACTAATCCCAATTTTAGTTCTTGAGACACCAATTGGAATCTTCTAGATACCAATTCGACTCAACTCAGAGAGACAACACTGAACTAGCATGATAGGTGAGTAGAAAGAGAGACAAATTCCTAGATGTCTTGTAGCCCCCATTTAATGTGGATGTCAACACACCAATCCACAGGACTCTACTCAATATTTTCTCTTGTACTAGGAGATCGGTAACCTAGGCTCTGATACTATCTTGTCACGACCCAAGTCACGGATCGTGAGGGCACCTACCCAACTCTACCCTAGATAGGAGAAGCCTTACTATCCTAATACAAATAAGTGCAAAAGCTAAGCAAAGCGATCTTTTTAAAGAAATAATCCTTTAATCAAATACAACTATTATACAAAACATTCATTAGTTAAATATATTGCGGAAAATAAAATAATAGTTTTCTCCAGAACTTAATCTAAATTGGTACAAGAGCACTAGGTAATGAAAAAGAAGACTCGAGACATGACATCTATGTAAGAGTAAGATGACATGAGCTATTGAAGAGTAACTACCGTTGTACCTATAGAAACTCCAACTGACCTTCAATATGGCTATACCCCTAAGTGGAGATATAATAAGTGTAGTATCAGTAAAACTACACGTATTGGTATGTATAATCATCTGATCAGGTTTAGAAAAAAATAACACAATAGAAAATAGGGAGGAAATCATGATACAAGTTAATATTTTGGATAACTAAATCTTCCCAAATACCTCTGTTCAGGTATTTGACACATTGCTTTTAGCATCTTTATGACCTACCTTCCATTTAACATTTTTGTGTATCTTTCTTCTTTGACAATTTGGACCTCCTTAAGTTACCTAATTCTTATCTTACCTTCTTCAGTGATAGCACCATAAACTTACACCTAACACAATTATAACCCACTAGCCACCTCTAAAGTATCAAGACAACCACTAGTCCGACTATTTATAAAACTATATGGACTAGACCAGATTACCCACTACCCCACATATATGACACATAGCACAAATCAAGTACAATTATGACACTTCATCTCAAACAAATATCCCAGTATACAAATACATCAATTATTCTTACACAGATTTTTTCAACCACAGCCACCACAATAAATATGTTCAATGAAATGATGAATGCATGCATGCATGGTGTACACACATACTAGAGTCAGCATGGACTCTCAGCTATGACCTGCAGGGGACGAGAGTTTAAACATATTGACATAACACCCGATCCATATAATAGTGTCGACGTGACACCCTATCCATATATCATCTCAATACCATCTCAAACCATATGTTTAATGCATGATACAATCAATAACATAAGTAATGCCCGAAGGCTAATCACAACACCCAAATCACATATAAACACAAAGTAAACTGATTCTACATTGCACCTTATAAACTCATACTCACCCAATATGACTACCATACCTCTAACCATCACTCATGCCTTTACTAATAACCTAATTCCCAGATCCTATGCCCTACTCTCACTTTCCTTCCCCTCTACTTCATCTATACCCATTCCACTATGAACCGCCACTCACGAATATAGTACACCAACCCACATGCTCTTACGACTCCTCTCAACTCATCACAACATCCAAGAACCTATTGCTCATTCTATTCACTCTCAAACTAAAATCTATCAAACTTCTAGGAACCCACCAAATACATACTTTGGCCCTAACTCACATTCATTACATTCATAGTCACCTTAACCCTTTTGCTAACTCATAAATACACTACCTTCTACCGACCTACCTCTAGATAATACAAAAGTTTGCTAACTCATAAATACACTACCTTCTACCGACCTACCTCTAGATAATACAAAAGCCATACCCTTGGACAATTAAAGGAGCAAAATAGTTCACTATCATATCATTCAAGTCATAAATTCATTATCTTAGTCAAGTTATCATTCCATCCATCTAAACTCTGTGCTCGAAGGCCCAAGGCATGAAATTACCCAACATTACTATCGTTATTACTCGCATTTAGCCTAAGTCTACTACACTTAAAGCTTAACCTACCTCATAGACTAATTCCACTTCTATGGAGAGAGAAGAGTTGACCCACACATGCCTTTCCCTTTACTATCACTGGAAATCCCACCGAAATATTTTGAAATTTCTCTCATAGAGCTTCGCCTTTAAATCCTTATTGTTCTAGGTATAAGGTTCACATGGAGTGTTTTTGGATGAGAAAGACGACATAGGGAGGCTTTAGTTGAATGAAGGTTTAAATTAACCCTCGGGCTGGCTACTGTCGACTACCGCTGTGGTGACATGAGTGCTTCTATAGCGGCGATTCTACTGCTGCAGTGATGGGTTAGTGGCATGGCCCAATTTTTCTCAATTTCAGCCCAATTTGATTTAGACCATGGATATTTCCCATGAAATAATTTCTACAAGGTTCGAGACATGGATTTCTTAGTCAAAATATTTTTCTGGGATGGTATTTAACATAATGATGATTCGGGTTGTTACAATCATATATACCCAATAGTCATGACCTGCAGGACACGAGCTCAATCCATGTACCGTACAGACATGGTACCCAACCCTCCAGATACTAAGCTGTAAGCAAAATGTACTAGCATGGTACCCGACCCTCCAGATATCACAATATGTGAATATCCCAACTAATATCAACAATAATATGATGAAGTGAACCAAATATATCATAACACAATTTATCTAGACACTTAGTCAAATTCAAGGTTCATAATTTATATTAACGAAATCAATTACCAAATCAATTCACTAATCACAAGTATGTCCAAAGGACAATTCACAATTATTCAACTCATGGATAGGCACGTAAATCAAATTAAGTCTATAATTACTATTTGAACCATAACCTAGCTTAAAGGTAAGCCCAAAATGCTCTAATTTGCCAAAGCCTTCTCTTTTCTTGCCTTTTATGACTGTTCTCGGTCAAAAAATAGTAAATGAGGAGAAATTAGTAACTTATTGTCCATTTACAAGTATTTGGATATAAGCCCATAGGTTTTTAACCTAGTTCATAGCCTAAACCACCAATTCAAGGGTTTTCACCCATTAATCCACCCAATTTCCCCATAACGTATGTTAAAGTGTAAACAATCTACATTAGGAAGTCAAGTCTGTCAACCTAGAACCATTTACAATTGATTTTAAGCCTATCCAAGGGCAATTCTCTTCAGTTCATCATTTTTAAGGCTGAACCCTAGAATTTCTTCCTAAAATCATGATTCTAGTGATTCTAGAGATTAAAGGAGTTCATATATGAAAAAATGGTGGAATAATCTTACCTCAATATGGAAATCATCTAAATTTGAAAAAGTTGCCTCACAATCCTTGGATAAATTTTAAAAGTTTTTTGGAGAAAATAACCTCAAAACTCAGAATCCAGGCAGTTAAATTGCTCGATATCTGCTATAACGGCCCCACCCGCTATAGAGTACCGGTATAACAGCCAAGAGACCCGCTATAGCAGTCCTTCGCTTAAGTTATGTACTGCTATAGTGGTTCCCCCACCACTACAATAGTCCCCCTATGTAACGCCCCAAGACTACTCCTGGACGTCACACAGTGCTTAGGACTACTAGTAGCCAAAAGCTAATAGTGGTATCTAGCTCAGCACTGAACCATATTCAATCTGCTTAAATTCATGAGCAGAAGCTAATAATTGTTCGAAAGAAATATAGATGCGGAATATCAAATTTGAAGTCTGTCAATATAAACAAAAAGCAATCCTAACACATACGATAACTGAAATTCTACTAAGTTTAGACAAGTCTCTAAAATACTGAAGCGTCGCAGGGACAGACCCCCAGCTAACCAAAATATCAAAGTCTGAACTTAAAGGAAATCTAAACTACTGAAAACATGAAACATCTCTATAGCCCTCGGAGCATGAGACTTACCAACTGAACAGGAATAAGCAATAGCGATCGCAGCTAATCGTGACGCTGAAGGAAAACACCAGAACCTATATTATAATAGGATGTAGAGCTTAAAAAGTATGTGGTCAGTACTTATGGAATGTACTGACTATATGGGGGATGTGTGCAACATGTAAATATGCTGAAAGTCATGAAATAAAAATGTGCATGTTAAATATATATGAACTCACAATTTTCATGAATAAATCTAAAACCAAGGTATCATATACATAGAGAGTACAAAACATAATTTAATAAATCCAATAAGCCATATATGCTTAAGTTTTTAAAACTGTTATACCGTGGGAGATTCTCTTAATCAACATAAATCACGCGAGCTAAACTTGGAGTTTGATGTATATGCCCCACCGAAAGGACCCAATATACCTTGCCAGGGCATAAAGGCAATACAAAAGTGGTATCCAATGTATAAACCCCATTGGGAGGACCCAATATACCTTTTCCAAGGGTATAAAGGCATGACTAAAGTGGTATCCAATGTATACACCCCATTGGGAGGACCCAATATACCTTTTCCAAGGGTATAAAGGCATGACTATTATGGATCCATTAACATAAAACCAAAAGGATAGGTAAACCTATTGTGGAATGTAGTTTTAGGACTTGGATATGCTAAATCCTTGTCCGCTCGGTGCTCAATACAACTACCAAAATACTAAAGCTCATACTGTATAAACTTTCTCGTAAAATAAGTATAACCAATTTGTAAGTCTGAAAGTTAATTATGCTTCTGTTTCTATTCATATCTGTAAACTAACTCATGTCATTCGTACAAGCCTGAGATCACGGGATTTAATCATGTTAAAGGTTTAAATCATGCTAAAATTATGTAGTGACTGATAACTCATAGGATTTCATATCAAAACTAACAAATGGTAAAGTATGAGTTCAAACAAGTAAATAGAGTTATAATTAAACCATAAAGTTCATGAATTTAGTAAGATTGTATAAACTATTTCTTAAGGAAACATAAAATTTGAGTTCATGAGAAATTGGGTTTTGAACCCTAGTTGCTAGATCCATAAATCATTCAAGAAGACTATATTTTTGGGCACAAGGATGAAAGGAAGTCCTGGTTGAAACCCTGCATACCTAAAAAAAGAAGATTCTAGGAGAAATTCTTGAACGTGGAAGCTTTGGAGTTATGGGGTTTGAGAAGCCCCTCTCTTATGAGTTTCTTGCATTTTGGGAAAAGTAAGAAAGGAATTTGGGAGATTTTATTAATGTTTTTCTGAGAAATAATCCTTATTGGGTGATTAAAGTCCTGGGAAGAGATTTTGGGGTAAGAAAAGGACCAAACTACCCCTCAGAAAACTATTCAAAAGTGCAGAAAAATCCCTTCAGATGGTTTATGTGATGAATCGTTATCCCCTTGAAAAATCATCATCCAAACCATCAAAGTTTGGCCAAATTTTGAGATTACTAGTTATGTGTGACGGTTCACTTTGACGAATCATCACGAGTGTGATGATTCGTCACACTAGTCCTCACACTCTGGCAGATGGACACCTTCAGATAAAATGAGCATAACTTTTTACTCCAATATTAGATTGACAAACGGTTAGTGGTGTTGGAAAGAAGAATCAAAGATCTTTAATTTGGTGGGTCTTGACTAAAACACTCTTCATATTGAAGGAGTTATGATAATTTGAATTTGACTCAAAAAGAATCTCATACTAGAACTTGGTCGAAAGAGGTGTTTTCAATTAAACTACGTGTTAGGGACTTCTCATGACCCTAAAACACATATAAACCCACTATGATCATGCATAAATTTTAGGGGTGTTACAATATCTTCCCCTTGAGATCATTAATCCTCGAATAAAGACTGAGACTGAATTTAACATGCTAGACTAACGAACATAAGGTTAAATTTAGAATTATTCATATTGCGTGATGGAAGCTGACTCATATTTGAAGTACTGGATCAGCTACTGCATTTTAAGAATACAAGTGTACATGGAATTTCATGAGACTTAATAAGAAATCTGAGACTGAGGAATATTGCTAGAAGGAAGATCTATACCTCATACTGACTCATGCTAAGAGTGAAAAAATGAGGTTATTTGTTCATCATATCTGCTTTTGCTTCCTAAGTTGCTCCCTCAACTGACTGGTTCCTCTATAACACCTTTACTGAAGCAATATCTTTATTTCTTAACCTTCGAATCTAACAATCAAGGATCTCAATTGGAACCTCCTCATATGATATACTATCTTTCACTATAATACTCTCCATAGGTAAAACCAAGGATGGATATCCAATGCACTTCTTTAACATAGACTCATGGAAGACTGGATGGACTGCAGCTAACTCTGTTGGAAGATCTAACTCGTAGGCAACATCTCCAATGCACCTCAAAATTGGATAAGGACCAATGTATAGGGGACTGAGCTTTCACTTCTTCCTAAACCTCATCACCCCTTTTGTGGGAAATACCTTCACAAACACCTAATCATCTACAACAAACTTTAATTCCCTCCTCATCACATCTGCATATGAATTCTAACGGCTTTGAACTATTTTCAGTCTCTTCTGAATTAACTGAACTTTCTCCATAGTTTCAAGAATGGAATCTAGCCCAATAAAAGTAGCCTCACTAACCTCAAACCACCCAATAAGATACCTGTATCTATGCCCATATAAAGCCTTAAACGGCAACATCTGGATACTAGAGTGGTAGTTGTTATTATATGCTAACTCAATTAGAGGTAAGTGATCATCCCAATTCCCCTTGAAATCAATCACACATGCTCTCAATATGTCCTATAGAGTTTGGATTATGCATTCAGTCTGACCATCTTTCTGGATGGAATATGGTACTATATGGTACTATGGTTCACTTTTGTACACAGACCCTTCTTAAATGATTTCTAAAACTGAGAGGTGAACTGAGTACCTCAGTTTGAGATAATGGATAAAGGAACCCCATGAAGTTTGACTAACTCGCAAATGTATAGTTTGGTGTAATCCTCGGCTGTATTTGAGGTTTTGACTAGCAAAAAATGAGCTGACTTAGTCACTCGGTCCACGATGACTCAAATCGAATCATACTGACGCCTAGTGCATAGAAGCCCCATAATAAAATTCATATTGATAACCTCCCACTTCCAAGTGGGTATGCTAATATCCTGAAGCATACCTCCAGGTATTTGATGCTCAACTTTAACTTACTGATAGTTGGGATATTTAGCCATAAAATTTGCTATGTCCCTTTTCATTCCATTCCACTAATAGACTTCTCGTAGGTCACGGTACATTTAGTAGCGCCTGGATGGATTGAATACTTAGAACTATGAGCCTCCACTAACATTCGATCTATCAACTCATCAATATTAGGAACACATAAGCGGCCCTAATAGCGAAGTACACCATCTCCCCCTTAGGAGAAAACCTCCACCTTCTATTGATGGACTGCATGTAATAGCTAACTTAGCACAGAATCATTACGTTACTTATCCTTCATCTCCCCTACTAGATATGATTTTGAACCATTATGTATCATCATACCACCCTCAACATGGCCAGTCTATGCACGTCTTTAGCCAACTTATTTTTCTCATCTGCAACATGGGCTACACTACCTATAGATAATCTATTAAGAGCATCTGCTACCATATTTTCTTTACTTGGGTGGTAGAGCACATTCATATCATAATCTTTCAACAACTCTACCCATCTCCTCTGATGAAGATTTAACTCCTTCTAACTGAACACATATTGGAGACTTTTATGGTCTGTGAAAACCTCAACATGTTTTGCATATAAATAATGTCTCCAAATTTTCAAAGAAAAGACTACTGCTGCCAACTCCAAGTCATGAGTCGGATAATTGTTCTCATGATCCTTGAGTTGTCTGGAGGCATAGGCTATCACCCTTCCATTTTACATCAAACCACATCCAAGTCCAATTCTAGAGGCATCACAATACACCAAAAACCCATCTAACCCTTCTGGCAAAGCTAATATTGGTGATGAAGTCAACCTGTCCTTCAACTCTTGAAAACTTTTCTCACACATGTCTGACCATTGGAACTTTAACTTTTTGTGTGTCAACTTGGTCAATGGTGCAGCTATCGAAGAAAAAACCTCAACAAACCTCTTGTAGTAGCCAGCTAAGCCCAGAAAGCTCCTAATATTAGATGAAGTAATGGGCCTAGGCCAACGCATTACTGTATCTATTTTCTATTTTTTAAGGGTCTACATGAATACCTTCTCTAGAGGTCACATGGCCCATAAAGGCAACGGACTTCAATCAAAATTCATATTTCCTAAACTTAGGAAACAACTGACGATCCTTTAGGGTCTGCAACACTATTCTCAAATGATCTGTGTGTTCCTCCTCACTCCGAGGGTAAACAAGTATGTCATCAATAAAGGCAATGACAAATATATCTAAATACTACTTAAAGACCTTATTCATTAAATCCATAAAAGTTGTAGGAGTATTTGTTAGTCCAAAAGACATAGCCACAAACTCAAAATGACCATATTGGGTCCTGAAAGCAGTCTTTGAGATGTCATAATCCCTAACATTAAGTTGATGATATCTAGATTTAAGATCAATTTTTTAGAACTAGTGGGCACCTTGAAGCTAATCGAATAGGTCATTAATTCTGAGGATAGGATACTTATTATTGATGGTGACCTTGTTCAACTGCCTGTAATCTATACACAGTCTGAGAGTACCATTTTTTTTTGCACAAATAAGAGTGGGGCACCCCATGAAGAAATATTGGGCCTAATGAAACCTTTGTCTAAGAGGTCATTGAGTTGCTCCTTCAACTCCTTAAGATCTGATGAAGCCATCTATAAGGAGGGATAAAGATGGGCTCGGTATCTGGGAGAAGGTCTATCCTAAATTTAATTTCCCTATCGAGAGGAACTCCAGGTAAATCCTTAGGAAAAACTTTGGGAAACTCATTGACTACAAAAACTGACTGGAGACTTGGAGTCTTAGATGTGGAATCCTTAACCCAAACTAGATGATAGATATAACCTTTAGAGATAATTTTATGGCTTTGAAATAGAAAATAAACCAATCTCTAGGTACCACTAGACTACCCTTCTATTCGAGGACTGACTCGTTAGGAAACTAAATTTTCACAACTTGGGTTCGACAATTAACTGAGGCATAGCATGAATAGAGACAATCCATGCCAAGGATGATATCAAAATCAGTCATCTTTAATTCTACTAAGTCTGCTGAAGTGACCCTATGAAGGACTGTTATAGGGCAATTTCTGTAAACTTTTTTGGCAATAGCTGACTCTCCAACAAGAGTAGAAATAGATAAAGGTTCAAAAAAAAATTTAGGACTAACACCAAAATTTACAGCAATAAATGGGGTTACGAAAGAAATATTTGACCTCGAATCTAACAACACATAAGCATCAACATAAAAGGGAGAGATATTGTTATACCCAACGAGCTCTATGATTTTACTTTGATAACTCCAGAGAGGTTTTAAGCAATTTTAAGGTAGATTAATGATTAGTAGGGGCTACGGGATCATTAGGAAGTGTTTTGGGATTTTTAGGATTAGTTTCGGGGTCAAAAACAACTTTGAACTAATAGGAGTCCGTGTTAGGGTTGTGCCATGGAGGCCAGGCATGACCCAAATGCAAAAATAGTGAACTATCAAAGTATGGCCTTGCCACACTGCCCAGGCAACACGATGGCTCCATGCCATACTGCTGGCCTAGTGCGATTTGGTCGGGCCACGCCAGTGGCCCTGGCGACGTAATTCCTTCATTTTTCTTTGGTTTTTTTGAACCCAAATGACCTTTTAACTGATGTATAAATATTTTCCCCTCAATAATTAGCAAAAATCATCGCTCATTCCACTCTCCACTCTCAAGAAAACCAAATAAGGGTTTCCTCTCAAATTTCAACTTCTAAGCTTCAAGGTTCAAGCATCCCTTCAAGAAATCAACAAGACCAGATATGGGGTTTCAACAAGGATTTCCTTCCATCCTTGTGCCTAAAAAACTTTGTCTTCAAGAACGATTTATAGATTTTGTAGCTAGGGTTTATAACCCAATTTCTCATGAACATGAATTTTATGCCTTCTTGTGAAATTATTCATACAATCTTACCAAATTCATGACTTTATAGTTTAAATATGACTCAATTGACTTGCTTAAACTTATTGTTCATGACTAGTTGGTTTTGACATAAAATCCTATGATTTAATACTCATCATATGTTGATATTATGATATGAATCAATTGACATGATTAAACCAAATGATCAAACCACGTGATCTCATACTTGTATATGTGTCAAGAATAGTTATATACTTTTAAGATGGTGGGTTATGAACACCTGATAACTTAACTTCTCATGCATTGATAGTTGAATGTTAAATCCTTAGTTTCACATGTTTTAGGATGCTTTCAGATAAAGTGTCTATAATTTCAGTCTCAGCCTTCAGTACTATTGAGCTTATTAGTTATCAATATAATTTAGTTGGGAGTAGTACTTAGCATCAAGCAGACACACGGATGAAGGATCACCCGTTAGTTACACTGAGACCTTTAGTAGAAGTCCCTAAGTACCAGATCTACGGTGCCACCGTAGGTTCTAAAGGGTCATCCGTCAAACCACGCTTGATACCTTAGTCCTTTTGGACGTCAGTTTAGTGGATCCACATCAGCCAGTGTTCATGCCATTAGCATGGTACAAAGCACCCTTCCAACTAGGGTTATAGGTTGGACTCCGTTTAGCCTAGATAGAGAATTTTGGTTAACAGTAGCTCCCACAGTTCAGACTCAGATATTGTATGGCCTTGTATTTAATGTATTCAATATATTATTGTTCAGTTACATATTTATTTACTTGGTCATTGCATCAGTTACATTCCTTAGTTTCATGCTCATTTTATCATCTTATGATCAGTATGTCCAGTTCCACATAGCATAGTTCATATCTCACATGCTCAGTACCTTAGCAATAGAGTTTGGTGAGTTCTCATCATTCGAGGACTAGTTTTTAGTATCTTTATTTCATTATTATTTCAGTTATAGATAGTTAGAGTTAGCTAGGGACTTATCCCAACAAATCATCTTAATAGAGGCTTTCAGATAAATATACTAGTGTTTTTAGCTTTATGGTTTTGCTAGATGTTTTCCTTATTAACTTAGTGTTAGTTTTAAGACTTCCAGCTTCTACTCAGTATTATTCATTTTGTTACTGTATTCTTTGTGTCATGCCAGTCCATGGGTTAGCTTAGGGTAATTTGTGACTCTAAGCACGTGTTACTACTAGGGGGTAGTCTCGGGTCATGACAAAAACAAGCAAAAATTACTTGAATCAATGAACAGTTGGGGATAACGCTTTCACAAGTCCACTTCAGCTCCCAAGTGACTTTCTCAATAGGCTGGTTCCTCCACTGGACTTTTATGGACGCAATCACTTTGGTTCTTAACTTTTGGGCATCCCTATCAAGAATGGCAATGAGTTCCTTTTCATAAGAGAGGTCCTCATCTAGCAACATCGAATCCCAATGGATGATATAATCACCATCTCCATGATACTTTTTGAGCATCAAAACATGAAATATGAGATAGAGTCCCAACAAACTAAGAGGTAGATCTAACATATACGCCACTTGTCCCACATCCTCCAAAATCTTAAATGGTCCAATGTACCTTAGACTAAGCTTACCTTTCTTTCTGAATTTCATTAGACCTTCATGGGTAAAACTTTGAGCAACACATGTTCGCCCTTCTTGCAATGAACAGCTCTTACATTCCTATCCGCATACTCCTTCTGCCGACTTTTAGCTACCACCAGTTTCTCTTTTATGAACCTTACCTTCTCCATCGCCTCCTTCAACAAATCAGTGCCCCATGGCCTCTTCTTCTATACAGAGCTTCAAAAGGAGCCATATCTATACTTGAATGATATTTATTATTATAGGTAAACTTACACAAGGGTAAGAACTGGTCCCAATGACCACCAAAATCCATGACACACGCTCAAAGCATGTCTTCCAACACTTAGATCATCTGCTCAGACTACCCATCAGTCTGAGGATGAAAGGATATACTTAGATCTAATCTTGTACCTAACTCTTCCTGAAACTTCTCCAAAAGTTAGAGGTAAGTGCATACCTCTATCTGATATAATGGAGATGGCACACCATGCAGTCGAACAATCTTCTAAACATAAATCTTAACCAACTTGGTTGCATTATGAGTTACTTGCACTGGAATAAAGTGTGCAGACTTAGTCAATAGATCCACAATCACCCAAATAGAATCATCCTTATTTAAGGGCTTGGGAAGACCAACAACAAAATCCATGGATATTCTCTCCTACTTCCATTTAGGAATGGGCATCCTCTGAAGAGTACCACCAGGCCTTTGATGTTCATACTACACTTATTGGCAGTTCTAGTACTTAGCCAAAAAATCCACTATATACCACTTCATACATCACCACTAATAGGGTTGTCTCAAGTTACAATACATTGTAGTTGCACCAGAATGTATGGAGTACCTTAAACTATGTGCCTCCGTAAGAATGGTCAAAATCAAATAACCTACACGAGGTACACAAACTTGTCCTCTAATCCTCAATATACCATCATCAATAAGAATGGCATCCTTAACCTTGCCTTGCAACACTTTATTGTGAATCTTACACAACTTCTCATCTTCGAGCTATCTATCTTTGATTTGGTTAAGAGAAGAAGACCTCGCCTCAATATTAGCTAGCAGTCCTCCCCTCTCGATCACCTGTAATCTTATAAAATTATTAGCTAAGGTCTGGACCTCCCTATCCAATGAACGTCTAGAAATATCCAAATGTGTCAAACTACCTATACTCTCTGTCTTTCGACTCAACACATCCGCTACCACATTAGCCTTGCCCAGATGATAGAGAATCAAATTGTCATAATCCTTGAGTAGTTCCATTCATCTTTATTGTCTGAGATTCAAGTCACTCTAAGTGAACACGTGCTGTAAGATATGATGATCAGTGAATACCTCACACTTCACTCTATCCAAATAATAACGCTATATCTTGATAGCAAACACCACTGCTGCTCACTCCAAATAATATGAGGGATAATTCTTCTCATGAACCTTTAGTTAACTTGAAGCATAGGTAATCAGTCCTATATCAACAAAACAACTAAACCATAAAGTTAAGCATCACAATAAACAATAAAGTCTTTACCTTCAATGGGCAGGGCAAGAATAGGAGTCGAAGTTAGTAAAGTTTTGCCCTTTTAAAAGCTCTCTTCACACTTATCAGTCCATAAAAAAGGTACTTCCTTCTGAGCCAATTGAGTCAAGTGCGAAGTAATAGAAGCAAACCCTTTGATGAACCTACGATAATAACTAGCCAACCCCACAAAACTTCAGACTTCTATCACTATAGTAGGGCTGGTCCAATTCTTAACCGCCTCAATCTTTAGAGACCACGTACCCCAAGAAGGATATTAAAGACAACTAAAACTCACACGTGAATATTTAAAAAAGAGTTTCTTATCCTTTAGCAACCCCAAAACAATGTGTAAGTGAGTATCATGCTCCTCTGTACTCTTGGAGTATACCAAAATATCATCAATAAAAACAATGACAAAGAATCCAAATATGGCTTAAACACCCTATTCATCAATCCCATAAAAGCAGTCAGAGCATTAGTCAAACCAAAGGACATTACCAAAAATTTATAATCACCATAACGAGTTTGGAAGGAAGTCTTTAGTATGTCCTCAGTTCAAATCTTAAGCTGGTGATAATCAGACCTCAAGTCAACTTTAGAAAACACAGAAGCACCTTGTAACTAAGCGAGCAAGTCATTAGTCTTGGGAAACGGGTACTTGTTTGAATTGTGACTTTGTTTAGCTGCCGTTAGTCTATCCAAATATGTAGATTACCATCCCTCTTCTTAACAAACAAGACCGGAGCACCCCACGAGGAGAAGCTCTAGGATGGATGAAATTCTTCAACAATTCTTACAACTGGGCCTTTAGCTCCTTTAACTCAGTAGGTGCTATCTTATAGGGAGGATTGAAAATGGGAAGAGTTTCTGACTTTAAGTCTATGTAAAAATCAATAACACGATCAGGTGGAATCTCAGGTAGATCATCAAAACATATTTTTATGAATTCACATACCACTAAAATTGACGTAATAGGAGGCACCTCAGCACTAGTATCCTAAATATGGGCTAGAAAAGCTTGACACCCTTTTTCAATAAATTTGTTGGCAGGAATCAAAGATATAAGTTTCAAAGGAGCAGGCTTATAATCACCCTCCTACTCTATTCTTTCCATCTTGGGTATAGGTACAGTGTTTGTCTTGGCATAATAGTCAAGAATTGTATGGTATGGAGATAACTAATTCATCCCCAAAATGATGTCAAAATCCACTTTGTCTAGAATTGCTAAATCATCCCAAGTTTATTATCCTATGAACAAAACAGAGCAAGCTTGATAAACCTAATCAACAACTACTGAAATCCCAAATAGTGTAGACACATACATAGTGGTATCAAGTATTTCACAAACCAAATCTAGACCCAAAGAAAACTTTACAAAAACATAAGAGAATATGGAACCCAGATCAAACAAAATAGAAGCCATGCGGTCACAGACAGTGATCACCATGTCTAAAGACTCAACTTCAGGCCTGTCGGGAAAAGCATAGAAGTGAGCCTTCTCACCAGTGTAAGCACCACCCCTACCAGTATGCGCACTACCTCGATCAGCATGTCACCCACCCCGATTATCCTGGTAGCTACCTCTACCCACCTGGTGACCACTATGCCCACCCTCTAGATGACCTCTACTATTTTCTCCACCTCCTCTACCTGCTAGAACTAAGGCCTCGGAAGTCTTCCACTGGCCTGACTAATAAGTGTATCTAAGATTAGGGCAATACCTCTTAGTGTGACCAACCCCACCGAGCCTATAGCATATATGGTTTAGAGTGGGTCGTTGAGTTGCTGATGCTGAAGGAACATAACTACCAGACTTTGAAAATGGTTGGCTGACCCCAGACAGTCCCCTAGTAGACAAGGGCATCATCGACTGAATAGGCCAGGCAAAGTATCCTTGCAGACTATGGCCCCGATAATAGGAACCACTAAAATTTCCCACCGTGCGGGCCTTCTTTTCCCTCATCTTAGCATAACCATCCTGTCTCATACCCTCTACCTTCTCCACAAAATCAACCATCTCTTGGAAGGTCTTACCTGAAGATGTCATCTGAAGTGCAGAAACCTGAAGGTCGGTATTCAACACTTTCACAAACAAATAGATTCTCTCCTCCTCAGTAGTAAATAACTATAATGAATAATTGGACAAAGCATGAAATTTGGCCTCATAGGCCACAACCGACATATTTTCCTACTCGACTCTAGTGAACTCATCCTTCTTTCTGTCTCTCAAATTACATAGCACATACTTATCTAAGGATAGCAAATGAGACCGAGGCTAAGTCAATGGAGGAAAAAATGTAGGTCTACACTTGATGAATGCCTCTTCACCATAGTTTGGCATCCCCCTGCAACTGGAAAGTAATGAATTCCATAGCATATTCTCTACCACACCCATCTTATGAAGCCGCTTGTGATAATTAATTATAAATTCATATGTATCCTCCGACTTGGTACCATGAAACATAAGAGGGTTCATTCTTTAGAAACTTATAAAACAACTCACGCTTATATCCAATTATCATTAGACCTAATACCTAGTGTGGGAGGGAACCTATCTCTGACCTCTCATCCATTTAGGGTGCCACGGATGGGGCATGTTACAACTCTAGATGCCAAAAGAGTGGAATTATCGGTGTAGTACCTGTACCAGCTAACCCACTCAAAAATCCCAAAACCTATTGGATCAACTTAGTGGACACATAAATCTATGCTACAACTCCCTAAAAGGGCCCAAGATCTCCCTGATTCGGTACCTCACAATCCTCTAATATCACCTTTTTATTTTGAACCATATTAGGAGCATCCTCATGTAAGGGAGGAGACAATGATTTTTGTCTAGCCGGACCAGTGACAGCCTGGGCTTCACCCTTAGTGGGTGCCTCCCATATGCCTCTTCCTTTTTCTCTTTCTTTTTTCCTGACTCTACCCTTAACCGCATCCCTAGCAGCCAGCTCGAGAACTATTGTTGATGCTCTATTTGTGTTTGTATTCACCATCTGCGATACAAGAGTGAAAGGAGTCAGATACCAATTTGGATCACCAAATATCAATTAGAATCAGGTACTAGTATGAAAGAATGAAGAAGAGTGAAATTTCCTAAAGTCTAGTAGCCTCTCGAAGAAAAGTACAGACATATCGATACCATTCTGCAAGAATCTACTAGACTTGTTCTTATACAATGAGATTAAAGAACCTAGGGCTCTGATACCATCTTTGTCACGATCCAAATAGTTATGAGTGACACCCGCACTAACCCTCCGATGGGAGAACCATTAACCTAATTACCAACCTAATCATATAGCCATTTTAAAATAATAATAAATAATAAACTTGTCTAAAACAAATATCAATTCACCATAATTCAACAATTGATAAAGTGTGAAATTTACTACTGATTACATTATCCCATGGACCTAAAAATCATCGTACAAGAACATACTAAAAAACCAAAACTAATATCTGAAATAAATATCTCAAAAATAACTAGTAAAAGAATATCATTATCCAAAAGAGTGGACATGATAAATAAGAAGATCCAATGGCTGCCTGATGATAGGTTCTCACCTTTGGATCGATAAGCTGCTGATCATGAACTAAATTTGAGGTCTCGTCTCAGTCGCTGGAACACTTTGTGCTCTAAACAGAAAAAAGGCACATGTAGTATTAGTACAAACACTATGTACGGTAAGTATCATCGGCCGACTTAACGTAAAAACCATACATATACATAAATCAAAAAAAAGAAACTAGCAATCAGAACATCCAAGTAATTACACCATAATATACAACAATCCATAGAATAACCTTTTATGTAATCTAACAACACCATAATACAATTAATAGTCTATTAATACCATCATGCTATCATCTCAAGCTAAGTTAACTCGCAACAAGAAAAGATCCTGTAATGACTCTCCAGGTAATTTTCTCAATTTTCGTGTATTTTTGGCATTTCGAGCCTTCTCATAGAGGATACTGTTCATTTATGACTTACCAGAACTATCAGTTTGGTTTTCAGATAGTTTATTTTGGGTTTTAGGCTCAATTCCCTATTTTAGAGCTTTTATTATAAAGAAATTAGTCTCGGACCAAAAATCCTAGTAAATGGACTTGAATGAGAATTCTGACAGAGCCGTTAGCTCCAAAACATTATGTTTAGGCTTGGGGACCCTTCGTCTGGATCCCCAGGCATATGGACTCATTTGGGGCTATTGGGTGGATTTGATGTAAAATAGAACTATAGGTGTGGGGCCTACATTTAGTCAAAATAATCTCAAATGAAAGTTTTGATGGTTCCAATGAGTC
Organism: Capsicum rhomboideum; assembly: GCA_031232105.1. Classification (NCBI taxonomy): domain Eukaryota; kingdom Viridiplantae; phylum Streptophyta; class Magnoliopsida; order Solanales; family Solanaceae; genus Capsicum; species Capsicum rhomboideum. The sequence goes on along the minus strand of CP124712.1, from coordinate 41,416,256 downwards.
TGGAATGTTAAATTTAGTATGGTAGCATAGTTTGTTTTCTTGCACGAGGTTCCAAACGAATCCCAAACACCCAATCGGAGTTCGTAAGGACTTTGCTTTTACTGGTTTCCCAGTATTTGGTGCAGGGCTATTTTACCTTTTGCATTTGCGAGGGGTCGGCCATGTTTACGAAGGGTCAGGTCTTGACCATCGCATTTACGAGTCTCCTCTCTCGCATTAGCGATGAAGGCTGGTCTGACCCATCCCCTTCTCCTTCTTTGCATTCGTAACCATCAGTGCCGCGATCGTCGTTACCTGACTCGCTTGCCTTCGCGTACGCGACCCTTTGAATCCATTCGCAAAGGGAAATCTCTAGGTAGTCGTATTCACAACCTTTGGCCGTCGCGATCGCAAAGGCCAGTTGCCTTGCAGTATATATGTTGCCTTCCCAAATTTCTTCTTTATTTTTCAAGCCCCATTTTACCATTTTAGGGCTTAGAGCATGGAAAAGAGTGGGAAGTCGTCCATTGAATCTAAGGTAAGGTAATTTAACACCTCTTGTTCATTTCCCATTATTTTTTCCCTTCAAATTCCATTTTTTTCCTTGTTAATTCCTAGATTTTAAATTCCTCAACTTTTAGGATAATTTGAGTCCCAATTTATGCTCCATTTGTACTCAACACATCCGCTACCACATTGGTCTTACCCAGATGATAGAGAATCAAAATGTCATAATCATTGAGTAGTTCCATTAACCTTCATTGTCTGAGATTCAAGTCTCTCTAAGTGAGCACGTGCAACAAGATACGATGATTAATGAATACCTCACACTTCACCCTATCCAAATAATAACGCCATATCTTGAGAGCAAACACCATTGCTGCCAACTCTAAATCATGGGTGGGATAATTCTTCTCATGAACATTTAGCTGCCTTAAAGCATAATAATCAGTCCTACACCAACACAACAACCAAACTAGAACGTTAAGCATCATAATACACAATAAAGTCTTTACCTCCAATAGGCAGGGAAAGAATAGGAGTCTAAGTCAGTAACGTCTTACACTTTTAGAAACTCTCTTCACACTCATCAGTTCATAAAAAAAAGTACTTCCTTCTGAGTCAATTGAGTCAAGTGCGAAGTAATAGAAGCAAACCCTTTGATGAACCTATGATAGTAACTAACCAATCCCACAAAACTTCTGACTTCGATCACTATAGTAGGCCTGGTCTAATTCTTAACCGCCTCATTCTTTTGCGGGTCTACCATAACCCCTTCTTTAGAAACCATGTGCCCCAAGAAGGATATTGAAGACAACTAAAACTCACATTTGAATATTTAACAAAGAGTTTCTTCTCCTTTAGCAACCTAAAAACAATGTGTAAGTGAGTATCATGCTCCTCTATACTCTTGGAGTATACCAAAATATCATCAATAAAAACAATGACTAAGAATCCAAATATGGCTTAAACACCCCATTCATCAATCCCATAAAAGTAGTCAGAATGTTTGTCAAACCATAGGACATTATCGAAAATTCATAATCACCATATCGAATTTGGAAGGCAGTCTTTAGTATTTCATCTGTTCAAATCTTAAGCTGGTGATAATCAAATCTCAAGTCAATTTTATAAAACATAGAAGCACATTGTAACTTATTGAATAAGTCATTAGTCTTGGGAAATGGGTACTTGTTTGAATTATAATTTTGTTTGGCTGTCGGTAGTCTATGCACATATGTAGAAGCTTTAGGATGGATGAAACCCTTTAACAATTCTTACAACTGGACCTTTAGCTCCTTTAACTCAGCAGGTGTTATCCTATAGGGACTATTGAAAATGGGATGAGTGCCTGATTTTAAGTCTATGTAAAAATCAATGTCACGATCAAGTGGAATCTCAGGTAGATCAACAAGAAACACTTTTATGAATTCACATACCACTGAAACTGACATAATAGGAAGGACGTCAGCACTAGTATCTCAAAGACGAGCTAGAAAATCCTGACACCCCTTCTAACAAATTTCTTGGCATGAATTAAAGATATAAGTTTCAAAGGAGTAGGCTTATAATCACCCTCCTACTCTATTCTATCCATCTCAGGTATAGGTACAGTGACTGTCTTGACATAACAGTCTAGAATCTCATGGTATGGAGATAACTAATTCATCCCCAAGATGATATCAAAATCCACTATGTCTAGAATTGCTAAATCATCCCAAGTTTAATATCTTATGAACAAAATAGAGCAAGCCCGATAAACCTAATCAACAATTACTGAAACCCCAAATAGTGTAGACACATACATAGTGGTATCAAGTATTTCACAAACCAAATCTTGACCCAATGCAAACTTTACAAATACATAAGAGAACATAGAACCCAGATAAAAAAAAATAGAAGCCATGTGGTCACAGACAGTTATCATCGGGTCTGAAGACTCAACTTCAGGCCTGTCGGGAAAAGCACAGAAGTGATCCTTCTAACCATTGTAAGCACCAACCCTACCTTTACCCACCTGGCGACCACCACGTCCACCCTCTGGACGACCTTTATTATTTTTTCCACCTCCTCTAACTACTGGAACCAAGGCTTGGGAAGTCTTCCACTGGCCTGACTAAAAAGTGTGTCTAAGATTAGGGCAATACCTCCTAATGTGACCAACCCCATCGAACTTATAGCATATACGGTTTAAAGTAGGCCGCTGAGTTGATGATGCTGAAGAAACATAACTACCAGACTTTTAAAATGGTTGGATGAACCCTGACAGTCCCTCAGTAGACAAGGGCATCATCGACTCAATAGGCCAGGTAAGGTATCCTTACAGACTATGGCCCCAAGAATAAGAACCACTAAAATTTCCCACATTACGGGCCTTCTTCTCCCTCATCTTAGCATAACCATCCTGTCTCACACCCTCTACCTTCTCCACAAAATCAACCATCTCCTAGAAAGCCTTACTCAAAGATGCCATCTGAAATACAGAAACCTGAAGGTCGGTATTCAACCCTTTCACAAACAAATAGATTCTCTCCTCCTCAGTAGTAAATAACTGTAATGAATAATTGGACAAAGCATGAAATTTGGCCTCATAGGCCACAACCGACATATTTTCCTACTCGACTCTAGTGAACTCATCCTTCTTTCTGTCTCTCAAATTACATAGCACATACTTATCTAAGGATAGCAAATGAGACTGAGGCCAAGTCAATGGAGGAAAAAATGTAGGTCTACACTTGATGAATGCACCCTTCACCACAGTTTGGTATCCCCCTGCAACTGGAAAGTAACGAATTCCACACCATATTTCTCTACCACGCCCATCTGATGAAGCCACTTGTGATAATTAATTATAAATTCATACGTATCCTCTGACTTGGTACTATGAAACATAAGAGGTTTCATCTTTAAAAACTTACAAAACAAGTCATGCTCATCTCTAATTATCATCAGACCTAATACCTAGCATGGGAGGGCACCTAGCTCTAACCTCTTATCTATTCAGGGTACCATGGCTGGGGCATGTTGAAACCCCAAAAACCGAAAGAGTTAAATTATCGGTGAATCACCTGTACCAGCTAACCCGCTCAAAAATCCCAAAACCTATTGGATCAAATTAAAGGAAATATAAAATTACGCTACAACTCCCTATACGGGCACAACAGCCCCCTGATTCGGTACCTCACCATCCTCTAATATCACCTTTTTATTTTGAACCATATATGGAGCATCCTCATGTGAGGGAGGAAATAATGATTTTTGTATAGCCAAACCTCTGACAGTCTGGGCTCCACCCTTAGTGGGTGCCTCTCATCTACCTCTTCCCTTTTCTCTTTTTTTTTCTTACTCTACCCCTAACCGCATCCCCAATGGCCAGCTCAGGAATTATTGTTATTGCTTTATTTGTGTTTGTATTCACCATCTGCGATACCAGAGTGAAAGGAGTCAGATACCAATTTGGATCACCAGATATCAATTAGAATCAGGTACTAGTATGAAAGAATGAAGAAGAGTGAAATTTTCTAAGTCCAGCAGCCTCTTAAAGAAAAGTACAGACATATCCATACCGTTCTGCAAGAATCTACTAGAATCATTATTATAAGATGAGATTAAAGAACCTATGGCTCTGATACCATCTTTGTTATGATCCAAATAGTTGTGAGTGACTCCCACACTAACCCCCGATGGGAGAACCATTAACCTAATTACCAACCTAATCATATAGCCATTTTAAAACAATAATAAATAACAAACTCATCTAAAACAAATATCAATTCACCATAATTCAATAATTGATAAAGTGTGAAATTTACAACTGATTATATTATTCCAAGGACCTAAAAGTCACCGTACAAGAACATACTAAAAAACCAAAACTGATGTCTGAAATAAATATCTCAAAAATAACTAGTAAAAGAATATCATTATCTAAAAGAGTGGACATGATCAATAAGAAGATCCAATGGCTGCCTGATGATAGGTGCTCACCCTTGGATCGATAAGTTGTTGGTCACAAACAAAATTTGAGTTCTGGACTCAGTCACTGGAATACTTTCTGTGTTCAATAAAAAAAAAGGCACGGGTAGTATCAGTACAAACACTATGTACTAGTAAGTATCATCGTCTGACTTAATGAAAAAACAATACATATAGATAAATCAAAAAAGAGCAAATAGCAATCAGAACATACAAGTAATTACACCATAATATACTACAATCCATAGAATAACCTCTTATGTAATCTAACAACACCATAATACAATTATTAGTCTATTAAGACCATCATGCAATCATCTCAAGCTAAGTTAACTCATAACAAAAAAAGATCCTATAATGACTCTCCAGGTAATTTTCCCAGTTTTCATGCATTTTTGGCATTTTGAGCCTTCTCATAGAGGCTACAGGTCATTTATGACTTACCAGAACTGTCAGTTTGATTTTCAGATAGTTTTTTGGGGTTTTAGGCTTATTTTCCTATTTTAGAACTTTTGTTGTTAAGAAATTAGTCTAGGACCAAAAATCTTAGTAAACAGACTTGGATGAGAATTTTGATAGAGTCGTTAGCTCCAAAACATTAATTTTAGGCTAGGAGGGACCCTTGGTTCGGGTTCCGAGGTTTCTGGACTCATTTTGGGCTATTAGGTAGATTTGATGAAAAATGAAACTATAGGTGTGCGGCCCACATTTAGTCAAAACAATATGGTTCCAATGAGTTTGGAATGTTGAATTTGGTATGATGATAGCATAGTTTGTTTACGTGCACGGGGTTCCAAATGAATCTTGAACACCTGGTCGGAGTCTGTAAGGACTTAGCTTTTGCTAGTTTCCCAGCATCTGGTGCAGGGCTATTTTACCCTTCACATTTGTGAGGGGTAGGCCATGTTTCCAAAGGGTTAGGTCTTGACCATCGCGTTCGTGAGCCTCCTCTCTCGCGTTCGCGATGAAGGCTGGTTTGACCCAGCCCTTTCTCCTTCTTCACATTCGCGACCATGAGTGTCACGATAGCGGTTTCCTGACTTGCTTGCCTTCGCATTCATGACCTTTGGCCCTCGCAATCGCGAAGGTCAGTTGCCTTACAGTATATATGTTGCCTTCCCAAATTTCTTCTTTATTTTTCAAACCCCATTTCACTATTTTAGGGCTTTGAGCAAGGAAAAGAGTGGGAAGTTGTCCATTGAGTCTAAGGTAAGGTAATTTAACACCTCATGTTCATTTTCCATTGTTTTTCCCCGTCAAATTCTATTTTTTTCCTTGTTAATTCCTAGATTTAGATTTTAAATTGCTCAACTTTGTGGAATAATTTGAGTCCTGATTTATGCTCCATTTGTGCTCAAATTTCGAGCACACGTTCCTTGTCCTTCGATGGACCTCGTGATGGATTCAATTTTGGAATCCCATTTGCGAGCCCCATGGGCCTGTTAATTTTTGGCCCAAAGATTTATATTGCAATATGGGTATCATTTTACTTGTATTAACATGTAGATGATGTTTTTGATAGCATGGCAACATTTCAGTATCATGGAGCAAAGATGAGTGGTGCATGGACAGTTTGAGGTTGCGGTTCGACATTGAGGTAAGCTTCGGTCTACTTTTCTCTATGAGATTGTGTATTGTATAGATTGCATGCTAGGTAGGGATTAAAGGATGGATTAATACCTAGTAATACCATGACTTTACCTATTTAAGAAATTTAGAATAGAAATGTGACCCGAACCCTAGCCTAGAATACCCGATATGGTTGTAGGATCCTAGTATAATTTATTGTAGACTTGCTTAGCCATAGATTGGCATGAAGGATTCCTTAGTATAAAACTTACCTTACTACTTAGTAAATTAGGCGGTATTTTCTAATTAGATCCTTCTAGTAGCTTTATGCCCTTGTCTACCTTACTTTCCTGGTTTATGGTACTAATATCCTATTAATTTATCTATTGTTGGGGCCAAGGTCGTGGTTTCGATACTAGTTGGAGACCAGGTTAGTATTTTATCCTTTGAAAGGATGTGGTTCCAGTTTATAGATGCTTAAACTCTTACGGTGGTATTGTTTGGATACTAGTGATGGAATGCATATATTTAGGTGCATTTACATTTATTTGGTGGTGTGATTCTAACTAAAACCTTGATTTTCAACTGTTTTCTAAAAAGGAATTTTTCCCACTTTTAACTCTAAAAATGATTCTACTAAAACAGAAGTCGTACCACCCCTATTATTGGATTATGATATTTAAACTAAACCTATTATGTTGGGAATTCGACCGAGGCTGATTTCGGCCCATTATTGATCCATTCTCTTTTACCACTACTTATTCACTTTGGTCGAGGAAGATTTCGACCCTTTCTACATCACTATACTGTTTTAGTCTCGAATTCGATATCGGGCAATGGATTTACCTATAAAATACATAATCAATTCTGGTTTAAGTTCGGCATTTCTTATTATACTATATATATATATATATGTATCTGGTACTAGATGGAGTAGATTTTTTATGATGGATTATCGAAGTCCTGGTTTGGGACCAGGTAGTGTATACGGATATCCCGAGTCTCCTATGAGACCCTTCATCTGATGAGCCACAATACTGGGAAAGAATGGTTATTGTAGGTCTTGTCTTTGCCATCTACTAAACTTGAGAAGGTGTATACACTTGGTATGATTTGGCACTCAGTTGATATGGTATTATTGGTTTACGTTGCATTCATTCATTAATATAAATTGCCTAGCACAAGTATAATGGTTTGGCGCTTGTGTCTATCAGTCTTATAGGGAGCTGTATAGATATAAGTTGTGGTTGTTGTCTGCTGATTTCTTGTTTGTGCCTCTCCGGGCTTATGGAGGCCCCATTGGGGTTATTGGTTGTCCGGGCTCTCCGGCTACTTATTATTTGGTAATTATTGTATACCTCATGGCAGGTTGGTTATGGATCGGTACCCGAGGTTTTTAGTACATTTTTGATCCCTTCTCTTATTATTATCGCATGATTTATCATTGTTAGGTCTTCTTATGATTACGCATATTATGACTAGAGGCCCTGCTTATGCTAGAGATAGCTCCCATATCACATATGATCCTTGAGATAGTAGACTAGATCCCCCAGAGTAGTATCTTTGGGTGTGGTCATCGATATAGAATTGATATATATATATATACTCTTCCCTAGCCATGATTTCTATATCATTTCCTTCTTTCCTACTACTATTAATCATTGTATATACATTTCTTCTCTTTACTATTGTATATAGTATAACTCTTTTACTTTACTACCATATAATGGCTAGTTACTTATGGTATTGTACCTTGTCCCAGATTACTAGTATCTCATGATAGGTTATCCTTATCGCTCCATTAGTATTATTACACTTAGTTTTGTAGTTAGTTGCCTGCAATTTATGTTTCTGCTTTATATGTTATTTGTACTTGCATTATATCTAGAGCTCAGTCGGTCGATGCCTACTGAGTACCATGTGTTTGGTGCCCATACTACACTTCTGCAGCCTTTATATCATAGTATGAGTTCTCGTTGTTGATGTGTGCATCGTACGGAGAAGCCATGGATCGGAGATTTGAGGAAAGCTCTTGACTTTTGGAGTTGTTCATTGATGTGTACCCTTTTACTGCTATACTGATCTCTATTTTTGTATCTCAAAGACGGCTTGGTATATATTAACTCTTTATTTCACTTTGTGCTCTTGTTGTATTAGAAACTCTTGTACTAACTTCATCAGGTTTTGGGGATGTATTTACTCTCTTCTTACCTTCTTTCTCTTTTATTTAGTTTTCTTTTTGCTTTTTTGATTAGTTTGTTACTAGCTGTTCCGGACTATAGGTTGGCTTACCTACTGGTGGGTTGTGGTAGGTGCCATCATGACCTGATAAATAGGTTCATGACAAATTGGTATCAGAGCCTAGGTTCACCGGTGTTATTGGTACACGAGAAAAATGCCTGGTAGATTCCTGCGGATCGGTACGAAAACATCTGTATCCTATCTTCGTGAGGCTATAGGGCATTCTTAGGAAATTCTATTCCTTGATTCCTTGTCATGTGTTCGTACTTCTGTGAACCTCTAAGTACTTCTTTTGACTCCACTCTTTCCCAGATGGATAGCACGAGGTTGTAGCTAGATACGGATGGGACTTCTACGCGTGTTACCAGATTTTCAGCTCAACGCCAGGCCAGACAGTTAGAGATTGATGTTGAGGATCTTCAGCATCATCCAGAGGGTATGGGGCCAGCCCAGGCTTCGATAGAGTTTGAGACCACCTCAGCTTTTTAGGTTTCCATGTTAGGGATTCCTAGTCTTTACATGGATGCTTCACAGCTAGTGATGATGTTTGGTACATTGAGTTGTTCTCAGTCCAGAGTTGGATTTATTGGTATTCAGTAGGGTTCTTTATCAATTTTAGAGTATGAGATTGGGTTTTTTGAGTGGGCCAGACCTACTTCTATGCTATTTCCTACAGAGCATGAGATGGTGCGTGGATTTATCATAGGGTTGACTTTACCACTCCTCTTGGTGATAGATCATTTGATAGCAGCTAGGTCTCCTTTCTCTCAGGTTGTTAATCATGTGAGGACTATAAAGAGGGCATGTATTTATACCTATGAAGGTGGTAGTGAGAGGGCATGTCAGCAGTACAGTGTTAGTGGTATTCCATCTGGAGGTCGAGATCCTCCCGACAGAGGTTAGCCTTAATTGCAGACTATCAAGTCCACACAGGTATCACCTCAGGCTATGGGTGATTCATAGGTAGGTCGTGGTGGTCACAATGGACAGAGTTTTGGTCAAACATCATAGGGTATTTAATCTAGGTCTTCAGGCCGTGATGACCATTCTGGCTCAGCTGGTGGAGTATATCAGAGAGTTCTAGGGGTATGTTTTGATTGTGGTGAGATTGGTCATTGGTTAGGAAGTGCCCCAGGCATGAGTTGGTTAGCCAGTTGGGTTCAAATCGTGTTTCTCGCCAGGTCAAAACTTCAAGGGTTCGTTATGACTGTAGAAAAACCAATTATTAGTCTAGAGAGTATCCCCAGAGTGGGATTATTAGTTAGCCGGTGCAGTCAGATCAGTCTCTTAGAGTGATCGAATCTTCAGCTAGAGGCAGTACACTTAATATTTTAGTTGGTCATTCAGAAGCTCAGCATGAGGTCAGACGCATTAGGATTCGTACTTCTCCGGGCAGTCAGGGACCATGACTTTGGATTCCATTGTATAGGTGTGATTTTGACTTACTATCTTTTAGTTCTACTTGAATTAAGTTAGGATTTTCATACCCATCGGTGATTGTATACCTTGAGATTATTACATTGATTGTTGTAAGCCTCTGTGTAGATTTTTATGCTTATTTGACTACCCCCGTAGATATTTTCTTTTAGTAGTGGATTGAGTGGATCAATATTGTGATTTCCTTGGTGTGTAGTACTTAGGTCTAAGTCCCTTTCCTTCGGTATATTGGCCTTGGTATGATTCTAGAGTGGTACTGATTGCTCTCATTTTTATGCCACCGACACCTTATACTATGGCTATTATTATTGTCATTTTAACTTGTTCGATTATTACTTGATAGACGGCTAGACTAGCGTTATCTAGTTAGTGTTTCTTTTCTTGTGATTTTGGTTTGTTTGGTTTAAAAGCTTGGTTGGTTGGTTTTCCCTGTTGTCAACAGGGTTAGATTGGTTGTTGAAAAGGTTGGGGAAAGGAAGGTTTGGCCTTCCATGGTTTGGTTGTGGTTCTAGCAGTGGCGACCCTTATTCTATAGCCTGTTCCTAAAGTTGAAAAGTTGAGGTTTGTTATCTCGATAAGTCTGGTTTATCTCCCGATGGTAGTCTTGACTTTGGTGTTGGTGTTGGTGTTGAGATGGGTACTCCGTTATTTTTGTGATATGGTTCATGGTTCAGTGGAGTTATGTTTGGTTCAAATGGGTGAGTTCAAAAATTTCTTAGTTCGGCATTGGTTTGACTAGATTCAGGCTAAGATGGTATTTTTGGAGTTTCTCGAGTTTGGATACCGTTAGTACTCTTTGTAGCCTTGGTGAGTTCTTGGTTATACCTTGATGGATATGCCCTCAGCGGATATGGATTTGATTTCTCATATCTTTATCCTGTGATTTTCCTCAGTTGTGAGTATGTTCTTTGGCAACATTTTAGTTTCAGACATTGCAGAAATTATTGGGTATATGCTTGATTTCTTATAGTAAGATTGATTTGGGTATTTGACCTTAGTAAAGTCTTATTGACTCCAGTTGTGGTATTTGATTCTTGTGAGTGGAGGCTTGAAAGTTGCAGTAGATTTTGGAGTGTCGATTCTTACTCATCAATAAAATCGATTTGGATAGTTAAGATCGAGTAGTTCAGCTTCGGTGTTGAGATTACAGTTGTGGATTGTGGAACTTGGTTGCATTCCTATTTCTACGTTTTGATTCAATTGAGCATTCGTTGACAGGCTGACTAAGCCTACTTACTACATATCGACTCCATTTTCTTCAGTTCAGAGAGATTATGTTAGCTAAATGCTCATAGGATAATCTGTCAGCACATGGTAGTGGTTTCTACTACTTTTGGCCTTGGTTCTTAGTTTTCGTCAGAACTTTTGTATGTCTGCTCAGTGGGAGAAGTATATTTTAGTTGGGGCTTAGCATGGTTTCACCCATAGTCTGTGGGGCATCCTGGAACAGATCATTTAGTTTTGAGACCTTGTGCTTCGGACTCATGACTATTGATTTCTAGGGTCATCCGGACCCATTAGTTGCTTGGCAGAGATCGCAAACTTTGGTCATCACCATTTGGATATTCAGGTAGACCTCATTGGGCATTGTTCATATGCTAGTCTATGTGGATTTTCAATGGATCATCTTCAGTCTTTCAACGTTAGCATGATGTGATTACGCAGGCAGAACTCGGATGATGCTGGAGAGATTTTGTGTAGTTCAGAGTTGACATCAGGTTTGGAAGGACAATAGAATATTAGGTTTTGAATTTGGAGTTGGTTGTATGAGTCATGATTTGTGCTGTCCTTAGCCTGGTTGAGTATCCGCTTAGTTGTGCTTGCCTTAATGTGATGTCAGTATGATATGGTTATTTTGGAAAGTAAAGTTAGGATGCAAAGGAAAAAGGGATACCTTTAAAGAAATCCCATGGAAGCGTTACTTTGCCTTAGAGTTATCTAGGGAGTTTTGCTCGAGGCATGTGGGCCCAGTACCTCATCTTTTTGAGCTTTTGGGCTCTTTGCTTTTAGTAGTGGATATTGTAATGATCTCCAGGTCATTTTCTCAGTTTTTGTGCGTATTTTATATTTCAAGCCTTTCTATAGCGGCTACAGGTCATTTATAACTTACCGGAACTATCGATTTGGTTTTCAAACAGTTCATTTGGGTTTTAGGCTCATTCCCTATTTTGGAGCTTTTATTGTTAAAAAATTGGTCTCAAACCAAAAGTCCTAGTAAATGAACTTGAATGAGAATTCTGACAGGATCGTTAGCTCCAAAACATTGATTTTAGGCTATGAGGGACCCTTGGTCTGGGTCCCGAGGCTTCTGGACTTATTTTGGGCTACTAGGTGGATTTGATGAAAAATGAAACTATAGGTGTGGGGCCTACATTTAATCAAAATCATCTCGAATGAAAGTTTTGATAGTTCAATTGAGTCTCGAATGTCAAATTTGGTATGGTAGCATAGTTTGTTTGTGTGCACGGGGTTCCAAATGAATCCCAAACACCCGGTTGGAGTCCGTAAGGACTTAGCTTTTGCTGGTTTCCCAGTATCTAGTACAGGGATATTTTATCCTTTACGTTCATGAGGGGTAGGTTGTATTCGCTAAGGATCAGGTCTTGACCATCACGTTCACGAGCCTCCTCTCTTGTGTTCACGATGAAGGCTAGTTTGACCCAGCCCCTTCTCCTTCTTCGCTTTTGTGACCATCAGTGTCGCAATTGCGGTTTCCTGACTCTCTTTCCTTCATGTTCGCAACTGCTTGCCTGTGTTCCCGAAGGGAAATCTCTCGGTCATAGTGTTTTGGCCCTCGCAATCGTGAAGGCCAGTTGCTTGGCAGTATATGTGTTGCCTTCCCAAAAGTTTTCTTCATTTTTCAAGCCCCATTTCATCATTTTAGGGTTTTGAGTGTGGGAAAGAGTGGGAAGTCATCCATTGAGGTTAAGGTAAGGTAATTTAACACCTCTTGATCATTTCTCCTTGTTTTTCACCATCAAATTCCATATTTTTCCTTGTTAATTTCATGATTTAGGTCTTAAATTCCTCAACTTTGTGGGCTGATTTAAGCCTCTATTCATGTTCCATTTGTGCTCAACTTTCGAGCACACATTCCTTGTCCTTCGACGGACCTCGTGATGGATTCAATTTTAGAATCCCATTTGCGGGCCCCATGGGCCTGTTAATTTTTGGCCCAAGGATTTATATTGCAATATGGGTATCATTTTACTTGTATTAACATGTAGATGATGTTTTTGATAGCATGGAAACATTTCAGTATCATAGAGCAAAAATGAGTGGTGCATGGACGGTTCGAGGTTGCGGTTCGACATTGAGGTAGGCTTCGATCTACTTTTCTCTATGAGATTGTGTATTGAATAGATTGCATGCTAGGTAGGGATTATAGAATGGATTTATACCCAGTAATACCATGACTTGACCTATTTAAGGAATTTTGAATAGAAATATAACTCAAACCCTAGCCTAGAATACCCGATATGGTTGTAGGATCCTAGTATACTTGATTATAGACTTGCTTAGCCATAGATTGGCATGAAGGATTCCTTAGTATAAAACTTACCTTACTACTTAGTAAATTGGGCGGTATTTTCTGATTAGATACTTCTAATAGCTTTATGCCCTTGTCTACCTTAGTTTCCTGGTTTATGGTACTAATATCCTATTAATTTATATATTGTTGGGCCCGAGGTCGTGGTTACTATACTAGTTGGAGACCAGGTTAGTATTCTATCCTTTGAAAGGATGTGGTTCTAGTTTATAGACGCTTAAACTCTTACGGTGGTATTGTTTGGATACTAGTAATGGAATGCATATATTTAGGTGTATTTACATTTATTTAGTGGTGTGATTCTAACTAAAACCTTGATTTTCAACTGTTTTCTAAAAAGGAATTTTTTCCCACTTTTAACTCTAAAAATGATTCTGCTAAAACAGAAGTCGTACTACCCCTATTATTGGATTATGATATTTAAACTAAACCTATTACTTTGGAATTTCGAGCGAGGCTGATTTCAATCCATTATTGATCCACTCTCTTTTACCACTACTTATTCCTTCGATCGAGGGAGATTTCGAACCTTTCTACATCACTATACTATTTTAGTCTCAGATTTGATCTCGAGCAATGAATTTATATATAACACTCTTAATCAGTTTCGGTTCAAGTCTGACATTTTTTATTATACAATATACATATATATATATATATATATATATATATATCCAGTACTAGATGGAGTAAATTGGTTATGAAGGATTATGGAAGTCCTAGCTCGGGACGAAGCAGTGTATACGAATATTCTGAGTCCCCTATGGGCCCCTTCATCTGATGAGCCACAGTACCAGAGAAGGATGGTTGTCGTAGGTCCTGCCTTGCGAGCTACTAAGCAGGAGCAGGTGTATACACTTGGTACGATTGGGCACTCAGTTGATATGGTATTATTGGTTTACGTTGCATTCATTCATTAATATGCATTGCCTATCACCAGTATAATTGTATGGCACTTGTGTTTATCGGTCTTGGGGGGGGGGGGGTTGTATAGATACAAGTTATGGTTGTTGTCTGCTGATTTCTTGCTTTTGCCTCTTCGGGCTTATAGGGGCCCAATTGGGGTTATTGGTTGTCCAGGTTATCCGGCTACTTATTGTATGGTTATTATTGCATAGCTCATGGCAGGATGGTTATGGATCAGTACCCGAGGTTGTCGGTACATTTCTGAACCTTTCTCTTATTATTATGACAGGATTTACCATTGTTAGGTCATCTTATGATTATGCATATTACGACTAGAGGCCCTGCTTATGCTAGAGATAGCTCCCATATCAGTTATGATCCTTGAGATAGTAGACGAGCTCCCTCAGAGTAGTATCTTCGGGTATGGTCATCAGTATAATGTTGATATATATACATATATATATACTCTTCCCTATCCATGATTTGTATATCATTTCCTTCATTCCTACTACTACTATTCATTGTATATACATTTCTTCACTTTGCTATTGTATATAGTATAACTCCTTCACTTTACTACCGTATAATGGCTAGTTACTTATGGTATTGCTCCTTGTCCCGGATTACTGGTAGCTCATGATAGGTTATCCTTATTGCTCCTTTAGTATTATTATGCTTAGTTTTGTAGTTAGCTGCGAATTTATGTTCCTACTTTACATGTTATTTGTACTTGCATTATTTCTGGAGCTCAATCGGTCGATGCCTACTGAGTACCACATGTTTGGTACTCATACTACACTTCTGCTGCTTGTAGATCATAGTATGAGTTCTCGTTGTCAATGTGTGCATCGTGCGGAGCATCCATGGATCGAAGATTTAGGGGAAGCACCTGACGTTCGTAGTTGTTATTACTCTTCCTTTTATTGTTAGACTAATCTCTATTTTTGTATCTCAGAGATGGCTTGATATATATTTACTCTATTTTTCACTTTGTACTCTTATTGTATTAGAAACTCTTGTTCTAATTTCATCAGGTTTTGGGGATGTATCTACTCTCTTCTTACCTTCTTTCTTTTTTATTTAGTTTGTTTCTGCTTTTCTCATTAGTCCGTTACTAGTTGTTCTGAACTACGAGTTGGCTTATCTACTGGTGGGTTATGGTAGGTTCCATCATGACCTAAGAAATTGGATCGTGACAGATCCTATGACCCTCTAATTATCACAAGTGTATCATACCAATTTACATTCATCTAGTCATCTCACAAGTAGCCTTAAGCTACTTTTATTTGACCCAACACTTATACTAATCAACCATACAATCAATAAATGAATGATATGAAACAATGCATCATGACCATTAACACGATCATGAAAGTGTACACACATACCAAGGGGTCTTATATGTCAATAGTCATGACCAACATGGGACTAGCTCAGTCCATGTACCGGACCATTGTGGTACCTGACCATCCAAATATCAAGCTGTAAGCAATACGTATTGGAGAGGTACCCGACCCTTCGGATATCACAATATATGAACATCTCAACTAATATCAACAATAATATAACGAAGTGCACCAAATATGCCATAACACAATTTATCTAGACACTTAGTCAAATTCAAGGTTCATCATTTATATGAATGAAATCAATTACCAAATCAATTCACCAATCACAAGTATGACCGAAGGCCAATTCACAATTATTCAACTCATGGATAGGCATGGAAATCAAATTAAGTCTATAACTACTATTTAAACCATAAGCTAGCTCAAACGTAAGCCCGAAATGCTCTAATTTGCCAAAGCCTTTTTTTCTTCCCTTTTTATGACTTTTCTCATTCTAAAAATAGTAAATGAGGAGAAATTAATAACTTATTCTCCATTTACAAGCATCTGGAACTACACCCATAGGTTTTTAACCTAGTTCATAGCCTAAACCATCAATTCAAGGTTTTTCACCCATCAATCAACCCAATTTCCCCATAACTTATGTTAAAGAGGAAGAAATCTACGTTAGAAAATCAAGTCTAGCATCGTAGAACCATTTACAATTGATTTTAATCCTACCCAAGGGAAATTCTCTTCAGTTCATCATTTTTATGGGTTAACCCAAGAATTTCTTCCTAACATCATGATTCTAGTGATTCTAGAGATTAAAGGAGTTCATCTACGAAAGAATGATGGAATACTTACCTTAATGAAATCACCTAAAATTGGAGAAAATTAGATCACATTGCCCTAGGATGAATTTTGAATATTTTTGGGAGAAAATAATGTCAAAACTCAGAATTTAGGCAATTAAATTGCCCGAAGTCCGCTATAGCGGCCCCCACCCATTATAGCAGTACTGTTACAGTGGCCAAGAGGCTCTCTATAATGGTTCTTTACTTAATCTATGAACCACTATAGTGGTCCCCCCCCCCTCATTGCTACAGTGGAGCCTAAATAGTAGCTTGGGGGAATTTTATATTTTCCCTCTTTTTACAAGGCAGACTTTGTTTTTTGACAATACAAATTTATCCTATCGTGAAAAACACTATAACCAGAGTTCTATACACTAAAATTTCATTCAGTAAGTTTCTATGGATCACTAAACTCTCTATCTATCACACCACCCCTATAACATCAGCAACCAACCACCACAAAACACGAAGGGTTTCTACACCACACAACACTCATATTTCATTTGATTTCACTCTAGCTTGAGATTTCCATAACTCTCATCCTAAGGGTAACTCTACTCGAACTTTTACACCACAAGCATGCTATAACAATGGAATGATTCATTACAATTTAGTTTTATATTATTATATTTGTTGTTCAAGTATTAATAATTTGATCCTAGTTGTTCTTACCACATGTACAAATCTCCCAATGCAAAAGGTTTGCTAGCAATAATAATTTGGCAAATTTTGACGTGGAACTTGAGAAAACATATCATTAGAGAAGGAGGGATCTGCCATTCTTTCAAAATCAACAACCTACTCCACCTATTGAGATATCAGCGTTGCACCAAATAGTCTTTCAAGAGGTGGAAATTCCCTTAGTAGGTAACATCATTTGAGCATCAATAACCCCAACTATTCTGGACAATTCAAGCTTAAACATAGCATGATTTAGTTGATTCATGACAAAGAACAATTCATGGATTTATTGCATAAGGATCCTCTCCAACATTTTAAAAATTTATTAGAGATCGGTGATACTTATATCGCTATTGTGATAATGTCTGACTACGTCAGACTTATATTATTTTTGTTTTCCTTGCTTAGAGAAGTAAAAAGGTGGTTGAAAATAGAGCCTCCCAATTGAATCACTACTTGGAAGTATTTATCGCAAAAGGTTTTGGCTAGATTCTTCCCTTCATGAAAGATAGCGAGGCTACATAGTGAAATCATGTCCTTCAGAAAGAAGGAAGGTGAGTGTCATGACCCAAATTATGAGATCATGTGGGCACCTACTCTATTCTAACTAGATAGGAGATCCCTTATTACCACCCAATCAATTATTATGTGAAATTCAATTCCACAACCTTTAAATAATAAACAATTACATTTCGATACCAAAGATAATTGAGATAGCCGATATCCCTTACAATAATGCTTACTACCAATTAATACCCAAGACGTAGTCTAGACATATACAAGAGCTTCTATAAGGAAAGAAAAGACACAACTTTCGTTATGAAGGAGAGGTGCAGAAGTTGATGATGATTAGCTGCCACTCAACATAAGAAACTCCTAATCAACCTGCAACACATCTACATCCAAAAAAGGGAATATAGCAAGAGTAGCATCAGTACACCACACGTACTGGTAAGCATCATCGGTCGACTAGGACTAGATCATGTAACATCATATAGAAATCACAAGAACAAAACATGACAAATCTATATAACACTTAAACACTAAGGTTCATATTCTACACTGAAACTCTTTATTAACCTAAAAGCTTCCAATTATGATTTATTAGTTTAGTAAACCAATTCAGTTACAAGCGACCAACCTAAGTTTCCATTAAGTAATTTTACTGACTCCTAACTCGGTGAATATTTCCTAGCAGGCTATTTTCTCATAGATTTTATTCCAAAGATTAACCAACAGTTCTCAATTTGTACACCACATATATACAGTAAATACTAACACCAAAATTAAATCAATTGGTAAATAATAGATACAAGGTTCCCACACACTTACCCACAATCCTTCTATCCTCTCACAGTTTAATAGCAACACAACAACAACACTTAAGATGTATAAATTACATAACTCAAAGATATTCCAACTAACATATACGCAATCCAACTATTGATTTACACAATAAGGGTATGTAAGTCAAGACAGATATCACACTAATTCCAACCCCACAAATCATGACACTTGCATCATAATATCAATTAGGAACATAGCACTTAAACTCTCTCATCACAGGTTAGCATAAACCATACAACTGTAGTCACTCATCACAATATGTAATCAAGTTCATATAATTATCTCGACCATATATGTATTTATATATATATATATATATATATATATATATATATATATCACTCTCTAGTTTGTACATACATGCTAAGGGTCTTATTTCTGCCCAATAATCATGACCTGCAGGGGACCAACTTCGTCCATGTATCGGATCGGTGTGGTATCCGACCCTCCAAAATATCACTAAGTATGGCCATAAATATTATTCACGATATTTCAGAATATGTTTTCACTTTATTTCAGAATTCTTTTTTGGCCATGAAAACCAAAAACGTATTCCAGAATACGTTTTCACAATTTTTGTTTTTTTGAAAAACACCTCTTGAGGTGTTTTTACTTTTTTTGCACTCATTTTTTCCTATCACTTTATAAAAAAGCACATCCAAAGTCTAAAATATTTTTAAAAATACTATGGCCAAACACAACTCCAACTCTATTTTCAACTTCAAAATACCAAATAAAGTGAATACATTTTTAGTTTTCATGGCCAAACGGGTGTAATCCGTACAGGCGTGGTACCCGACCCTCCGAATATCACAATATAATGATATGCAATCACTATTATTCAGGATGTATCACAGTGCACTAATTATTCAAGTTTACAATTTATCATCATAAAACACTTAGTCAATTTCATGTCATTTATCTCATGTTATACAAGCAATAACAACCCACTCTCAATTTACAAGTATGCCCGAAGGCCAATATACAAATATTTGGTTTACGAATATGCATAATATCTAAATCAATCCTACAACTACAATACAAACCATAACCTACATTCGTTCACTCAACAACACCCTCTTCGATCTACTTACACTAAGACCAGAAATTAGGTTTAACAACTAATAACCCTTACATTGAATATATTAATTGGTTTCAAAATACCACATGATTAATTGATTATCCAACTATTCTATCCTATTTTAAGCTCTATAGCTCTAACTCTAGCTATCTGCTTTTCCACGTTTTATCATTCATACTAGCCACACCATTCTTAGTCTCCTTTAACTACAATACCACATTCCTCTACTATTATCACCTCCCATAAACATTGCAGAAATATAATCATATAATTAAGCCAATTACAACATAAGTGTCACCCTTATTAAGGTAATTAAGCTGAACACTTAGACTATATTCCCACACGATTTCCTTATCGATGTTTATAATCACATAAGGGTATCATAATAATTCAACATGGAGATCATACAAACACACGACACTCATTAGAGAATTCATTCATTATTTATATCAAAACACAAATAACTTCCTTCACATAATTTTTGTATTATATCTATACAAACACCATCTCGCATGCATAAACATGATTTCTCCCTTCAAATCTATATTACAAATATATTTTCTAGTCACGGTCTACTACTCATACACCATAACCTACCTCGACACTGAGTTGCTAATACAAAAGGCATGAATCCTAGGTCCGTGATTTCATGCTAGCAACATTGATGGTGAAACTATAAGTATAAAGTTGGAGTCGCGCTCCTTAAGAGCCTTATCTCTTCGTTCTAGTCGTTTTTAACTTAAGAATAGCCTTAGGGCATTTTTAAGAGAAGACAATTGTATTAAAATAAGAATAGGGTAAAAAGGTTTAAAAACTCAGGTGAGTCACTATCGGACTCCACTACAACAGCTCGAGCCTTGCTATAGCAGGCCTGCTAGAAGCCAAGGGACCACTGCAGCGATCCTAGGTAGCCTACCCTCTCTTTTTGATTTTACTTCCAAAAATTTTTGTTAACCCGAACGATGGCTAATCCTGACATTAAACCAACATTGATTTAAAATACTAAACTTGGGTATTTATCACAATATTTTAAATAATGATAATTGAATCATTACATTAGATACCAATTTGTTAATCGTTCATCATCGAACGGGCATGGGTGAACGGGAGTAAGAAGTCAAATCATTTCAAAAGGAAATTTTCTAACGGCTTAATGTTCCATTATGCCATCCTCTGTTAACACTTACTTGGCCTCATTACCAAGGCCTTTCGAACCTTCTATTATACTAGAGTTGACCTTATACTCTATTGATAAACTTCTAGCACATGATGATAGTCTTTGGAAAGGAATTCACTTACATCAGGTTCTTATGAAAAACCCATGGTATCCGGAGAGGTAAATATAGCAACGGTACACAAACCTGCACAAAAATAAAATGTGAGGGAAATTTTTTAGTTGGCCACTGTAGCGGACATGCGCTTACTACAACGGCGACACTGCAGAGGGCAACGTCCTACTACAGCGGTCTTAGGTAGTTTTAATTAGGGGAAAACATTTTATTTCCCCTATTTCAACTTCTCACTTCTAAAACTCAAATATTTTTCCTCTTCAATAATCTCTCCCTTCATTGATTCTAAGGTAATTCTTTTAATTCTCATTCTATTAAAGCATTTACAACTTCTAGTGCATGAATTTAGAGTAGAATCACTATTTTTTTACGTTTCCAACACTCCTATACCATTCTACGCATAAGACTTATGGAGTTCATGGGGTTTGAACTCAAAAAATGGAGTACGTAGATGGAAGGTTATTCTTCTACCAATTTCAAGCCATTACGACTTGAATTAGGATGTTAATTAGCATAAAAATGATGTATAATGCTTCTGAAGTCCGAGTGGTAGTGTTATTAGGAGCGGTGTAGTAAGCATCAATTTGTTATTTACCCTCTTTGGAAAAGATCTCGCTTCATCTTTTACGCCCATTCAGGGATGAACGATTGGTAAATTGGTATCTATTATAATGACCCATTCCATTGTTACTAAAAATTTTCTTAATTAAAAAGATTTGATTTCTAATGTTATATCAAGTCAAGGTCGAACTGGGGTAATCCTTGGTATGTGTTTGAAAATTTTTGGAGCAAACAAAAAAGTAACTAGGCTTACTGCCTGAAGACCACTATAGTGGTCCCCTGAGCCGTCATAGCAGTACTTCTATAGTGGGCCCTAGGCCGCTATATCAACGCCTAGGTAGTAAGCCCAGGTGGAAAACCCTTTATTTTTCCTATGTTATTTCTACTTCAGTAGCCTCACCCTAAAAATGCCTTAGGGCTATTTTTCAAGGAAAAATATACGAGAACAAGGAGGCTAACACTTGAGTGATGCATCTCCAAGCTGTCTCTAGCGATTCTTCCATTAAAATTTGTCCCCCAGAATTTAGAAACTCGGATTCACGCACTCCAAATGCAGCAGCTCAAAAAATGAGGTAGGTTATGGTTAATTTATAGTAGACTTTGGGTTAGTTGTATGTATAGACTATAGTTTTGACAGGAGATATCATATTTAGGCCTACGGGCATGGAGTCTGCTTAGATAAACAACATGAGAATGGCGAAAGGGATCTTAATATTGCTATTCAATGGGTGTAATACGAGTATTGTTGTAGCTAGCGATTAAATAAATTACTTATTGTCACCTTGCAAATTATGGAAGTTGAGTAATAATTGAATAATGAAGGAGCAATGAAAACAAGTGGGTAATGGTAAGAGATGGGGAAGGGGATGTTGTAATCCAGGGAGTTTAGGGTAAGGTTAATCACGTGATAGATGTGGGTAGAGTAGGGTATAAAGTTGTAGTAAGAAGCAGTAATGACGTGTAGGATGTATTCATTAATAATTGGCTAAGAAAATTGTTTGCGTGTTTTGGGTGACATCTTATCGAAGGACTATTAGGTATTCTTGGTGTATACGGAGCTGGTTGCATATTGAAAAGGACTGGGTTGGTAAAAGAGCGTAGGTTATAGTTTAGCTTGTAGTTATAGACTTAATTTGATTTTCGTGCCTATCAGGGAATTGAAGAATTATAAATTAGCCTTCGAGCATAATTGTGATGGTAAACTAATTTGGTAGTTGATTTTATTCATGAAATGATGAATCTTGAATTTGACTAAGTGTCTAGATAAATTATGTCATGACATATTTGGGGCACTTCATCATATTATTGTTGATGTTGATTGAGATGTTCACGTATTGTGATACCCCCGGTACGTGTTGCTTACAACTTGATATTCGGAGGGTCGGGTACCACACTGGTATAGTACACAGATTGAGCCCATCCCCTGCAGGTCAACCTTGGATTCCTTGTTTTGCTTGAAAGAGGAAATAAAGGAGAGGAGATTTAATTGACAAATACTTGAATCCTTTCATTTAATATATAATGCTAAAAATAGATTAGCTAATTTGAAGTAATAGGTTATTTGAAATTGCAAACACATGGGGGGGTTTGATAAAATCTCATGTGAACATTGGTAATAGATTGAAATATTATTACTAATAACAATAACCTAGCTTACCCATGTTATTTACTTGTTGAAGCAAAGTCAATTACTCAAGATCATCATTAAATCTCAAACTAGCACACCCCTAAGACCTTATTAACTCTTGAAAACAAACTCATTATTTGAAGAAGTGCAAAGCAAACTTTGAAATTGAAAAAAATGTGTTACTTACTCTTTTTAAAATTCCCCATTTATTTTTATTGTTTTAATAAAACGTGCAAACATTTAGTGACTTATATACACTCTATGGTGAACCTTGATATTCATTCCCTATGGAAATGACCCCGATCCTAAAGTTGGGTAAATATATTGACAATGATCACTTACATTTATAAAGTATATTTGAGCGTTATCAGTGGACAAAGACTAGCTCTAGAAAATTTAGTGTGAAGAGCGCTTGGGATCTATTGAGAAATAAAGATGTTATTAAGAAGGAGCTGAAGTATTTATGGATAAAGAATTTACCTTTCAAATTCTCTTTCCTGGGATGGAGAATTTGGCATGGTAAAGTGTTTGTGATAGCTTCAATGCATACATGAAATCCTATTATTTCCCAAAATTGTTGTTGTTGTTGTTCTATATCTGAGGTTGAATCTATTGAGCATCTATTTCTTAAAGGGGAAGTGGCTTCTAGAATTTGAAATTATTATACTAGAGCAGCAGGGATAACTGGTTCACTAGTTTCACTGAAGCAGGTACTAATGAAATGGTGGACTACTGATGGTAATTTTAGAATTAAGGTAGTGTTTCAAGCTACTCCTCTTATTATTTTTTGATTTCGATGGAAGAGAAGAAATACTATTCTGCATGGGGGTCATACTCTACTGGTAAACTTTTCTAGAAAATTAATGGTACTCTCTCAAAGTTTATTAAAGCTAGGTTTAACTTAACTTTAAGTACCAACAATTGGTTTATTTTGGTTGCGTATTTGGAAGGACATGGGACTTTGTTTCACACCAGGATAATCAGATGGCTCCTCCTATAAACTTCCTGAAATGTAACACTGATGGGGCTTCTAGAGGTAACACAGGACCTAGCTCTGCAGCATTTTGCATTAGAGACCACTCTGGTGATGTGAGTGGTTATTTGAGAAGGAATTCTATATTGCATGGAGAATATATTATCACATATCATTTTTTAGACTGAATCTATGGCTATGGTACAGATTCTTGAGGGGAGAAGGGACAACCCATGGTGTGGCACTAGAGATCAACTCCATTAACAGTAAAAGGGAGCTTTTTCCAGTAAGAGTGTAACATTCCCTCAAAGAAGAGTATACTCTTGCTGATTATTTTGCTAACCTAGTGTTTGTCCTTACAGGACTCTCCATTTTCAGGACATTCCTAGTGAAGGAAGAAAAATTCTCAATTTAGACAAGAGGGGCACTCCTAATTTGAGAACAAAATCAATAGAATAACAAGAATTTTATTGTAGTTACCAAATTTCAGTTGTTTTCATGCAGGTGTCTACTGTACAGATACTAATATAGGATCTAGATAAAAGTATCCCATGATGACTAGCATTTAAGTCTGAAGAATTTTTGGTTGATTTAAGTATCACGTACTTGGTAAGAGCTTTGAGGTGTCCACATGATACTAAATCAGGACTTTGGATGCACCGTATACTAATCCTGGATCTGGTATTAGAATACAAAACCTGTATAAAGCTCAAATGAAAATTAACTCTGGTGAGTAGCTATTTTGACTAAAGTCAAGGTTTTACTTGGTGGTATCACTCTTAATTTATTAGATCCAACCCATGAAAACTTATATGATGGAAGAGATAGCTAATATAGGAGTTAATCATATTAGAACATAGCACCTGTTATTTTTTATGCTTTATCCTTCGCCACGAGAATCCTGATGTAGGTCAGATTTGTTAGCTGCAACAACATCATTGGAGATTCATTTTGAGGATAGAACTTAAATTTTTTCTAGATCTAACCTCTTACTTAGATCTCCTCTGATCTTGTTTGACAAAGTTTCTACTGTTGTCGTCATAATAGATGGAGAATCCTTCTAGTGTCAACATTTTTGGGAGATACTACATAAAAGGAAGCTAAGATTTAACTTTCAAGATGGTATAGGCTGCAGCACTTACCTTGGATCTTCGATTTGGGGATGGAGGAGCTGCTATAGTTAACGTTAAGTGAGGAGAATTAAAGGATCATTTCCACCAAAGAGTTTCACTAGAAAATTGAAGGAAAGGTTTTCCATAAGTTTGGTTTTAAAAATTGGTGTCCTTTGACCAAGTTGAAGGGTCAAAACCACTTACAAAATTAATTAAGTTAATTGGGGACTCAATTGATAATTTTAAAACTTCTTAATCTTTTTAAAAATACAAATCAACCCCAATATATTTAATAAAAACAAAAATTGAAAACTGAAAAATCAGTTTGAAAAAATATAATCTCTCTCCTCTCAAACGACGATCTCCTCGCCTATCTCTCCTCTCCCAACAACTGACACCTCCATCGACAACAGATCTACACAACAGCCATCCTCCGACGACTTTCAACCTCCGGTGACCCCAAATTCGAGTTCTTCATCGTTCCTTTTCTACTTTCAACCGTCAATTTCTCTCTCTTTATGGGTAAAGGTTTTTTTTGGTTTTGGTTTTTTCAAAAAATTAGGAATTTTTAGTTGATTTGTCTTCTCTTCTAGTATAGTTAACAAGAATGTGGTACTTTTTGAGTTTCTGATGCTCAAAAAAAAAAAAATCCGAGGAGAAAATCCTAATTTGTGGTATTTGGGGGGAATCTTTTATGAGTGATGTAAATGTGGTATCTTGGAAATCTTTTATGGATGAAATATGATTTTTTGTTATTGTTCTCGAACATTGCTGTAAAGATAGTGAAACTTGAATTTTGACTTTTTTTGGAGATATCTGTTGTGACAATTTTGACTTGCTATTTGTGTTTTTGTATTCAATCATTTCACTTGGTGTTGTTGGTGTTTTTCTTTGTGCCCTAGTGTTTTTGTTTTGTTGGGGTTGTTGGTGATGTTGTTGGTGGCCTAGTTTTATTTTGTTGGTGTTGTTGGTGATTTTGTTGGTGTTATTGGTATTATTGGTGTTGTTGGTGTTGTTGGTATTGTTGGTGGCCTAGTTTTATTTTGTTGGTGTTGTTAGTGATTTTGTTGGTGTTATTGGTATTATTGGTGTTGTTGGTGATTTTGTTGGTATTGTTGGTATTGTTGGTGCCCTAGTTTTATTTTGTTGGTGTTCTTGTTGGTTTTGCTGGTGTTGGTGGTGGTGGTGGTGGTGATGGTGGTGTATTGGTAAAAACATTGCTATTGTTCAAAAGGTGTTGTAACTTTGTTTGTTTGTTTTGTTGGTGGTGTTCTTGGTGTAATATTGCATGTTGGTGGTGTTATGAAAAAATTGAACAAACCATGGTGGTACTAGTGTTCTTGTATATAGTATATGTGCATGGTAAAAATGTTGCCCAACAAATGTGTAATATGTTGCAACAGAATAAGAATCTGTTGGAATATATTAAGCATCTGTTGGAAATAACTATACCATCTATTGGTTTATTGTAAAAATATTTGCAACAGATTACTCATCTGTTATAACAGATGGGTCATCTGTTGGAACAAATCAAACCAGTCTTGCTACTGGTTTGATTTGTTTCAACAGATTAGTCATCTGTTGCAACAGATTAGTAATCTGTTGGAAGAAATCAAACTTGTTTTGCTACTGGTTTGGTTTCTTCCAACAGATGACTAATCTGTTGCAACAGATGAGTAATCTGTTGGAACAAATCAAACTTGTTTGGCTATTGGTTTGATCTGTTCCAACAGATTACTCATCTGTTGCAACAGATGACCCATATGTTGCAACAGATGAGTAATCTGTTGCAACATATGAGTAATCTGTTGAAAATATTTTGTACTGTGTTGTATTTATTAAATTTATTGTTTTTTTTTTAATAATGCACAAATTAATTGTAATTTTTTTTGTTTTCCTCTTGCTTGTAGATAAAATGGCTCCCAAAAGAAAAGAAAGTGAATCAACTTTTGACAAAGCAATTAAAAAAGCTAAATTACAAACACCATTAGAAGAACTTGTTGAACAAGCCCTTTCACAAACAAATGAAGATGTACAGAAAGAGAATGAATATGTGGAAAGAGATAATGAAGAAGATATTGAAGGAGAATTAGTTGAAAGATCTAGAGATGATGTAGAAAAGGAAGGTGGGGGAAATGATGAAGAAGTTGTAGAGGAAGATGAAAATAAAAACAAGAAAGAAGATGAAGATGGTGAGGATGGAGATAATGAAGGTGATGATAAAGGAGATGAGGAGGAAGGTGATGATGAAGAAGATGGAAAGAAAAGTGAGAAATATACTGAAGACGAAAATGAAAGAGAGGATCAAATGGAAAGAGTTGATGATAATGTTGATGATGATGTTGAGCTATCATCGATCTCTCGTGAACGTAGATCAATATCCCAGCATGATCTTGTCAAAACTTTTAGTATTGACAAGTTCAAAGTTGAGATGCCTATAGATAACCCTACAGATTTGACTGGTGATTTTGTAGTTAAATCTGTCATGGGTAAAGGTTTTGATGATTTTAGGAAGATTTTGAGGGATGAAAAATTGGAGGATTACTTTAAGTCCAGCTGTTTTGGCCACTTTCTTGATCTGCCATAGGATAACAATGCACGTTTTCAAATGACCATGGCGTATGGTCTTCTCAAGCGCAGGATCAAGTTTATGGGTGATGATGATGAAACATTAAAGGATGAGTACAAAAAGATGGATGAAATTTGGATAAACTACTGTGGCATGCCAGTTTGTTTTGGCATAAAAGAATTTGCCATAGTGACTGGCTTGAGATGCCATCCTCCATCTGAACCTCTCCCCACAGTTACACCCTTCAAAAATCCAAAGGCAAGCGACCTCTCAAAATCAGCCAAGGCAGGAAAGAAAATAAAGACACCCACCAAAACACCCACCAAAATAGCCAAAAAGACAACCACCAGAATAAACAAAGGCAAAGACAAAATAAATGAGTTGTTGGCCATTGTTGGATATAGCTACAAAGGCAGGCAGGTGAAAATTGATCTCCAAAATAAAAAGGTTTTGAAGAAGCACAAGGAGCCATTGTGCTTAGTTTGGTTTGTGCATTCTGTTTTATGGGCCAGAGACACCAACAAAGTCATAGAACCTAAATTGTTGGTGCTTGCTCAGGATTTTGATGCATTCAATAATTATCCATGGGGATATGAAAGCTATTTCTTGACTGTCAAGTATTTATTGTCAAAGTTATCTCCAAATACGGTCAACTTATACAGCTTTCCTTGGGCTTTCATGGTAAATTTCACCCCTAGTTATTTAGTGTTTCATTTAGTTATGTTATTGAATAATTAATCTAATTTTTTATTTGCATCATGTTTATATTTTTAGGCTTGGGCATTTGAAGCTATCCCTCACCTCCGGCAACAAGTCAAGGACTACTCGAAAGAGGTTTCTCAACCAAGAATCCTTAGATGGTTGTCTGCCAAGAACAATTCAAGGATAAATCCCCTTGATCTCTTCAACCCTCCTGATGATGTAGTAAGTCTTTTTTTAAATAAAATTATTTTGCTTAAGTTAACAAGCATTGCAACCGATAACTCATTTGTTGCAATAGATTAACCATCTGTTTGCAACAGCTGGATAATCTGTTACAACAAATGACTATCTATTGTAACTTATCTCTACAGATTATCCATCTACTGCAACTTATGCAACAGATGATGCATCTGTTGCAACAGATGAGTAATTTGTTGAAATCAGTACAAAAATTTATCCAACAGATGAACCATCTGTTGCAACAGATGCATCATCTACTGAAAGAAATCATAACAGTAACAAAACTGTTTTGATTCCTTACAGCACACGACTCATCTGTTGCAACAGATGGATCATCTGTGAAAAAGATATCTTATTTGTTGCAATATGTTACCCATCTGTTGCAAATTATAGGTTGATTTTAATATATCTACGTTTATTTATAGGTTGTGCATCCCTGGCTCGTCCCTACTAAGCAAGAGTTGGAGATGCCTGCCTTTCTTACTCTAGGGATTTTTGAAACAAAACCAGACCTTAAGGTGGACTTGATAAAAGAAGAATTGGCTGGAGCAACAACCATAAAAAAAGAAGCACCTAAGGAAGGTCAGCTTGTTCTTGTTGATCTTGTAGTTGAGTTTTTTGATACTGTTGCAACAGATTTGGGTGTTATTGGTGGCGGTATTGGTGATGGTGTTGATGGTGATGGTGATGAGCATGTTGATGATGCTCATGAAATTTTTTTGAAAAAAGAGTTGACCATGATGATGGTCATACTGGTGGTGGATATGGTGGATACACCCCTTTCAGTGGGCATACCACCTCCAAAAGTAAACCCTCTTCAAGCTCATGTTCTGCATGCAAATGCCAAGAATGCAAGGACAGACATGACAATTTGATTAATTCTATTAATGCTCTGACTGTTGCTGTTAAGGAATTGACATCTAAGAGGGGTGTCATTCCATCAAGGAAGATTACAGAGCCATTCACTCCATTGGAGGTTAAGAGGAGGAAAAAGGCAATTTCTAAGGCACTATCCGATATTAAATCAAGAAAAATTGCAACTCCTCTTCCTTGCACTGTTGAGCAACTTCCAAGGGCCATAGGAGAACAGGGAGAGCTGAAGAAGGTGAATGTTTACAAGTTGGTGAAAGCCACAAGGAAGGCTAAGTTGAATACACTGATAAAATCAAAAAAGGTCCCCGAAGAGTACTCCATGCATCAATTTGGTGCAAAAGACTTTCAGAACATGACTAATATGAAGGAGTAGTACGAGGACTAGGTAAGTTACTTTTTCTATCCTTCTATTTATTTAATTTCATTAGTATGTTCATTTAGATGATCTATCTGTTACAATACATTACCCATCTGTTGCATAAGATGGGTAATTTTAAAGGTTCAAAGAACTAATGCAACAGATGGGTAATTTGTTAAAAAAAATTAGTCATCTGTTGCAACAGATTACCCATCTGTTGCATTAGTTTGCAATAGATGGGTAATCTGTTAACATGTTTAGAGAACTAATGCAACAGATGACTAATCTGTTGTAACAGATTTATTAACAGGTTCAGAGAACTTATGCAACAGATAAATCATCTGTTGCAACAGATGAATCATCTGTTGAAACAGATAAGTCATCTGCTGCAACAGATTAGTAATATGTTGTATCTTTTCAATTATTATTATATATTACTAACTTATTTAAATTATATTCTTATATCAGTATGTTGATAAAATTCTTTACCTCATGCGAGAGAGGCATCTCAAATTCACTGAGTACTATGATCTTGGGGATAGGATCATGGACCTCAACTTCTACAATAACTTTTTTAGTAGGTACAACAATCTCAGCGAAGTAGCGACAACTCTTGGTGGCAGAAAAATTGAGGAGTTACTTGCTGAGTTTGAATGGGATGAGGACATGATTGATTATTGTATAGAAAAGAGGCCATATCCGGGTGCCATGGATTGGACAGGGGCAAAGAGGATTCTCGCAGTCCTGAACTTGGAGAAAAAACATTTTGTGACTGTTGAGATCATCGTGAATGAGGGAGTCATGAATGTTTATGACTGCAACACACCAGTTATTGAAGATTGGCAATTTTTGATTTTCATGGAGCCTTTGTTGGAGTTGTTCCCAAAATTGTTGAAGCAAAGTGGTATAATGAATCACTTGCCAGAAAAGTTGCTCAACGAACGATGGACTTTTGAAGGTCGAAAATAAAACATTCCCAAGAATGAGACTGGTGCCACTTGCGGGTCTTACTCGTTTGCATTTATTGAGCTTTTGATAACCGGCACTTGTATGACAACTCCCAAAACTCTATTGAACGATAACACAGTTTCAAGGATGCAAGAGGTTTGGGCTGCTGGGGTGGCATGTAAGAGTTTTGAGCCTTGATATGAGTTGTAATTTCTATCATATCAGTGTAATTTCTAGACAACATAACAATTTTTTTTTAGTATCTTTAGTTAATTATATTATGTAATTTGTGATAACAATATTTTATGTTTGATAAATGTCAAGTTTTTTCTGTCATGAATTATATTTTTTACTTAGATTTGAAATTTTTTAGATGATTAAGCAGATATGCTCATCTGTTGCAACAGGTTTGTCATCTGTTGCAGCAGATGTCTAATATGTTTGATTATTTCCTACAGTCATCACATATGTTGCAACAGATGAGTAATCTTTTGCAACGGATGATTCATCTGTTGAAAAAAATCAAGAAGATATGCTCATCTGTTGCAACAGTTTTCTCATCTGTTGCAGCAGATGTCTAATATGTTTGATAATTTCCTACAGTCATCACATATGTTGCAATATATGAGTAATCTGTTGCAACAGATGATTCATCTGTTGGAAATAATCAAGCAGATATGCTCATCTGTTGCAATAGCTTTCTCATTTGTTGCAGCAGATGTCTAATATGTTTGATTATTTCCTACAGTCATCACATATGTTGCAACAGATGAGTAATCTGTTGCAACAGATGAGTAATCTGTTGCAGCAGATGATGCATCTGTTGGAAATAATCAAGCAGATATGCTCATCTATTGCAACAGGTTTGTCATCTGTTGCAGCAGATGTTTAATATGTTTGATTGTTTCCTACAGTCATCACATATGTTGCAACAGATAATGCATCTGTTGGAAATTATCAAGCAGATATGCTCATCTGTTGCAACAGGTTTGTCATCTGTTGCAGTAGATGTCTAATATGTTTGATTATTTCCTACAGTCATCACATATGTTGCAACAGATAGGTCATCTGTTGCAACAGATGAAGATCTGTTGAAAATAATCAAATAGATATGCTCATCTGTTACAACAGATTTGTCATCTGTTGCAGCAGATGAGGCACCTATTGGAAATAATCAAACAAATGGACATATCTGTTGCAACAAATGATATTAACAGATATTCCCATCTGTTGCAGCAAGTTATAATCTATTGTAATAGGTTATGTAGTTAGTTGAACATGTAAATGATATTAAATTCATTGAGATTGTAATTGAACTTGTTAATTGAAAGCTAATTATAGTTAAATAACTTTTTTTATTACCAATCATGATGCAATGAAGCAATTCATATCAATTTAGTCGATTGATCACTCTATTTAGTACGAATACAGTTAGTTGAGCATGTAAATGCTATGAAATTCATTGAGATTGTAATTGAACTTGTTAATTGAAAACTAATTATAGTTAAATAACCTTTTTTTACTACCAATCATGATGCAATGAAGCAATTCACATCAATTTAGTCGATTGATCACTCTATTTAGTACGAATACAGTTAGTTGAGCATGTAAATGCTATGAAATTCATTGAAATTGTAATTGAACTTGTTAATTGAAAACTAATTATAGTTAAATAACTTCTTTTTATTACCAATCATGATACAATGAAGCAATTTACATCAATTTAGTCGATTGATCACTCTATTTAGTACGAATACAGTTAGTTGAGCATGTAAATACTATGAAATTCATTGATATTGTAATTGAACTTATTAATTGAAAGCTAATTATAGTTAACTAGCCTTTTTTTATTACCAATCATGATGCAATGAAGGAATTCACATCAATTTAGTCGATTGATCACTCTATTAAGGATGAATACAGTCAGTTAGTTGAACATGTAAATGCTATGAAATTCACTAAGATTGTAATTGTACTTGTTAATTGAAAGTTAATCATTGAGATTGTAAGTGAACTTGTTAATTGAAAGCTAATTATAATTAAATGAAGCAATTGACATCAAACATATGTAGAGTATAATGGAAATAATCAAATATATAATTCATTTGTTGCAACAGATGGACATATCTATTTGATTGTGTCCAACAAATGGGTCATCTGTTGCAACAGATAGGTCATCTGTTGCAACAGGTGTAGAGTCTGTTGGAGATGATCAAATATATCAGACATCTATTGCAACAGATGTCTAAACCTGTTGCAACAGATGAACATATCTGTTTGATTATGTCCAACAAATGGGTCATCTGTTGTAACAGATAGGTCATCTGTTGCAACAGGTGTAGAGTATGTTGGAGATGATCAAATATATCAGACATCTGTTGCAACAGATGTCTAAATCTGTTGCAACAGATGGACATATCTATTTGATTGTGTTCAATAAATGGGTCATCTATTGCAACAGATAGGTCATCTGTTGCAATAGGTGTAGAGTCTGTTGGAGATGATCAAATATATCAGACATCTGTTGCAACAGATGTCTAAACCTGTTGCAACAGATGGACATATCTGTTTGATTGTGTCTAATAAATGGGTCATCTATTACAACAGATAGGTAATCTGTTGCAACAGGTGTAGAGTCTGTTGGAGATGATCAAATATATCAGACATCTATTGCAACAGATGTCTAAACCTGTTGCAACAAATGGACATAGCTGTTTGATTGTGTCCAACAAATGGGTCATCTGTTACAACAGATAGGTCATCTGTTGCAACAGGTGTAGAGTATGTTGGAGATAATCAAATATATCAGATATATCTGTTGTAATAGATGTCTAAATCTGTTGCAACAGATGGACATATTTGTTTGATTGTGTCCAATAAATGGGTCATTTGTTGCAACAGATAGGTCATCTGTTGCAACAGGTGTAGAGTCTGTTATAGATGATCAAATATATCAGATAATTAATGTGAATATCTATTTGATAATGTTCATTGAAGGATAAATTTGTTGCAACAGATGACTAATCTGTTGCATCATATTTCATTATTTAAACTAATTTTCCATTTGTTGCAATAAAATAAGAACCCACACATACTACAATTGTTGGATCATAAACAAAAATATATTTTATACAATAAATAACATACATTACATCACCAACTAAATTTAAATATGAGTTAAAATTATCATGTCCACAAAACCAACAACAAGACTAAACAAGACTATACAATAATTATGGAGCATTTCGATCCGGACATGTAGTTCTTTTGTGGCCAATCGTCTTACATATGGAGCACTTATTTTTTCTCGTTGGAAATGATTCTCCGACTCCACGCCTCCTCTTCTTAGCCCTTCTTCCCGGTTTGCTTGGTCAACGTATGGAGGAGGTATTTCTCTCTGTAAAATCTCCAAAGGAACAATCCACGAATCTTCGGGAGGCACCGAATTAATTTCCTCACAATATGCAATTATGTACTTCTCCACCGAATAATATGGAGATGCATACTCATAAATCTTGTTTCTAAAATCTGCACTATATTGGACTCGAAGCGCTGCCATAGCATGTGGACAAGGTATTTTGTCCAAGTCAAAAACTCTACATGTACAAGTTTTCATTTGAAGATCGACCGTGGCAACATCACCATGACCGGTGATAGTGAACTTGTAGTTAGATATTTGATGAGCCAATAACTTGTTCCCTAAGTTGATGTACTTTGATATTTGTTTTTCCATTGTAGGAACAAGTCTGTTTGGTGAGTTGGTCAACTCCATACGCCTCTCGTGGAAAATTTTTGCAAACCTTAAGTTTATTTCATCAAATAGAGCGACAATGGAAAATTCTCTTTCAACCTCAAACATTGCATTCACCGACTCAACAATGTTTGACGTCATAATATTATACCTATACAAAAAAAAAACCACTTAGTAAGACATAGAATTACAATAAACTCAACTAAGAAAATTACACTCAATTTATAATATTGAACCTATTTCCCAGACAGAATGCCCTGCTCCATTTGTGGAATCCGACACATTCGAGATGTTCGGCTGCCTTGGGTACCATATCCCTTATTTGATTGAAATGGTCATAGAACTCACCTCTATCATACGTTTTCGCTACTTTATAAAAATAAGATACGACCTTTGAATTGTGAAAGTTGTTTCGAATATTTTCCCCAAGGTGTCTCATGCAACAACCATAATGAGCTGAAGGGTAGACAATCGAAACCATCTTTTCGATACTTGGATGTCTATCAGAAATTATGCACAACTCATCCATATCATCTACATAGTTTCTCATTTGTTCAAAAAAACATTGGTATGAGGCATCACATTCCTTGTCCACTACACAAAAATCCACCGGAAAGATATGATTCTCTACATCTTGTGCCACCGCCGATAGCAATACTCCTTCATACTTGCTCTTTAAGAATGTCCCGTCAACGGCTATGACTTTTCTCATTTGTTGAAAACCATGAATCCAAGCCGCATAGGCTACAAAAAAGTACTTGAACCTTCCATTTTCATCAACCTGCAATGCCGTCTTACTTTCTGGATTTGCGGACTCAAGCATATAACGGTATGCATCAAGCATTGCATACCCGTGCTCATGTGTTCCCCTAACCAAAGACTTTGCAATCTCCATGCCCTTATAAATCTTCCAATAACTCACCTTACAACCCAATTCTGTACGGAGTTGATTGGCCATATCTCTTGTAGACGGGCCTTTACCATTGGGGAAGCTATTTTTGAAGTATTTACCAATGACCTTTGTCGTGGCGTGCGGATTATGGCTCCTAATATGCTCCGAAGCACATGTGTGATACTTTTCATAAGTTCTAATACAGAATCTGTCAGAAATTATGAGTTTTACAGCCCTCAACCACCACTTGCATTCTGGATGTGCACATCTAAAACAATACACACTACGCAAATTACTCACCTTCTTGAGTCTGAAATCTTTTTTCAAGCAAGCAATATGCAATAAAGTGACTAGTTCTTCCTTGTTCTTGAATGGCATTCCCTTGTAAAAACCTGTTTCATCATCTTGAAGATTGCTCGACTGTGTTAATTGAGAACTGCCCACTGTATTGCTTGCAACAACGGGTGTAGCTGTTTGGTCCTCATCCTCTTCATCTCCACTCTCATCATCTGGAATATTTATGTCCACACCATCCAATTCATCATTTAACATATCTTGTTGGTCTTGTTCTACATTCTGATTCTCTATCAATTTTTCAACCACGTACACCCTAAAAATTAGCCTAGCTGCATCACTTAGATAAGCACACAAACGAACCTGATCGCTTATCTTAAAAGTTAGGACCTTCTGATTTTCAAAAGAGCTGTGTATGTAACTGATGACAAGATTTTTTGGTTGGCAATTAAGTCCACAATTGTTGATGATTAAGTTCACAAAATCATCATACAATACATCTCTTTGGACTGTCATCGCTATCGTCTCTAACATTTCACCATCATTTCAACGCCAAATAAATCGATTGTTCTTCTCTATCCACTCACCATGACAATCAACACCTACTGTTATTGAATCCTCCATTAATGGTACCTAAAGAAATTTGTTTAAAAAAATTAATAATGATAGTAATTTGAGTGGCTATGTACAACAACAAAATTAAATGCACTATCATTGTCCCAACAGATAAGCATCTGTTGTAATAGATGAGTCAACTGTTGCAATAGATAATTTATCTGTTGCAGTAGATGACCTTTCTGTTGGGTGCATGTTTAGAACCAGTAGCTCAATCCAACAGGTAAGTCATTTGCTGCAACAGATGAGTAATCTGTTGCAATAGATAACTTATCTGTTGCAGCAGATGACCTATCTATTAGGTGTATGTTCAGAACCAGTAGCTCAATCCAACAGGTAAGTCATTTGCTGTAACAATGAGTTATCTATTGTAACAGATGAGTTATCTGTTGCAGCAGATGAGTTATCTGTTGCAGCAGATGCTCTATTTGTTGGATTGAGCTTTTGAATCTGAACCAGCTTTACCAGCTGATGTAAGATAAATCCAACAGATAGGTCATCTGTTGCAACAGATGAGTGATCTGCTGTAACAGATTATCAATCTATTATAGCAGATGACTTACCTGTTGGATTGAGCTACTGATTCTACAGCTCAATCCAATAGGTAGGTCATCTGCTGCAACAGATGAGTGATCTGCTGCAACAGATGATCAATCTATTGCAGCAGATGACTTACCTGTTAGATTGAGCTACTGGTTTTGTAGCTCAATCCAACAGATAGGTCATCTGCTGCAATAGATTACCCATCTATTGCAGCAGATGACTAACCTGTTGGATTGAGCTGCTGTAATATGAATCCAACAGGTAGGCCATCTGTTGCAACAGCTAGGTCATCTATTGCAACAGATAGTTCATCTGTTGCAACAGATGACTAACCTGTTGGAACTACTTTCACAGTAGTGAAAACAATCCAACAGCTGTTGTAAATGAATACAACAGCTGTTGGATACGCTACAGAAAATTGTTGAAAAAATAGCAGATATACCTAGATGAGAAATTGAACTAAAAATCATTATTTTTACTTACCAAAATCACCAATGAAGTAATGCCCAGTGATATACGAACAAAATTTGGTCCAAAATTTCAAGCAAGAAGAAGAGGTAGTAGCAACCACAACAACAACAACAATGGTGAAGAAGAAGAAGAAGAAGAAGCAGTAGCAGCAGCAATAACCACAACAATGACGAGAAGAAAAGGAAGAACAACAACAAGAACAAGAAGAAGAAGAAGAAGAAGAAGAAGCACCAACGACAATGGAGAAAAAAAAATCGCGCGGGAGGAGGAGAGAGAAAATGGGAGAAGAGGCAATTATTTTCCCTCTTTTTTAGTTATAATTAGGGTTTTATAAGTTGGGCCAAAGTGTAAAAAAAAATAAAATTGAGGTAAACTCCCACACACCCCTCAAACTCCTTAATCCTTAATCTAATATTTGTCACCCCTACTCAATAATTAAAACTTGAGTCACCACAATTTCATTCTCAAACTTTTTGGTCACCCTTAATTTAATGGCCCGAGTTTCACCTTCAACGATGCTTTCCTTTTGCTTAGCTTAGTTTTTAGATTTTTCTATTTTTGTTCTTTTGATTTTGACTTTTAGTTTCCTTTTTCTGTTTTGGGTCGGGTCTTGCCAACTTGGCCTTTGTTTTTTTAATTATTTTCTTCTTTTAATAAATGATGGCCTTTTGATCAAAAAAAAAGGGGGACTTTCACGGCATAGCCCATCTTTCAGCTCAATAGGGGTGTTGTAGCCTAAGTTTCACAAATTATCATTGAGTAAAGGTCCAAAATCAAACACTATCTTTTGCTTTAGACCCAAAATAATACATATTCTTTCAACTGGAGCACTAATAATCCTTTTTGTTTAATAAAGTGGTGCACTTTTAGTCATAACCCTAACACCGTTACATTTTTTAACAACAGCCTCCTCACCTTCGTATCACGTTATTTTCTTTCCCTCCAAAAGTACCTCACCTGCATATATCAGATTATTTTGTTTCCCTCCAAAAGTATGTACTCTGTCTTTTTGTCTTCTTTTCTTGTGAAAAAAGTAACTCTCCACCCAACTTGAAATTGGAAATTTGGAACACCAAATCATATCAAGCCCGGATCGAATCTATAGCAGCACCAATTATCAAGAAGTAATAATGTTCTTAAGGCACAACAGTGATAGACAATCACCTCCTTCCTATGGTGAGATTTTTTTGTTTTTTAAATTGAAAAAAAAAAATCTAGAATTTGAGCACATAATGTTTCTCACCTTGATTTTAACGCAAATATAGCAGAATATTTCATTTTTTTATTTTGGTGAAATAATATCTCAAAATCTGTTGATTTTCTTGGCATCTAGGCAAGACAATTTAGTTTTCTAGTTTTCAATATGGTTAGTGTTTAGCTTGACTTAATCATGTTAGTTCATTTGCAACAAAGAACCATTTTGAATTTTTTTTTTGTCTGTAACAACACTTTATGAAGTTTATTTTTTTTAATTTCAGATTTGTCAACCGAGTCTTCATTTATCACTGTGAAAATATATCATGGGGGGGGGGCTATGAAGCCTACACCAGACAAGCATTACGTTGGAGGAAACATCAATTACATTGATTATGTAAATGCGGCAGAATTGAATCTTGTTGAATTCAAGAAGATAGCAAAGATATGTGGTTATGCGAATGATTCGATAACCTTTTGGCATAGGTGTGGAAGGCCTGGTAATAGATGGAAGTTGATCTCTACAGACTTTGAAGCATACACAATTGGTAAAACCATCCAAAAGGACAATGTGCTTGAGATATACTTTGAACACTTGGACTCTTACTTTCATATAGACAAAGTGGATTCAGTAAATCAATCAAATATTGGAGAAAATGACAAACAACAGATTTTGTGTGAAAATTCATCATGTGATAATTTAGTGACTCGGAAGCTGATTTATCCGATGATGTTATAGTTGATACACATGGGAAGAGGAACCAAAGAATTCTAGAAGAGAGGGAGCTCCTCAGTGCTGAAATAAAGAGAAAGATGGATGATATATATGGGGATTCTGATTGTTATGATTCTGAAGACACAGAGAGCTTACATAGTGATTCTGAAACTGAAAGTTTCAACTTTCTTCAGTACAATCCAAAGACCGATGGAGATAACCCAGTATTAGGTCTAGAATATGTCTTTGATACAAAGGACTTTAAAAATGTCGTAGCAACTCATGAGATTAAGAATGGAAAGTATATTCAATGGTGTAGGAATGATAATTTAAGAATGGAAGCAATTTGCTTACATCTTCCAGAATGCAAATGGAAAATCAAGGCTTCTAAAATGCAAAGAGATAAGGCTTTCCAGGTTAGAACTTACGATCCCATACATACTTGTAAGGAGTGGAATCATGAAAATAGGACAATCACTTCATGTTTCATTGCAAGAAAGTACCTAAAAGAAGTTGGATCGAATAGAAATTGGAGAGTGGAGAAATTTTGGGATAAAGTAAGTGTCGAACTAAGAGCTCATGTGACCTTATCTCAAGCTAAAAGAGCTAAGATGAAAGCGATTGCATTAATTGATGGTGATATTAAAGATCAATATAAAATGATGTGGGAGTATTGCAATGACATTAATAGAACAAATTTAGGCAGCACAATATACATGAAGCTCACTGATAATGAGGTCCCCAATGAGCCACAAAGATTTCAGAGAATATATATCTGTTTTGCTGCTTGTAAGCTTGGCTTTAAAGCAGGTTGTAGGAAAATAGTAGGTGTGGATGGGTGTTGTTGAAGGGTCCAATGTATGGGACTCAACTGTTATCCGATGTTGGCCTCGATGGTAACAATAACATATTTCCTGTTGCTTATGCAATTGTAGAAAAGAAAAGTAAAGAGACATGGACTTGGTTTTTAAATCATTTGGCTGCTGATTTATATATAGATGAGAATGGTTGGACATTTATGTCTGACAAGCAACAAGGTCTTATTGAAGCTTTTAATGACGTCTTACCTTATTTGAGTCACAGGTTCTGTGTGAGACACCTTCATAATAATTTTAAAAAGGCTGGATTTGAAAGTGTCACATTAAAAAAAGAACTTTGGGCTGCTGCAAAGGCTAGTGCTGTCAAAAGGTTTGATGATTGCATGAAGAATCTTTCAAAGTTAGATCACGATGCTGCTACTTGGTTAAATGACAAAGAACCTAGTGAATGGTCTAGATCACATTCTAGATCACATTTCTCTTCAGATGTTAAGTGTGATATCTTGTTAAATAATTTGTGTGAAGTATTTAATAGCATGATACTTGATGCTAGGGACAAGCCAATTGTGACACTTTTGGAGAAGTTGCAGTATCTACTCATGGCTAGAATGCAAGTTAATAGAGAAAAAGCACAAAAATGGAAATCGGGGGATGTTTGTCCTAGGATCAAGGATATATTACATAAGAATCAGACTGCAGCTGTTGAATATATCCCTAGAAAATCTAATCACTGGAGCTATGAAATCTTAGGAGCTACAATTATGGACAATTGGACAGTTGACTTGGAGAACCAAACTTGTAGTTGTAGGAAATGGAGTCTCACTGGAATTTCTTGCAAGCATTCTATTGCAGCAATTTGGGCTAAAAAGGATAACATTCTTGACTATGTTCATGATTGTTACAAGGTGAAAACATATAGAAAAATTTATGAAAATTCAGTTCTTCCAATGAATGGACCACAAATGTGGCCTAAGTCAAGTAAACTTCCTCCTCTGCCTCCAAGAATTATAAAAGTTAAGAAGAAAGGAAGAAACCCAAAGTCACAAAAAAAGGAACAAGATGAAGTTGGAGCTAGTCAAAAAAAGATGAACGAAAGCAAGACTCTCTAAATTGTAGCACATGCCACAAACCTGGCCACAGTAAAAGAACTTGCGGTTACTACACTGTGACACCAGAAACTACCTCTTCATTTCGTCAGAAATTACATGTAATATCGATTTTTATGGTGGAGTTGATTTTTAATTTAATAAGTTTAAACTAGCATAATATTATACTTGTTATTGTTTTTCAGGTTAGAAGAAGACGGAATGAATTGGAACAAGAACAAATGGGAGATATCGAAGTAGACATTGAACCAAATTTTGTTTGGGAAAGTTCTCAATGTACACAAGAAAATGGACCTACATTTTGAAGCTATAATAGTTTTTGGGGTAAAAATGGCTCACTCTTTATATCGTGCTAGTCATTTATGTCATTTTTCTATTGATATTTTTCTTCCATTACGATGATTTTCTAGTGAGTTTAAGGTGTTTTTTTCTAGTGCATTGCAGGTGATGATATCTTGCCATTATTTTTGTTGATTTTTAAGATGGCGTAGGAATTGTTTCATGCTGTTTTTGCTAGTGCTGAATCCTGGAATTGTTTGGCTGTTGTATTTTTAGTTTGACTATTTTTTTGCTGAAAGTGACAGCAATTTGGGTACTATTTTTGCTGAAATTTGGCTGGTATTTTTGCTGAAATTTAGTTGATGTTTTTTTCCTTAAAATGATTGCGATTTGAATGGTGTTTTTGCTGGAATTCAGTTGTTGTTTTTGTTGAAAAGTGACTGCAATTTGGATGTTGTTTTTGTTGGATTTTGGCTGAAGTTTTTGTTGAAAAATGACTGTAATTTGATCGTTATTTCTGCCGTTCAACAAATATTTCATTCATGTTGGTATTCATTAATAGAAAAAAAAAATTGGATTTAACATACCACTTTTTACCCATGGCGAATGATAGACTGCCATGTCAACAAATAAAATCAGCCAAAATGACTCCAGGCAAACACCTGGTTAAATTATAGAAGCTTCACGAATTGGCAAACTTTGGTGGTCTTATGGAAAATAAAAAAGGAAATTTCATTATTCATGAACAAAATTGTTTATTTGCTACCTAGAAGTTAGATGTTGAGTTAGATCAAAGTATAGAACAACAAGATTAGTAAAAACGATAACCTTACAATGAAGAAAGGAAAGAGCAGAAAATACTTAATATTGTAGAGCAAAAGCATTTGCACAATGGTTGCTTGTGAAAAGTTTGGAGAAGAAAAGTCTCAAATAATTTTTACAGATAGATTAGCGTATATGCCTTTGGAGGGAAAGAAAATAGCATGATATGAGCTGCTGTTAAAAAAAGTAACGGTGTTAGGATTATGACTAAAAGTGCACCACTTTATCAAACAAAAAGGACTATTAGTGCTCCAGTTGAAAGAATATGTATTATTTTGGGTCTAAGCAAAAGATAATGTATGATTTTGGGCTTTTACTCAATTATCATCCATGGCTAATGTATCAACTGTATGCACGTGACTGTATTCGATATAAAATATAAATACATTGATTAATTGCATGCACCAAAAAAATATTCTTTATATTTGTTAGTTGGGCAGCCGCTGTATTACTATATTTGTATCAACGAAAACATGTGTATCAATAAATACAAATATTTTTTTTTATTTTATATTTTTATTCCTCTTTTTCACCTTTTTTTATTTTGTATTTTCACATATATATCTCTCTCTCTTTGTCTCTCTCTCTCTCCCTCTCTCTCTCTCTCTCTTTCTCAAATGTATAAAACTTATCATTTGTATTTGTATATTAACATGTATATGTATTATTTGTATTTGCTTGAGTCTATCATATACAAATACAAATGTATTGTTTGTTACAAATATATCATTTGTATTTGGATGGTTCAATTTGTATCAACAAATACAATTTGTATTTTATGGAACAAAATACAAATACAAATATATCATGAAATATATTTAAAATACAAATATAAAAATATCACGAGTTTGAGTATTTTATAGAATAAAATTTGATTATTTTATAAATCAGATATAAAATACAAATATAAATAAAATTATGCCCAACTGTCATGACCAAATATCACAAATTCTATTTTTTTTTTCCAATACTACTTGAATATATTTACATTTCTTTAGTCTAATATTATACCTTAAATAAAAAAATTTGCACACATATGTATGTATATAATACAATCAGTATAGAAGGGGGAAAAAAGGGCAACATAGAAGTCTACATTAATCAAAAAAGGAAAAAATCAGCAAAAATGAAAATTTAAAAAAAATTATAGACA
The DNA here is from genome assembly GCA_031232105.1 of Capsicum rhomboideum. NCBI lineage: Eukaryota > Viridiplantae > Streptophyta > Magnoliopsida > Solanales > Solanaceae > Capsicum > Capsicum rhomboideum. Next base: position 41,372,899 of record CP124712.1, on the reverse strand, counting down.
AATACATATATAATTGAAATTGTAAAATAAAAATTTTAAAAAAAAAAAGAGAGAGAGAAAGAAAATAGAGTGACAGTCCAGTGGTTAAGGCTTTTCAAAAGAAGCCTTGGTACCTGCGTTCGAATCCCAGGGCAAAAGTTTCCTTGTGGTATTTCTTTTTAAATAGAAGGAGGAAGGGTATGAATTGGATTTAGGATAAATTACATAATACCACAACTTAACTTATCATAAATACTTAAAATCTCAACCTTTTTAAATAATTACTTAAATTCCTGATTTTACTTTTTATTTCTAGTGTACGATAAATAAATTAAAAACCCTCTCACCTCTCACTATACTCCACTTTACATACTTCTCTTTTTCCTTTCCTAGACACATCCTTAGTACAAAAGCGACACTTAGGCACACCTACAGCCTCCACTCTCACCGCCAAACGCCGCAATTCAGTCGTCCAATTTCTTCCGTACACCACCTCCATCGCTTTTTTCAAATCTCTCTCCCTGTGAAGCTTTCTTCAAAATCCTCTGTCCGATGGATAAAACTGGTTGTTTAATCGGCAAAGGCGGCGCTACAATCCACCAAGTAAGGGAAGAAATCGGTGCCAAAAAAACCTGGTGAACCACCACAAAAACGAAAACCTCCCAAAGCTCTATCTTTTCCGGCGAATTTCGAAGAATTTTGATGATACAGGTGGAGATCTAGCCAGATCTGATTTAAAATATTTGTTTCCCCCATTCGGAGAATTCTATGAAATCTATGTATCTGACGGATTTCCATGTTGTTGATAGGTAAACTAATGTATTGGATTAATGGCGGGATGATGAAGGACATGAAGATACATCACGGAACTGGCTAAAAAAAATATAAATATTATGTATTATACTGATTTTTGTGTACAGATACATAAGAATGATGTATCTGGTTGAAAATATGACAAATATTATGTATCATAAAGCTTTTGTGTTACTGATACATAAGACTTATGTATCGGAATGAGATTTGTGTTACTGATACATAAGAATTTAATTGATTAGTTATGTATCGAAAAGTGATGTATTCGACGCAATGGGATGTATCCGGCTAAAATCAGGAATTTTATGTAATTTAGAAAAGAGTGGAGATAGCGAGTAATTAGCTACTAAAGGATTGAAATTTATGTAAGTTGTCATTGCAGTTAATTAAGAAGTGAGACTATAAATTGTAATTAATTGAAACTTAGGCTGCATAGGATACTTAGGAGCTTGTGTTTGTTAACCCACGTAGTTTTTTCAAAAAAAAAAAAAAAAATGACACTCGCCAACTTTCAACTTTTCTTTTTAAATTTTTCTACGTGATAATATACATACACAAAAATATTCTTTGTTCAGGTTAGCATCGTTAATCTCTTGAAAGTTAACAAAACCTTACAAAACCTTAAACCAATCAGTCGAGAATAACATACACAATATCTTGCGATAAAAAGTTTATTTGGATGTTTAAGAAAGGATACCACTGTATCCCTGGTTAGTTGAATTAAGTTCGATTTGCAGAATTAAATAAATAACGATTTCTTTAATGATATTTGGTGCCTTATATATATATATATATATATATGAAATTTCATCGAGTTAATTAGTGATAGTATATACGTGAGTTATATTTTATTTATAGTGTTCTATTTTTAATATGACGTTATGGTATTTTATTTTTGTATTTTTAATTTTAAAATGTGACACCGCTTATGAAAAATTTTGCGTACGCCATTAAGAGCTATTTTTTCTTTAAAGTTAGCCACAATTAAAACATCTGGTCTAAATTAATATACAAGTTTTTTTATTTTTTAATCATCAAAAATCACATGAATAAACATTGTTTTCTTCTCACCTTTCTATCTCTTTCATTTCTTTTCTCCTTTTTTTTCTTCTATATTCTTTGTTTCTCTAATTGTTTTGTCTTTGATTAATGTGAATCACGCAAGACGTTTTACTTTAATCATGTTAAATCACTTCTCACTGAAAATCACATGTATGCACGTTATATATGTAACACAGAAACTAAAAGCTAAAGTATTGAAGTGGTTGAAGAAGAACAATCAGATATGTATCACGCCAATAATAATAATATTGATTGGCATATCAAAGGGCTAGAGGTGTTAAAATTATCAAGTGAAAGCTAACACCTATACTACAAACCAATGAAGAAAGAGCAAGATTTATGCTTGTAAATCCAAATAAATGATATGCCATTTCTTCTCTTTCTTTATCAAATATATAATTTTATACCTAGAATTAAGCATTTAAATCGTGTGTTCATATTAACTAAGTTATATCGAAGTTGAATAGTTAAGTTACCTACATATGAATCTCAATGATCCGCACCTAATTAACTTTGTTTAAAGGTTGAATACATTGATAATCTTTTAAATTTGTTAGTAAATTTTGTTTAGCCACTCGAGTAATGATTTGTTTTAATTGAAAATCTAAATACATGATAAAGTATTTATATTAGACACTTTTGGTTCAAATTTTAGAAAAACTTATCATGTGTTTTTAACTATCATTACATAGATAAGTTAGTCACTTAAAATATGTCACCTCCTTTAATTATACGCATTAGTCTCAATAAGCCGTAAAATCTCAAGAATGTCCCAGTTGAGGCTGACGTTTATAATTAATGGAGACGACATATTTTATGTCGTTAACTTAACTTCCTAATAAACGCTTCAAAATGCATGCAAATTTTTTAAAAAATTTGAATCAAAATTGTATAATAGAACACTTTATCATGTTTTCTGATGCTCAATTAAAACAAGCTCCAGTTCGAGTCTAAAAAAATGTACTCAGAAATTTAAGGTATTAAACCTTATTTAAAAGGAAGAATCGATCTTCAAATTTTTAAAAATCGTGGATATCGCTATTACACCTTGAAGTGATTAACCACCATTTTGTAAGAAATCCATCAGTTGGTGAGAAATCAGACGATCATATCTTAGATATAAAAGCTTTAAAAAAATAAAAAATAGTGTTTGACAAAGCTCTTAAGAGAAAATAAGTGCTTCTGATGAATAGCAAAAACTGTTTTTCAGAAGCTAAAAAAAATAGTTTTCCCCCAAAAGCTCTTTTGAGGAAAATACACTTAAAAATAGTTTTAAAAGTTTGGTCAAACATTAATTATTACTCAAAAATATTTTTAAGTTTATTGGTCAAACACAGACTGATTTTCACCAAAAACACTTATGAAAGAAAAAACACTTCTCAAAATAAGCTGATTTTAGAAGTTTGTTCAAACAAACAATAAAACTTTTCTTTTAAGAACAAATATAATCAGACAGAGATTACTTTTGGTTTGGCAGAAAACATTTTTAAGGAAATGTTTCCATAAGAAAGTCATTTAATTTTTTTGTATTTGGTTTATAACTATAATAACTTTTAATTTCACATCATTTGCTCCAACCAACAAATATTTTTATCAATCATTAACACTCAAAAATTTTTATCAAAGCATTACTTAATTTGCTACTTTTATTATTAATTTTAATATATATCTACAATATATTAAAAGTGTAAAGACCCTTAGAAAAGTTATTTGAACTTTTTACCCTTCATTAAAACACTCCACAATAGACAAAATTGTTTTTTCACTTATTTCCTCTAATTATTATATTATTATATTTATAATATTTACAATAAAGAAGTCCTAAAATATATGGTAAAAGGAACTATCAAAAAAGCAATTCTAATTATGATAGAAAATTAGGCCAAACACTAATGGAAAAGACTCCTAAATTTAAAAAAAAACATAAAATTAATTTTAAAATAGATACGAGTTTTACTTAATTTCCTTTTAAAATATTGAAGTGTCGTGCCTGTACATAATCTCCTTAGAAAGTTAGGAAAAGTTAATTAATAATTATGTTTGGAATGAAAAAATTATGTAAGTATTTAAAAAAAGGGAAGCACTTTCGGAAATTTAAGGAAGGTTCTTTTTTTTTTAGGGACCTTTTATAATATAATGTTATTAGTGTTCCTAAAATATATGATAAAAGAAAAGAATCTATATTTATCTATAAAATATTAAAATTGTGAAGATATGGAAAAATGATTCAAACTTTTTCCTTCGAAAATTGTCTTTTCACCTTTTTTCCCTAATTAAAATTCTCAAAAATAAATTATTTCTGCTGAAAAATTTCCTACATGACTTTTTAAATTAGTGTCCTATTTGGCTTATGCAACAAATTTTCTAAGCTACGTAACTTTTTCAAAATTCGTGTACTATTAGGCTAAGTTTAACTTGTATAAATCAAGTTACGTGCACAAATAGGGGATTCCACAAGGTAATATTTAAATAGGGGCTATGTATTCCTTCCCCCAAATTCAATTGCCTCCTAGAGCGATTGATGCTGCATAGCAAGTTGAGAAAGCTTATGATGTTTTCTATATTGTCTCAAGCTGTTGGAAGTGATGGGTATCTCTACTGTCCCAGGTTCGGGTTTTGGCCAAAAGGAAAGGTCAGTTCACTCTCTTATTAGATTTTCAATCTAACACAAGCAAATCGGTGATTAAAATAAAGTACTTCGAGTGCAAGTTTAGTTACTTACATGAAACGAATGTGGAAGTGAAGATTGATACACAAGTTATATTTAAAAGAGAGAGGAAGTTTCAAGTATCTTGGGTCTATAATACAAGAAAATCGGAAAATTAATGTCGCTACCTTACATTCAGAAGATACGGTTGTAACTGCTCAACCAACAATTTTAGGGTTATATTCTCCCTCTGAAAATTTTCTCCTTTCTTTTCCTTAAGTTTATGTAAAATTCATTATGGTTAGGTTTAATTATATTGTTTTGATATCTTTATTATTGTATAGTGTTGTTGTAGTTTACAGGTGGTAGATGAATGTCGATCGACTTTGAGGAAATTTTTGTGTAAAGGTTGATATCTTGATTATCGTGTGTAAAGGTTAACCTAATATCTCAAATATCGTATTGTTTTGTTGTAGTTTCTGATTAGTTACTATTTGTTGTTTTTCTACTTAATACAAGTGGTTAATGAATGTTCGATTGAGTTTTGAGGAAATTTTTGTGTAAAGGTTAGGTTTAATTGTATTGTTTTGATATCTCTATCATCGTATTGTTTTGTTGTAGTTTACAAGTGGTAGATGAATGTCGGCCGGCTTTGAGGAATTTTTTGTTTAAAGGTTGGTATCTCTATTATAGTATTGTTTGGTTATAGTTTATGATCGATTGCTATCTGTTGTTTTTATGATTATCCATTTTTTTCTGCTTTCCTTACTTCTGTTAATCTTTTGGTCCAGCGGAAGTGTTCTTGTAGTTTTCGTATGTCCTTTGCTTTCAGTAATCTACAGTTTTGTTACTAAATATCTTTATGATATCATATAAATGGAGAAACAACACTAAGATGGGGCGTTAAAAATTACAAAGTGCGCAAGGCAATTTTTATTTCGTCTTCAACTTTCATTGTAGGGACGCATTTAGTTCAGAGGATACATAGCTTCAGCTAATTCCAATATCATAGTTGTTCTGATTGATCACCGTGTTCCTTCACCTTTTCAAATGCTAATATAAGTTTGTTCATATAAAAAGTAGTATTCATTTTTTTAAAATTAGAATATGCATCTCTCATTATTTCTTTTTTGATAGTGTGCATGAGGTTGAGATAATATAGTTTTAAAAGTTTCATACTATTGAAGTTATCGTAGGGCAAGAAGAGAACAAAGTTCACGCAGATCTTACTCCTACCTCACGGAGATTAAGAGGTTGTTTCTAAAGCTCCCAACTCAAGTATTTTGAGGTTGATTTGTATAACATGCAGATTTCATAATAGAAACTCTGTGAATATTAGGACTGCAAGAAATTTGAATTTAAAAGTCCATATCGTCATTTAGAAGAGCTCTGTGCCTACGTTGTTTAAGGTCCGGTCATGTTTTGGTGTTTTCTTTCAAACATGTTATGGATAATGTTCATAAGGCTGCTGCCGCTTCTGTTGACAAGTTTTTCTTGGCCTCGATTTTTTAATAAATACTTCAAATTATTAGTTATTGTGACTTACAACATGTTAGAAAATTTAATGATTCTACTTTGCAATTCACTTTTAAAATTGAAAAGTTTGACTCTCAAAATTCGAAATGTTTAACAAAATACCATATGTATGTTGTTAGGCAGAATATTATCAAATTAGTAAGCACATTAAAAATATTTATTTATTATGCAATAAGATTATGAACAACTGAATCTAATATGCAACTATGTTGTTTGATTTAAAATTTTTGAAATTAAGGCTGGTGAGGTTGCTGCTGAAGTAAATAAATGGGCTGAAGAGAAAATGAATGGTTTGATAAAACAAATTTTCTTCCGAGTGCAGTTCATGATGGGACAAGTCTGATCTTGGTGAATGCACTAATTTCAAAGGAGCCTGGAATGAGAAATTGAATGCTTCATATATGAAAGACCACAAGTTTCATCTCTTCAAGCACCTACAACGAGTGACATTGCTTTAATATAGTCAATGAATTAAAAAATAATCGGGATTCGTAGCCTAGAAAATAAGATAGGTCAATTTACAACGAGTGAAAATACACAAACAATGTAATAGTCGTTTGCACTATTGTTATATATAAGTTAAATCCAATACAAGAAGGCATGCATATGCTGCTGGTGAGTTGATAATCAGCTATGGTAGAGTTACTTGCACAAGATAGCTGTTTTTTTCGGTAACTATATTGGAATTGAAGCATAGATGTAATCTCTTGGCAAGAGAATTTCTCCTTTCATGTTATTCTTTCTTAGATAACTCAAGGAGCATGTTCATGCGCATAATGAAACATAAGTCATAGCTATACCCGTTAACCGGGCCGGGCCGGGTCAACCCGGCTCCGGTTCGGTAAATTTTACCGGGCTTGGGACAGGTCCGGTCCGGTCTTAACTCTAACTGGGCCGGGCCGGGCCCAACAGTAATTAAAGGCCAAACGGCCCAGCACCGGCCCATTAGTGCATTTTACATGGGCCGGGCCGGGCCGGGTCCCGACTAAAAAAAAATTGAACTTTGATTATTTTTTAATATAATACTACTTAGAATACGACTTTAAATAACATACATATATATGTACATTCAATATATACTACTTTAAAGAATATACATACATATATACATTCAATATATACTACTTTAAAGAACATACATATGTATGTACATTCAATATATACTACTTTAAAGAATATACATACATATATAAATTCAATATATACTATTTTAAAAAATATACACATGTATTTACATTCAATATATACTACTTTAAAGAACATACATATGTATGTACATTCAATATATACTATTTTAAAAAATATACACATGTATTGACATTCAATATATACTATTTTAAAGAACATACATATGTATTTACATTCAATATATACTACTTTAAAGAACATACATATGTATGTACATTCAATATATACTATTTTAAAGAATATACATACATATATACATTCAATATATACTACTTTAAAGAATATACATATATATGTACATTCAATATATACTACTTTAAAGAACATACACACATATTTACATTCAATATAAACTATTTTAAAAATATACATACATATATACATTCAATATATGCTACTTTAAAGAACATACATATGTATGTACATTCAATATATACTACTTTAAAGAATATACATACATATATAAATTCAATATATACTACTTTAAAGAACATACACACGTATTTACATTCAATATATACTATTTTTAAGGAATATACATACATATATACATTCAATATATACTATTTTAAAAAATATACACATGTATTGACATTCAATATATACTATTTTAAAGAATATACATACATATATACATTCAATATATACTACTTTAAAGAACATACATATGTATGTACATTTAATATATACTACTTTAAAGAATATATATACATATATACATTAAATATATACTATTTTAAAGAATATACACATGTATTTACATTCAATATATACTATTTTAAAGAACATACATACATATATATATACTATTTTAAAGAATATATATACATATATAAATTCAATATATACTACTTTAAAGAACATACATATGTATGTACATTCAATATATACTATTTTAGGGAATATACATACATATATACATTCAATATATACTATTTTAAAGAACATACATATGTATGTACATTCAATATATACTACTTTAAAGAATATATATACATATATACATTCAATATATACTATTTTAAAAAATATACATATGTATGTACATTCAATATATACTACTTTAAAGAATATATATACATATATACATATATACATTCAATATATACTATTTTTAAGGAATATACATACATATATACATTCAATATATACTATTTTAAAAAATATACACATGTATTGACATTCAATATATACTATTTTAAAGAACATACATACATATATATACTATTTTAAAGAATATACATACATATATAAATTCAATATATACTACTTTAAAGAACATACACATGTATTTACATTCAATATATACTAATTTAAAGAATATACATACATATATAAATTCAATATATACTACTTTAAAGAACATACACATGTATTTACATTCAATATATACTATTTTAAAGAATATACATACATATATACATTCAATATATACTATTTTAAAGAACATACATATGTATGTACATTCAATATATACTACTTTAAAGAATATATATACATATATACATATATACATTCAATATATACTATTTTTAAGGAATATACATACATATATACATTCAATATATACTATTTTAAAAAATATACACATGTATTGACATTCAATATATACTATTTTAAAGAATATACATACATATATACATTCAATATATACTACTTTAAAGAACATACACATGTATTTACATTCAATATATACTATTTTAAAGAACATACATACATATATACAATATTCAACAACATATACTTTTATACTATTATATTAAAAGTATTGAATTCATACAAGATATTCAATTTAAATTTTAAATGGAAAAAATATATAAAGAGTAAATGAATTTAATATTTGATTGATTGCAAAATGTTTGAAAACTTACAAGTTACAAGGTTGCAATTACATTTCACTAATTTCACAAAGTTAAATTGAAAAATGAAAATTCAATTGATTAATTGTAAATTCTATAAATTTTTCATCATTTTTTCCAATTCACGCCTGTTAACATTAATGGGAATTAGCTGTGGATTGTCAAAATCAATGGCACTAAAGCCATGCATTGGACTTGATTGTGCTGAATTCTCTCTTGAAGTCATTATTTCTTCAAGATCTTCTTCGTCTTCCGGCTCCACGAACATTCCTTGATTTCTTCGTTCTGCTCTAATCCAGTCTCTAAGGCAAACTAAAACATTCATGGCATTGGCTCCCAATGTGTGTCGGTTGTCTCCAATCTACTGCCGTCCTTGACTAAAAGCGCTCTCTGATGCAACGGTTGACATTGGAACATTCAATATATCTCTAGCTAACATTGAAAGTACAGGATATTGTCTTTCATTATTCTTCCACCATTCCAGCGTGTTGATTCTACCTCTAGGATCCTCTGTAGGCTGCATAAGATAATACTTAAGCTCTTCCCGACTTACGGTTCTATGCGATGAAGGCTGCAATCTATTCCAAACAGATAGATCAGAAACACAATAAGCAGGCATATTATGTGCCTGTCTTTTAGAAAATGATGGTTCCTCAGAAGGATGGGGAGCGCGGGTCGGTGTAATGTGTGACGGTAAAGCATTGTCAAGTAAATCAGCATAATGATTGTATAATGTGTTCATGTAACTATTCGCATCAGACATAGCCGTAAACAAAGAAGGTTCTTCATTAGCTTTTACTCCTAAAGCAGAATAAATAAGAGAAGTAAATTCGGACATAGTATTATATTTCATACATGGATTTATTATAGCACCAACTAAGAAAATAGAGGGAAGCGGAAAAAAATATTTTTTAAATTTATCAATCATTGCCTCAATAGCATATTTGTAACCTGGTTTAGACTTATTCTCGTTAAGCAATAAAGAAATGTCGGCTAAATAAGCTAAAATATTACAAACAGTAGGATAATAAGCTCTAGAAAATTCAACCGTAGCTAGATAAATTTTTTGCAAAAAATTAACAATATCATCAATTTCAGCCCAATCTGAATTTTGTAACATACAATCGGGAAAATCACTAGCAAATTGGTTAAAAGTCATAGTAATAGGAGCTTTATAAATATTGCAAGTTTTTAAGAAATCATACGTAGAATTCCATCTAACATCTATTTCTTCAGGCATTAATCTCGGTCTAAGTCCATTTTCCTGACATTTTCTTTTAAATTCGGTAAGTCTAATTTTTCTATTATTTCCTTGAATAAAGCCAACTGCAAGTCTAACTTTTTCAATAGCAGGCTCAAAAAAAGCAAGACCATCTTTTACAATTAAATTATATATATGACAAGCACATTTAACATGAAATATTTCGGGTAACGGTGGAGAAAGTTCAGTTTTTAACAACTCAATAGCAGCGTTGTTGTTAGATGCATTATCAAAAGATATACATAAAACTTTACGGTCAATACCATAATATCTTGCAACTTTTGTAATAGATTCAGAAATAAATTTTTCAGTGTGTCTACGGTCTTCATCATACAAAAATGTTAAAATTCGTTTTTGCATAACAAAATTACTATCTACCCAATGACAAGTAATTGTTAAATAATCATTTTTATTAATAGCACGACCAAGATCAGAAGTTAAAGCAACTCTACATGAAAGATTTTTTAATAATGCAGATAAATAGTAAACATATTGTGCATGGAGTTTAAAAATGTCGGACCGACAAGTACTTCTAGGAATACCCTCAAACATAGGATTATAAATTGCCTGAATATAATGAATAAAAGCTTCAGAAGAAGCAAAAGAGAAAGGCAAACAACCCACAACTATCATTTTGGCTATTTCTTCACGATCCTTCATTTTATTATAATTCTTAACTAATTGACCGATTTTTGGGTTCAATCTAGTTTGACTTGGGCCCCCAACTGTCCCACCACCAGTTACCTGAGCTAGCTCTATTGGGTGGATATCCTTCAAATGTCTCGACAACTGACCCGTACCTCCTTTATTACCCCCGGTCTTATGCTCGTATTTTTTCTGACAAAGATCGCATTCAACCTGAGTGGTTCCTTCTATTCGGGTAAAAAAATTCCACACAACACTGGTTTTTTTACGAGATCTTACAGGGGGCTGGGGAGGAAGATTAACTGATTCAGATTGAACATTAACATTACCAGATTCGGGTGTAACATCAACATCATCATCATTTTCATCTAAATCAACAGAGTCTACTTCATTCTCTTCTTCTATACCATAATTTTCTTGAGCCTCAAAATAATTCATATCGTGAGCACCTAAACGTATTTCATTCTCAAATGGTTCGCTAATTGGTACCGGAGGCACACGAGTATATCGAGTATTTGAACTACCTCTACCGGAACCAATTTGTTTCTTACTACCACTACCACTACCACTTCCGGGACAAAAATTTCTAACACTTTTACCGACTTTCCTTAATTTATCCATATTATCAATTAAATTAACAATTATTCAAAAAATACAAAAAAAATCCAAATAAATATTCAACAAATAATACACTAATTAAAAATTAAAAGTAAGAGATGGAACGATAATACCAAATTTTTGAAGTACTCGAAAGTTGGTCAATTGAATACTTTTGGAAACTTCAACGTAGTATTTGTAATTGCAAAATAATAAAATATATAGAATATTTTATGAGATAATTTTAGCAAATTTGAGAGAGAATAAGAGAATGAGAATTAAGATTGTAGGAAATATTTTTTGAAATGGCATGTATTTATAGGAAAAAAAAAATTTGATTTTTTTTTTTTTTTTTAAATTTAAAGCCTAAAAAGGCTGTTTGGCCGTTGGGCCTCAACGGACCAAAGCAGCCTTTGCAGGCTGGGGCCCAACGGCCCAGATTTTTTTTTTTTTTTTTTAAAAAAAGCTTACCGGGCCGGGCCGGTGCACTAGTGGACCCGGTTCGGTTTTTTAACTGGGCTGGTCCACCGGTTTCAATACCGTGTCCGGCCCAGCCTCCTAAAAACCCGCCAGGCCCACCACCAATACCGGGTCCGGTCCGATGGCTTAGTGGGCCGGTACCGGGTCAAACCGGCCCACTTGAACCCTTAGTCATAGCAGCACCTGATTGCGGTCATGCAAACAATTGAAAACCAAAACATGACATTTTATCACAATATAAAGTTAATGGACTAACAAAATTGCAACAAGCCAAATCCACATAGTAGAACTATCCCTCCAGACCTTAATCAATTTGTTGTTATGGATTACACAATGTAAATGTTAGTAGGAAGAACGCTTATTTAGGATAGACTATTTTGGTCAAATCTACCGGGAAAAAAATTGTATCTGTTTGCCATCTCAAGTTCGTTGAAGCAGAATAGTTAATAAACAAAATTATCCTTTCCAACATGCTTATGTACCCAAAAAGATGAGGAACAACACGAGGAAGAAATAAAGTCATATAGTGCAAAAAGAAAATTAAGGCCAAGTGCGTTCTACTTCTTTTTTTTCTCTTCCTTCTTAGGGATCTCTAATGGTGGTGAAACTTTAGCTACATCTTACCACTCAAAGTTTATGGGATTTGTTGATTATTTGTGGTACTAATGTTGTTGATTATAATTGCTTTTTATATTTTTCTCAAAATGACTACTTACATTTTTCTGGTAATTTGATTGACAGAAAAATCCACTACATGCTAAAGCTCCCGCTATTTGAGATACAAGATTTGTTTATATCATTTAAAACAGACATAACATTTATTTTAACACCAACTACCACTTTTTAATAATGTAGTTCTTCTTGTGTATATAATTTTATTGATTGATGTGAGACACACGTGCAACGCACGTACCCTGAACTAGTTTATTCGAAAAATACTTTACGAGACCAAGCAGTTTCTACTAAAATATTTTTAAAGAAAACATTTTTATTGTAGAGTGATTTTCATTACATTGAACACGAATTATAATAATCTATTATGTAGAGAAGCTAAGAGGGCCCACTTGGTTAGATTCTATACTTCTTCTAATTTTATACTCTATTTTTTAGGTATAATTTCAAATATATACAATAAACTATTTAGTTTACAATAAATATAATCATGTTTTATTTACAAAAAAAAATAGCCAAAAAGTATATTGAAGGAGCTTAAGGACTGACCACCTTAGCCAACAAAGATCTTCAATTAGTCCAAATGCAAAATCTAACACTACCAAAAAAAACTAAGATAAAATATTTAATTCACTATTTTCTAGTTATTCCTTTTCTTTTCTTTTTTAATTTATTAATTTAAAGAAAAAGGACACACGGCTCTTGTACAAGCTTACAGTATCAATGATCAACAACACAAATCAGAGATAAGGTGTTCCTCCAGCATCATGCACTGTTGGTATGCATCATTTTTTAACTTTCCACTTTAATTTAATTTATGGTATGTAATGTATATATAATGTATAGATATTGTATAAATAGTTATGTAATGTATACTTAATGCATATGTAATGTATATTATATAATGGTGTACAAACGTGTATCAATATTGTATAAATAGTTATGTAATGTATACTTAATGCATATGTAATGTATCGATATTGTTTAATGGTGTATAAATGTGTATCGATATTGTATAAATAGTTATGTAATGTATAATATTGTATAAATGGTGTATATAAGATTTATCGTTATTGTATAAATAGTGTATATGAGATGTATAACTATGTTATACAGTAAATTGTTAAATCAATGGTGTATAATCGTGTATTAATATTGTATAAATAGTTATATAATGTATATATAATGTATAATATTGTATAAATAATATATATACGATGTATAACTGTGTTATCCAGTAAATTGTTAAATCAAAGCTAGAACATGCACTCGGCATAAATCAAATTTTACAGAACATCGTTTTCCTTATCAGCATCGTCATCATCTCCTCCAAACCACACCAAGCACATCCATCTAAGCACAGCTTGCCAACCAACACTCATCAAATTCGACAACAAAATACAAGGATCCACAATTGCATTCATTCTTCGCCGGCACCAGAGACAAAACACACCCTTCATCGACGCTACCTGTTGTGAATAGAGAGGGCCCTACTAAGGTGGAGGATACGCCAACAAAAATAGATAAGTTGGGAAGACGCAAAAGGGTTAAAATACCAAACACTAGGCTTCCTAAATATTATTAAAACCATGACTAATAGTTTGTTATAAGTAGTAGAGTAGTGGCATGTAGCCGGGCATTCTGGATGTTGATGTTCGCCTCTGATTATCTCTCATCTCTATTTCCTTTGTTTGTTTCCTCACCTCCTTTCTGTGGTTTATCTTACTTTTTCATTCCAATTGCTTTCTGTAGTAACTACTTGAATCTTACTTATCAATATATATATTTCAATTGTTGGGTGTTATTGAATCTGTACACTTCACTACCGGAAGCAAGGAACTTGATGTGTGGAATAATTCTACAGATGAAATATATATCACGTGACAGCCATCAAAAAGATCACGTGAGAGAAGTGTTTTTGGTTTCTAGCTTGGTTTGTGGAGTAGCATGTATTGCTCGCCGTTTCCGTCGTGTTTTAGTGCCGAATTGGCCAATTTCTGTAACCAAAACAGCCGAATGGCCTTATTTGGTAATAAATCCCTAATTTTTAAAAATAGGCTATTTTCATCTAAAAAGTTTAACTCAATAGATATTTTTTTAGAATTTTCGCTATTTTGTATTGATTGCTTGTAGCCTGTATGTAGCATAAAGACGTACCAACTTGTTGTAAAACTCTATAAAATAATGATAATCTATTATATGGTTTTGTACTTGCCCAACTTGTCTATATTAACTCGAAGTTTTAATTAGCCATGCATCAATCAAATATCAGTCACAAAAACATCTGAATTGTACTCCCATTTGAAGACATGAAGTCACCTGTAGCTCTCATCCTGCTCATTTCAATTGCCCTGGTAAGTTAAATTGTATGAACTACAATTAGTTTAAATAAAAATAATTGTAGATAATTCTCTTTAGAGTTTAAACTGTGGTACCTTTGAAATTATCTAATGTTAAAAAAAAAAAAAACTTTCTCCGTTCCTTTTTAGTTGTCATGTTTTGTTTTTCGAAAGTCAATTGGACTAATTTTCAAAGCTAAATTAGATTAGATTAATTCAATATTTTAAAATTAAAATTTAGATATTCAAAAACTATATGAAAAATACTATAAGTTGCAATTTTTTTTTTCCATATGATTAAAAAATATATTTTAAAATTTTGGTCAAAATTTATATTATTTGACTCTAAAAAAGAAATTATGACAACTAAAAATTAAAGCAACAGAGGAAGTAATTACTACTAGTATACTGTGGTGCACAAAACATAAATTCTTCTATTTAATATCATTTATTGATAGCCTAAAATAAATGGTAAATAATCTTCTACAACAAACTAAATAAAACCGATAACATAATTGATTACACTATTCGTGTGCGTGACTTAAATCCTTATTAATTGCTTATTGTATTATGATCATGTACAACTTTCTTACAAACTTGTTTAGCCTTTCAAAATTAAACCTATTATCATATTATATAATTTTAAATAAAGCCAACAGATGTAAACTGTAATTCAACATGTGATCTGTACTTAGCGAGGGTCTCAATTCTCTCAACTATTTACCTGACATTGTCATTTGTGTGTCGAACGAGTGTGACATGAGTATAGTTACTGGTTGCAGTTAATTTAAAAAAAAAGAAGAAGAACATATCCATACCAAATGATGGCGCATATTTGTATTAATGAATGAACATGTAACCATGTAACATAGAATTCAACAAACATTTTCTTGTCTGTCCTATTTGTGCAGTCTGCAAGCAGCACAGATGCAAGAAGAGACCCTGGAGAATATTGGAGAATTGTGATGAAAAATGAGCCCATGCCTATAGCAATCCAGCGTCATACGCCTCGGAATGCAGTACCTTTGGAGCCAAGGCCAACTGAAACAACTTACTATCATGATGACGCCGGTCTCGAACAAAAGAAGTCTTTTGAACCGAGGCCAGCTGTAACTGCTTACTATCATGATGACGCCGGTCTCGAACAAAAGAAGTCTTTTGAACCAAGGCCAACTGTAACGGCTTACTATGATGATGACGGTGGTCTTGAACAAAAGAAGTCTTTTGAACCAAGGCCAACCGTAACTGCTTACTATCGTGATGACGGTGGTCTTGAACAAAAGAAGTCTTTTGAACCAAGGCCAACCCTAACTTCTTACTATCATGATGACGCCGGTCTCGAACAAACAAAGTTTTTTGAACCAAGGCCAGCTGTAACTGCTTACTATCATGATGATGTTGGTTTCGAACAAAAGAAATCTTTTGAACCAAGGCCAACTGTAACGGCTTATTATCATGATGACGCTGGTCTCGAACAAAAGAAATCTTTTGAACCAAGGCCAATTGTAACTGCGTACTATCATGATGACGCTGGTATCGAACAAAAGAAGTCTTTTGAACCAAGGCCAACCATAATTGCTTACTATCATGATGATGTTGGTCTCGAACAAAAGAAATCTCTTGAACCAAGGCCAACCGTAACTGCATACTATCATGATGAAGCTGGTCTCGAACAAAAGAAGTCTTTTGAACCAAGGCCAACCGTCACTGCTTACTACCATGATGACGCTGGTCTCAAACAAAAGAAGTCTCTTGAACCAAGGCCAACCGTAACTGCGTACTATCATGAAGACACTGGTATCGTACAAAAGAAGTCTCTTGAACCAAGGCCAACCATCACTGCTTACTATCATGATGACATTGGTCTCGAACAAGAAAAATCATCCTTTTCTAAAGATTTTGAACCAAGGTCAACTGCAACTTCTTACCATAATAATGAAGGTAGTCTCAAAAAAGAAAAGTCTTTTGAACCAAGGCCAACTGTAACTGCTTACTATCATGATGATGCTGGTCTCAAACAAGAAAAATCATCCTTTGATAAGGATTTTGAACCAAGGCCAACTGCAACTTCTTACCGTGATGATGAAGCTAGTCTCAAACAAGAAAAATCTTTTGAACCAAGGCCAACTGTAACGGCTTACTATCATTATGATGTTGGTGTCAAACAAGAAAAATCATCATTTGCTAAAGATTTTGAACCAAATCCAACTGCAACTTCTTACCATAACAATGATGCTAGTCTCAACAATGAAAAGTCTTTTGAACCAATACCGAATGTTAGTGTGTACTATGATTGATACCACAGAGGCATTGAGTGTAAGTTAATTTTCTTGTAAACTCCATCCTAGTGAACAACCTATCTGTGTTAAGTGATTTATGGAATAAGGATTAATTAACATTTGTACTATAGTATTTCTTGAGTTTGATGTAATGTTTGTTTGAGCTTGTACAAATTTTCCCTATTCTTAGAGCGCTTAGTATTGGATCACCTCTACTTGCAGGTCTATTAAGAGGAGTAACCCTATCATAATTTCGCTTCACTTAGGGTGTGTTTGGTATGGAGTTTTCCAAGAAAACATTTTCTAGGAAAATAACTTGTTTCTTACTTATTTTTTTGTGTTAGTTACGCAAGTAGGAAAATGTTTTTTAAAAACATTTGTATATATACACAAAACATTAAGAATGAATAGGATACAGAGGGTGGGATAAGAAAAAAATTTGATCTTTTTTTTTTGGGGGGGGGGTAGGGTAGGGTGGGGTTGGCTGGTCGAGGGTGGGGGGTCGGGGTCAGGGGTGGGGTAAGAAAAAAAAATTTTTAAGGAAACAAATTAAATTTTTTTTTTGGGGGTGGGGGGTTAGGCAGCTGGAGGTCGGGGTATGGGGTGGGTAAGAATTTTTTTTTGGGGTGGGTGATTTTGAGAGTGGTATGAACATTGCAACTTGTTTTTCTTACTTTAATTAACACTAATAAAATAACAGAAAAACCGACCACATGTGGTCGGTTTTTCATTAAATTTATTTTTAATTTTTTTTTTAATAAAAAACCGACCACAAGTGGTCGATTTTTATATTTTAAAATTGCGGGAAAGTAATTAAATTAAACAGAGAAAAAATAATTCCTTAAAACCGACCACTTGTGGTCTGTAATAACAAAAAATAAATAAAATAATTATTTAAAAATTCTTCTTATTTTTTTTATACAAAATATATTAAATTTTTGTTAAAGTTATTTTACAAAAACCGACCACTTGTGATCGGTTTTAGATTAAAAAAAAATTAAAAATATTTTATAAAAAACCGACCACTTGTAGTCGGTTTTAGATTAAAAAAAATTAAAAATATTTTATAAAACCCGACCACTTGTGGTCAATTTTGGTTTCCCAAAAAATTAATATAAATAAAATAAATAAAAAAGTAAAATTTTAAAATATATTAAATATATTTTTTTAAATTTTAACCAACCACGTGTGGTCAGTTTATTTCTTAATAATAATAAAAATCAATTAATGTTAAAAAAATCTACCACAAGTGGTCAGTTTCTGTAAAATGAATTAAGAAAAACCTACCACTTGTAGTTGGTTTTTGTAGAAAATATTAAAAATAAATTAAGAATTATTAAATATATTAAATAAAATTAATAAATAACATAAAAAATAATCTTTATTTTTTACTTACGTTTCAATAAAATAAATATATTGTCCATCAAGTATATATATATGTGTGTGTGTGTGTGTGTGTATATGCATCTATCGCGTGTAGTTATTTACGTAGTAGTCAAAAGCTAATTGAATGTATACAAGTATATTGAATACGTTGATATCATACGATTGAGGTAATTATAATATATTGTTGGAGTTATAATAATGTAAGGTAAATAATCGATAATTCATTAGAATATAAGGAATATGCTGTATTATGGGGTAATATACTCGTGCATGTGATCTATATGTATATTTCTTGTAGTGATGTATGTAGTAGTCAAAAGCTAACTGAATCTTTCTAAGTCTATTGAATACGTTGATATCATACGATCGAGGTAATAATATAATGTTGAACTTATAATAACGTAAGCTAAATTAACCGATAATTCATCAGAGTATATATGAAATACGTTGTATTACGGGAAAATATACTCGTGTATGTGATGTGTATATATAGAATGTATTTAGAACCTGATAGTCGATAGAGTGTGTGTGTATATGTATATCTCATGTGTTGATGTACGTAGTAGTCAAAAGTAAGCTAAGTGAATCTATCCAAGTATTTTGAATAACACGTTGATATCATAAGATCAACGTAATAATATATATACTGTTGAAGTTATAATAACGCAATCCAAGTATTTTGAATAACACGTTGATGTCATACGATCCACGTAATAATATATATATTATTGAAGTTATAATAATATAAGCTAATTAATCGATAATTCATCAGAGTATATATACTCGTTTATGTAGTGTATGCAGTACGCATGTTGAACCTGATCTAGTCACTCGATATGTATATATACGTATATCTCGTGTAGTGATATATATATATATACGTAGTAGTCAAAAGCAAGCTAACCGAATCTATCCAAGTATTTTGAATAACACGTTGATATCATACGATCGACGTAATAATATACTTTTGAAGCTATAATAAAGTAAGCTAATTAATCGATAATTCATCAGATTATATATAAAATACGTTGTATTACGAGGTATATAATACATATTCAAAGCTAACTAACCAAAAATTCATCCTAATATACGAAATACATTGATATTATTATACAATTGAGGAAATATACTACTTGTGTGTGACGATGAATTAACTAATTATTCGATTTATATACATCGTATTAAATTTTTTTGTATTAATTATAAATATA
This sequence comes from Capsicum rhomboideum, assembly GCA_031232105.1. Classification (NCBI taxonomy): domain Eukaryota; kingdom Viridiplantae; phylum Streptophyta; class Magnoliopsida; order Solanales; family Solanaceae; genus Capsicum; species Capsicum rhomboideum. Next base: position 41,352,945 of record CP124712.1, on the reverse strand, counting down.
ATACGATTTATTCTATATTTTTTAAAATTAAAAAATCGATTGACCACACAACTAGCCCAACTATGCCAGACCAACTAGCCCTACTATGCCTAACCCGACCCAGCCCAACTACCCTTATAACCCCATTCCTAATTACCTACAACAACAACATCGATTGACCACACAACCCCTTTCCTATAGCAGCAGCAGTTCGTCTCCGACCAACTCCCACACTCCAACATTCATCTCCGACCAACTCCCACACTCCGACGTTCGTCTCCGACCACACTTCGATGTTCGTCTCCCTTACCACAGTCCGACGCAGCAGCAGTAGTTCGTCTCCCTCACCCACGCCGATAGCAGCAGGTCGCAGCAACATCAATAACAGCAGCTCGTAGCAACATCGATAGCAGCAGCTCGCAACAACATTATCTCCGCTTTCGTCTCTCTTTCTGACCACTGAAGGTGAAGACCTCCGATCTGTATCTTTTCCATTTTTTGTGTAAATTCTATTTTGAATTTCGGGGACAAAGGTGGATGGGTCCGTAGATGGTGGAGAGTGAGAGGAGGAGGAAGAATCAACGATTGAAAAATATTTAAAAAATTCCAAGTATGTTATTGAGTGTCCAAAAATTCTTAACTGGTGGTTTCTCTTTTCATAAATGACATTTTTTCTTCAGATTTGAATTAGATATTTGCAAAGAGGCATGTCATAAGGAAGTGTATTTATTTGAAATGTGAATTAGTGACTTGAAAATGGATAAGTGTAGTAACTTGAAATAGTGAGCTAATGACTTGAAAATGGTTAAGTGTAGGCACTTGAAATGCGAACTAGTGACTTGAAAATGGTTAAGTGTAGTAACTTGAAATAGTGAGCTAATGACTTGAAAATGGTTAAGTGTAGGCACTTGAAATGCGAACTAGTGACTTGAAAATGGTTAAGTGTAGTTAGTTGAAATATGAATTAGTGACTTGAAAATATTTAAGTGTATTTATTTGAAATGTGAATTAGTGACTAGAAAATGGTTAAGTATAGTGACTTGAATTGTGAACTAGTGACTTGAAAATGGTTAAGGTAGTGACTTGAAATGTAAATTAGTGACTTGAAAATGGTTAAGTGTATTTAGTTGAAATGTGAATTAGTGACTTGAAAATGTAAACTTGTGACTTGAAAATGGTTAAGTGTAGTGACTTGAATTGTGAACTAGTGACTTGAAAATGGTTAAGGTAGTGACTTGAAATGTGAATTAGTGACTTGAAAATGGTTAAGTGTATTTAGTTGAAATGTGAATTAGTGACTTGAAAATGTAAACTTGTGACTTGAAAATGGTTAAGTGTAGTGACTTGAATTGTGAACTAGTGACTTGAAAATGGTTTAGTGTAGTTATTTGAAATATGAATTAGTGACTTGAAAATGTTTAAGTGTATTTATTTGAAATGTAAATTAGTGACTTGAAAATGGTTAAGTGTAGTGACTTGAATTGTGAACTAGTGACTTGAAAATGGTTAAGGTAGTGACTTGAAATGTGAATTAGTGACTTGAAAATGGTTAAGTGTATTTAGTTGAAATGTGAATTAGTGACTTGAAAATGTAAACTTGTGACTTGAAAATGGTTAAGTGTAGTGACTTGAATTGTGAACTAGTGACTTGAAAATGGTTTAGTGTAGTTATTTGAAATATGAATTAGTGACTTGAAAATGTTTAAGTGTATATATTTGAAATGTGAATTAGTGACTTGAAAATGGTTAAGTGTAGTGACTTGAATTGTGAACTAGTGACTTGAAAATGGTTATGGTAGTGACATGAAATGTGAATTAGTGGATAATTTGAACTATCCGGAACACATTTTCGAAGAAGTAAATATTATAGAAGAGACTGAATAGGTAGAAGAGGAGGAAACTTCCGAAGAGGGTGAATGGTTTAGTGGAGAATCTTCGGGAGAGGAGGATTAGCTCTTTATTAGTTGTATTCGTTATTTTTTATTATTGATGTCTTTATGCTTTGTACTACTTACGTTTTATGTTTTTTTTTTTTAAAGTTTGACATGTAATAACTTTGGTAAGATTACTGCACTTGAATCAAAGTCTTTTACCTATTGAAATTCTGTGTGGAATTTAAGTGTTGTTTATTTTAATCTTGCAGAAGAATTGGTATTGTGTTTAAGTGTTGTTTAGTTTACTTATTAATTGATTGATTAATTCATTCCACAATCTTAATAAAGTTGCATTTAACAAACTATTGTTTGACTTTAAATAATTTAGATGGTAGGCAAGGGTGGCAAAAAGTTGATACTAGTAAGGCAAAAAAGAATAAGGGACTTCCACCTTATAGACGACCCACGGGGATTCATATATCCGAGGGTCGGTCAAGTGACCTTCCAACATGACCCTCTTATTCTAGGTCGTCACATCAGACATATAGTGCTCCTACGCATGTGGGTCCACTACACGGCTCTATATAGACTCAGCCTACCCCGATCGCCATGCCACCACCTACACAGTACTACTATATGATCGATGGTACTTATAGTCATCTATTGTCGTCTGCCCTACCATCTACAAGTAGTCGTCCTGGTACTCATAGTGATTCTGCTGGATCGATTGGGCTGACCGATCTTCATCTTAGAGACACACCATCTACTGCTTCAGATAGACCCACGACAACGCACTCAGGAGCACCTGCTCCACAGCCAGGACAAAGAGATGCTAGTCGAAAGGAGTACATCATCCCATATGGAGTAGGGTATGATTTCAATGTATAAAAACTCTATTTATTTTTTATTGACTATATTATGCTCTATGATATTAATGTTTGATCTTGTAATGCAGATTTAGGCCCGATAATAGAATCGCCAAAGTTGTCCACAAATGCATCTGTCGCAACTACAAAGGTTATTGGACAAGTTGGCAAAAGGTTCCAGAATTTTATAGAGAGGAAACATTTATATTCTCAACTACTTAACACATTGTTATTAAAAAAAAATTAACTATTAAACTATTATTTTTACTGTAGAAATATTTCTGGTATGATCCAACAAACCATTATGCAATAAGGAAGAATTTTTTTTAGAAGAGTTAGGCTCAGACTTAATGGACTATTGGATTATGCAAGAACAAACAGGGTGATGCCTGAGTTTATAAATGAAGACATGTGGCAAGATTTCCTTCGCTACTAGAATAGCGAAGAATATCAGAAGTTGAGCGAAAAAGGAAAGAAAACCAGAGCGTCTAAGAAGGGTGGCTCCCTACACACTGCGGGAACTATCAGTCAGATTGCTGTTGAGGAAAAAATGGTACATAACTTTTATCAATTAACTGTTTATTTCTATTTTAAATATTTTTATTTTTGATGATTAATAATTTTATCATATGCATGAAAGAAAATTTGGTCGGAAGATAGCTCATGATGAGTTATTCATGGAGACCCACGTAAAGAAGAAAAAGAACCCAATGGATGAAGATGTGTGGGTTGATCCACATGCAAAAAATACACATGTAAGAACTACATTCGTACTTATGATTTTTTTTTCTAAAGTTTATATTATTTAACTATGAATAGCTTAGTATTTTTTATTATTAATTTTTTTACTTTACTTTAAATATAGGACAAATATGTAATGAATATTGCTGGATTACGTCGTACTCAATCTCCTAGAAGTCGGGAAAACCCAATACCTCAAGATGTAGAGGAAAAGTACTGGCTAGAGTGTGCGGGTTCTTCGATTAGAGGTGTAGCCTACGGCTACCCCAAAAAATGCTTTACAGAGAATATTAGGTCTTCGCATTGTGGATCCTCCTCTACCCCACCAGTTGATAGAGAAACCGTTATTTTGTTACAGAATATGGTTTCTCAGCTCACTCGAAAACTTGCTGCACAGGCTGAGAGGGAGAGGAAGAAAGAGGAGGAAACTGCTGCTCAACTGAAAATGATGCAGGAGTAGATTCTAAGTTTTCTTCATTCTCCAAGGATTCTTCCTCCGTGTCCCGGTGATGCACCTCGGACTGCGAGAGGCCTAAGCCCATATGTTGATTACACTACGGAGAAAGAGGATGAGGATGGAGATAGGGATGATGACGCTGAGTTGTAGCTTACTCTTTTATATGTTTTGGTGATTTGTAGTTTATTTTTGATTTGTAAACTTTGATATTTGAATGATTTGATTATGATGTTTGAATGATTTGATTTTGATCTTTGAATGATTCATATCTGAATTGGTGGCCTGTAATATTTATGTAGTAGGTTTTATTTGAAAATGCAGCATATATGCTGCAATTTTTTTTAAAAATTACCAGAAAAACTGACCACTGGTGGTAGGTTTTTTTAAATTTACTAGAAAAACCTACCACAGGTGGTCGGTTTCTGGAAAATATCCATAAAAACCTACCACAGGTAGTAGGTTTTTACTGGTAAATTTCCAGAAACCTACCACTTGTGGTAGGTATTTTACATAAACCGACCACTTATGGTAGGTTTTTCTAGTAATTTTCCAGAAACCAACCACATGTGGTAGGTTTTTTTAAAAAAATAATTAGACAAAACCGACCACATGTGGTCGGTTATAATAAAAAAATTATAATAATTAAATAAAACGACTACTAGTGGACGTTTTTTTTTAAAAATATAATTAAAAAAATAATTGATTTATTTTTAAATAAATTAAATAATTAAAACAAGTGGTCGGTTTTTTTTAAAAAATTAATTAAGTAAATAAATAAAATCGACCACACATGGTGGTCGAAAATTTTAATTTTATTTGTTTAATATAAAGAAAATTATTATAAAAATTTATTTTTAATAAATAATATTGATTTATAAAATATATAAATAAAAAATTGGAAAAACCTACCATTTGTGGTCGGTTTTGCAAAAGCTACCACTATTTTACCGATCACAACTTGTTATCGGTTTTGTGGTAGGTAAATGGCCAAAACCAACCACATGTGGTAGCTTTTTGTGATCGATTTTCTAGTTTTTTTTAGTAGTGTATAAGGAAGTTATTTTCCTTATTTTGAAGGAACTTGTTTTCCTAGGAAAAATATTTTTCAAAATTTTTAGCCAAACGAACATGAAACGAAACACACCCTTATTTTTTGTTGTATTCCCACACCTCTATGTGTACAATATGCAAATAAAAAGCGAGAACGGAAAACAAAGCTTTCATTAAGGGTGTGTTTGGTATGAAGAAAAATAATTTTCAATTTTCTCATGTTTGGTTGACTTAAATGTTTTGGAAAATATTTTCCAAATAGACTTACTTTTCTCAAATTTAAGAAAAATAACTTTCCTTCTAAAAGTAAGAAAAACATTTTTCCAAACATTCTTTTAACCTCACCGCTCGACTCCCGTGACTTGAGTCCCAGGCACCAATTTCGAACCCCAACCCAAAACCTGACTCCTGATCCTGACCCTAACCCCGAATTTGGATCTCAATCTCGACTCTCGACCTTGATTCTCGATTCCTGACCTAGACTGAAATCAGTGTCAAGTTTTGAGTCAGCACTAAGAGTTGGGTTTTGAGTAGGGTCGGGGTAGGGGATTAGGAGTCGGGGTTAAATTTTGAGTCAAGGTTGGAGTCGAGATCGAATCTTAGGTCGGGAGTTGAGTTCAGGAGCTGAGACCCAGGTCAGGATCAGGATTAGGGCCAAGTCTGAGTCGGAAGTCAAGTTGGAGTGGGAAGTCGGGTTCTAGGATCTACGTCAAGTCTCTTTTCAGGAGTCGAGGTTAGGAGTGGGGACTGGGTCCCGGTCGGGTTAGGAGTCGGAGTCGAGATAGAGATCCAAATCAACGTCAGGAGTCAGGATTTGGTTTGAGGTTAGAAGTTGGGAGTCAGGAGTTGGGGTTGGGAATTATAGTCTAGATTGGGTCTCGAGTTAGGAGTTGAGTCTTAATTCGGGAAGCAGGGTCTGTATTGGGAGTCGATTCCCGAGTCAAGAGTCGAGGCTGAGATTGAGAGTCGAGAGTCAAGATTGGTATTGGTAGTCGGTAAAAGGTCATAGGTTTTGAGTTTGGAGTCAAGGTCTTTGGTCAGTATTGGGTCGAGGTTAGGAGTTGGGTTCTGGGATCATGGTAGAAATTTAAGGTCTCAGGTCAAAGTTTGGTTGAGGTTAAAAGTAGGGTTTAGGATTTGGGGTCGGGTTCTAAGTAGAGTGTCTTGGTCGGGTCTTGAGTCGAGAGTTGGTTCTCGGGTCATGGTCAGATCTAGGGTCCCAGGTTGAGGTCAGATCTCTGTTCCCAGGTCTCAGTTCAAGAGTCGGGTCGAGATTTGGGTTTCAGATCGGTGTCAAGGTTGGGTGTAAGAGGCCTGACTCTTAAAATTTATGGATGGCACAGTGGCGGAAAAGGGTTGGAATGAATGACTTTGTCAAGGGCCTAGGGGCGGGTTGAATCATTCATATGGGCAATGGGTTGGCATTGTCAAGCTGGAAACAAGCAATGTCAGATGTAGGGATGGACATGGTATGGTATGGTACGACATTTCAAATTTTGGTCTGGTAATTTCGGTATTCGATTTTTGAAAATACTATACCATTACCATACCATATTAATTTGATATGGTTCGGTATATTGAAGTTTGGTTTCGGTATTTTACGTTATGGTAATCGATAACCATAGTTTGTTCAACTTCGACAATATATCCTCGTATAATGGAGTATTATGACTTCGATATTTCAAAAGCATGTATCAATTATATCATACTAACACATTACGTATGTAGAATTATATATTAAAAAGAAAGAATAAACAACTCCTTTGGTTAATCAATTACATAGAAAAGATATTTCAATCAAGATAGAGTAACCAAAGTTCCAACGTCTAAACATTTAGTTTTATCCGAATATTAAGTTATATATTTCTTAATATTTTAAGAATATATATAAGTTATTTATGCAACTATATACTTTGGTATGACATTCGGTATTTCGGTATATCATTTATAAATATCGAATACTATACCAAATACTAAAAAAATTAAAATATATACCATTTACCATAATACAAAAACCACGGTATCAAAAATTTTGATTTGGTATGGTAATTCGGTATATACCATACCATGCCCACCCTAATCAGCAGGGCAACATGCCATGGCATAACATGGATGCTGGCTGATGTCGGTAGTGGGCAAGTTGGAATATGGCATATGCCAAGGTCGGATCAAGTGCAGAATAATCAATTCAAGCTAAAGGAAAGACTAGGCAGAAGCAAAGCTAAACAAGCAAAAGGATAAGGAATGGCACGATACAAACAAGAGTTAGCATGACCAAGGATGCAGGTAAGGTATTGGAAAGGCATCGGCAGTGGCATGTGTGGCTGGGTTCAAGTTAGCAGTGACAAGGAAATGACTAGGCAGTGCCTAGACAATGCCTTAGCAGAACGAACATGGTGCGAAATTAGGCCCTTTGGAGCGAAATTAGTCAGTACATGCCGCATAGGGCGGTTACCTTTTTGTAACTATTGGGCAGATTACTTATCTTTGTAAAAGCTTTGTAATTCAGAATTTGAATGCCTAGGCAATTAGGGATGTCAACTGCACTTTATTTTTGATTGGCCTAGATCATGACAAGTGTCGACAAGTTGTTGGTTGCAAGCCAAAGGCTGCCACATGCTCTATAAATGTGCAGCCTTGGCCTTGGACAAAAACAGAGAGTGAATGAGTGAGAGTAAGTCTGAAATTTACTAAGTAGCACTAGAAGAAATGTGAGGGTTTCAATAGAGTGTTAAGGCAACAGTCGACTTGTGATTGTGCCTAAGTTGAAGTTAAAGTTGTGGTAGAATTATTGTCAAAACAAGTGAGGGTCCTTTGTATTGTTTTGAATTAATATAAAGGTTGGGATTTTCTTGTGTATGATTGTGTTCCTTTCTTTTTGCATCAAAAATAATTTTAATTTCAACACAGTAGGCAAAATTGAAAGTAGGCAGACTTGACTGCACTGAGTCAAGCAGACAGACTTGATTGTTGCATGATGGGCTAATCTCTAACCAGTTTAAGTGTAGTGAACTATCCCTGTGACATTGGGAATCAGGTATCGTGTTGGGTCAGCAGTATAGGTCTTTAGATCGAGGTTAGGTTCGGTGTCATTAGTATTTGCCCAGATTACACGTAAATACTCTTGAGATAATATTTTCTTTTTGCTAACCAAACACCTAAAATAAGTAATAAAACCACTTATTCTCTAAGAAAATATTTTCTAGGAAAACATTTTTTGTGAAAAATATTTTTCTTCACACCAAACAGACCCTAATAATTAGTACATGTTTGTGTGTGTGATATGGTATCAGAAACTATGTCATGCTCCTCTTCCACTTCCCCCTCTCTCTCTTTTTGAAATCTCAAAACACAAAAAATTTTAGTTGTGTGAAGTGTCACTGGAACAAACCCCCAACTGACACGGAGTCATACACTACTGAACTAAACAAAGTATGAATACTGGGGAAAACATGAAATCATAGTCCTCAAAACATGAGGACTCACCTACTGAACTGGAGTAGGGAGGAGTAGGGACTGGTCATCACATCCAATCATGGGCTGAGGGCGAGTACCAGGACCTACATCATAATATGATGCAGCACAAAAAGTATGTAGTCAGTACTATGTAATGTACTGAGTATGTGAGGGATGCATGAAACATATAAAAAATGATGAAAATCATGTGATGAGAAAGAGTATGCATAATAAGTATATAAAAAGTCACCATTTCTTATGAATAAAGCTGAAACTGTAATATCATATACTTAAAGAGTACAAAAACATAATTTGACAAATCCAGTGAGCCATTTACACTTAAGTTACTAAAACTGATTTACTATGGGATTTTCTCTTAACTGATATAACCCAGTTGAGCAAACATGGATCCCAACTTATAACCCCTGTTGGGAGGGTGTTTAATACCTTATCATGGGTATAGAACCATGATTTAGCGTGAATTTACTCATAAGTCCATTTTGGACGAAGGGAGACATTCTCAATTGACGAGGACCCCCTTAACCTACGGTGGAACATAGTTCTGAAATTTGAGTTTATCTGAACCCGCATCCACTGGGTACTAAATACTACTCCCCAAACCATACTAATGCTCATACTATTTATGAAATAAGCATAAACTAGTTTGTAAGTCTGAAAACCAATTATGTTTCTATTTTTTTATATGTCCATAAACTAATTCATGCTATTTGTACTAAGTCTGAGATCATGAGATTGAATCATATCAAATAGTTTAGATCATGCTAAAATCATGTAATGTTTGTTAAATCTTAAGATTTCATGTCAAATCTAACTATTTGTAAATCATAAATTCAAGCCTGTGAATTGAGTCTTAACTAAACTATAAAGTTCATGAATTCTAGTAAGAATGTGTAAATAAATTCATAAGGAGGCATACAATTCAAGATCATGAAAATTGAGTATGAACCCTATTGTTAAATTCGTAAATCATTAAAGAAAATGAGGTTTTTGGGCACAAGGATAAAAGGAAGTCCTTTTTGAAACCCCACATATCTGAACTTGATGATTTCTTGAAATGGAAACTTGAACTTGAGCCTTGGAATTTGAATTTTGGAAAAAAAATCCTTTCTTGAGTTCTTGAGTTTTTGGGAGAAGGGAAAGGAATTGGGAGAGATATCGATATATTTTCTTCTGAAAATTAACCCTTATTGGGTGTTTAAAACATGGGGAGGGGCCTTAGATAAGGAAATGACCAAACTACCCCTCAAATAACTATTCAAAATTACAAAAAAATCTCGTCGGACAGTCCATGTGATGGACTATCGGTCCCGCGACAGATTGTGGTCCAAACCATCAACTTTGGGATAATTTTTGAGCTCACTAGATAAGATTGACGGCTCCAGTGGTGGACCATCATCCAGGCGATGGACCATCGCTCTGTCCGTCATCCATCAAAAATGGACACCCTCTGGTAAAATGGTCATAACTTTTTACTCCTAGATTGTATTGACAAATGATCAGTTACGCTGGAAATAAGACTCAAAGATGTCATGATGACGCCTACCGTAACCCACCAATAGGCAAGCCAAACCCTAGCCCAGAGCGACAAGCAACAGGCTAACGGGCGAAATCTCAAAAACTAGAGATGAAGTGGAAGTAATCATACTCATAAACATACTAGAAATATAAAGACAAATAGAACCAAAATAAACCCATATCGAGACTGAGAAGGAAGAGGACAATATATACATAGTCAAGAACCCCTCCCAAGACCTGGTGAGGTCGGTACAAGAGGCACTACTAGACATATCCAGAATACAAGACAGAAACCAAATATATATAACAAGTACAACAGTCTCGAGAGCAAAATACTATACAGTAGAAGATGGAGTAGGATCTGCCTCGGACGTCAGTAAGCCCACCCTACTCCGGAGTCAATGCTGATAAAAGAGTCGCGTCAAAATCGTCGGCTAGTACTCGGATCTGCATCGGAGAAAAAGATACAGAAGTGCAGTATGAGTACCGAGGCAACGGGTACTTAGTAGGCATCATTAGCCGTCCGATCTCAATGTACTATAAGCAAGCTAAAATGCGAGGGTGCATGCTAAGTCCGGGGTATAAGTAAGAAATACATAACTAACTGCCGAGGCGTGTACATATGCTTAGGAAATAAATAAATGTGACTCCGAATAATTGAGTAAATAAATGCGTAAGTAAACACACAAGTCAAACATAACCTATCTGGGCCCCCATAAACCCGATAGGCACACGAAAGAAAATAATAACCCAGCCTGGCCCCCATAAACCGGCGGGACACACAAGAATAGTAAATGCATAGTCACCAGTGTCTCAAAGCTGTATCAGTATCCAGTAACCACGGTACCCAGTACCAAAAATCTCCAATCATATCATAACTAGATGCCGGACTCGAACCAAAACTCATAATAATCAGTGGCTGTACTCGAACCGGAACTCATAATAATCAGTGGCCAGACTCGAACCGGAACTCATAGTGTACCACAATCCGAGGCCGGACTCGAACCGAAACACCCAATAGTCAATAACCAAAATCATCATACCTGAATCAGTAGCCGGTAACCAGAACAGAATCAAATGTCATATCATATCAAATAAACGGGGAACGCCCTAGTCCCAAGTCAATACTAGTATATAGGTACAGAAGCTAACTCCACAACATGCTACAAGTCAATCTCGGGGTCCTTCTAGGTCGCTATCTACCATAAACTATATGTAGATACAAGTCTGGGTATACATTATAAGTCATGGAAGGGCGGGTCAGCGTTCTAAGTTAAACTAGCCGACCCCGGTCATATACGGTGCTATCAGGGACTATCAAGGTTAAACAGGCCAAACGGTACAATCGGGGTGACTCAATCCCATCACAATCCTAACTGTCATATAGGGCTTATCTAATCCCAAAGATGTCAAAGTTCTGACCAGTCGACAAAAAGGGTAACGGGGCCCGCTATCGGGTCCCGAAAACTAGGTCTGGTTATACTTTTCTAAGTCTGGGCTAAGTCTGTCTAAGCCTGGACTAAGGTCCAACAATAACATTCCCAAACTGGCAACAACAACAGCAATGCTATCCGACCCCAAATAGGTCATCTGTGGTGTACCACGAGGATAACGGGCCTGAAATATATCTGAATAGCCTTATCCGGCCTAAATCACAGCAAACCAGCACCACCAAGTCTATAATACCAGCCCAAAACACCAGCACAATAGCATACATATATCACACATAAGCCCAATCTAAGTGCAAAGGAAGGTAAACCTAGCCTACCTGGACGCCGCCGCAAGCCTGCCAAAAGAACCAGCTATACAACAACCTTCTCCTTTCGAGAGGCCTCTGACTGCTGCCAAGCTACCAAAATAATAAACTTCATGTCAAAACATGACTATTGATACCCATATTGCATTATTTCGAAAAATGTTCGAACAGTCCACCTAGGGTCCGCTTGCGGAATCGCAAAACTGAAACCATCACAGTGTCCCAAATAACTCTGTGACCAATAGTCACAACAAGTGCTATCCAATTCGAGCTCATATTAAGCTCTAAATAAGCACCAACAACAATATCACCAAATAACAATTCAAATACACGACTTTAAGCTAAAATTGACCGAAAAACTTACGATATAAAGACGTTATACTATCAACCACGCGATCCTCGAGCTTAAATAACTTGATGTAGATAATTAATCTTCCCTCCGTTAAGTAAATTGTCAAGAAGGAGACAAATGGATTACTTATCAAAAGATTCCACTCAAACCTACTTACTTGTCTCAGAAACTAAGTATACATATTGATATATATATATATATGTATGATGTTAAATGGTGGAAACATATAACTTTTATCCTTATAGCATCAAATGTTGCCACCTTTAGATAAAATATTCTCCTGAATACTTCCTCCACTCCCACGTGGAGTGAGGTGTCCACGTAATAAAAGTTTATTTGTTCAGTTATGTAAGTACTTGGGTATTGCATAGGTTCGTGGTAAAATAAATATCATATTTTAAATATGCCATAATTAATAGAAAGTTATTTCGAATAAAACCTCTATAAAATAATATTATTATTTTAACATATTTAGATTTACTATCTCCGCGTAGAATATTAATAAATTATAAAACTATTATAAAGTAGCATAGATATATCATAACTAAAGAATTTTATAAATTTCAAAAACATTTTCGAAAGGTAATTAACTATGTCATTTTACCAAGTTCTAGTTTAATTAAATACTTTACAACATGCTCCGTCTAAATAATATTCTCAAATGAACAGTCCGAAAATTGAACTGTCAGTCCCAGCAAGTCATAAACAACTTGGGGCAGTTATAGAAAAGCTCTAAACATCGAGAACGCACGAAAATGAGGAAAAATGACCGGGAAGGTCATTACAAAAAATCTTCATATTCTAGGAGTTATGATCGTTTAAAATTGACTCTAGCAAAATCTTAAACGGAAACTCTATCGGTAAAGAAGCTTTCAATTTAACTTTAAGATAGAAGTTCCTTATGACCTTAATTTATATCCAAAACACTTCTCACACTAAGGAATTGATCTTAACACCTATGTACAATTATAAATTATTGAATTAGGGTCTATAAGCATTTAAAGAACGGTTCAGATCTTTGCTCAAAAAATTTAGGGTGTTACAATATCTCCCCCTTGGGATCATTCGTCCTCAAATGATGGTCAAAGCTAGAATAGGCATATAAATGGAGTAAACCAAGATTTCTTTGGGCTATCTATGCTATATATACTAGCATGAACTGAAATGTTCTAACATCTCGGTCTAGCTATCAACATTAAGAAATGTAGAAGCACGAGCTATAAGTGTAAGAACTAGCATAGGCATGAAGAACATAAACAAGGACGTGAGCTTAGCCTCTATTGGCCTCAGTAAGACTTGAAAAGGTAACTCTTATAATACTTTAAAGAAAGGAATCATAGGCATGATTCATGTAAGACATCCGACATGGGTTCATAAAGTATGAACAATATAGATTTGAACATAGGCTACACACTATCTGAAGCTACTTGACATGAAACGTGGGTACCTTGGACATGAGGCAAGAATACGGCTACTATGCCTTAAGCGATACGACTGATGAACCTTAATCTTAGCAATACTTCTCAAGTATGTTTCTCTTCTTGAATACTATACTTCATTAGCTACAACTTATAAGCCTCACAAGGGTACTAATAATCACTAAACTCTGAGTCTAACTGCATGTTGCTACTATGTTCAAGCCTAACTCGGAGGTACAAGGTGTTACACATGAAGCAACAATACTAGTCTAATCTACGGGATTTTATATTCTATGTCTTCTCAGAGCTTTCATTCCAAGAATACTACTTTTTCTTACCCCTTCAACAACCAACTCTGAGCTCTAATCAAGAAGTCACTAGTGCATAATGAATTCATCTACGTGTATACTAACAAGACATTCAAACTTATTCCTTTCTCCCCTTCAGTGACTTTTAGGCAACCAAATCATCTAATAATTTTCTCTTTCTCTCTAATATCTTTATCAACAATAATTTCATGAATTACCATAAAAAGGCATACCAAAACTTATCAACTAACTAATACATATAGCAAATTTTTGCCTCAATCTCCCTCCATACTTATAACCTTATATAGAACAAGCACGCCAAAATTTTCCATAATGACTCTAAACCATTGTTTAACCGCTATCATCACCACTATATTGACATAAGTAGGGTTGCTGAAGGATTAGGGTATAAGGATCTCAAATAAGAGGAATACTGCCCAGCTATGACTTATACTTATCGAGACCTTGACACTCAAAAAAAATGGAACCTATAAGGAAAGATATCATAAGCATGAATACTTCATATATTAACTCATAAAGTGAGAGTAGGGAGTTATCTTGGGTATGGACATGACATAACCATCTATCACTTTCATAGGTAGGCGTACACAGGGCTTAGAGCAAAAGATCATAAGCATAAATTATTCAAGAGATCTAATATGAGAACGCACATGACGTACTGTGGCTTCCACTAGCCATTAAGGACGTATCATGAGTTCATAAGATTAAGCATACTATCAAATAGGAGTGCATATATAGTGAGTTGTATATCATAAAGCTGGAATTCATAGATTTATGGAGTAATATGGGGGTCATTGTTCTGAAGCTACTGCTTTTCTAGAATCTGAGTATGGACGTGAATTTGTATGAAGTGCATGAGTATGGATCATGGGCATGATGTTAACATGCAAGATATGAGTAGGGTTTCATAATGACTGAAATCCTAGGAATACTCTAGAGTAGAATGAAATGCTATCTCATCATAACTTTTTCTAAAATGCATCACAATCTGATTCACAAGACTTGACTTAGTTCTTCACCCTATCATCTCCCCCTTAGATCAAGGCCGACATTCTAAGTTTGTGGTCATAGTCCATATCTTCTAAAATGAGCAATAATTTATTTACCCTAATGGTCGGGGTGTCACTATATGCATGAACGCTTAACTCACCTGGACATAGTTTATTTTGAAGATTCTAACTTCATTCTAGGATATTCCTTTCAGAGATACCACTCTTAACTTCCTATAGCTTCTATAATCATCATACTATAACTTAAACTCTTACTAGCAAACATACCCAATTCCCCTAGCACCTCATAGTTCGATCTTTTTTGTTATTTTAGTGGCCTCACACCTCTAAGTTCATATTCCTCCGAATCAATGGAGAATAAAGCTTTACTAATAGACTCATCACCATCTATCTCGAATTCCTCAATTAAGATCTTAAAAACACCATATAATACATACTATACTTAGTATTCTTCACACCTAGAACTCAAGGATACTAACTAGCAACACACAACACTTAGTCATCTTAGAATTTCATGCAACCACATATTACCTTGTGTTCACTTATATCTTCCTAATGCTTAAGGATATCCTTTATCTAATGACTTAGTCACCATTCATTCTCTCACCTAGGGATCACATCTATATTATACCTGCACCATCACACTTATTGAAAATTAATAAACTTAAATTCCTGCATACGTGATATCAAGCCTACTAAATCAATTCCATAAAACTAGTATCACTAACCCCAAACTATCATATATTTCCACCTTGGTGATCATGCATAGTTCAACTTAGTGTCTAGCACAAAACATGCATAACAACATAACTTCACATACTATGCTAGCTTAGTAACTACTAGATAAAAATTGGAAAACACTAGTCTACTAAAACCTCATGATAACAATAATCGATCTTAATCTTACAGTCTATCTAATCACAGTACATTAGCATATCCTCCTCCCTCACATCTCTACCACTTATCTATACATCTATACTGCATTCATAACTCTATAAGTATCAATTGGTTCCTTTTCAAAACCACAAAGAGCAGCCTAGATTTATCAATCCTAAACCACTTTATACTTTCATTAATGACCTATACTTTTCTAACAAAATGACACACCATTATAAACTCCTTTCATAGTTCAAGCATAATCTAAGTCCTCTTAACCAATAACTTCTTCTCCATATTCTACCATGAAATCTACACCACACTTATTACCCATTAGTTAACTCCTAAAGACATATCACATATCACCTCAATTAATTTTATGGATACATAACTCTATCTATTTACTATACTTTAACAAATCACTATCCCCACCTTTCTGGATACTACACAACTAGATTTACACTTCTAATTCTGGGGTCATTCTATCATTTATAAATCATAACCTCCCAAGTCACACTATCTCTCGGGTAACAATACTAACCAAGAATCCAGACACATACTATCTCCTTTTATGAGTGTCATCTATAACGAAGGGTTAGAGAAGAATCTGAATGTATTCTGGACCAACAACATGATTCACATAAATAAGGATGTAAGATTTCAAATCACTGGACTAAAATATAAGAATGGGCTCTTCTCAAGCCCTTTGTACAATTTTTAAAATTTCTACTAGTTCTATCTGAGTGCACTGTATTGTTAGGAACTGAGTTTTACTACTTTTATTACCTCGAAGATGTGGCATAGTTGGAGGAATTTCTAGCATCACACGAATCTGCATAAGTTTCTTAGGGAATAGCTCTACTGCATGATTTGGAGTATGAAAAAAGGGAAAGTATTTTCTAAATTCTCTTTAGCCCCCTCGTTATAAGTGTGGTGCACTTTACACCCATAAAAAAGACTCTACTAAACACAACTTTTCATACATCCTAGGACACTTGAACCTATTGCTCTGATATCAAGTTTGTAACACCCCGAGACTCCCCCTGGATGTCACATGGTGCTTAGGGATACAAGTAGCCTAAAGCTAACTTGTGGCATCTAGCATAACACTACTTAAATTCATGAGCGGAAGCTGATCTTATTTATAATAACATAGATAAGAAATAACAAGTCTGAAATCTATCAACATTAACTAAAAACAATCCCAACATTTGAAGTAAGCTGAAATACTACTGAGTCTAGATAAGCCTCGAACAATACTGAAGATTCACTGGGTCAGACCCCCAGCTGACTCGGAGTCATAAACTACTGAACTAAATAAATTTTGAATACTAGGAAAAAACATGAAATCATAGTCCTCAGAATATGAGGAATCATCAACTGAACTGGAGTAGGCATTGGTGATCACATATAATCATGGGGATGAGGGAAAGTACCAGGACCTACATCATAATAGGATGCAACACAAAAAGTATGTGAGGGATGCATGAGGCATGTAAAAAAATAATAGAAATCACGTGATGACAAAGGGTATGCATAATAAGTATATAAAGACTCACCATTTTTTTATGAATACAGATGAAACTATAATATCATATACTTAAAGAGTACAAAATCACAATTTGACAAATCGAGTGAGCAACATACACTTGAGTTACTAAAATTGATTTACCGTGGGAGATTCTCTTAACTGATATACCTCAGATGAGCAAACATAGAGCCCAACTTATAACCCTTGTTGGAAGGGTGTTCAATACCTTACCAGGGGTATAGAACCATAATTTGGCATGAATTCACTCATAAGTCCATTTTTTACAAAGGGAGATATTCTCAAATGGAGAGGACTCCCTTAACCTATGGTGGTACATAGTTCTGGGATTTGGATTTATCTGTACCCATATCCACTCGGTACTAAATACTACTCCCAAAACTATAATAATGCTCATACTGTATAAAGTTCATCATGAAATAAGCATAAACTAGTTTGTAAGTCTGAAAATCAATTATGCTTCTGTTTCTATTACGTGTCCATAAACCAATTCATGAGATTTGTACTAAGTCTGAGATCATGATATTGAAACATATCAAATAGTTTAGATCATGCTAAAATCATGTAATATTTGTTAAATCATAAGATTTCATGTCAAATCTAACTATTTGTTGGTTAGCTATCTGAACTTCTACCTTTTTGGCGAGGATTCAATTCCCCACATTGTAATCCCTTCGCCTATCCCCAATTTTCAAAAAATAAATCTAACTATTTGTAAATCATAAGTCCAAGCATGTGAATTGAGTCTTAAATAAATCATAAAGTTCATGAATTCTAGTAAGAATGTATAAATAAATTCATAAGGAGGTATAATATTCAAAACCATAAAAATTGGGTATGAACCCTAGTTGTTAAATTCGTAAATCATTAAAGAAAATGAGGTTTTTGGGCGCAAGGAAGATAGTAAGTCCTTGTTGAAACCCCACATACCTTAACTTGATGATTTCTTGAGGTGGAACCTTGGACTAGAACCTTGGAATTTGAATTTTGGGAAGAAAACCCTTTCTTGAGTTCTTGAATTTTTGGGAGAAGGGGAAAGAAATCGGGAGAGACTATCGATTTGTTTTGTTCTGAGAATTAAACCTTATTGGGTGTTTAAAAATGTTGGGAGGGGCCTTGAGTAAGGAAAGGACTAAACTACCCCTCAAATAACTATTCAAAAATGAAGAAAAATCCCGTCGGACAATCCAGGTGATGGACCACCAGTATCCTGATGGAACATGATCCAAACCGTTGATTTTGGGACAATTTTTGAGCTCACTGGATAAGATCGATGGCTCCAGTGATGGACCGTCTCTCCGTCCGTCGTCCATTGGCAGATGGACACCCTCTGGTAAAATGCTCATAACTTTTTACTCCTATATTGGATTGACAAACGGTTGGTGGTATTGAAAAGAAAACTAAAAGACCTTTAAATTGGTGGGTCTTGAGTTACAAAACTCTAATATTCTAGGATTTATGTTCGTTTGAAATTGACCCTAGTAAAATCTTATACAGAAACTCAATCGATAAAGAAGCTTTCAACTTAAGTTTGAGCTAGAAGTTCCTTATGAACTTAATTCATATCTAATGCTCTTCTCAAACTAAGTAATTGATCTTAACAACTATGTATAATTATAAATCATAAGATTTGGGTATATACGGATTTGAAGAACGGTTTGGATCTTTGTTTAGAAAAATGCGAGGTGTTATAATTTCACCCGATATAGGTATATTTCCAAGGATTTAACAAGCTCTTCTAGTATAAAGTAGGAGTAAATAAGCCTATAAAGATTCACAAAATGAAAATCTAGCATAATATATATTGGAAGGAGTTTTTGTTACACCCAAAAAAAGACTTTTAGTATATATAGATAAAACCATCTCATCAGAATGACTCAAAAATTGAACATATGCTCACTTTTAGATATTGATAACCAACCAATTATTCCATTATGAACGTTTAAGATCATTCAATATCAATGAAGTGTCTGTGGTAAATGCAGACATAAAATGGTTTGAAAAAATTGAATATAAAAGGTATTAGATGCTCATAAATTGTCAAATAAATTGTTGGCTACAAAAGGTTAAGAAGATATTGACCAACTTATATAATAAGACTCATTTAAATGATATTAAAGAAATGAATACTTCTTTTTTAGATATTAAAATTATTTAACAACAACTCATGCCTATGGAAAGCTAATTTATTCTGATGAACTCACCACTATAAGGAGACCTTTTTTTCAAACCAAGGTTTATGAGTTGTTACCCAAAGGATAAATTATTAAAATAAATTAAAGCAAATAATAGTCTTTACAGTAAAAATAGAATGTCAAAAATTAGAACTAGATATTATTAAGTAAGACTTAATCATAAAGTTAAATATTGTCTATAACTTATTCTTGTGCCTGCTGATGTGTTGGATTTTTCTAGGCCTTCTACCTCTGTTGCTCATGAGTTTAATTACATATTGCTCTGTAGTATTGTTCACTTCGGTACTTGTATGCCTTGTATAGTCTGGTGTTTTTTGATCCCTATAAGTATCTTGTTGTAGTCTTGAGTCTTGTTGAATCCTTTGTACTTTTATTTACTGTTATCTTTTATTTTCTTCCCTCGACTTACTTGTCTAATGTACGGCTTTTGCATCATACTGTATCCATCTGATTATTACTCAATAAAATGAGCAACCAAAGGCACTAATACCCTACATTGAACAACTGCCTATTGAATAAGTATGTTGCATAAACCAGTACTCCTTTTTGTATTTTTAGCTTATATTTTTTCCATTTTATGTTATTGTTCTTTACTTTGATAAGAACCATTCTTTCTTCTGTTCCATTTAATCTTGAGATTGTCTCTGTGTAACATTCTGAAAACTCAAGTTAGATTTGAACCATCAAATTTTATGATTCAATTCGAGCTATGATAAACTGCTTATGTGTATAACTTAAAGTTGTTACCTCAGTATGCACTAGTTTATAAAATGTATTGAAGTTGAAAAGAATTAAAAATATCAAATTGGAAAAATTTGTTAAGGTACGATGGACATATAGATCGTACATGTGACATAAGTTTTGCATGTCCAATCATATCTAAGGTTCAAAAGCTTTGAAATTTTAAAGATTCAGAGGTCAAGATGAGGAACCAAATATGAATCACATGTTAAACATGCGGTCCACATGTCGGTCATATGTACGGTCCTTTTGACACTTAG